>JANUYF010000001.1:71958529-72558529 GCA_026167975.1 Phrynosoma blainvillii
CTCCAAGAATGGAAAGAGGAATGGGAACACACAGCAGCAGCCACAATGCCCACAGTTTGTTTGTTTGATTGATTTCTATCCCACCTTTCTCCCGAAAATAGACCCAAAGCAGCTCACAAACAAAAATTCTAAAAACGTATTACAATAAAACAATTCAAAATATCATCTAAAAACAATATAAAATTACAAACATCAAAACCACATTAAAACCATGATACCCACCCTATACAGCAAACACCCAAGTCACTTCATGATTATACATCAAAACCCTGCCTGAATAAAGCCATTTCTGCCTTGCTTCTCACGGAAGTCTAGCCTTGCAAGTCTAGCCTTGCTTCTCACGGAAGGGCATTCCAGAGGCATTCTATTCCATTTGGACATCATACGGATTGCTTCTTGTGGAAGGGCAATCCTTGTGATGTCCAAACATTTGTTAAGCAAGTGCCAAGAGGCAGCCCTATTCTTAGGCAGAGTGGGGAAGCTGCCTCAGGCAGTAGATGCTGGAGTGTGGGGAGTGGTGACAAATTGTTGGAAGTGACACACATTTCCTGCCCTTTGCCTTCTAACATACCTTTTAGCCTTCAGGACCACTAGAGGATATTGCCCCACCACCAGCACTGATATAAATCCAACAAATGAAGTGTCTTCTGCTTATAAAATAGGAGGGCCACCAACTTGTCTTTCACTCAGTCACACCATGAACAAGCCTATAACAACTTTTTTCACAAAACCAAGCAATGGGTAGGTGAAGAAGCAATGTCCCTCAAACTAAAGTTTGCAAATTTTACAACATTCTAGTAGGACATCAAACCATTTCATTTAGTGCTTGCCAGACATAATCCACAATTTGTCAAACTTATTTACCTTCTAGATTCTGGTAATGTATCCATGATGCTTCTGAAACTGGGTCATGAGGGTTCAAAGCCTCTTCCACAATTTTCCTTCTGACTTCATTATCAGCATCTACAAGGTTTCCCTCATTCTCATCTGCTTCTTCAAGGTCATGGAAATGCTCCTCATCATCAGATTCCTAGGAAATCAACACATTCTAAATGCAAGAACTATAATACTAGTATAGTAAACATCCAAGGCACTATGGAAATCAGAGCAATCAGAACCAAGAGGGATAAATCATAGTTGTCTTTTAAATTGACACTGAAAAAATAGCTAGAAGCCTGTCTCAGAAATCCAAGTAATAGGGTAAATCCAAGTAATGGGAAGGGTAAAATCGAAAGCAGAAAAATTAATGGGCAGCAAATTGAGAAAGAAGATGTACAAAGAATGATACTGAGAAGGATTGCTAGAACAGAATTTGTGTTTCATAAATGTTAGTGTCTCAAGTCATAATCCTATACTCCAAGGAGGGGGCACAGTGCAGATCATGGCCACACATAGTACATGAATCCCACTTTTGTGCCCTCTTTGAGGCTCCCATCAACAATTACTTAGAGCTTTTTTTTAAGGTACTATGGTCAACATTAGAAATAAAAAGCAGACTGGGGGAAAATGCTTTACAAACTTACTACATGATCCTGCAGCTGCACCCTTAAGCCTGGTTTTACTTTCAGAAGTTCAGACACAAGGTATAAAGCTCCACAAGTGAATGGTGGCATCTGACCACATGTAACTTGAAGCAGTCGCTTCACAAAAGCTTTCACCCGCCGCAGTACCACATCAGCTTTCAAAGATTTGTAGATAAGATTGAGAAACATTGACTGTTTGGCACATAATGCCAATCCTGGGTCCAGCAGCTTCCTGCAAAAAAAAAAAAAAATCCTCATCAAGACTAACATCTGCCTATAAATAAACTGAAAGCTACTGACATAAATTCAAAGCATAAACCAAAATATGAATTATGTTCCACACTCAACACACTGACTATTTTTGATTATGCAGAAAATAGCATCATCATTTATATTTGACTACAAATTATGACTGCAATCACAACTTTGAGTGAACATTCCCAGTACTCACTTCCACCTCTGGCTTATTTAAACTTTGAAATCAGAAGTCAAAATGAACTGAAAAATAAGAGAAAAGAGAAACTCAAGCCAAGGGCTCAACTTTTCTTTATCCATGTTAATCAGGAAGTAACCCCCTGAAGAGTTAAAAATAAGAGTACACAAAGACAGCCCTTTAGATGTTGCTGGAGTTCAACACCCCACATTTTACACCACTTGCTATGGTAGCTAGAGGTTATGGTAGCTGTAGTACAACACATGAAGGGCCGTACATTGGCCACCCCTTGCACTGCTTTATACCTTGACACCAAACTGATTGCTAAGCAAAATAAGGCTGGGAAATGATTACTGAGAGGTTGAAGAAGTGCTGTTTCCATGCCAACACTTTATATTCACAATATATGCATATACCCTGTCAAAAATCTGTGGTCAGCGATTACTATTCCTGAAAATGCAGTCTCCCCAATGTAGCAATATATATGACACTTACTTGTATAAGGCTGCGTAATACCGGTCAGATACAGTCTGATTTGAGTCCATCACTTGGAACAGCAACATCAAGGCCTGAATGCTAGTGCTGAAATTCACAAGGTGCAGAACTTTAAACAAAGTATCCATCTGCTCTTTTATTTTTTCATCGCTAGTTTGAGCATAAGGGTATGCTCTGTTCACCCCTGTCAACAGAGCACTAAGCATTTTAGATTCAACATCTTTTTTCTTGATGCAAGACCGAAAAAAGGAAAAGTAGAGCATTATGAGCTTGTTAGCCAGTTCACATTCCTCATGACTCAAAACCATCTGGTTCAAAAAGCAAATTGCATAATACTGCGCTTTGGGGCTTATATTGGACCTGTAGAGAAGTCTCTCTACCTCATTACACACCACTCCTTTCATGTTAGGGTGTTTATGAAGCAATGTCTCTAGGAGATAAGATGCTTTTGTGGCTACTTTGTTTTGAGGATCTCCCAGTTTATTCACCAACTGCACAAGAAAAGCCTTCTCTTGCTCCACTTTATTACAGAGAAGTTCATGAGCAACAGCAAGTGCTCGACCTTTTGTTGCCACCAAGGGATCATGAGTCAGTGATTCTAATACTTCCACAAATTCAGCCACCCAGTGCTTCAAATGATGCTCAAAGTACCATAAGATCAGGCGCCTGTCCCTTGAATCCCTGTTGCCACTTGACAGCTGCTCCAGAGTGTCAAAAGGGTGCTGAGAGAAACTGTATAGCTTACGATTGTCTGGTAGAAGATGTGTTATGAGAAGCTCTTTAAAAGTATCCAAGGCCATTAAGCTCTGCCTTCTGCTGCCTTTCTTTTTGATCAGACTCACCAGGGTTTCTATAAACTGAAGTGAGTGAATGGCAGCATCTTGGATAAGAAGAGTCATGGCAGCCATTCTGTCAGCAAGAGTGCCTGATGACACTATAGTTTTCATCCAAGCAGATGAAGAACCTTTTCGCAGACTTGTGTTGTTCTTGTACAGGTCTGCTTCCTGTTGGTACAGTTTCTGGGCCAAGGCCTTGTAATTAGAAACAAGAGATGGATTTTGGGGATCTGTAGAAAATTCGTTGGTATACTCCAGATCATACCATTTTCCTCCTGGTTTTATCAGCAATGCCTGTCGTTCATGAAATTGAAAAGCTTCTTGTTCTTTTGTTTTCTTTGTTCCTGGCAACAAAACACTCTTCTCTTTACTACCAGAAACCAACTTTTTCTTACTGTCTTTGGCATTACTTGACTGTATTTTCTCTTCACTTCCTTTCACTTGGTTTTCTTTTTCTTTTCCTTTAGGTGTATTTACTTCTTTTTGTTTGACTTTTTCTCTTTTGTGTGTTTCTTCTTCTTTTGCTAATGCAATTCCATCCTCTTCTTCTTTGTCCACCACAAGGAATTTCTCTGAATATTTGCTGACACCTAGCGAGTTTATAAACGCCTCCAATTCACCCTGATTTAGATCATCAATTGCTCCTTTTTTGCCACCATCCACAAGTTCTTCTTCTTCATCCAAAGCAGCAAGCATGATGTAATCTTGCTGCAAAAAAACAAAAACAAAAACAACATTAAGATTTCTCATTAATGCATTTACAAAAAATAAATGACATAGTTTTATATGATCTGGTTGTTTCACTTCACATGTGCATATTGTTAGTTTGGATAAAAAGTCTTCTTTTTGTGGTGCAGGAACCTGGCCCTATCCTTTCCATGTTACTTCTGCTTCTGGGACCAAATTTTCTGTTAAAGAAATAATGTTCAGGAATGCATCTACACTTCTGTTAACTGAGGTATCACCTTAACCGCCATAGACCTACCCTATGGAACTCTGGGATTTGTAGCTTCGGGAAGCAATGAGCATTCCCTGCTAGAGAGAACTCTAGGTATCTCAGAAAACTGCAAATCCCAGGATTCCAGAGGATGGACCATAGCATTAATCTCCCATGCAAGCAAAATTATGCTCAAAATTCTGCAGCATAGACTCCAACCATTCATAGAGAGAAAAATCCCAGAGGTGCAAGCAGGGTTCAGAAAAGGAAAGGAAAAGGCACTAGGAACCACATTGCAAACATATGATGGCTAATGGGGCATATAAAGGAATTCCATGGGGGAAATCACCATGTGCT
This sequence comes from Phrynosoma blainvillii, assembly GCA_026167975.1. Lineage (NCBI taxonomy): Eukaryota > Metazoa > Chordata > Lepidosauria > Squamata > Phrynosomatidae > Phrynosoma > Phrynosoma blainvillii. The sequence continues at coordinate 71,963,111 of JANUYF010000001.1, forward strand.
TCACAGACTACAGCAAAACATTTGCCCACACAGATCACAAAAAGCTATGGATGGCTCTTAAGGTCATGGGAGTGCCACCACATCTGATAGTCCTGATGAGAAATCTGTACTTAGAACAAGAGGCTACTGTTAGAACAAAATATGGAAAAACAGAATGGTTCCCAACTGGCACATGGGTCAGGCAAGGTTGCATCCTTTTACCCTATCTGTTCAACTTGTATGCAGAAAATATCATACGAAGAGCAGGCTTACACTCAGAAGAAGGCAAAGTGAAGATCGAAGGAAGGAATATCAACAATCTAAGATATGCAGATGACACCATACTACTAGTGGAAAGCATTATAGACTTGGAGCATTTACTAAGGAAGGTCAAAGACAAAAGTTCAAAGGCAGGCTTATTGTTGAACATTAAGAAAACAAAAATAATGACCGGGGAAGAAATACATGAATTCTTACTAGGCAATGAGGAAATCAAAACAGTAAAAGATTTCCTGCACTATGGGTCAAACGCTGATCAGAATGGGGACAGCAGTCAAGAAATCAGAAGACTAGGACTGGAAAGGGCTGCTATGAAAGATCTAGAAAAGATCCTAAAATGTAAATATACAACAGAACACTAAAGTGAAAATCATCAAGGCAATAGTATTCCCAATCACCATGTAGAGATGTGAGAACTGGACAGTGAAGAAAGCAGATAGCGAGAAAATCAATTCATCTGAGATGCAGTGCTGGAGAAGAGTGCTAAGGATCTCGTGGGTAGCCAAAAAGACAAACAAATAAGTCACAGAACAGATCAAGCCTGAGTTGTCCCCGGAAGCCAAGATGACTAAACTGAGGCTGTCATACTCTGGCCACATGATGAGAAGGCATCAGAAAAGACAATAATGCTGGGGAAGGTAGAGGGAAGTAGAAAGAGAGGAAGACTGCATATCAGATGCAAACACAAATCCATCAGTGATACCTTTATTGGCCAACCAAAATGCACAATATACTTGTTGCAAGCTTTCGAAGCTCCATGGGCTTCTTTGTCAGGCAAGATGTTACAAACCAAACAGGAGAACTTAACTTAAGACTGAAACAACATGTAGGCATCTGACCAACATTTCCAATTGTTTTTCTCCTGTTTGGTTTGTAACATCTTGCCTGATGAAGAAGCCCATGGAGCTGTAAAAGCTTGCAACACGTATATTGTGCATTTTGGTTGGCCAATAAAGTATCACTGCTGGATTTTTGTTTGAATTTACTAAATGGCCAACACAGCTACCCCGAATGTTTTCTGCATATCAAATGGACAGACTCAATCAGGGAGACGATGGGCCTGAGCCTCCAGGATCAGAGCAGAGAGGTAGAGGATAGAGGGGCTTGGAGACGTCTCATCCACAGGGTCACCATGAGACTGGAAGGCAGCTAACAACAACAATACCACGGACAGTCAAAAAGACAAAGAAATGGGTCCGTAAACAAATCAAGCCTTGAAAGTTAAGATGATCAAACTGTGGTTGTTGTACTTTGGCCACATCGTGAGAAGGCACAACTCATCAGAAAAGACAATAATGCTAGGAAAGGTGGAGGCGGGGGCAGGGGCAGGGGCAGGGGGTGCGGACCACACCAGGTGAACCCTTAAGGGTGGAGTGACACCACTTCTCCTCCGACACCGACCTTTTGGCAGAAACAGGCTGCGGCATTCATATGCTTCCCTTTAAAATGATTGATGGTGGGAGTGGGGTGAAACTCAGTGGGAAGAGAAAGAATAGGCCCCAGAATTTGTTTAAATTAAAACTTCAAATGTTTCAATTGAAATTTTTTATTTTTTCATTCTTTTCAGCTTTTTAAAAACATTACATTTTAAACAAATCTTCACTATAAATAAGTAAATACATTTAGGTTGGGCGTATGATATTGTAATTTGAAGGTACAATTTTAATTTTGCTGGTTCATAGAATCATAGAGTTGGGTAAGAGACATCAAGGGTCAGCTCTTATTGTTAGGAACCCCCTGCCATGCAGGAAGACACAATCAAACCACTCCCAACAGATGGCCATCCATCCTCTGTTTAAAGACCTCCAAAGAAGGAGACTCCACACCAGGGGTAGGCAACCTTTCCCCTTTAAGGGCCGAGGGAATTCAACTCCCAGAAGCCTCAGCCATGTTGGCCAATAGCTCCTGGGATTCTGGGAGATGAAGTCCCTCGGCCCTTAAAGGGGAAAGGTTGCCTACCCCTGCTCCACACGCTCAGAGGGAGTGTGTTCCATTGTTGAACCGTCCTTACTGTCAGGAAGTTCCCCCTAATGTTGAGGTGGAATCTCTTTTCCTGTAGCTTACATCCATTGTTCTGGTTCCTATTCTCTGGAGCAGCAGAAAACAAGCTTGCTCCATTCTCAATATGACACTCCTTCAAATATTCAAAAACAGGGCTCTTAACCATCTCTTCTCCAGGCTAAACATTTTGTTTATGTCACAGCTATTAGCATTACATTCAGTTGTATATGGAATTATGATTTACAAGTAACACTGATGTCAAAAACCATTACTAAGGATTCTATATGGTGTGAAATGGGAGGAGGAAGTCAATGGGGGGTAACACCATGAGTTACCACACCAAGTGACACCAACCCTAGGTACGCCACTGTGTAGGGGGAAGTAGAAAGAGAGGAAGACCATAGGATGTTTTCTGGATTTTAAGATATCGCATTATAGCTGCAACAGGGGAATCCTAACGAGTGAGCCAGTAGACTGGGACCTTCCTATTTGAGGTTTCGACTTCCAACTAAGGTAAATACATTTTTTTTCTTCTTAAATTTGGACTGGATTGGCCTGTTTTACCTCAACACCACCTAAAGTTTTCCTGATGTAAAAGCATGAAGGCTTCTTGAGAAATCCAGTGTCCTCTGCCTAACAAGGAACCTGTAGCCTCACAAGCATGGAGACATATTGGATTGCAAAGGAAGTGTCTTTGTTGTGATGCAAATGGGTGTTAAATTCCCTGGACTTTGAGAATCTCCCAGTTGCCACATGGCCAGAAGGAGGAGGTGCCAGCCTGCAAGATATGCCCCTCCATACCATCTTAACTAAGAAGAGAAATGGCAAAATGCAAGTCTATGACTAACATCTTCATTTTTTTTCCCTCTTCCTGTTTGGTTTGTAACAACTTGCCCGATGAAGAAGCCCCATGAAGCTTCAAAAGCTTGTGACATGTATACTGTGCATTTCGGTTGACCAATAAAGGTATCACTGTTTGGTAGATTTTTTGATTGGCAGCTCAGATGGGCAGACTCAATTAGGGAGTTTTTTGTGGGGGTTTTGGGCTATGAGGCTGTGTTCTAGAAGAGTTTATTCCTACCATTTCACCAGCAGCTGTGGACAAGTCTACATAGGGACCACCAAACGCAGGGTTCAAATGCGAATCAAGGAACATGAGACACACTGCAGATTGGGTCAGCCAGGAAAATCAGCAGTAGCAGAACACATTATTAACCATCCTGGGCATAAAACGCTATTTGAAAACACTGAAATTCTGGACCATGCCAACAATTTTCAGGTCAGAAAGCCACTGAAAGCCGCAAACTCCTGGACAACTTCAACAGGAAAGAAGAAACTCTGCAAGTAAACAAAGGGCCTACACAGACTGCCAGAAATAATCCATCTTGAGAGCACTTTAACTGTCCTACCTCAGTGCTAAGGAATCATGAGAACTGTAGTTTATTGTGGCACCAGATCTCTCTGACAGAGAAGGCTCAATGTCTCAGAAAAAAACTACAATTCCCATGATTCTCTAGCACTGAGCCAGGACAGTTAAAGTGGTCTCAAGCTGAATTATTTCTGGCAGTCTGTATAGGCCCAAAGTTTGGTTACCAGTCCTGAAAAACACCAAAATCAAGACCCAACAAATGCAAATGAAAACCACCCAGGGTCAAGGGGATTTCCCAGCAGACAATAGAACACTAATTAAATAGACATTGGGCCTTTGCAGACTGCCAGAAATAGTGCAAATTGAGTCCACTTTAAGGGTTAGGGTTAGTGCTAGGGAATCATTGGAATTATATTTTTTTCTGAGACATTGAGTATTCTCTGTCAGAGAGCTCTGGTGCCACAATAACATACAATTCCCATGATTCCCTAACCCTAACTCTAACCCTAAAAGTGGACTCAATTTGCACTATTTCTAGCAGTCTGCAAAGGCCTATCCTGAGGCCTTGCTATTCAACAACAGACCAATACACAGATTAACATATAAATCACTTCTTCTCAACCAAGGGTACCCCACTCATTTCCATGCCAGCATTCTCTGAAGATGCCAGCCACAGATGCTGGCGAAACGTCAGGCATAAACTCTTCGAGAAAAACCCACAAAAAAACCCATGGATGCCGGCCGTGAAAGCCTTCGACTTCAATGAGGGAAGTCATGGGCATAGAGCCGGGGATAACAGGGGGTTTGGGGGGAGGTCTCCTCCACAGGGTCGCCAAGAAGCCATGCCAATTAAAGCGTGGTAAGAAGCGTCTTCGTGAGCTCCGGCGAAACCAAAGCCCAGCCGCACGTGCTCTCGCCCAGAAGGGACCCCAAGGACGTATCCCCCTTCCTTCCCTCCCAGCCGCCTCAAGCGCTTCCTCTCACTTTAGTTCCGCCGAGGCGCAGCACCTCCTCCAAGGTAAACCCATCCTCGGCCGCGTCTTCTTCTTCTTCGTCGCCGTCGTTCCACTCCCGCGGCTCCATCTTCTCCTCAGGCGCCGCGCATGCGCCAAGCCAACTTCCGGGTCCTGACGGCAACGTCGGGGAGGGGGGAAATGTCCTGCAAGATACATAAAATATGAAATAAATTTGGCCACCTTGTGAAGGACACAGGGAGGAACAAACCCCGTTTTTCTAGACTGATAATACAGACAAGGCTTACTAATATTGACGTATTAAAAAAAATAGGCCCCTTGGTTGGATTAAATAGACGACGTGCTCTACTGAGCTGCCAGGACAAGACCAGCCGGAGAGGAGGTGAGGGAAGGTGGAAGCGAAGTACAGCCAGGTGTGGGCATGCTGCTCCCGCGTGCGTGGCGAGGCCTCCTCGGGGCCAACGGCTGCTTCCTCCGTCTCCATGGCAACGAGACTGGCCTGAGGCCGCGGCCTAGACGCTCCGGCGGCGTCCAGCGGGGCTTCCTCCCAAGTAAGGGCCGGGGCTTGCGGCCTACTAGGCTGCATACACACAGGAGAAATAACCCGGTTTGGCACCGCTTGAACTACCCTGGCTCAAGACTATGGGATTCCGGGAATTGGAGTTTGTTTTGGGGCCCAGAGCGGCCCCACAACAAACTCCAATTCCCGGAATCCCATAGCAGTGGAGTCCCGACACCTCACATAATCCTTAGGGCCTAAACAGACTGCGAGAAATAATCCACTTTGAGACCACTTTAACTGTCTTGGCTCAATGCTAGGGAATCATGGGAATTGTAGTTTTTTCTGAGACGTCGATCCTTCTCTGTCAGACAGCTCTAGTGCCACAATAAACTAGATTCCTATGATTCCTTAGCGCTGAGCCAGGACAGTTAAAGTGGCCTCAAGCTGCATTATTTCTAGCACTCTGTTCAGGCCCTAAATCATGTTTTTTTTTGGTACTAATGTTCCTCATCGATCGCAAGTGGAGCACAGAAAACTGCTGTGAAGATGCTCAGACCACTTGTCTTTACTGTTAGTTGTGTGCCTCCGAGGCTGCAGCCACATAGAATCATAGAGTTGGAAGAGACCCCAAGGGCCATCCAGTCCAACCCCCTGCCATGCAGGAACTCAAAATCAAAGCATCCTCAACAGATGGTCATCCAGCCTCTGTTTAAAGACCTCCAAAGAAGGAGACTGTATCACACTCCAAGGGAGTGTGTTCCACTGTCGAACAGCCCTTACTGTCAGGAAGTTCCTCCTAATGTTGAGCTGGAATCTCTTTTCCTGTAGCTTGCATCCATTATTCTGGGTCCTATTCTCTGGGGCAGCAGAAAACAAGCTAGCGGCCTCCTCAATATGACATCCCTTCAAATATTTAAACAGGCTATCATATCACCTCTTAATCATCTCTCCTCCAGGCTAAACATACGCAACTCCCTAGGTCTTTCCTCATAGGCACGGTTTCCAGACCCTTCACCATTTTGGTCACCCTCCTTTGGATACACTAATTTGTCAACATCATTTTTGAATTATGGTGCCCAGAATTGGACACAGTATTCCAGGTGAGGTCTGACCAAATATAGTGGCACTATTACTTCCCTTGATCTAGACACTGTATCTCTGTTGATGCAGGCTAAAAATTGCATTGGCCTTTTTAGCTGCCGCATCACACTACACTGTGAAAGTAATCCGGTTCCACACCATTTTAAACTGCCCTGGCTCAATGCTATGGAATTCTGGGAATGGCTGTTTGTTGTGCCTAAAAAGGTCGAATGTGAAACACCAGCATACAAAGAATTTAGGAACACTTGGAAGAATGAGAACAACAAACACTGAAGTTCAGGGCCTGGAAGTTTCCCCAAAAAGGAAAGCTGGCTTCAACCAAGAACTTTCTTTCTTACAAATGCAAAGGGATGTGTATAGCTAACAAAATTGGCAGAGTGGTTTCCAGTGCTTTAAATCCAATTGTGCTTTTGTGCCTTTGCAGATTGGATGCTATTTACCAGCTGCAGGATCCTGTGAGGAAATGTAGTTATTCACAGTCCTCTGGATCATTGGAAAAGAACTTGCTCATAGCATTGTCTAATTGGAGACATGTTTACAGATCCTGACTCTATTTGCATTCCCAGCTGCAGACTGATTCCATTTGGTATATTCCAAGCTCTTTGTCCTGTGGAACTAGGATCTCCATGACCAGTCCTCTGGAGACGTTTCTGGGCTGCATCATAATTCTGCATGCATCCAAACACATTAACACAGAGAAAATTAGGAGGAGCATTGCACAGATCCTTGTATGTCTGCTTGCTAGCAGATCCTATAGTAAACTTGCTTCTTCGATAACTGTACCTGAGATGACAGCTACAGAGTTCCTCTTCCATTTTAAATATACTTAAGATTATTTTCAGCATTAAGACTGTATTGTAACAATATAAAACTAGCAGCTTAAAATCACTAAAACAAGCCCATAAAATCAACCACCAGCTCTTTAATAGATCTTGGAAACAAACTAAAAGAAATGTTTTTGAGATGGGTTTCCTAATGTTTTTATACAGGTTGTTCCAGTGTCTTGAGATGCCAGTACTTTAGTTCAGAAAAAGCAGCAGAAAACAGCTCCCTGACTCCAATGCTGAAACATCTTATGATGAAGATAAAGTCAACTGGTCCCATTACAGTTGCTGAATATATGCGTGAAGTTTTAACTAACCCTGTGAAGGTATGAACAATGATGCAGCTAGGTTTATACAACACACTGATTTTTTATGATCCAGCTTTGGTTTATAGTTCTCTCGTTCAAACCTTTAAAAAATACCTAATATACTGATCTCTTGCCACACACTGAAAAATTTGCAGGAGTATTTTTTTCCAATAGTTCCAATGCCACATGATGTGTAGCACATTCTCATGCAGGCTGAAGGAGCAATGCACAACAAATGGGTTAATCTTATTCCAATGATCAAGGCAGGAGTTCCCAAAATACTAAATCAGTTTGAACCATTGCCTCCTCTCCCACTTCAGTTTTATTTTCCTTATACTGCCAAGTGGTTGGGTTTTCTGTATCTCTATAAATCTGTTTATTTTTAATTTTTTTTGTTAGACAGTCTTTATAATTATCAGTTCTGAATGAATCTGCATAGGTAAAGGATGTTTTAGCATTCTTGGAAGCTGGTTTGGTGAAGGATCTAAGACCCAATACATTAAAAAGACAAGTGTCAGCTCTGTCTACATTACTTTCAGTCAAAGGGAGGATCGTGTCGGCTCATCTTCACATCCAGAGATTTATCAGAAGCTCAACTATGCAAGCTCCATCTACAGTTCATTGATTCCCATCATAGGATCTGAACTTAGTATTCAATGTTTTGACCAAATCTCCATTTGAATTACTAAAATGTATTTATTTAAAATAAACTTAATTAAGAATATTATCTTCAAAGTGATATTTCTGGTGGCAATAACATCAGCTAGGAGAATTTCCAAGTTAGCATCAATATCAGTGAATCCAAATTCCTGCAGGTTTGACAGAGAAAAACTAACTTTAAAAATTTATCCTTGTGTATTCCAAAGACTTTGTTCATGAAGGCTGGCAGACAATTCATAGCGCTGCCCACTTTTTGTCCAGATCCTATGCATCCTCTGGATTAAAAACAGAATTTTGTGGATGTACAAAGGACTGTGCGAAGGTTTACATACAGAGGACAAAACATACAGATTTACACTTATGATGGTGAGTGCCCACTAATCCATGGTGATGGTTCTCCCCACTTGATGGAAGTTTTGGAGTCAGTCATGGAACTGAGGAGAAGGCATTGTGATTATGGTGGATAAGGGCTCCAGCACATTCAAGATGGAGAACGGGAAAGAAGGTGGAAGTTCGGATGCCAAGGTATTGGCAGTGGGCTTTTTCTTTATCTGGCTGGATTTGAACTTCTAACTCAAAGCAGTTGATGAGCCACAAAAGCAGATAATGAAACTGAATTCTGGACATCAACAGGCTGTAGGACCATTTCAAGGACTGTCCACATTTGTACTTGCAGGAAAGCAATAGCTAGTCCCGCCCTTGAGGTAGAAGTTTGTGGATGTCCCACATGTTGTAGATTGTTCCTTCACCCTGCCTGAGAGTAAGGTTGATACTGTGAAAAATCATCTAGGTAGGTTGAAGGAACAAGCCACCCCTACTTTGGGACTGACAGGTGAAGCTGCGTGGGAATATACTGTTACCATCACTGGACTCTTCCTATTTTTTAAATGGGTGCCTGTCTTTTCTTATGACCCTAAAATGGACTCTGGATTCTAGACTCCATTATCCTTGAGGCAAAGGAGCACGTAGACATCACATAAACACTTCGAATAGATGGGTTTGGGGAGTTGCTAATGAAAGACATTAACACCTCTAGAGTCAGGAAGATGGGAGAATATCCAGGAAGGAAACATCTTAGGTTTCTGCCAGACAAATAAGATACGGTTAATTTACAACTCTGTTCTCAGCACTGATGCTGCCAGACCAAGATGTTCCTTTACAGTGCAAATCTGGCCCTTTGATGTAGGACAAACACCTTTGCCCTCAGGCCAGGTTTTGGCTATAAAAGATCCCCAAATTCTGTTGTCAGACAGGCGAGCTAGAATGTATGGGGACACTCTGTCACTATGAATTCTGCTAGTTCCGATAGGTCCGTTCCTCCCACCGCTCACTGGAACGGCCATATCCCACATCACCCACATCCCAATTGGACCTGGAGCCATTAGTTCAGCCTCAAGCTATCCCCAGCTAACTCCTGATTTCCTGAGCCTCTGAATGAATGCACGAGCATATCTGGACCATGATTCTAATAGCTGCTCATAAAAGTTGCTCTCCAGTTCATCTTGGCTTGCTTCTAACTTAATCATTGGCCACACCGTTTCCAAGGGCTAGATTTAATTGTTTCCCCTAAGCTTTACTGGATATCTGTTTTGTGGCGATATGAGAATGAACAGATTTGATCTTTTGGGGATGGAATGATATAAATCTTAACAACTGTATTTTTTACCATACTTTTCCAGAAATCAAGTGGATAAATAAATGAAGATGAGCAAAAATTAGGAATTTAAGTAAAAAATAAGGAAGACATGCACTAATCAGCTTGTTTATTTCCTATAGGGCTATTATATACAGCGTGACATGCTAGGAGAAAGGGGAGATTTTATTACTTCACCTGAAATAAGTCAGATCTTTGGAGAGGTATGTACGATATAGCACGTGTTGTGCTAATCTCTGTTACAAGCATTTGATTTTGTAGGTCCCACTGAGATATGATCAGGAAGCATTACTGTTTTGGACCCTGTTTTTTAAAACATTAAGGGAGAGTGGTGGTGGTGTTTTGTAAGAATTAAAATTGTTTCCAAATATCTCTTCAATTTGCAGTCAAAAATGTGCCTTTTCTCAGTGCTGAATCTCACATTTTTTGCATCTAGTGCTCTTTGTCTTGCCAGCTATAAGAAATCTTTAACTACAATTTTCTGCCTTGACATTTTTGAAGTGGTGTTCGCTACTTATATTATTTATTAACATTTGATTACACTAGAAAGTTTGATCAGAATTTTCTTTGATCTTGCTTATAAATTCTAATACTTTGCTAGATCATATCAGTTATGAGTTAAGATTGATCCTGTCTGCTGTATGAATTTGAGATGTTAAGTTTTTACTGACATAAAAAGACATATTGTTTGTTTGAATTGCTGTATAAAAACATAAAACAACTTGGTAGTAGACTGTTTCCATAATGATACTTTGATACAGATTCCTGTTCTTGAATTGCTGTTATTCTCTTATGTAGTGCTGTGATTTTTTTAAAAAAAAAAAAATTTAAAAAGCAACAACAAGAAGTATACCATAAATCAAATATTTCTTTCAAGGTCAGAAAACCAGATCATGGTTCTTACCAGATTATGTTTTCACCAGTGATTAAAAAATATATCCAGGAGCTTCAAATATATGATGGAAATGTAAAAAAAAAAAAAAAAAAAAGGGACAGGACATTTTATCATATGCCATGGCCTTGTAAAAAAGCTAAAAATTTCTGGGTGGAAATACACATATTAGTTCAGAGAATTTTAAAGAGCAGTATAAAGTTAAAACTTGCACTTTTTATTTTGGGGCTGATGGATGATCAAGTAGAAAAGAGTTATGGAATAATTCTTCAGTATATGATCACAGCAGCAAGAATATTATATGCTCAGATATGGAAGATGATGATGATGATGATGATTATCATGTTTATTTATATCCCGCCATCCTCCCAGTATAGGGACTCAAGGCAGCTAACAAATCTAAAACAATTTTAGTTAAAACAGTATAAAACATTTAAAATACAAAGTTTAAAAAATAATTAAACAATTTAAACAATTAAAAACATTACATTATTAAAATTTAAAGTTTAAAACTCTTTAAAACAAAACAGCATCCATGTCATGCGAAGGCCTGGCGGCATAAAAAGGTCTTTACCTGCCACCAAAAGGACAGCAGGGATGGAGCCATCCTGGCCTCCCTAGGGAGGGAGTTCCAGAGCTTGGGAGCAGCCACTGAGAAGGCCCTTTCCCTTGTTCCCACCAAACGCACCTGAGGGTAGTGAGACAGAGAGAAGGGCCTCTCACGATGACTTCAATACTCTGGGGGGCTCATACAGTGAGATATGGTCCTTCAAATAGCCTGGACCCAAACCGTATAACTGTCTGTTAAAGAATGGTTATTAAAAATGAATGGATTTGCAGAGATGCATACATTGTCTATCCTGATTAGAGAGAAGTCATTGGTGACTTTTATGAAGGATTGGAAACCCTAGATTGACATTTTGAGAAATGATGATGATGATGATGATGATGAGAAGAAGAAGAAGAAGACCATTAGTTTTGAAAAGCAGCATGAGTTAAATTGATAGATGAAGTGTAATGTAGGGGTGAAGCAGATGGCACAAAAAGTCTGCGCTAGGACTGTGCTGCCACTGTTTGCTGAAGGACTATAGCAGCCACATGCACCCAGCCCCGATCTGACCACAGAAAAGATAATTGAAAGTCATACTTTGTTAGATTATGTAGTACTTTGGTAGTTTTGTTGTTGTTGCTGTTTTTGTGTGTTTTGGCTTGTATTATGTTGAATTGTATTTTAGTTCTAGCATGGTCTATTTTGTGTTTAGGAAAGCATAATTCTTCTAGATTATCTACTGTGTGAGCATAAGCATATTAGTTCGAAAGTACATATTAACACTTCAGTGCCAAGGTGTTTAGAAAAGCAGTTTCTCCCTCTGTTAATTCTTTTCAAATAGAAGGCAAAGAAGAGTCAGAACTTTCTGCACCCAAATTGTGTTGGTTAGCCAGAGTGTGATTCTGAAGGTAGGAGAAGTTTTCTAAGCCCTTACTCTGAAAAGATATGAAAACACTGACTGAAATGCTGCACACAGTTAAGCTCTAATTAATATCAATGGTATTTAAGCAGTTTAACCATGTGAAAAATGGTGGCCTTTTTACTATTCATATATATTATACACATTTTTGCTAAAAAGTTATTCTATGAAATAATAGACACCAAGTTATAAGTACTGTGTTTTATAAGAACAAGTTGTCTTGTATGTTTTTCATTTTCTGCAGCTAATAGGTATTTGGTTTGTCAGTGAATGGATGGCCAATGGAAAACCAAATAAATTTCAGCTGGTGGAACTGGGCCCAGGTAGAGGGAGTCTTACTAGTGATATTTTACGAGTAAGTAAAGACAGTCTTCTTCTTTTTTTTGTTTTTTCTTTTTTTGTACAACAGTATAGCTCAACAACTTGCTTTTTATTTTATATATGTCTTAATAATGTAAAGTAGATTCCTAGGATTCTGTATCTTCCACCAACTGTTGTGCACTAGATGAAAAGCATAATGTATAATCTTCCAGATTTTTACAAATTATGCCTGTATCTCATTGATTCTCGACCCTTCTTACATTCCAGTTCATGTTTATTGGCCTGCAAAAGAAGTGTAATGCCTGCTATTCTGGTGTAATGTGTTCATTTTTGTCCTACTGCCAAAATACCTGTTGTTGCTTATTGTTAACTGCCCTCGAGTCGTTCTCGACTCATGGCTGCCCTATGGATGAGACATATCCAAGACCCTCTGTCCTCCACCGCTCTGCTTAATTCCTACAACCTCTTAATACCTGTGGCCTCCTTAATAGAGTCAATCCATCTGGCATGTAGCCTTCCTCTCTTCCTACTTCCCTCCACCTTTCCCAGCATTATTGTTTTTTCCAAAGAGTCCTCCCTTCTCATGATGTGTCCAAAGTACAACAGTCTCAGTTTGGTCATCTTGGCTTCCAGGGAGGTTTCTGGCTTGATCTGCTCTAGGACCCACTTGTTTGTCCTTTTGGCTGTCCACGGGCTCCTCAGCACTCTTCTCCAGCATCACATCTCAAAATGCATTGATTTTCTTCCTATCATCTTTCTTAACTGTCCATCTCTCACATCCATACATGGTAATAGGGAATGCAATGGCTTGTATGATTCTAACTTTTGTTCTAAGTTGTATATCTTCACATTTTAGAACCTTTTCTAGTTCTTTCATAGCCACCCTCCCCATTCTCAGCCTTTTCTGATTTCCTGACTGCAGTCCCCATTTCTATCAATGTTTGATCCCAGGTACGGGAATTCTTTTACTATTTCTATTTCCTCATTGTCTGTTCTATTGTATTTCTTCAAAGTACCTGAAATGTCACTTATCCGAAGCACTTTGAAATTTCAGCTTCATTGCGTTACACAAATAATGCAAATAATGTTTATCTAAGTGGGTACAAATAATTGCCATTATTGTATACAGATAACTGAAACAGTTGTTAACATCTTACTTCTAAGCACTAATCAGAAAAAAACTCTGACATTACTACACATTACCTTATCTCTGACAATATTGTCTTCTGTTTATGAAGGTTTTTAATCAGCTGGGTTCTTTACTTAGTAAATGTGACATTTCTGTTCATCTGGTGGAGATCAGCCCCACATTAAGTGAAATCCAAGCATCAGTTTTAACAGAAGAGAAGACAGAATTACAAGAGAGCTGCTTCGCTTATATGCAAGGGGTTACTAAGAGTGGGCTGCCAATTTTCTGGTACAGAGACTTGAATGATGTGCCAGTAGGTAAGATTTTGCTGGTTTAATGATTTTTAAATGATATATTTAATAACCATTAACTCTTTTCTTTTAGTTATGAACAATTTTGAAATTGTAGGTAGAAGGTTGCATATATAACTTAAGTGTAGATTTGGTTCTGACTAAGGCTTTTAATAAGTTTTGATAGCTCACGGAAATAATTCATGCCACAGTCCTAAATTAAGACAATAGAGTCTCTTTTATGAAAATCCAAGATGCTATAAAAGTAGGAGTTATTTTTTTTAATCAGTGTCACTTTGTTTTTCTCTCTAGGCTACAATTTTTATTTAGCTCATGAATTTCTTGATGCTCTACCTATACATAAATTCCAGGTATGATCCCAACATGCCATGTGGCTATTTTTAAGGAGCATGTGATACAAAAAGTAAACAGAAACATGACCACGAAAAGAAAAAGACATGTAATGGAATTCAGACTTCAGTATTTAATAAGTTGGTAAAAGAAATGCCAAACAAATTACAGTTGATGAAATATACTATATAATATTCTTAGGCATTTTTTTAATCTGTTGTTTTTAAAAAATGAGTGCATCAGTCTGGTTTGAGCCCATGAATCCATGTTATTCTTTTAAAATGCCTGAGAGAAGTATGGGATATGGCGCTATTTGCAAGATTTTTAAAGAAATGTGCCTTCATTAACAAAAGCAGCTTCATTTATATATACCACTTCATATCACACTATGGGATGTCTAAGCGGTTTACAACTATAAGCTCATTGCCCCCCAACAGTTGGGTACTCATTTTAGTGATCTCGGAAGGATGCAGGCCTGAGTCTAGCCTGAGCCCTGGCTAGTATTGAACTCGCAACCTTGTGGTCTATGAGTGAGTGGCGGCAATACAGGCATTTAACCACTGCGCCACCAGGGCTCTTCCCTTTTCCAGTAAAACAATAGTCTGCCCCCCATATCTGTGGACTTGCTATCTGCAGATTTCTTCACATTGGCAGGCCCACATGGGGGAGTGTGGCAGAGGAAGAGGAGGAGGAGGCGGGAAGAGGAGGTAGCGATGGTGGCGGGAGAAGGAGGAGGGAGGAGGAAGAGTGGCAGCAGTGGGGGGAAGAGGAGGAGGAAGGAAGGAAGAGGAGCAAGAGCAGAGGCAGCGGGGGGAAGGGGAGAAGGAGGAAGGAGAAAGAGGAGGCGTGGGGAAGAGGAGGAGAGAGGAGGAAGACTGCTGGCTGCAATGGTGGCGGCAGGGGGGAAGAGGAGAAGGAATAAGAAAAGAGAAAGGAAGGAAAAGGAGGAGGAAGTGGAAGAGACAGCGGTAGCGACGGTGGGTAAGAGGAGGAGGAGGAGGAAGAGTGGCAGGGTGGAAGAGGAGGAGGAGGAAGAGCGGCGGCAGTAGCAACAGGGAGGGTAAGATGAGGAGGAAGGAGGAAGAGCCAGAGGAGGAGGAAGGGAGGTAGCTGCCCACCGTGGCGAAGTGGGCTTCAGAGGGGGCAGGGTGGCAAAGTCCTATTGTCTCCAATGGTGGCTGCGCCACCATTAGAACAATGGGATTTGAGCATCCATGGATTTTAGAATCTGCACAGATACCGAGGGCCCACTGTACACACACATAAATCACCAGGTTCTGTAATGAAAAATGTGTAATCTTTAAGAACAGTTTGTTCTCAGTAGCTGCTTTTTTTAACATTCCAAGCAAGTTGCTATATTACTAGACTTGGGTCCAAAACAACTGCAGAAATAATTCAGTTTGCAACCACTTTAACTGCCCTGGCTCAGTTCTAAGGAATTATGGGAATTGTAGTTTATTGTGGTACCAGAGTTCTCTGACAGAGAAGGCTAAATGTCTCATAAAACTACAGTTCCCAGAATTCCTAGCATTGAGCCAGGACAGTTAAAGCAGTCTCAAATTGAATTATGTCTGCAGTGTGTTTTGGACCTTACTTGACCCATTTCTCTTAGCAAGAAGTGTCTTTTGGAATTTTCTCTCCATCAGGGATTGTATAGCTTTGGAACATTATGGAAATGTAGGCAATGTCAACTTCATTAAAAAAATGTAATCGCCCATTGATCCTGCATTTGATCTGAGACTGTTGCATCTTTATGCCCTGAAGAAAGGAGAGTCATTGTCATCCCTTTCTTTGACACGAATCTTCTTGAAAATTAAGAATGCTCCTGTTGACATTTCTAGATTTGTGGGCAAGTAATTCTGTGATTGGTAGTATACCAATTTCAGAACCATGTAAATACTTGGTTAGTTTTTCAACCTCTGTCTGGCCTAACTTTTGAGCTGCTGAGCCTGGCTACTTGTAAAAATGCCTGAAGGAAGCACCTTCTGCAGAACATTAAATCATCAGATGAGCTTTCAGGTTACTTGAAAATATTTACAGATCAGCCGGGATTGACATTCCCCACCAAAAAAAAAAAAAAACATTGGTAAACATTGCATAAAATTGTAACTATGATACAAAGAAAATAGTCTTGCTAAATCACTGACTGGGAAATAAGTATTTAACTAAGGGCCAGCCAGAACAGATGGCCACTCCCATGCTGCTTGGAAGTCTGGCGGCTTCAAGGCACTCTGGTGGTGCAGTGTTTATTATACTTTGCTCATCACCAGAGTGGCTTGAAGGCACCATGGGGCTGCAGCGGGGCAAGAAAAGCTGCCTTTTCCCCGGCCAGAAAAGGAGTGGATTTTTGCCACTCCTTTTTTGGCCAGCTTCATGCTGGATTGGGGCCACGGCATGTGTTCACCACAGCCCCAATCTGTCTTTAGAAGGGCAGCTTAAAGCCTGTCTGTTTCGCCCCTTAGTCGGATTTTTGGAGCATCCCTGTTATTAGTGGTAGCAACATTAAGAAAAGTTAGTAATTTCCCCCCCTTAAACAGGTTCTGTGCTAAGCATCTGTAAAGAAAGAGTAATTAAAAAAATTAAACTTAATTTTGTCAGGTTACTCAGATGACCTGGGACATTGCCTTCATTGTTCAGTTTTTCATTTGTTCTATTAGAGTTGGTCCTGAAATCTGCAAAAATAAACCGATCACTAGTGCGTAAGCCCAGCAACAAAACTTAGTAATTCACACATCAGTAAGTGAAGCATAGAGTATGTGAAGACTGACACATACTTTTGTTTTATTGTTTAGTGCTCCCTGGGTACAGTTTACCCTACCTGTTGTTGGAGGGTTAAAGATGGAAAATTAAATATTAGGAACCTTCAAGATCACCTGTTCTCTTATTGGATCTATCAGATAAAAATTTGAGAGCTAGGATTTGCATGGTAGAGCCAGATTAATTACATCGTCTCTTTTTTGAAGGCATGTGTATGTGTGTGTGCGCTCTCTATCAGAGTCTAATAATCATTCTAACCCTATAAATAATAATAATAATAACTTTTTATTTATAGCCCGCCCCTCTGCGCGGCAATCTAATTTCATTTTAACCCTTTATCTTGGAGGCATATATTTTCAAGATATAAATTCTATCTGACCATATTTGGCCATTCTGAAATAAAATTATCATTCTAATTTTATTTTAAATTAATAGAAAACAGAAAAGGGGTGGCGGGAGTTGTTGATTGATATTGATTCAGAAGCTCCTGGCAAGCTGCAGTTTGTCCTTGCACCAGCTGCTACTCCAGCTGCAGAAGCCTTCATACATGTAAGTTTAATTATATAATTGCATTTCCAGGCACAGCAAATCTCTCCATTCAGCTAATATTGCCACTGTGTTATATACAAGAACTACAGATTTTGTCTTTAATATTTCTGAAATCTGAAATATTCACAAACCAAAACTTTTTCATGGGTGGCTGAGATAGTAACACCTTTGTTTTCTGATGGTTCAGTGTGCACAAAATTCCTTTGATGCACAGAATTATTTAAAGTATTATATGAAATTACCTTCAGGCTATATGTTTAAGGTGTATGTGAAACATAAATGAATTTTGTTTTTAGACTTGGGTCCCAACTCCAAGATATCTCATTATATACATATATGTAAATACAGGTATTCCAAAATCCAAAATACTTCTGGTCCCAGGCATTTTGGAGAAGAAAGACACAACCTATACTTTAAATGTGTTTTATTGACATCATTATTACTGTTTCAAAAATACTTAGATACAGATTTATTTTAATAAGATCATTTTTGCCTATTTATTTTGCATGCAGATTTATGGAAACTTTGTATTTAATTAGGAAATCATCAGGATACGCTTCTTTCTTGTTGCAGCAGCATTATATTGAGTGTGTATTGGCAATAGTTTGCAGAATTCTGTTTGTATGCTTGCTTTGTTTTAGTCATGCATACAAGATGCTTATCTAAAACAAAAATCACATTTTTTTTAATTGTGTCTGACCAAACGGTCCTTTTGTACTATTGTTTTATTGTACAGCATATTCCAATATCTACTCTCTTGCTGTGGGATCCAGCCCCAAAGGCAGTGTTTTTTGCACGTCCTACTGATTTACTGCTATACTTTCCTCCAGAGAATCCTGGAAACTGGGAGACTCAGATTCCTCCATAAAATTCTTAAATGACCTGAAACAATTCCCTAGATTAGTTGAGGGAAGCACTAACTAAACCAGTCTAAGCACAGGCAGAGTAAGGCTCTTATTTGGATATACTTCAACATTTTTTTTTTCAATCCATGAATTCTATATTAGGCCAAAGAGTCCAGAGATCATGTGGAGGTGTGTCCTGATGCTGGTGTCATCATCCAAAAGCTGGCCCATGATATTGAAAAGAATGGAGGAGCTGCACTCATAATAGATTATGGACATGATGGGACCAAAACAGATACTTTCAGGGTAGGTTGATTTACCTAGGTGTGCTGGAAGACAGTTTGAGCATGGTAAGACTCTTAATTTTTAATCTCACACAGTGGGACAATTAAAGCAACTTTTGAGAAGTGTAATGCAATTTATTTGTACTCTTTGCCAGTAATTTATATCTAAAGGAATGTGGCATTCCTTTAAAATTGGTCACAGTGCACCTTAAGGAAGTATACAGTGGGCCCTCCACATTTGCTGTGGTTAGGGGTGCAGGATCCCCATTAAAGTGAAAACACTATTTTTTTTTACCTGAGAAAAACCTCTCTAGGAATCTCTAGGTCCTCCAGTGCAATTCTATGGTCAACATCCACCAGAAGTTGACTATAAAATCATGCTGCAGAACCTGCAAATGCCTAGAGAAGTGTTTTCTCTAAGAATCTCTAGGTCCTCCATTATGACTTTATGGTCAACTTCCAGCAGTTGCACTGGAGGGAGTTCTTGTATGTTCCTAGAGGGAACACATTACTCTGACCCATGAATAATCAAAGACACAAAAGTCAAAGCCACAAATGTGGAGGGCTGACTATACAAGCAGGCCACTTACTTTTAAAAAAA
This sequence comes from Phrynosoma blainvillii, assembly GCA_026167975.1. Taxonomy (NCBI): domain Eukaryota; kingdom Metazoa; phylum Chordata; class Lepidosauria; order Squamata; family Phrynosomatidae; genus Phrynosoma; species Phrynosoma blainvillii. The sequence continues at coordinate 71,982,250 of JANUYF010000001.1, forward strand.
GGAAACGTCTATTATGTACTAATAGAAGTAATTCCTCATTTTGCTGTCCTGTCTGCACCCTGGAAGTCTGAGATGGCCATATGAAGCAGATAATTTTCCCCCTCTTTTCCAGGGCTTCCGTGGCCATAAACTTCATGATGTATTGGTATCCCCAGGAATGGCAGATCTCACTGCTGATGTTGACTTCAGTTACCTGAGAAGAATGGCACAAGAAAGAGTGGCCACCTTGGGTCCTATAAAACAGCAGGATTTTTTGAGAAACATGGGCATTGATATCAGAATGCAGGTAGGGACTGCCCTTGCATCTAGTATCTGTTTGGAGTAGAAGTAAAGGTGTGAAGAGCAGGGAGTACTCTAACTCTGCCTTCTCTGTCATTATTAATCTCGCATGGAGAGCAATAGTCTCTCTGCATCATCTGAAACTGTGTATTTTGTAGTATTCTTAATTGCATGGAGCACCTCAGTGAATAAAGTGAATCTGTTTAGTTCAGATGGGCACTCTCCACAAAAGGAGAGTAATGATGGGGTGGGATAGGGCTAGTGCAGTTTGCCCTCCTCTGTTTTGTATAGTTCAGAATGGGGAGCATTGGATAGGGAGCATAACTCCTATTAATTTTAACTGTTGCAGTTATTCAGCATACAGAATGAAATATAAATAAATTGAAACTTTACTAGATGTACAAATTGGGATGGATAGAAGGGTGCTGGTGACTTCTGGGATGAAAAATACTGGTAATTAACAGTAATTCATTCTTCAATTTAGGTTCTGTTGCAGAATGCTAATGATGCAGTTAACCGCAACCAGCTACTCCGAAGTTATGAAATGCTGATGGACCTAGACAGAATGGGGGGGCGTTTCAACTTTTTTGCCATGTTACCTCACAACAGACTTAGTTCTTCAGACCAAGTAACGAAACAATCAACTTCAGCATCTGTTGCTGGCTTTGGTAAACTTGAATGGAAGTGACCCGCCCGTTTGAATTATTTTCTGTGATAAGGATGTAAGCTTCCCATAACGATCCACTGAGAATCATTACAGGTATTATGTTACCAGTTTCCTATAAAAATAGTGTTTTTAGGTTTTGTGAAAAACCTAAGAATTCAATCACAATATATCATGTAACATGTAGAATAGAAAAGTATGGTTCTGATAGAACTAAAAATTGACCGTAACCCCTGTGGGGAGGTTAAGAAAAACATTTTGGTTGGAAAACTGCATCTTGATTTCCTGTTCTAGATTCACATATTATTGTACTGTAAACATACTTATTAAAGATCTCACTTTTTATAGTCAGTTGAGGTCTTATATTTATTATATTGAGTGACTGAATTATCTTGAGAGAGAGCCAGGGTGGTGTAGTGGTTTGAGCATTGGACTGTGATTGTGGAGAGCAAGGTTTAACCATGGAAACCCACTGGATGACCTTAGGCAAGTCACACTCTCCCAGTCTCAGAGGAGGGCAAAGGCAACCCCCCTCTGAACAAAACCTGCCAAGAAAACCATGTGACAGGTTAACCTTTGGCCAGGTTTATTATTATTATTATTATTATTATTATTATTATTATTATTAATTATTTCACCCCTCTGAGAACAATTTACCATAAATTGGAAACAAGAAGGTACACAACAAATATTCTAATAACACTATTTTCTTAGGTGAGAAGCATCTGCTGGCAAGGAGTATATGGTGTTGGTGCAAATTGAAGGAAAACATATTTTCATTTTTAAATTTTAGGCCTCTGCTGATTGGTGCAATTGAAAATAAATTGTGTTTGTTACGATTACATCATAGTATTTACTTTACAGAATCAAAATAATATAATAGAAAGTAGAAGCATCTTCTCAGCTGCATCTAAACCACTTTAAACAGAAATAAACTTGATCCACAGCACGCATGGAATATTAACAGAAAACAGTCATTTTTCAAACTGCAGCTCAACCAGCTGAATAGAAATAACTCAGTCAATTGGGAATGACTATTCACAGCAAATATCATCATCTCATTCTCTGAATGGTATAAACAATCCTCAATTACATAGGACATAACCAAGCCTGTAGATTCCAAGTGGGCATGGATGGCCTACCGACTGAAGAATCTTGCAGGCAAATGCCACTTGGACCCATCTAAACTTTTATTTCTACAATAGATTTCCAAACTGCTGCTGTACAGATGTTCTCTATGGAACCAGAGGCAGAATAAGCTCTTGATAGAAGAAAGATGTGGAGTTGGGAATGATCAAAGGAAGATGGAGTGTGGAATGTAGAGTGTGGAGGTGAAGAGGGAAGAAAGGAAAGGAGTGTTAGAAGTAGAAAAGTAGGAGAGAGATAAAGGTAGAAGGAAAAGAAAGGACGGTGGGAATCAAGAAGGGAAAGATAAGGAAACTTCCTGCAAAATACTTTTGGAAATTTAGAGTAATTTAAAGTTCTTGAGGGGATATATTTTGTAGATGCTATTTTAATTGTTTTTTTCTGTTAAATATCAACTGTTATCAATTAGAAGATCCTAGATATTGAATTGGATCTATAAGGGTTTCTTTTTTCATTCTTCTTGGATTTAGATTAGGATTTATTTGTAATAGGTTTGGATGATTGTATGAGTGCATTTCTATGTTTTAATAATAAAATTTAATTTAAATTAAAAAAAAAAAAAAAGCTCTTGATACAGCCACTAAATTCACTGAATAACCCCAAACATGTTCTCACCTTGGCTTATGAGCATTGTGGTAAATGAAATTAATACATGGTTCTATACATCTTGTTATCCATGTCTTCCATCTGCTGCACCATCAGTCTTTTTGCCCATCACCTTGTTTTTCTTTCTGGGCTTAAGAGTCCTATGCTTCTCTTTCCATTTTAAATCATTTTGAAGGCCATTTCTACCTTTGTTAAACAGAGTATTCAGACGAATAGGAAGAAGAAAACAAGGGAATTATTATTAATAGATGAAGATATAAATAATAATTAATAAGTAGATTCAAGAAAGATTACAAATTCAAGGGGAAACAGGACAGCACAGAAGGAAAGGGAAACTCATCAAACTTGCAAGGCAAGATAGAAAAAAAACTGAATGGGGGAGAGGAGTCATTCAACATAAATAAAAAAAGAACTTTGGACTTCTGCCTCAGATATGATCAATGCAACTGTAGTTTCATCCTCTCCAGCATTCAGAGAATACAGTCCTCTTGTGTGTTTGCGCTGCAGCTCCCAACATTCCTTGCCATTGGCGGTGCTGTTAGAGCTGCTAGGTGTAGTCCAGCAATATCTGGAGGGCCACACTTTACACTTTGATTTCAGCAGTTGGCAAACGGGTTGTCTACATGAAGCAGAAAAACCAAAATCCCCCCAAATCTGGCACAATCAGGACACATGGTGCAGGGTCCAATCAACAGTAGAACCAAACACCTTAATGTGGAGTTTCCAGAACACTCCCAATATTTCCTGCATGCATCCCATCAACACCCACCGCCACTGTAAGCTCCCAGAGCCAGGACAGGCTGCCTGGGACATCTAAATATTTTTCTTGCTTGTGAGGCACCTAAGCGCCTCATCATGACCTCAGAGTGTGCCACCAGAAGTGGCACCAAGTAAGGGAAACATTCCAGGCAGGGAATTGGGTTTTTTTGCTCCTGTTGACGTGCTCATGAGGCATTGGGCAACCCACAAGCAGGATTTTTTATTATTATTATTTTAACATAATTCCATGTTGGGAAGGTAAATAGCAGTCCCTGCCAGTGATCTGTCATGGCTCTGGGAGGTGTGGGAAAGACAGTGGCATCAAGACAGTGGCAGCAGACCACAGCAAAAACAGTATAGACAACTGCTGTGGATAAAATGGGTGCAGGACAGCTCCAGAGTGGGTGCAAGGCAGAAGAAATGGGGAGTCCATTTGTTTCCTCCAAATGTAGATGGGCCCTGAGATCCAGACAAAGGGACATATGGTGCAACAGCAACATTCTGCAATTGTAGCTTCTGTTACAGCAGTACTGTGGCCCAGCAAACAGAAAGGTATAATAACACCTAAATACATTAGGCAAATGGTTTCACGTTGCTGTCAACTAATAGAACAGTTATTTAGCTGGAAGTTACTAGTAGTAATAACTGTGATATAGTCAAGTCCTTTCATCTTAACATCATCTTGCTTTCTGTTTTATTTCTGTTGCTGTGTTTACAAATGAGTCTGACGCGTGGTTATCAGACTTAGGAGAGGATACACCACTAGAAAAGAACACACATGATAGGGAAATAAAATTTATTTTCAAGCTTAGAAGATATTTACAAACAACGGGACATATAAAAATATAAAAAAGTACTTGACAGTATTTTTTGAGGCTACAAGTTTTACATGAGTATCTTCTAGCATCAATACAGCACTATTTCTGCAATGAATGCAACTTAATTCAAAAAACAAAGATTAATGATAATTCAACATGGGGTACAAATTCATCGGGAGGAACTGATTAATGCCAACCCTCATTGACTTAAAGCTTGGATTAATATTTTTGGCAGTCATAGGAAAGTTAGGGTGCAAGCTATGCATTTTTTACTTATGGTTTGTAAAATGTGTTAACAGCTACTACAGAGTAGAAACATTCCAGTTTTCTCTTCTTTACTGGTAACAAGGTTTGCATTCCTACTCTACTGGTCCACAGCACTGCTGTCCTGAAGCTTAAAATTAATTCAAGAACTATAATATATACCTTGACTTGGTTTGCTGCTTTTTAAAATATGACCATCCAACACAGAAACTGATCTTAATGTTGCAATCTTAAACATGCGTTTACCCCAAAGTAAGGCCCATTGAGCTTAATGAGATTTACTTCTGAATGTTTTAGAAGCAGTTAACAGCTAGACCATGGGAATACTTTTGATCCTGTCAAAGGTGAGACACCTATGAACACTTTTACTTCTAGTAGATAAATTCTGCCAAAGCTTAACTATTATTTTTGCCTAAACAGCCACTTCTTGTAGCCCACACAGGACAGACAAGTCAGGTTACAAGGGAAAAAATATTGTTTACTGCAATCCACTGAACCATTTGCTGGCACTTTCCAACCCAATTTACACATAAATTACTTGGTACTCAGATCATACTAACATAAACGCAGCAATCTTGTGGTTCACCTCACCCACATAAACTGTGCTTTTGTACATCATCATGGGGTAGGAATATATACAAATAATATGCAGATTCAGCCTGAAACACTTAAAATCCATCCATGGAGTAGAATTAGAATGCAACAGCAAATACATGAAGAATTGCAGACTCATAGTCACCTCAATGTTTGTTTTTTTAATAGAAGCAGTTACACTCTCAGCTGCAAGTCATCAAGTGATAATACACATAAGTATGAATAAAATCGTATTTTCCATATATTCAACCACTCTGGTGGCTTTGATCAGTTGAACTCCTCAGTGGCCCCATAATTTACTTTTTTCCTTTTAAGGTTTGCAAATCATGGCTTATATCTAAAATTTTGACATTAAGAACATAAGAATGACCCTGCTGGATCAGACCAAAGGCCTATGTGGTCTAGCCTTATGTTTACACAGGGGACATGACAGTAATACTATCACTGAGATCAAAAGTGGTTTTTAAAATTTGGTGGCAGTTTAACCAATGCAAAATAATACTAAAACAGGATAAGATTTATTTAAAATTAGATAATTTTATGAGCTTTCTTCCTGAAATTTGCTCCATTTTTCATTACTCAGTTGACATATTTTGTTCCTGCAGTGGCATGTAATATTTATTAAAGAATTCTGGCATGGAACATCATTTTGACAGACTTAGATAGTAGCCACAACACATATTAACAAGGTAAAAGTTGTTAAGGGACAAAGGAAGACATAGAGAAGCTGACAAAACATTTTACTGTTTGAGAACTTGGGAAATAAGTTGGTCTTACAATAGTTGTTAGAGAGCCAGTGTGGTGTAGTGATTTGAGTGTCGGACTATGACTCTGGAGGCCAGGGTTCAAATCCCTGCTCAACCATGGAAACCCACTGGGTGACCCTGGGTGAGTCACACTCAGCCTCAGAGAATGATAATGGCCATCCTCCTCTGAAGAACCTTGCCAAGAAAATCCCATGACAGTGACTTCACCATAAGTTGGAAACTTACTTCAACGATATAGCCACATTAGTCTGTAGAATCAGTATGTAGAGAGATCTTGAAACACCTTTGAAATGAACTGAAAGAAAGAAGTTGGCAGCATGAGCTTTCATAGACTTCAGTCTACTTCCTCTGATGCATCTGAGGAAGTAGACTGAAGTCTACGAAAGCTCATGCTGCCAACTTCTTTGATAGTCTCAAAGATGCTACAAGATCTTGGAAACTACTCGGAAGGCACACAACACCAGAACAACTGTCAAAAGCCATGGCCCAAAAGAAACTATACAGGCTTTCTGTAATATCCTCCAAATGTGCTGGATCACAACTCCCATCAAGCAGCATGACCAATGCCACAGCATACTAGCTCAAATTGGGGAGCCTGCTCTTTATGTAGATTGGCACACCTTAGTCACACTTCCTTTGAAGTTGCTGCTGCTGCTCTAACAGCTGTAGTGGTGGGCCTCCTCTGTTGGAAGACAAGTTGCAGTGAAACAACCTGACCCCTTGTTCAGCTTTCAGCACTGTCTGCTATAAAGCATCTTCAAAATGGTAACACAAATTGATAAATTCAGGCACAAAACTCTTCATCCCTGCTTAATGAGGTAATCGCAGTGAACAAATATTTACTCACAGATGCAGTTTTCTCTGTGAGTTGATCTAGCTCTATAATTGAGCCATGGTGCATATTAACCTTCCCACACCCTGTTCTTCCATTCCTGCTGTGTTTAGATCAGCTGGATGAACCACTGTTGTCTATGTGCCCTGTCCCGAATTCATGGAACATAAAGTCCTACTCACAGATTATCAAAGCTTAATCTGTATGTTTGATCACTTCTCAAAAAATGACTGGATAAAAATGTGCATTACAGAAATCACAGAGGAACTGTTTCACCTAATACAGTGAAAAGCTGCTGGTGATTCTGCTCCAAGGTTAAAAAGGAAGCCAAAAGGAAGAAACCACTGCAACCTTCTCCTACCTAACAGCCCAAAATCTAAAAAGTCTTTTCCATGAAATCAGAGATTCTAAGGGGTACTGTACTAGATCCTGTAAGTGTGTTTGAGTTAATTCAAAATACATTTTAATTTCTAGCCATATCCTTTCAAAAATGTAAAGCTTCTTCCATTATGTTACACATATTACTGTCCCAAAACCAAAGTTTTTTCCCCCATAAGAGATTGAATGTATCGACTACATTAGACTTCCCGCTACAGATGCTTTCTTGGAATGGAATTGCCCATTCACTGTATGCTATTTGGCCAGGTAAAGATCTGATATGTGCACACAAATGAGTTATGGACCAGGTAGAGCTTGGATTTGCTGTGTCTGGCTCAGTAGTTCCCCCTGCAAAAAGCATAAGATCGTATCTTTGCACCCTGCCTCTGAGTTAAATGAAGTCACAAAATCTTTTATACACTCCAAAGTCACACTAATGTCTGCCACATTCTCCCAACCCGCCATGTGTTAGTTTATTCCCATCCAAACAAGACCAACACTTGCTCCAAAGAACATAAATTGATTTAAGTGCCTTTCCCATAAAAGCTAAAACACAGCTTGCCTGTATTCAATAAAAATTACCTAAGTTTACTGCCCTGCCTCATAAGGCTGCTTTAATTAAGCTAGAGGAGCAGGATTTCACTACTGGAATTCCTTGACTTCTATTGCTCCCATCACTTTTATTGCTTTTCCACATCATGCCTGCTAAATAAATATTTTACCAGCATTTTGTATGAACATTAAAAATGTAATTATTTGGTTATGGTATATAATTCAGGTTTCTTTACAGCTTCTTAACAGATGTATCTAAATACCAGAAAATAGTATTCTATGGCTTAGTAGGTATGAACTAGAAAACCATTACAATTGTTCTGTTATTGTATAAACTACAAAAAACTTGGAAAATTCACAAATACCAATTCACTGTGCATTTCATCTGTAAGTAACATCACTGTGATGTACCAATAAGGCAATGTTACACAAACACTTCATGGCTTTCAACCCAATGCTGGATCACATTAACAGTCACAGTTGGAAAGACTTTCTGGATCGTCTAATCCATCCACAAACTGATCCAGGAGATCATTCATGCTTCCTAAACGGAACCTGAAGAACAAGACCAACACTTGCTCCAGAGAACATAAATTGATTTAAGTGCCTTTCCCATATTGATTTCTATGGGTCTTCTTCCATGTCATCTGGATTAGGGGCCATAATAAAATGCTTGGGGTACACAAGGTTGTGTTCATATGCATATTCTTCCCAGCGAGCATCATCACTTTCATGGGTAATGTAACGTTCTCCAATTCGAGTTTCAAACTCCCGAAGATCAAGCCAAGTTTGATAATCCTGGAAAAGAGGAACATTTTAAATGAGTTATTTCTGGATAACTACTGAAAGAAATAAAGGGATGATCTTAATGCAGCAATAATTTGCCTCCAAAAAACAGTATGTTCTGAAAATGCAGCATGTTTTTTATCCCCTGCGCCTGCCACTGCCACCACTTTTGATATAAACCAATGTAACAGACTGATTGCATGCCACAATGAAGCGGCAGGAAGAACATTATTCAGCCTTCACAAAAGCACAGCCTCATTTCCAAAATGGAAAGGAATAAACCAGGAAGATGTGGCAAAACCACAACAGCCGACTAAGCAGATTACCACACTACACTCTTATAGTGCTGCTATTCCACATTTACTCTTACAGTGCTGCTATTCCACTCCTGCTGCTCCTGCTGCATTCTGAGGCTTATAGTGAGGCTTAAGAACTCTTTGGCTAAGAATTCTAAATGCCCCTCCCTAAACTGCAAATCCCAGAATGCAACAGGAAACAGCCAGAGCAGTACAAGTGGAATAGCAGCACTATAAGAACATAGTGAGGTAATCTGGTATATAGCAAATTCCAGAACTGAATTGTTGCATGTTCTCCCAAACCCTTCTTACCTCAAAAGGAAAGCAAGACAAACCCTCCTTCACCTTGAGGATACAAGGACCACCTGGACCACATCAAAAAGCAAATATGAAGATTACAGACTTTCACCAAGCCTGTGATACCCTAGCGGTGGCCAGTTTTCTCACACTCCATGTTGGGGTTAAGTTCAGAGGGAAGCACCCTTAGCCAAAATCACCTCTCTTCTGTGGCTTTTCAGGGTTGTTCCAAATGGAGGCTAACACACATCACATTCAGAGTTACAACAATTTCTTTAAAATGCAAACCTTATAGAAATTACTAAACTTTTATCATTTTCTATACAGAAAAACACTACTTTCCTCTGTTTGTGACAATGGCAAGTAGTTCCCAATTTTGGCACAGACTAAATTAGAAAGATGCAGAATTTGTTTCAAGACAAAGAGAGTTTTCCTCCAACACTAACTGATGGGGAAAGAATCTTGCAGATGAGAATCAGTAAGTGGAATGGGGTGCTTGCAGGGGATCATGTGGTTCTCCCCTGCAAGAATCTCCCCATTTTTTAAATCACATCCAGCTGGGCTCTAAAACAAAGAACACTTTAGGGAGGTGTGTAGAGCATTTACAAAGAAGAATAAAGAGGAAGAGTTAATCTTTCTATTAAATGAATCCCACACACAAACTTTGCAAATACTGCACGCACTATAAAGCCAATCACTTTCTTTTGTTAGAAGTAGGCTAGGATATCTAGTTGTACTTTAAGTAAGAGCCGCTACTAAAAAGTAGTTACAAGGCACATCTCCAAGATGCATGGAATGTGCTAGAGAGGGCAATTCATAAATTCAGTGGACCAGATCTGATTAAGACCAAGAAGGAAGGAGTTGGGAATAAGCAGGCATTGTTTTAGGGTTTCTAACGCATTTTCAGCCTGGGCAGAAAAATACCATACAAAAATGTATATTATACATCTCTAGTGATCCAATGCATACCTATCACTTAGCCAAAATAAAAAGGTATCACATATCTAGAAAAAAAAAAAAAGCAAATCCTGTAATACTTGATAGTTTTACTCAAGCTGTATCAAACCGTACTTTAGAGGTCTCATTTATGCAAGACTCTCAGCTACTTTAGTCAGAAAATGACTCATGTAATTGGATTAGGTATAGCATAGTAAAACTAGTATGCATTAGTTGTACCTGTAACCAAGGGTGACTAAGTGATTTGTCAACACTGTAACGTTTTCTCATCTTCACTTGAAGCAAATTGTTTATTAAATCAATAGCTGCGGGAGAAAGTAAGTGGGGGGAAAAACAATCAGAAAAAGTATTCAATTTCTTTCCCCATCCCACAATGATAATTCTGAAAGAAAATAACAGTTTCTACACACAATCAGGACATAATTCTGAACTTGCTAGACCTTACTTCTGAGTAAACATTCAGATTCAGGCTGTTTACTAACTAGATTTTTTTCATTACAACTTTATACCTTCCATTAAAAGCACTTTTCTGTTAGTTCAATCTAATCTACAATGTCAGGTTTACATTTGCTGTAAAAGGGATGCAGTTGGCCTAAATAACAACTTCCAGATTGTCACTTCGCACAGACTAGTAGCAGTAGTAAGTTACATATTACATAAACGTATTTGAAACATAAGGAACGTTACTTTTCTGGGGAAGGCTAACGTACAGGCATAACCTACTGCTTTATTAATTCTGGTAAAAGCAAAAAAAAAAAAAAAAACACTCTTTAAGAAATGATGTATGTAAACTAAGTTTAGTGTACCATACCAGTTCAAAAATGTTGGTGTGATTTTTTTAGAGGATTCAGGACTGATTCTGGCAACTGGGGCTTCATCAATACCTAACCCTAAAGCATGAGAGAGTTAATTTGTTGGACAGGAACTCTCATCAGGCCAATGATGAGGCATTATGGAACATGAAGTCCAACACCTACATTTGTCTACCCAGATCTAAAGATTTACTTCTTGTTCTAAAGCTAGCAATAGAGAAACCTTGAATATACTGCCTCACAGTATCACAGCTCCAGCTATTTTCAAAAAGCTCCAGCTGTTCTCTACTAGCCTGCAAAACCCAGTGCAATGCTTCTAACTAAAAGTAAAAGCTTTTCTTTGTTCTCCATTCAATTACGCCAAGATGATTATCAGTAACTCCTGAATGGTAGCACTGTGCTTCTTCCTTATAATTGCATTGTTTCATACAACTCAGATGGCATGCCTTGTTTTCTAAGACAGAGAATATTTACTATACAGAAAATATTAGGAACAGTGATATTACATCCCAGGTCTCCTGATAATGGTTACCTTCACTAGATACTTCCTTCCAAGGATTTGGTGGATACATAAATGCTGCATTTTGGATCTGGTCATTTATGTCTTCATCCTCATTAAATGGAAATGTACCACTCAGGCTCACATAGATGATGACTCCCACTGACCACATATCCAAAGATCTATTGTACCCCTTACTTCTAAGTACCTCTGGGGCCAAGTAAGCTGGGGTTCCAACTACAGACCTCCTAAAAGACTTCTCACCAATAATGCGTGCAAAACCAAAATCACAGAGCTTGACCTGGAAAACAAGCAGACTCAGAATAAATGGTTATATACAGAGAAAAGCAAATGTATAAGGAAAGGCATTCTGTAAATGTTTAGATAGACTCTAGGGAACGATACCACAATATTACCGTATTTTTACAAGAAATAATACTGACTAGAAAAATGGAATGGTGCAATCTGCATTATTCATTCATCTCAAATATTACAACTAGCTGGTTTGACCACTATGCTACAACACAGTTTACATGACAAAAACAACCCTAGCCTCCCCAGGTCCCTCTGTAGCTTGTTCTATCATCTGAACAGACAAAGTGGTTGGTCTTAATTATCATTAGGGGAAACAAGCCATTTTCACACTAATTTATGAAGTTGGTTTGTTTTTACAAGGTAGGACTAATATATAGGGTTTGGACAAAACTACATTGAATTTAAACTGAACTGATGCTTCCAACTTTCTCTTTGTGTGGCTGTTCCAAAAGAGGAGGGCATCCAAGGAAGAGGCTAGGTTAAACCTATTGGCACATCCAAATGCTGCCATTAGGCAAGACATAAGGACAGGTTGCTTACCTGTAACAGTATTTCTTTGAGTGGTCATCTACGAATTCACACAAATCCCGCCCATTATTATGCTTCCCTCAGTCATGTCCTGCTCATTGTTTAACTCCTGCTGTCATAGCTTGCGGCAAACATTTTGGAACTGGGAAAGAGCGGGACCGCTAGGGGACTTTATAGGGATGGGCAGAGCTACCGCCAAAAAGTTGCAACTAAAGTTCTGCCTAGCGATTCCAGAAGTTTCCGAAGTTGCTGCGCATGCGCAGATAAAACCCATTTGTGTGATTCACAGAGACCACGAAGAAAGAAATAGTTCTAGCTTGAACACTAAGAAACAATTCATTTAGAGGCCTACAAATGCTGCAAATTTCCTGTTGCAAAATACAAAGCCCCCGGGAAAAGTTATTTCATTCCATACCCACCTGAGGAAATGGCTCTGCTGATGCTAATAATACATTTTCAGGTTTTAAATCACAGTGCACTATATTCTTGAAATGTAAACTCCTCAGAGCAACAAGTATCTAAAAAGAGAAAGAGTATTTTCTAAATCAAAAGTTAGGCAGACAGAAAAGATGCATGAAATCATTACAATCCAAAATTTGCCTAAGAGCAAGTGCAGGATATTCAGTTTATAAATTTCCAAAACTTTTTGACCTTCCTGTCTTTAATTACTAAGCCAAGCAGGTGGGAAAGTACAAACCCAACTGCTTAAGAGACTGTATCATAATTTAACCAATTATCTGTGGAAGGAATTTCTTCATAAGCCTTGTTTAAGCTTTATAGACCAAACACAGAAGTGGATGGAACACAGTATTCCCAGGCAGCTCCTTACACATTCCCATGTGATGACTCTTCATGCAATCCAGAATACAGATTTTCGTGGAGATTCAGCAAATGCAATCCAGAAGACCGCATGGAGAATCTCTACACAGGTGGCTCTTATCTTCAAAAAATAACTGTCCATGAGGTAAAGCAACTGAAATGTGCCAAGAGGAAAGAGCTATCACACTGAATTTCAACAATGCCTGAACAAAGACTATAGCTGTAATGGAAAGAAATCTTGGACTTACCATTTTCAGTCAGTATGCAGAAAATGAATTATGTGGTGATACAGACTCGTATCCCTACCAATGGCCAGCTACTTAATGAATAACATTTGTCCTTATATGAGAGATTAGCTCCACTGAGGTGAAAACTTGTATACATCATCAGTTCTGAATTGCAGCTTGAAGTTCAGAACACAAATCAGTTCTGAAGTGCAGTGGTTTTGAACAACTGCATTACACACACCTTTTTAAAACGTACAGGTTAGCATTTAATTACATGCAGCTTCACTTCCAAATACCTTTCGAAATAAACCATTTTATTATTGTTTATTAAGTGAAATATTTCTTCTTTATAATAATGTGGGGAAATTCTTCTTTCAGACAAATGTATAATTGAAGAGAACAGACATCTAAAAAGAATTAGAAACAGAGAACCCACCTGGGTGACCATAAACTTGGTGATTCTTTCTGGAAGCCGGCTTTTCTCACTAGAGAGAATCATCTCTAACATATCACCATGAAGTTTTTCCATCACAACAAAGACTCTTTCTGGAGTTTCAAACATACATTCCAGGTTTACAATCCCAGGGTGGTGCAAATTCTAGGAAAATTTATAACAGTGACATGAACAACAAACTATTATGTTCCACAGGTCAGAAAATATCTACAACAGATAGGGCCCATTTTGTCTGGATGCTGGTTTTGCTTTAATATTTTGAAAGCACTCAAGCAAATCCTAGCAATATTTATAGACACACAATATATTCAATAATCCATTTTATAATTTTCCAGTGCAACTCAAAAGATAATGTAAGAAAAGTATTAAATAAAACAATACTTAGAGATTGCACCTTGCCATGTCACCAATGCTCAGGCTCACTGGTATGTTCCCAACTGTCTGCTAATCTAGCCTTTCTTTCAAACAAGAATGAAAAATAATCACTATGTAGAATTTGAGCCTCTGATTGCCTAACCAGTTAATGCTATTGGAATAATAAATTGATTCCTTTGACACAATGACAGATACAAAATATAATTTGTATATTGTCCTATCTTTGTACCTGCAAAATGGCCACTTCATTGCGCAGTTGACTCTCCTGTTTTGTAGGGAATCGCATTTTATCAATGACTTTAATGGCCACATCCCTTCCAGTCTTCCTATGTTTTCCTACACAAACAAAAAGGAGGAAAAACCTAAGAATTTCCAACCTATATAAAAATGAAAGAACTGATAGCTAATCTTCCACAAAGAGGAAGGTATGGCAATAATAGGAAATTCAGTGTAACCATGAAATGGCAAAGAAGGGAGAATATTAGCCCTGTATAGACGCACAATCTGTTTACATGTAATAATGGAACTAGTGCTAGTTTTGTCCCTATTACTATTTGATATTCACAGGATAGACCTCACATTTGCATGGGAGTTTAGAAACACAGGCCTAAATACAATTGCTACTCCTGGCTAGACTAGACCGATTGACTCAACTGTTGCAAAGTAAATCCCATTTATTCAATAGGTCAGCTCTAGCTAGAACTAGCAAATGATTCCTAATTGTATGAATGTGATCCAACATACATAGCCTTTAGCCACATGACCTTGCAGGTTTCATCAGTGCCAATGCCGACCTCATTTCAGTGTCAAGTAAAATCTCTGTTCTTCATCCAGGAATTAGGCCCAGTGACCACTGCTTGACTTTCATTTACTGATTTGTGGATTTCCATTTATTGTTCTATCTTGTTCAATTCTGTTAATTGTTTAAATAATTATTTAACATTGTTTACATTGTTTTATTATCTGTACTACAGCCTGAAATCTCAGAAGCCAAATACAAATATAAATATTTAAATGAATGAACAAACAACTTATAAACCATAAATCAAGGGGTGCACAAACAGATCCTTCATCTCTTGGACTAGAAGCATTTTATTAATTTATATCCCCCCTTTCTACCCCCTCCCAAAATGGCACTCAAGGCAGCTAACAATAATGAAATTCTGAAAATAAAATTAAAACATAAATGATTTTTAAAAAACACAATTAAGAACATAACCAAAAATAAAAATAAGTTCATCCAATCAATCAACAAAACTCCAACAGAAATCCCATAAGTCTGTTCAAATGAAAAAGAATTTTGCCTGCAAGCAGAAAGATAACAGATCTACCTTGGAGGACCCACAGCCTGGAAGCAACCATTGAAAAATCTCTTTCTCATGTGCCCACAAAATGTCTCCAGTGGTACTGGCATCCTAGCACTCAAAGAACATGGTTCTCATTTAGTCTAAACACCAGTCATATAAGGATCATAATCAGCACTTTGAATAGATCATAATCAGCACCCAGACTTGAAGCCAGCAAAGTACTGGAACCAAACAGTCACATTCTTACTGTTACTGGTCCCCAACAACAGTCTGGCTGCAGCATTCTGGACTAGCTGAAGTTTCTGAATACTATTCAAAGGCAGTGTCATGTGGTGTTGTTATAGAAATCCAGAAGGGGTGGAACTAAGGCCAGGTTCCTATGCAAACATGACATCTCGTCTATGAATATCAAGTAAATATGGAGGTGGACCGGGGAAATACAAACCTAAACCCAGTCTCAACTGAAGTTTGAACAGCAGTAAGCTTCCACTCTGGTTTTTTTTTTTTTACTCCCCTTGCTTTTTTCTGCTTAAAGTAGTTAGCAACTGTCACCAGCTTTAGGACTACTCTCACTTTAATGCCACAACTCCACATGCCCAAAATGAGAAGAGGATGTGAGGAATTTCTTTACCTGAAATCAAAAACTACATATTTACTAGAAGATATGATGGTCCACCACTTTACCTATGTGTGCATAAAACCTCTCTCAACTCTCAGCTAGGAAATAAAGGCTTGGTTCCACCTCCCCCTTGTTTGTGTGGGTGGGGGAAAAATGAGCCAAGCACTCTCAATCACAATTTCCAGGAGATCCTAAAAGCCCCCACTCCCTGTTATCTCTGATAAATGTTAGAGGAGATAACATCAGGAATTCCCCTGTGCACATAGGCCAGTCTTCAATGTTGTCTCTGATGGGTGGGAGGGACCCTGACTTCCAACTCCACTAAACAGCAAATTTCAAATTTTAATAAATGTTTCAGCATACAAAGAAGCTTGTTTCCAATCCCATTCTTAGCAACAGTTAACTGTAAAACAAAATCACTTACTTATCTGCTACAAAGGAGGAACAAACTGAGAGAATGCAGTCTGACCAGTTACCTAATAGTTTATTTTTAAAAGCTAAGACAGTACTCCTCTAGCTGCTAAAACATTCAATCTCAATTAAGAGAGATTATAAAATAAAACATGCAAAACCCTTGATTCTGAACTTTGATAATTTGCATTCATTAAAAGAAATGGGGATTTAAAAATAAAGGTAATACCTGTTCAAATGAACAGCTAACCGATCTATTTCAGCTGTGCAAAATATACACATAAAAGAGGCACAGAGAATGCTAAAGAAATACTACAAGAACACTGCACTACTGCTATTTTAGAGGCCTAGCTAGACCTCACCTGGAATTCCTTATTCAGTACTGGTGGCTCTGTAACAAGTCAGGGAACAGTAACTGCTCTGGAAGATAGTTGCAAGCAGAAAGAGCACTTGCCTTAAAGATTTAAATATAAGTACAAGGTAAAAAAAATAAGGCTTATTTTCATTAAAGTATAAAGCAAACTAACAGTAACATTTCTGAACGTTTGCAAGGAAGCAGGAGAGCCAATTAAATAAGAAGGAAGTTTGTTAAGATTTGGCTAAAGATTGCATAAAACAGACAGTGGCTGCTTTCTCCTAATCTGGGAGAATAGCATGAAGCAAAATTGCCCAACCTAAAGTGCCAAGGAATTCATCTGTTAAACAGCAAGAATTTGTTTAACCCTCATGGCTACCAAGATGAGTTATAACATGAAGCTGCAAAAAGCAGAGCAGAGGAAAGGGTTTTTTTTAAAAAAAAACTCAGAAATTACCTTATACCATGCCAATGGTTGATCCAGCTTAATAGTGTCTACACCAGGGGTAGGCAACCTAAGGCCCGGGGGGTTGGGGGTGGGTGGGGCGCGGATGCGGCCCCCCAAGGCCTTTGGACCGGCCCCAGGCCAGTCCTGCCGCTGCTGCCCCCCTCCGCCCGTCATGATGATACTGATTATTGTTATTATTATTTGTTCTTGGGGTTTTCTTGGCAAAATCTCACAGGGGTTTTGCCATGGCTTTTCTGGGGCTGAGAGAGTGTGCATGCATATTTTTTATTTATTTATTGTGCTTCAGCCCCCCCAATTGTCTGAGGGACAGCAACCCGGCCCCCGGCTCAAAAAGGTTGCATATCCCTGGTCTACACAGTAGCAACTGTCCAGGATTTCCAAAAGTCTTTCCAACCCCAGATGCCAGGGACCAAACTTGGGATCTTTGACATGCAAAGTATGTGCTCTACCACTGAGCTAAAACCTTCACTGTTATTCTTATATTCCATTATTGTTCCAATTTTTTCATGATTTCTAACATACCATCTTTTTATAATAAACCTGTCATGTTTGTTTTAAGGTTTAGCATTTCAGGACAAGTACACTGCAAAGAAGCCAAGTACAGCTTCACAAGTTTGCATTTACAATTATGTTTATACAAACTTACCTCCATACACAATTCCAAACTGCCCAGAACCAAGAACCTCATCAGCAAAGATCTGATATATTGAGCTGATATCCTAGGGAAAGGAAGGGAGTTGGCCAGGAAAAGTAAACATCAAATTAAATTACTTTTTTAAATGTTCAAATGAATACCACAGAGGCAGAAACTAGGCTATTAAGAGCTGTGCTTCATAATCTCTAAAAGGGGGGGAAGTCATGATGGGTGGTTTTAGGACTTGACTGTTCCCACCTGTTAAAACTTGTTGCTAGTGTTTATTACACATAGCAGCATATTAAACAAGTTTATTACACATAGCAGCATATTAAACAATCCCTTCTTGATTAAAAGGCCTAACAATCACCAACACTATTATGTACCACAGAAATTAGTCCCTAGCTATGTACTGATGGAATAAAACACAGAGTTTGCAGTCAGCTTGGAAGTAAAGCCAATCTGTAAGTAGCAGACCATAAAAGACCCTTAAGAACCATAGTTATTTGTTTGTTTGTTTTCAGAATGTCCAATCAGGTACATAGCTCATTACACAGATTTACCACTATGTTTACAGTCAAAAGGGAGTTTCAGTCAATTGTGCATCACTGACAACCACCTGCACAATGCATACCACTGTAATGTGCCATAGTGTGAGCAAAGACTATTTGGCATCATTACTTCACACACGATTTGGCATCACTACTTCAGCAGTGTCTCTAACAGTGAGTGACACCCATTCAGCCACCACTGGGGTAGCTGCTATCACAGCTAACCAGAAGACTGCCTTTGTTTCACAAAGGCCAAAAAGCAGTGCCTGAAATTTAAGAAGATGAAGTGCATGAAACAAAGTGATCTTTTCCTCCTAAATGCCCACTTTCCTTGCCCATTCACCTTCATAAATATATCTACAGTCAGCTTTCCATATTCACTGGGGTTAGAACCACAGGACCCCAGCAAAAGTGGAAAAACTGCAAATAACTTTAGCCTCCCCTCCAACATATTTAACAAAAAAAGTACAATCTGCAGATTCAACCCAGCATTGATGACTCTCAGACAGCAGGGTTCTTCCACAAGGTAGAAGCGGGTGGTTGGCGGGGCTTGCTGCTGCTTCCACATCAGCCCTACACCATTTTTAATAGGGCCACACATTTGCAGTCTCGCAAAGCTTGCCGATCCTATTAAAAATGGCACACAGCAGTAGTGGAGGCAGCAGCAATATTCGCAAAAGTCAAACCTGCAAATGTAGAGAACTGACTGTATACTCAAACATGTAATAAACAGAGGAACATGGATACAGAGTACAAGTTATTAGCAACCATACTGAGTAATATCAATCTAATGTGAAAATAATTCATTGTAATTATCCTACCCATTACCTATATCTGCAGTGTATTCAAAACTTCTAAAAACTACAGATCAAATCTTACACAAAAGTAGTCAGAAATCCCATTGAATTCAATGAAACTTACAATCAAATAAATATACATGCAACTGCAGTATTAGGATATGAGAGGGAGAGGTATACCAAATTAGCTATTGCTGGAAGAAACCAAATGAGGGCAAGATTTAGTTTTAGCTCAACACATAGTTGGACACTTTATAATTGGAAACAAAGTTACTTACTCTCCAGCAAAATCCACTGTAAAGAACACAGCCTCAGGAAGAGTATATAAAAGACTGTAATTTACATTCAAAACTTCAACAGTGTATAAGGCTTCACATTATAAGTTCAAAATTTGTTACTAAAATGTACTACATTAAATTTAATTCCTATATTGGTTAGGAAAAGGGAAACACAATTTAGCAATACATTTTATGAAGTTTCTCATTGTGTATACTTCATTACTAAAAACGTAAGTGGACCTGACTTCATGCAGACATTTTTTCTATACCCAATACACACTACACTTCTCTATGCTACACTACATGGGATAGTTCACCTAACACAAGTAAAGAATTATTCAGAATGTCATGAATATTTAACTCTAATTTTTAACATAAAATAATTATCAAGAAATAGGTGACAACAAACCAGTTATACTTTGCAACTCACCACATTTTCTTGGATCTGGCAATTTGAAACAGAAATGCTGACAGATAATTCTTCTGCAATAAGAAACAGCATTATAATGAAAAAATGAAAGGCTTAGAGGCCAAACATTTGATTTGACGAGTTCTAAGCAATATACAAAATTCATCTCCAAACTCCTCCTCCAAATTCTGCTAACCCACAGCCTCTAAAATTTGCCTTGTATTGAAGGTGACATCAAACATCTCTCCCTAGACTGAGTGAAATATTTTCCTCCAGCTTCATTTTCTCATTGGCCATCAAACTTAATGCTTATGTTCCTCTTTCATTCAAGTTACATATTTGAGTCACTGTTTTCAGGAACTGAGACACTTGCAGATAAAAATCTCAGGCTAAACTATAGCAAATATTTCCCCAATTCAGACTTTAGTTGTATTAAGGCTTTACCAGAACCTAAACCTTCTAACCTATTTTTGGTACCAGGTCCAAGTCCTGCTATCTGTGAGGAAGGACAGGTTGTTTATCTAGGTAGGACTCCCTAAATGGTTTACAATGTGTTTACAATGTTTACAAATAATGGAAGAAAACTCCTCCTCCATGTAGATGAGCAAAAGGGACAGTTTTGATAGCTCCTCTGAGCTATTTTGTATGTCTTCTATGGTATATCCTCTTCTGATGATATTGAAGATGCCAAGGCACAACAGTAATTCTGGAGCCTGTCTTTAAATGGAGGTAGGGAAAGCAATATACCACTTGGTTGGAAGGACAACATTGTGTTGGCAGTCAAACATGCTTGCTTAGTTTGATCCTGAGCCTTCGTATTACAAACTAAAAGAGAGATTAGTTTCCTTATATATGCAGACCGCAGTTCGTTCATAAACAACAGCTGTTACATAAAGGGTCCACATTTCACTAATGAGTGTTGTACCATCTAATAAGAGTATCAGTAGTAAATGCAGTAGTTCTTGAAATGTAACAGGTTCCTCCCAGAGGACCGAGGTGCACAGGGAGGATCGTATGGAAGGAGGTGGTCCCGGAGATAGGTTGGACCCGAGCCATGTAGGGCTTTAAAGGTCATAACCAACACCTTGTACTGTGCCCGGAAATTAATAGGCAGCCAGTGGAGAGATTTCAGCACCAGTGTAATGTGCTCTCTCCTATTTAGTAGTGGATGACGTTTTAGTAGTGCCATTTAGTAGTGGATGCCATTTAGTAGTGGATGACGTTTTGCATGTAGATGGCGATAGAAACATATTTGGTCTTCAAAATCTGCGACCACTTTGCCTCTCAGAACCCACAGTGATAACTGTCAAAACTGTGGGTCAAGATGGGTGTGATGTTGGGCTAGAGACCTGGTAAAGACCGTTGATAAGAGGTCTTGAGCCATCGACACCTGGTTCACTGGTGTTCTAGACAGATCCAGTAGGAGATTGGGCTTGCTGTTCCATTTGCGACAAGGATGGTGAAATCAAAACCACAGCACATGGAACCTATTTTCAAATAGGGTCCCTGGGTTGGCCCCTATCAGTGCTGGTAGTATTGAAATTGCACTAATTTACAGGAGTAGGCATAATTACATCTGCAATAATGATAATATGGTGTAGGAGATATGACCTTGTAATAATGAGAATAAGTATCTCTTGTATGACTCCATGCTCTTATAGACTCGTGGTACTAATCATCACCCTGATAGGAAGGTGGATATTCCCAGTGTCAAGGTGAAGCAAGCTCTTGCAAAATGGGCTGTTGATATTGCACCGATCAGATAGACACAATTGATAGAGGTGATGAATCAACCCTAATTACACAATCAGGAATTTACTCTGTTACTGCTGAGGAGAAACCAAAGGAGAATGAATGATGTTCCTTTGCTTTCTTCTTCTTGTTTTGTTTCTTATGGGTAGTCCCCCGGGTCGATACCAAAGGCACTGTTTTGTTTAGAGAGCACAACCTGGTTTTGCCAGTTCCTCAGGCAGCAGTTCAGAAACCAGTCTTTCAAGATTTGTCTTGCACTTCTTCAGTGCAGAAGACAATTCTGTCAGAGACTGTATCAAGACCAATCTTACTGATGACATCAAAGGTGTCAGACCTGACATGGCCCAAGGAGGCAGAGGACAAGACTTTGAAGTGCTTGGGGAGGCTGTATGGTGTGTGGGGAGTATTATTATTATTATTATTATTATTATTATTATTAATTTTCTTACATCCCACCTTTCTCCCAACATAGGGAGTCAAAGTGGCTCTTATTCTCCACCACTTATGTAGTAGCTCCCAAAGCATGCTCCTATAGGAGTACCTTTAAGCATTCTTCTCTGTTCCTTCAGGCCTGTGACATGAAAGCCTGGCAGTGTCTACAGAACAGCACATTGTGCTCTTCACCCAAACAAAGGAGTCACTTAATGTCCAAATAATAGTCCAAAAGCGGTAATGGACTGGATGAGGAAAAACAGATTGAGACTGAATCCAGACAAAACGGAGGTACTAACAGTCGCGGGCCCAAAACCAGCTCTGGCAACACAACTTCCAGTCCTGGACGGAGTCACACTATCCTCCAAGGATAGATTTGTCGCTTCATATGACAAATCAGGTGAATGAGACGGTCAGGAGTGCCTGTTATCAGCTTCGGCTGATACGCCAGCTGCGCCCTTTCTTGGAGACTAGGGATCTCGAAACTGTGGTGCATGCTCTGGTAACCTCCCGTCTCGACTTTTGTAATGTGCTCTACATGGGGCTACCCTTGTGCTTAACTCGGAACTTCAATTAGTTCAAAATATGGCTGCCAGGTTAGTGACTGGTACATCTAGGAGAGAGCACATTACACTGGTGCTGAAATCTCTCCACTGGCTGCCTATTAATTTCCGGGCACAGTACAAGGTGTTGGTTATGACCTTTAAAGCCCTACATGGCTTGGGTCCAACCTATCTCCGGGACCACCTCCTTCCATACGATCCTCCCCGTGCACCTCGGTCCTCTGGGAGGAACCTGTTACATTTCAAGAACTACTGCATTTACTACTGATACTCTTATTAGATGGTACAACACTCATTAGTGAAATGTGGACCCTTTAGTAACAGCTGTTGTTTATGAACGAACTGCGGTCTGCATATATAAGGAAACTAATCTCTCTTTTAGTTTGTAATACGAATATACTAAAATGTTTGATACTTTTTGTTACAGGACAAATTTTAGGTGACAGTAGTTATGGGGCAATTCTACTAGTTAAATTTTTAAATCATAGACACGAAAAGTGCCAGGCACCATTTCTGTGATGGAAGATTTGAAATTTTTAAATTAACTCACTACTGAATAGCATAACTCAAGAACAAATATACAGATATTTCCCCTATGCTAACCAAACCTGGCAGAAGGCCATGTTCTTTTTCCAGTTACAATCATGAAGACTCCTTCTTTTCTCCAACAGTTGAATTATCTAGTCCTAACTAACCAGAACTCCTAAACCACCCTAACTGCTACTTTACTTTGTACTAAAAAAGAGGAGCCCAATACAGTCAGGCGTTGATGTTTACATAAAATAAAGTACTTTGTTGAAAAAGGCCAGTTATTTAGCTGATAACCACTAGGAAGAAATAAAGTGTTTCTCTGTTCTTACTGTGATCTTTTCCTTGTCCTGCAGCAGTGCAAATGCTAGCCTGAGGTGTTACTGGCATCAAAGCTTGACAAATAGCTTTCTCCCAGCTCTGCGCTACATCAAGTCCAACTCCAGTAGCAGCTAAAACAGGATTGTGGTGGTTGCTGCCGTTGTTCTCACCAACAAAGTAAACCATTGTGTCAGTTATTATTTCAAAGCAATGAGGGTTGCTTCCCTGCACCACATTTGAAAAATCCCTTGGCTGAGTCACTTGTAGAATTTCAGAAAGTGGAATCTCCTAAGGGGAACAGAAGGTATTCAAAAAGGACTGTATGTGCATCCAACAACAATAGTTCAGCAAACTCAACAAAATAACAAGTAAAACACATACACTACTACACTAAACTAATGGTGTTTTGATAGTGTTCAGTGGTGTTATTTCTAGTCCTGCTTTATGCACCCAAGGATTTCATAAAGGTTTCCATAAAAAGATCTACCTATAAAGCTATCTTTGCTCAAGTCACAAACTTCCCTCTCAAGTTACAACACAGGTAAACAACTAACAGCCAATACATGGCACTCATACTTCTCTGTATGCAGTCTTTGAGGTTCTTTCATATCTGCTGGTTGCCCTATCAGCTACACAAAGCAACAATGTTTGTTTTTGTCAGGAGCAGGGCTGCAGTTTCTGCCCTCTCTATAGCCATAGCCAATAGGCTCCATAGAGATTATTATGAGGTGGCACATTCTGCAGTTGACTATCTGCACATGGATCTAAGAACATTGTAATACAGGTGAGTAAATACGGTAGGGGACAACTGTGCCCCTTGTGACAGGCTGCACTACTATATTTTGGCCAATCACACAACCAATTTCACAACAAGTAGTGGGAGGGTCACAAGTGATAGCTTCCCCTTTTGGGTGTTTTTCACACCCACACAACCAAAATGAATTTTGGGGAAAAACATGAAGTATGAGAGGATGCAAAAAAAAAAAAAAAAGCAGTTGCTGGGGAACATGAGGCACAACAAAGAGACTGGGACTGCACACAGCCCATAAGCTGTACCTTCCTCACCCCAGTCTTTCCCATGTACCTCAGCACCCACTGCTCTCAGAATAGTGGCCACTCATCTGTGGTATTCATTTCAATGGTAAAAAAGAAATGCAGTGTGCCATAAAAAATAAAGGGAAACAAATTAAGGAATCCAAGTAGAGATGAAATGACAATATGCAAAAAACATTTTAAAAGAGAACTACCACCAGTAAGAAATATGGGGTTCATTTTGAGTTTCCTACCTTGTAATACTTTGTCCCAGATTCATTCTGAAATAATGTAAGACATTTACTATCCAGTCTCCAGTAATGCCTTTTCCTCTGCAACAAATACAGAAGTGTCTCTTATTAAAAATACAACAATTGCCATTTTCCATGGATCAGGACCAGTTTCCCAGTAGCTGTTGAGCTCTTTGAGGGCACAAGGAGCTCCAAGTAACACCCTAAGAGGCAGTGACACTACTGCTCCCCAAACATCTGCCTTTTGGCAGAAACAGGTTGTGGCAATCACTTCTGTCCCTTCAAAATGATGAAGAGATTATATGAATTGGGTGAGACTCAGTGGGAGAAGAAAGCAGAGGCTCCAGATTTTTTTTAAAAAATCAAATTTCAAAAAAATAAATTTTAATTATTATTTTTTAAAAATAATTATTTTAATAATTATTTAAAAATATGATGTTACTAAATTTTCACTTCAAGGACATGAAACATATAAACACATTTATTCTGTGCATATAATATTGTAATTTAAAAGTATAAGTTTAACTGTGCTAGTTATTTATGCCACAACTATTACCATTACACCCAGTGATATATGGGAATTAAGATTTATGAGTAACATTAGTATATAAAAAAAATTACTAAGGATTCTTTATCTGTGTGGTAATGGGGGGAGGTCAATATGGGGGTGACACCATGAGTTACCAGACCAGGTCACCGACTCTAAGGACTGACTCCACCTTCTATTTCACAGTCTCAGCCATCTGCAAAAGTCTATCTGTCGCAGAATTTGGAAAATCAGCTTTCTGAGAGGGCATTTTCTGAGACAGCTCCCAATTTCCTTCCTTACTCCCTAGGGATGCCAAACATGCTTCTTTGTCACTGTCCCTTTGTGGGTGGGTGAAGACCATTTTATTCCAGCAGGCTTTTCATGATGGATAATTTTACATGAAAAGGACATTTCCTGGAGTGCTGTACTACTTTTAGTCTTTGCCTTTATTCTATGTTTTAAAATGTTTTAATTCTATATACAGCAAAATACTATTTTAATCTTAAACTTTTGTATGTTTTCAGCTACATGTATTTGTACTTGTAGGTCTTTTTATCTTATAACCTGCCTTGAATCCCAGTTTTGGGAAAAAAGCATCTGATAAATAGACAAGATAGATAACTGAACCATCCACAACTCCTGAAATCCCCCAGACAGCATTCTGGGAACTGATGTCCAAAAGCGGCTTTTCTAGGCTGTACCCAAAGGACAAGAAGAGATTGGAGGAAGGAGGAGGCAAAATTGCAGTCTCTCTTTGCTGCTGCTGCTGCTGCTGCTGCTGCTGCTGCTCCTCCTCCTCCTCCTCCTCAGGGGTTGCAACATTGCTGATTCAGTAGGTCTGGTGCATTAGGCCCACAGCCCTTCAATTCAAGCTTGCAATGGGAAATACTGGGGAAAAACAAGCAAGGGACAAGACTAGCCTGAGAGGCTGGGGTAAGACAATGAGAGCTAAGCCACCTGTCGATGCAACCTTGTACATGACTTCCAAGCAAGTGAATCTTATAATAAAAGCACCTCAGTGACAGCTGTGAACCTTAGCAGATACAAAAGTAAGCACAAAAGGATTTTTCATCTTCCACAGTCATAGTTTAGAGGCTTCAGTTGAGCACAGAGTGACCTTGCTAAATCATTGCACTTTGAATTCTGAATTTAATATATAAAGATCTACAGAAAAGTAAGGACCTTGCAGGACTGACCAGGTTATCTTGGCTAGTGTAATGAACCATCCATCCTTCCTTCACCATTGTACTGCTCTTCCTCTTTGTATGTTTGACTGATTGCACAACTCTCATCAGTGGAATATTATTGCTTGTTGATGGGCTGTTTAAATAAAAAGAATTGCATGGTTCTGATCATATATATTTCACCACATCAAATTAAAGTCCTAAATAAATATTTCAATAAGAATATATTTTGCCTGTAAAGTCCACCTGAATACTACTAAAAAAAAAAAAAAAATCATTCACTTACCCACTCCAGGATGAGAAGACACTTGACCACAACCAGGGGCTACTACAGAGAATTTAAGATGGGTGTCTCAAGGTTCCTTTCAACATTGCAAAAGATTCCAGGACATACATATTGTTTTGGTGCAGCAGGTATAAGAAGTACCCATGCTGTGCCTTACTCCACCCTGCCACATAGCAAGGGGCCTGGGAGTACCTTTCTGATCATGCATTGCATCTATTTTCAATAGCAATTTTGTACTAGGTACTTGTGTTCTCTGGCCAGTTGCATCAAATTTCTTTTTTAAAGTAATTTTCTAAGCTTTGGCTATGTAAATGACGAAAGAGTCCGCTTCCCTGATGATGGAAGCAAACAGTATACCAACAGATTTGTTTAGGTAACACACTTATTAGACAAAGTATTTTACAATCAGGCCTTTAAATCTTTATAATACCCCTGTGAAAGTCAATGAGTATTATTTTATTTTACCATACAGAACTAAAGGCCAAGGGATCCTTTTCTTAAGGATGCATAATGAGCTGAGGATCAACCCAAGTCCAGTGCTTTATCTCATAAACTTCAGGAGGCTGTAATCCAAACAATTTACTCCCATATATATAAATGACCTTTTTCAAGTCATTAATCCAGCAATGATACCTTTAGCCTAACTTACAGCAAACACAATCACAAGGAATTAAATTGATTCTTTATGTAACTCCATTAAATCAATTGATTCACATTAGGTTTGGAACGAGTTTGGCCTAAGGTCAGAAGTTCTAGAAATCTAGGTCAGCTCAGCATTTTCCATCAACAAATCTGTATAGCTAACCATTCTTCAATAATGTAATTTATTTCCATGTTGAATCTCATGGGAGATTACTTCCAAAAGGTTCAAGCCTACATGCTTCTGCATTTATTAATTCTGTTAACTAAGCTCTAATTTTTAATTTGTGCTTACTTGCAGAAAAGTTTGTCTTGTGGATCACTGTAATGAAAAAAGAAAACTGAATTGCACTGAAACATGTTTTTAAGAAGGGGCTTCATATATCTGGAAGCACTGTTTCTTTTCCTGAATAATGCCTTGACTTTACAAACCTGATAGTCTTGACAGCCTCCTCATCTTTGTCTACATCTAGATCTCCTGGATCCATAAAAAACATTTTGTCTTCAGGAGGAGAGGGTTCTTCCACATCATCCAAGCCCCTACCCCCATCACTATTCATTTCATTGCTATCAACTTCCATTGGCAAATCACTATCTTGACCAGGACTAGCCAGTTCTTGTTCTAAAACAAAACAAGAGGTTATTATTTGTTTCAGAACAGCAAACACATTTTATAATATATCTGAGTGAAAAGTCTTAACAAGAAAGAGGTCAAATTGCTGTCAACAAGAATTAAGAATCTACTGAAGTCCTCAATCAATGCATAGCAGGATTATAGAAATTTGCCAAGACAGAAGAATATGCAGAAACATTTCAGCTATGCCTTTTGTTTTGCTAAGGCTACTTCATACTATGTAGGTACATCCTGACACAGGGCAAATCTCTCTTCAGTGGAAAGTTGGCATAAGCATAGTTCTTCCACCTCCTGTGCCAGCTGACTCTCTGTCCTCTGATGAAAGAACATCATGATCAGGTCTTTCCAGGAAAGGGTGTGAACAGAATGGGAATCTGAGAACTGAACACTCTTTACACCTGGGTTCATTACTAAGGCAAATTAGTTACTGCAGCTTCCAATCCAATAGGATAGCCAAGAAGAAGCAGCCACAATGTGCCCCCTCCCCAACACACTCACACAGAGAAAGAATAATCCAATCTTTCTGCATATTTTAAAAACCACTTGGAATTTGATCACACTGCTATGCCTTACAACATTTTAGGTCTGCTTTAGTAAAGTTTCTACTCAAGGTCCCCATGTGGAAAAAAAACCAAGAAAGGTGTAATTCCTAACTCATGCTAATGATTACAATAGAGGTATTAAACGAAGAAGCAATCCTACTGCCACACAAAAAGTACACTGTTACTTCAATGTCAGAATTAGGAGCACAATTTTGAAAAGTAACCAGTTTACAAATAAAAATTACAATTCCATTTTTCAATAAGTAAAGAATAATTAAGTTACATTACAATGTATCATTACAAATGGCATGTAACAAGCCATAATGTCATTTCTTTCACTGTACAACTGCAATTCTATTTATGGAATTGGGCACCTAGCCAAAGCTTAGATGGTTACTTTAAAAAAGAAATTGGCTATTATTACTGGGTCCAACCCCCAGCTAGTTGCTCTGTTAAACGTTTTTAAAACTAATTCATTACTTTCTTATTATTAACTGTAATAGTTACTTCTAGTTATCTTAAAATACAGATTATATATTATTGTTCCAGATACAAGGATCTTCCCTTCTACCACAAGCTGGTACTCTGATTTTTAAGATACCTAGGTGTAACTATTATAGTCGTCAATAATAAAGTAATGTTACTTTTAAAAACCTTAAACTGGGCAACTATTTTGGAGTGGGACCAGTAATAGCAGCCAATTACTTTTTTTAAAGTAACTATCTAAGCTTGGCTACGTACGAAAGAGTCTGCTTCCCTGATGATGGATAATACCAAGCTCCAACATAAACATTTGCCAGTGGTTAATGAGGAGGGAACAGAATGTTTAAATAACTGACTTCTTCAAACAGGAGTGCTTGCTCAGGGGATTTCCAGGACACAACAATAGACACATGTGCACAACTTTGGAAAGTTTTTATTTTCTTTGTTTACTGCAAGAGTTGGTGAAGTGTGGTCCATGCATAAACTCAGTCCCCCTAAGGGCCCTTGAAACCCTTCTAATTTCCCTAACCAAACCCAAGAAAAAATTGTCCCATGAAGTCTAATTGCAATTTCAGAAGCCATTTAAACTGCCATTTAAATGTTGTCCCTATTCCCACCCCAGTCACTTCCTGTTTTTAAAAAGCATGACATGCTTAGTGAGAAACCCTGCTCAGCTTATAAAGAACATGCACAGCCAATTCTGTTGGAAGAAACAGGCTATAACTTTTACTGGTTACAGTGCTATAAGCTTGGCACCTGCATGGGTCTAGAAAAGAGCCAGGCATGAAACACACTGCTTATCAGTCCATGAGCCAAGTTACCCAGCCCTGTCAAACAACATTATTCTAGAATAACAGATATGAGATTCCACAGGGTCAGACCACTGCTGATTCCTCTGACACCTGGGAGCAGGGCAAGACCAAACACTACTGGCCTTGAAGAAGACCTCTCTATCATTCTGCTGGGTAGTAGTAGTACCACACTGTCACCTTCTTCCCAGATCTGGATCCCATGACAAACCACCCCAACAAATTGTGATAAAATCAGTAATCAAGCATATGCCAGCATGTAAATTCCACAACAACAATGGAAGGTGGGGGAGAATGAAACTCCAAAACCAAATGATGGAGAGATCAGGAGCCTTAATGTATACTGCCTCCAAGGGCTTCCCCACTCCTGCCTACCTGCCAAGGGTTGTAATCCTTCTGGCTAGCATTTCCCACTTTTTTTGAAGCCCATACAAATCATGTGGAATTATAGGAAGAAGTCTAATCCATCATGCCAAAACACGATGCCTCAGCATTCCACTTCATTGCAAGCCCATAGAACAACTCCCCAACAAATCAGGGAGTGCTGTTTTTAAAACACCACTAGAGACAGTCCAAAAGCCAACATGGTGGAGTGGCTTGAGTGTCGGCCCATGACTTTGGAGACCAGGATTCAAGTCACCATTTAGCCAGGAAAACCACTGGGTGACCTTGGGCAAGTCACACTCTCTCAGCCTCAGAACAAGGCAAAGGCCAAGAAAACTCTATGACAGGTTCGCCTTAAGGTTGTCATAAGTCAGAAATGGCTTGAAAGCACACAGCAATAACTGATAGTCCTGTTTTGAAGAAAC
This sequence comes from Phrynosoma blainvillii, assembly GCA_026167975.1. Taxonomy (NCBI): domain Eukaryota; kingdom Metazoa; phylum Chordata; class Lepidosauria; order Squamata; family Phrynosomatidae; genus Phrynosoma; species Phrynosoma blainvillii. The sequence continues at coordinate 72,012,898 of JANUYF010000001.1, forward strand.
ACATTTTTGTCTATAACAGGCAAACATTTTTGTCTATAACAGGAGAACAAATAACAATTAAATGGCAGATTCCCCTCTCAAACACTCCGAGTGTGTGATTCACTGGGGGGGGGGGGATGAACATTAGGGGGCAAGAGTCATATCAGGGTATTGAAGGGAGAAATGGGCCAAACCGCTAATTTCAGAAAAGATAGCAAGCATTTTTTGTACAAACAATTCTTAACTTCCAAATAAATATGCAGCATATGTATTATAAAATATAGCTATTTTTTCCAAGTACTTTACTCCACTGCTACATACTGTACAATACAAAACAGTATTTCATGCTGAAAGCTCCAGAACTGCCAAAAGCAAGAGTTGTTATTCTTGTTATCTTCCTAGGGATTCTTTCAACCTCCAATCATGTTTACTCTTACCTCCATTAAACACTACTTCTCCAAGACAATCTTTAGGAACTTTAGAGGCACAACGTTTGTGACAGTTAAATCTGCAATCTAAAATGAGGGGAAAGAAAGTAATGTTAAATGTTTAGATTCTCACATTCTCTCCAATGTTAAACATACTGTACTGTAAGACATAATATAGTATAGAGCTGGGGAAATTCTGGCTTCCCAGACACTGATGAACCCCTTCTCCAATCATCCTTCACACTGGTCAGCTGGACTGGAGATGATGGGAATTTGAATCCATCATCATATGAGTGGCCAGAGGTTCCACAGCTTTGGTGCAGTATTACTTTTACTAAGCACAGTTAGCTTTTAAACAGAATTTGAAACCTCCTTCCTAACCCTAGTAAGTACTGATCCAGAATAATAGAAGTATACCACAGTTTAAAAAGTATAGGTGTTCCCAGCCATTACTTCCTTAACAGAAAATTTGGTACCAGAGGCACAAACATGGCTAGATAAGGAACAGGTTTCTACATTACAAAGATGAAGAGCAGTTGAACATGTTTCAGCAAACATTTTCTTTAAGCCTTAACAATATATGAACATGTGAAATGAAACAAAATCAACTAAGCTTTATGTAAGCAAACAAAAATATTTTGAAATTTCTGGAGTCCACTTCTCCCAGGGATGGTGTTCTCTTTCACAAGCTTCTGTTTTCTTATAACTTCCATTTTGGTTGGGAAAACTGATAGATTTTTTTTTTTTAACATGTGGGGAGGAGCTGGGGAGGCAGGTTTATCTGCTCTCTCCATTTCTGTTTTGCATTCACTCATGCACGGTAGAATTGGCTAGATTAGAATCCCATTTTTTGTCAGTTCAGGTTTCATTTACTGCACTGTTTACTGCAGGCATGCTCCTGAAACCAACACCAAAAATCTGTGTTTCTCCTTCACTATCTTCCCAATTGTGATGCTGCTTAAAAAAAACCTTCTAGCTAGACAGCTAGACCTTTGTAAAAAGGAGCTTCACCTTCAGAGGCTTTGTTAACTGAAGTATCCACATACTACAATATGATTATACTAACAAGATGATGAGTTTTACACAGGAGAGGGAAGAGGGAAGGAAGGACAAACAAAAGGTGTCTATGGACCTTATCACACGGGGTCTAAAGCAGTCCCACCCCCGTCCCATTGCTCTTCTAGCAGCAGCATCCCAGTATCATTCCGGTCGCGGGAAATGTAATTCCCATTTAGACCAGGAATTCAAAAGAACGGGGATGATGCCGGATAATGCAGCATGATGCCGCATTGGGACGGGGATGCGACGGGGATGCGACGGGGTTTCTCTGCGACGTTGTTTGATCACCCAGGGAAAGGAAGTGCAATGGGATGGGGATGCGACCAGGGTGCGACGGGGATGGGCGGGGTTTCTCTGCGACGTTGTTTGATCACCCGGGGAAAGGAAGAGCGATGGGGACGGGGATGCCACGGGGATGGGACTGCTTCAGACCCCCGTGTGATAAGGTCCTATATTAGTTTAGGCTCAATTATTCTTGAATCCACTAGTTTCAGTACTGAGGTTTCCCACCATTTGGCCCAGCCTTGCATTTAATCTTTTGATGACAGTCACAGAAAACAAGGAACTGCATTCGGGCAAGTAAGTAGCCTGACAGGGGAGAAGAGTGTTCCATGTTTCCTCAACATACAAATGCAACCAGAAAAGGGTTTTTTGTTTTGTTTTTGCCCACAGCTCCAGAATCTCTCAATAGCAGAGCCATGCAGGAAGCTGTCGTCTAAAAAGTAACTTTTCCAGCCTCCTGAGCACACCAGTAAAAATTATTCAAGGCTCATTTATATGGCTGCTTTAGCCACTGTACCATTCTGACTGCATTCAGACATAATAATATATGGATGTACGACATATACATTTAGCAGATCAATATTAAGGCTATAAAAGATTTGATCCAGCACTTCTGCAAGAGAACTGCTCTTCTGACAAGCTACTCTGGAAGACTGAGGAACACACTACAGTTCCCATGATTCCCTAACCCTGAAAGTGGACTCAATTTGCACTATTTCTGGCAGTCTGCAACCCCCCTAAGTTAGCAGAAGGGGGGATGATATTTTAAATACTCTCCTTATCAGGACCCTCCACCGGATCTAGTCCCTTCTAGAAAGACAGAGATACTGTACTTCCATTCATGTCACAGCCACTCAATTCAATCCATTAAGATTACTCTGCACAATGGTTGGATTTTCTTAAAATGCTAGTGATATCAGTGTACTGCAAAATCGGCTGGTTATGTAACTGCCATCAGATTACGTAGATTTTATATCAATCTTTTTTTTAAATGCCTGAACCTGGGAATATTATCAAAAATGTTTTACAGAGTAAAAGCCTCCTTCCAGTAAATATGTCAACCCTGTTAATCTGAATAAATAAACTTTCCTATCTGGCCATTGCTGTGTTCTAGAGAAGAATGCTTTACAGGTTGTTTGTTTATTTATCTATTTATTTATTTTCTTTATTTATATCCCACCCTTCTCCCAGGACAGTTCCCAAGGCAGCTTCTAGTTGCCCAACTTTATGTATGCTATTTTCAAATCCAACCATTGTGCAGAGTGCAACTTCAGCCAGCCCTCTTATACACATCTAAATCTGGATCCCATACTTGTGTGCACTATCCTGCATATTTCATTACTTTGCTGGAGTCTACCTTTTCTGAAAACAACACTAATCATATTTATAGCAATATTTATTCAGTGTCTTCAAGTACTAAGCACTTTACACAGAGAGGCAAGAATCCTCCGTAATAAGTGCTAAATACAGAGGCACAGCCCTGGCAAAGGAGAAAAAAGTATAAGCCAAGCAAGTAATTGTTCCCAAGCAACAGAACTATGGACGTTATCACACGGGGCCCAATCCAAACAAAATCCACACGATATCCTGAACGATACCGGATTATTGGCCCGTGTTTTCACACGACGTCGCACAGAACCCCGACAGAAAGTGGAAAGATCCGAGATCTTTTGAATTTCGGTTTCTTCAGGAAATGCAATTGCGCAATGAGGGTGATTCCGCATTTACTGCAAATGTGATCGCCAAATACGTATTGGGGAGCATTTCCCCGTCATTACCCATGGTTCCCGCAAGCATTCCTCTATCTGCGCATGTGCAAGAGGCTCATTCCTCTATCTGCGCATGTGCAAGAGGCTCATTTCTACTACATTTACGGGATATTTTTGCTTGTGTGTGGACGTTCTTTGCACTTGCTGTAAATTCGCAATTAAGGTAATGACGTTTGCGGAAACAAGTTTATTTTCGGTTTATTTTCGTAATGCCTCATTTCCACTTTTATTTTCGCTTTCTGGCCCACGTGTGATAACGTCCTATGCCACTTTATTGAATCACAGGTTGCAACTGAAGCTTGAGAAAACAAATGGACATGCCAACCAAAATGATAGACCCATGCACAACAGGACAGATATGTTTTAGGAGTTCCAAGATTTTGGAGGGGAGATGTAACGATATTGGGGGGGGGGGGGGCTAAAAAGAAGCACCCAGGAACATGAGGGATGGAATGCCAACTGACTTTGAATGTCAACTGACTTTGAACAGGGTGGGTGAGAAAACTGCAAGCAAGGCGGACAGATTGGAGCATTTGAAAAAGGGTATGGTTGGCTAGAATCCTGAGCAGGAATATTCTCCATACAGATCACACTTGCATGTATTAGTACATATGATATACTGTAGACCCATTGCTTTCAAAAGACATGGAAATGTAGTTATGCATATTTAAGCTAGAGATTTCTGCCTATTCAGGGTATTGTCCATGTAGGCAGAACTTCTGAAAGGCCTGCTTGTACATTTTTAGAACACTGAAAACAAAAACAACCATCCAGTCACGAGAGACTAAAATAATTCAAAGCTCTCTAACCTTCTTTTTTAAGCATCTGTAATTGAAACTTTGACAGCCAGCACTGTGTTTGAGCCAGTGGTGTCACTAGGTGTGGTATTACCCAGTGTGGAGGGTGTCATCCAGGAAGAGTGCATGTTCACCCCTCCTGCTGCTCTGTTGTTATGTTTCTTTCCCAGGGAGAAAGCCTAGTGATGGAGAGGCCAGGAAGGGCACATGTGCACCTCTCTTGCACTGCAGGGGGAGGAGGACCCAACTGGATGTCACCCCTTCTCTAGAGTGTCAACTGGTGTGGTCCATACCCCCCGCACCCACCCACTCCCGTGACAGCATTGGTTTAAGCGTTGGACTACAACTGGAGATCAGGATTCAGTTCCCCATTCAGCCATGGAAACTCACTGGGTGATCTTGAGCAAGTCACACACTCTCAACCTGAGAAACTCGTGACAGAGTTGCCTTAGGATTGCTGTAATTCAGAAACAATTTGAAGGCACATAACAACAATTAGAACTCTGCTTTTGTAGTGGAGAATACAGCCTTAATTATATTAATCTTCCCACTGTCGAAAATGAAACTCCTACCTTTACACTGCATTCCTTGGCGAAAAAGGCCCTTGAGTAATCGTTTGCAGTACTGGCAAATGGTGGGTCGACCATAAGAATGAACAGCAAAAGTATGTGGAACCTTCACCCGGCAAAGCACCATCTTCTCCATCCATATTGGGCGCCCACTCCAGGAAGGAATTCTCTTACTGGGCTCTGGATGACATCGCTGAAAAGAAAACCAGACATGCCAGGCTTCAACTTGTGAAGACATAAAAGAGGTAATTCAAACACAACGAAAATTTAGTTCATCAGCTCTACTAAGTGTGAAATCCACCCTTTGTGGTAAATGATTTATTTTTATTATAAATGCACAAAAGTTAAAAGGTAAAGGTTTCCCCTTTGACATGATTGTCTAATTGTATTTGACTGTAGGGGGTGGTGCTCAGCTCCATTACTAAGCCAAAGGAGCCGGCGTTGTCAAAGATGACTTCCATGGTCACGTAGCCAACATGACTGCATGGAATGCTATTACCTTCCCACCAAAATGGTATCTATTTATCTACTTGCATGCTTTCGAATTGCTAGACTGGCAGAAGCTGGGATTAGTGACAGGATCTCACTCTGTCATGCAGCACTTGGGTCGGGAAATGCCAATCTACTGACCTCATCACTGCACATAAGTTACCCCCACACACAGAAAAACCTAAAACCAAAACCAACACACACTGATATGCGCACAAGTTTTTTGAAAAGGAAAATGAAAGTGTATCATTGAGAGAAATCCAATGCTGCTTGAGCAGAAGGTAAGTTTGTGCAGTGGATCACAGGGAATATACTTTACAAGTTATTTAAAAAATGTTCAGCAGCAGTATCTATCTGTCCAAAGTGGTGAGTGTAGGGCAGGGGTAGGCAACCTTTTTGAGCCGCGACCGCTGCCACCTCCGTGCATGTCGCACCGCCATTTTGGAGAACAAAATGGCAAACGCGTCACAGCCGCCATTTTGGAGAACAAAATGGCAGTCGTGGCACGCGCGGCAACCCAAACGCGCAGCGGTGGTGGCAGGCGGCGGCGGCAGGGGGCCGCCTGAGCCGGTAAGCGCAGGGGCCTGGGCCAGAACCGGCCCGGGGGGTGTAGGTTGCCGGCCCCTGGTGTAGGGCATACCAGGGCTTTTCTGCATTTCTGCAAGTGATCAAAATCACTCTTGTTATTACTTCCCAAATCCCAATTATTTTTATACACCAGATTTTCTTATTTTTATTGAACTGTAATTTAAAAGTTTTAGAAATAAAAGAAAAATGTTCAGGGACAAAGTTCTGGGATGGAAAGTCAGCTATACAACTGCTTCATAGCAGGGATTCACCAGCTCAAATTACATCTAAATAAACATAGGGAACTCTTGGTGCCTCACATATTAACAGAATTGCAAATATTAAAATTACATTCTTAATTCAGAACTGTAGGCTATCCAGTTTAACTTTACACATTTTTCTCTCCAAGGGGACATTCAATACCTCTTCTGCAGTTGTCACTGTGCATTCAGTTTGTATTGATCTTGGGACTGAAAGCGCAGCTCCTGGTAAAGACACATTAGATAAACGCCTCTTCCTTATTCCACTACAGTTGTTTGGAATCTTGAAGGCACATCGCTTGTGGTAATTTAATCCACATCCTAATGAAATTAGGATTGGGGATGGATAAAAGTAGAGAGAGAAACACAGTACTAATGATGTTACAAATTTAAACAAAATTAAGAGTGATAGCTTTTTTATGGGGACATTTGCAGGAAATACAGATCAAGCCAAAATATGGTGAAGCTAATGCTTACAATTTAAACTTGAATCACTGTCTAAATCACTGCAATGATTTACTCATTAGTAGTAGATCTCGGCATTAGATGGATTTTTTTGGCTTCAATACTTGATTTTCTGACCCTGCTTCACCCTGACTAAAGCCTACAAACAGGGCCTGTTATGCAATTCATGTTGCTGCTGATCTTCTTCATCTCATTCTCTCCTGGCAGCAGAGTATCTAAATAATGTACTCTTGGCTGTACCAGAACCACAGGCGTTGAGCAAAGGCCAATGGGCAACAAGTGTTGAATTACTAATACCTGGACAACAGCCTACTGACTGAGGAAGGCACTGCAGCCAAATGAATAAAAGCCACACAGAAAGGGATCTCCATTTGGGATTTTCTTCAGAAGCTATAAAAAAAACTGAAGCAATGAAATGAAAACTTTCACTAATTTATATCACAACCCAAAATATTTGCATGTGGACACAGCCAGCATGGTGTAGTAGTTAGAGCATTGGAACTACAACTCTGGAGACCAAGTTTGTGATTTCCGCTTGGTGGTGGAAAGCCATAGGTTGATCTTGGGCAAGTCACATTCTTTTAACACTATACACACACATATTTTGTCTAGACCAAGCAAAATCTGTTTGTTTTATGGGAATGCTGAGACACAGGCAGCAACCCCCTCTGCACAACCCCTCTGCACAAATCTTGCCAAGAAAATCCTGTGATAAGTTCGCCTTAGGATTGATAGAAACAACACAGCTGGAAACAACAAACCATATCATAGTGTATTATGTTTTACTGGTGTTGCCCATGCACATCCTAAAGTATATTTCTGGGCTGTAAATCACACAATGCCATCCTCCACATGTTGATGAATTAGAACTCAATTATTTCTCACTACTGGCTATTATAGCTAGGACTGATGGGAGCTACAACCTTAAAAAATTGTGGAGGGCCACACAATTGCCACCCCTGCCTTAGTAAGAATTGGGCCACCTGTGTCTCAGCATTCCCATAAAACAAACAGATTTTGCTTGGCCTAGACAAAATGTGTGTGTGTGTAGTGTTAAAAGATTGTTTGTGTAAGATTTGTCCAAAAGTTTAAAATTCTTTTGTTGTGTGAGTTGCACCCATATATTCTTTATGCCAAATGAAATTCCTATACAACATGACTGTGGCCAGGAACACTCAGGTCAAATGAAACGGCTTTAAGCAGTTTTGAAGGCATGGTATTCAAATGACGTACACCTCCAAAGCAGCCTGAAGCTACACACCGAAACTATGCTCTAGTCCTTTGGACTAGTCCAAAAAGGAACTGGGGTAATCCAGCTCCAGTTAACACAGGTTGGGTCCTGGGGGGCAGCCTGCTTTGGGAATGGGCCATGCAGTCGGCACAGTACTGACCCACAGTAATGACACAGTACTGGCCAGAGCAGATTTGGGCCACTCTTTTGTGCCCATCTGCCCCGACCTTGTAAATATATACTGGCCTCTACAGAATTTAATACAGGCATATCATACTTAAGGCTCACTAGCCAGCTTACCTTCACATTTCAACCCTTGCCGTACTAAGCCCCAAAGCATCTCTCCACAATAGTCACAAAAAGTGGGAGCTTTGTAAGAATGTACATATAGCATATGAGGACGAATCTGGAAGTCTTCAACTGTAGCCAAAGCTATGAAAAAGATAAGTTGTAAAAAAAGAATGAGTACAACACTTTTCTTGCAATATTAGTAATTACTGACTAAAATAAATTTTAATAGAAGTGATAGTGTAGCAAATTTAACGGATATGCTCAAATGTCCTAATGAACTTGCATCATAAAACGTACATCTGAATTCAATGTTAACAGTTGTTTTTAAAGATGGGCAAAATTCCACTTTTTCCAAACTGTGGAGATCAAAGTGGCCTAAATCCAAAACAACATTAATGGATGACAAAAAGCGGACTACAAGAGTGCTGTTGGTTTGTCTAGATGCAGATGCAGGAGCGTATTTCTTCTTGTGGCCTTAGGCACACCACCACTTCTACAAGTTGTACAGCAAGTTGCACAACTGGAAATGCATGGACATTGGAGATGGCATTCTCTGCTGTGGGACCATGTTTATGGAATGCACTCTCCTTGGAGGTCTGGTTGTTCCAAACATTGGTCTCTTTAGCTACACTTAAACCTGACTTTAAAAAGAAGCCTTCAGGGCTGACTCTTACTACTTTTTAAAATACATCTGTACAGGGTTTTTAATTGTTTTAGCCTTTTCTACTGTTTTAACCTCGTGATTTATTTAATAGGTTTTTATCCTATTTAAATTGCTTTGTTCAAACTGTTTATATTGTTTGCTGCACTGAAATCTCACAAGAAAGTGCAGAATATAAATATTTTAATAATATGAAATGGATTCCCCCCTTCTGAACAGTCTGTAAGTAGTCATTTTCATGAGTATACCATTATTTGCACTGGTAAAATTACTTATTGAATATTTCACTGGCAAGTGAGAAGTATAGTTGGCCCTCCATTTTCGCAGGAGATCCATTCTGGACCCCTCCACAAAAACGGAGACTCGCCAATATTCAAGCCCCATAAGCTTGAATGAGGCGCGCCCTATTGATTTTAACAGAAGTCGCCTCTCTGTGAATATTCAAAACTATGGGCCTCAAGTCTGCGAGAACAGAGGGCCGACCGTAACTATTAATAATGTTATAACACTAAGATAATAAAAATGAAACTGTTATCTAAACATTAAAGAGTTCTCATACTTTTAAATTTGTAAAGTCTGGTTCAGTAGGGCCTAAAACAGACAGGCATGATGTTTAGACAACGTATGCCACCAAACCACGCAGAAGCCGTGCTGGGGCCACCTAAAATGCTCAAAACCTGGCCACAGAAGGAACGGATTTTATCTGCTCCTTGCCGCAGTGCATTCAGAACTGCAGCAGCAGCCGACCTTGGGACCACAGCATCTGGTCGCCATGGTCCTGCAGCAATCAGGGCTGGAGCGGACTCTGGCCACTCCTTTTGCCCCATCTGCTCGAGGGTTAAGGTGTCATTTCATCAGCTTTTGTTAAGTAGCCTTTAATAAATTATTATGGATCTGACAGAGCTAAATTAGTTCAGTGCAATTATATTATGGTTTTATCTACCCAGGACTTCCTTACTGTTTGGTCAGTAAGTGTCCTACTAGAAAAATCTAATATCCTTACCAGAGAGGACAACCTCAATGAGATCACCTTCACGTATCTCTTCAGCTGATGTAATCCGCTGTAAAATATTTTCTGAGTTCAGATCATGGCGGAATAGGAGAATCTTGTCATACATGCCAAAAAACCCACACTCTGGAAACTGCAACCAAAAATAATATTAAAAAGCAGCATCTACATTAGAAAATGCTATCATCTGTTAATATCTACAAGTAGTGTCAGCATTAAAGCATAATCATTTCTTAGAATACAGTACAGCAATCCTTAGAATACAATACAGTACAAAACATTTTCTGAGTAAGTTTGCATTGATAAACACAAATTTAAATGCCTAGAATAAAATTTACTTAAATCTACAGTGTTTAAATAATTCTGTGCTGTTTTCCCAATTGCCCTAATGGATTGCAGCATTGACAAATAAGAGAATGTCATATATTTTGTTCATACACACATTTGCAATCAATTTATACAAAGAGTGGTTTTAAAACTATGCAGTTTAAACAAGTTCTGTTTCCAGTTATTTGTTTTCTCTATCTCATACTTACTTAAAGGTAACACTACCAAACCACACCAATGAATAATGTAATAAACCTATGAATACACATATTCACATCTTTGCAGATGAAAGATGTAGCGACTGGAGCTTAGTACATGACACTGTTCATATATAAACCTCATATAGTATATTGTTAAACAGCAAAAACACTCAATATAGCAAACATTTATGTTGTCACATTTAGTTTATGCTGGTATAATATATGCCATGCCCAATGTTGGGTGGGGGAAGATAGTTAGGGATAGGAAGGGAATTGATAATGTTTGGGTGTGGGACCGAGATGGGCAGGAAATGATTCTCACAATGCAGTCTCCATGTTTTATTATTTGCTATTCTTTCCTATTACACACACTGATAATGCATTTTTAGTATCTCATTCCACACTGCTGATGGCTGATTTAGAGAGTCTGAGGGCCTTTGCAGACTGCCAGAAATAGTGCAAATTGAGTCCACTTTAAATTGAGGCACTGCCCTGGCTCAGTGCTAGGGAATCATGGGAATTGTATTTTTTTCTAAGACATTGAGCCTTCTCTGTCAGAGAGCTCTGGTGCCACAATAAATTACAGTTCCCATAATTCCCTAGTACTGAGCCAGGGCAGTGCCTCAATTTAAAGTGGACTCAATTTGCACTATTTCTGGCAGTCTGCAAAGGCCCTGAATATACTATCTCTTAATGTGAATGGGCTATGATCCACAACAAAATGATATAGAGTCCTAAAATTGATGCATAAACTGGAACCAATCATCACACTGTATATTTGTATAAACAAACAGCCAGAAATTAGATATATGATTGTATGTTGAAAATTTAAAACTTGAAAGAGAAAATGCATAACCTCTTGAATAACCCATGACCTTTTCTGCATTACAAAATACACACACACACATTTCTGGCCACTTCTGTAAATGAGTTTTGGCAAAGAAAGCTATTAGTAAGACATCTGTGCATCATTTCCTCCAATTTTCAAATGGATCTGAAAAGTAAAAGTTATGCTTTCCTTTTTTTATTTTTGAAGTGAACAAAGTTACCGTAATTTAATTGGAACCACAATTATACAAACACTAATCAACTGCCCTTATACAGCTAAATACATGAATGAACCACAACAATACAAACATTTGGTTCTTTGGAGTCCAAATAGGAAGCTACATAATTTTTGCATTCAAACTTGGTAGCCTATGAGTCTAAACAGTCTTCTAATCCAATAGGATATTGGACATTGTATTCTGCTTATTGACAAACAGATTTAGGGGATATGCAGAAGGGCAAAAAGAGGTGCTTTGAGGGTGACTTGTAGGCATGGCATTTAGATGACACATGCCTAAAAGTCGCCAGGAAAGCTCCCTCTAGCCGTCGTATGCCAAGAAAAGCTGCTCCAAAAAGGAGCTGCTTTTTTCCGCTCCTTCAGTGAAGATGCGCACCTTCGCATGTGTGTATGTATGCAGTGACACCAGTGCACCAGAAAACAGCCGTATAAATGCACAATCACACGTGCGGAGGAAATTGAGTCGGCAATCCAAAGCATGCGCCCTACGATGCAGGCTTTAATTTAAAGCACCCTATGATTCCAGATGTGGATGCACTAGTGCAGGTGCGCTTGAATGTTAGAACCCTAACCCTAAGCCTAAACCTAAACCTAATTGTAACCCTAACCCTAAGCCTAATTGTAACCCTACGCATGAGCCCTAGCAACTGTCCTCTGTTATGACAATAAATGCATTCTATTGCTTGTACGCTTGCTGTCAGTATGCACAGTAGTTTGCATGAAAGAGGCTATCGTGACCTCTTCTGTGCAGGTGCGCAGGTATGCATAAAAGCAACAGCAAATTTATAAATTATTCTTCACTACCAATATAAGATATATCAAAGATGTTAAAATTGATTCTCCATCCCCTTGCTAACATTTTTCAATTATTATTCTTTTCCTCTGTATGTATGATGGAACAGTTTCCACTGGACAAGCAATGAGATGGAACTCAACCTCCCATCTACTGTCTCATCAATTTTAGCAAAATATTATCAAAGCTAAACAGCAAATGACAAAATAAGGTTTAGTGATCATTATTATTAAAGAGGAAGAAACACACTGATGTCACTAAGAGGTACTTCTCATTGGAACATTTGTGTCAGAGCTGGTGTCCAGATAATGCCGAAGAATAATGGCTGCCAAAGATACAATCACATTCTCATCAAATAGACTGATAAACAAAAACTTTAGTTGCCTGGTTGGCTTTATACAACAAGACAACATCTTCATCCAATCTCCTTTGCATTTTTCCTCTTACTGCCTTGACACCCTAGTTCAGGGGTAGGCAACCTTTCCCCTTTAAGGGCCGAGGGACTTCAGCTTCCAGAATCCCAGGAGCTATTGGCCAACATGGGACTATTGGCCAACATGGCTGAGGCTTCTGGGAGCTGAAGTCCCTTGGCCCTTAAAGGGGAAAGGTTGCCTACCCCTGCCCTAGTTCTTGTTTTCAAAATGACCAACTATAAGAAATAGGTTAAACATCCCACTCATATTCTCATAGCTGCTAAATCTATGTTGAACTGAAACAATTTTAGTGTCTGGATCACTAATCTTTGCCCATAACAAAAATTATATGAATTATAACTTTTGCCCAAATTCTTACTCTTTAATTTACATGGTAAACAATAAAGAATAACAGTAATATTTTCCAAGCAGTATTTTCATCATATGTCATAATTTACAGAAAATTATTCCTACAATTTTACCACTATATTTCTACATTTGGATCTTAATTTCTTCTTTGCTGTGTTTTTAGTATTTGAATAAAAACATTCAGCTAGTTAGTTAAGGACAACTTTTCAAATATGACCTCATCTGAATTTTAACTTTAGCAAGTATGCCTATTTGAGCCTAGCACATTCTTTGCTCTAACTGCTAGAGTCAAGCACCACAGCTGTCTGTACACAAGATGATAAAGTGGGATTTGGAGAATAACACATATCGCAAGGAGTTAAATATTCACCAATGAGAAATGCAAATGTTGTTGTGAGTTTTAAAAAAAAGTTTCTAGTAGATTAATCTCAAAATGTTGACTTTGCTAACTGTTCCATCATACCATTTCCAACAGGTATCTACTGTTCCATTATACCATTTCCAACATGTTTATTGCATATTCTGCTCTTGTTGAAGAACTTAAAAGCTCTCAAGTAACACCAGGTTCAATGCAGTTTCTTCCAGCTTTGAGGACTTCTAGCTCTCAGGACTTCTTTACATATAAATCATCATACAAAATTTGGGTTTTTATAAAATCTATTTCTTCTTGTGTTCACTCTTGGAATGCTTTTTCAAAACACTTGCCTTTTTGCAAGCCCTATTGACACTTAGCAGACCCTACAGTTCTATATCAGTTATTTTATCTTCTGTACAATTCTGGTCATGACTTCAAAAGACCTCATTGCCCTGATCAGACATGGCCATCTTGCAAACCAACACCCACTGTGGGAGAAGACTTATGATCACAGTGCATTAACTGTTGCAGCTGGGGGAGAAGAGAAAAATGGGTGAGGTGTTCTAAAGAAGATAGGATATTCTTATCCACAACTGTAGGGAGGAAACAGAAATGACTGAAAGAAAAGGATAGAAAAACCAGGTGAGTGAAGAAGGCATAGAGAAGGGATATTGCTCCTGCTAAAACATTTGTAGTCCCTTACATTTGTTCCATTATCTCCCTGCTACCATCACCCCAAATAATGGCTATAAAGATGTCTGACATAAATTCCTGTTGTTGTTGTGCCTTCAAGCTGTCTCTGACTTATGGCGACTCTAGGCGACCCTATCATGGGGTTTTCTGGCAAGTTTCATCAGAGGGGGGTTGCCATTGCCCTCCTTGGAGGCTAAGAGAGTGTGACTTGCCCAAGGACATCCAGTGGGTTTCCATGGCTGAGCTGGGATTCAAGTCCTGGCCTACATTCCACAGATCTTTCTATCCTTTCACAAAGTCATGATCTATGTTCTGTTTCCAGTAGATGACTCATGTAATTTTCATATGCTTAGTCTAACTAACCCATTCTTCCAAAACACCACCAACAAAAAAGACCACATTAAAAAGTCATAAGAATATGGGATTTAGTATCTTTTTAAAGTGAAGCTTTTGTTCAAAAGTGAACCAAACACAGATGGGGTTGTGCAACATATTCAAAATTGGTGATGTGTCAAAAGTTCAGAAAACCAAACCATGAATGCTAAAATAAGTCTGATAAACTGGAATCTCACTGTTTTAGGCACATTCTTACATCATTAAACATATATACTCTTCTTTGATTAATTATAGAGCAACCAGAATGGAAAATGAAAGCATGGACAAGACAATTAATGGAATGCTTTTTGTTGACCCAAAAGTAAACTATTTCTTATATATCAAAGTATGTTTGCTTCAATCAGGAATAATGAAATAGAGAAAATCAATATTCACACAGTATCAGAAACTCTTTGCCACTAAATGTCAGTTCAAAGACCATACAAAGCACATTCTAAGAGGCTGGATTTACAACTGAAACTACATGTATTACAAAGGGATGCAAAGCAGCTTCATTTATATACCACTTCATATCACGCTATGGGATGTCTAAGCGGTTTACAACTGTAAGCTCATTGCCCCCCAACAGTTGGGTACTCATTTTAGAGACTTGGGAAAGATGCAGGCTTGAGTCTAGCCTGAGCCCTGGCTAGTATTGAACTCACAACCTTGTGGTCTATGAGTGAGTGACTGCAGTACAGGCATTCAACCACTGCGCAACCAGGACTCTTATAGCACCTTTGAAACTAACTGAAAGAAGTTGGTAGTATAAACTTTATTAGACTTAAGTATGCTTCATCAGATGCATGGAGAGAAGTGCTTAGAAACAGACCTTTATAGCTAGGAAACAGCTGGATGTATGTGTTAGTCACAACAGAAATGCAAAACTTGTGGGTATGGTGATGAGGTTATAAGTTCAGTTTTCACTATGGTAGCTGGGGGACAAAGATGGGAGGAAAGATGACACCTATAGCCAAAGTGAGCAGATAGCCATATGAATGGTGGAGGGAATTATTGGAATGTAGTTTGATGCTGGCTGGTAACCAAAAAAAAGTTTCAATAAACTAGCCAAGGGGAGCCAGTGTGGTGTAGTGATTTGAACACTGGACTATGACTCTGGAGACCAGGGTTAGAATCCCCACTCTGTCACAGAAACCCTCTGAGTAAGCTTGGGCAAGTCACACTCTCTCAGCATCAGAGGAAGGCAATGGCAAACTCCCTCTGAACAAACCTTGCCAAGAAAACCCCATGATAGGGAAAGACACACAGCAATAAGCTGGCCAAGACAGTCCTCATGAGGCTAGGATGTTAAATACTGTTTTAATATATGTAGTGTACCAGGAACATTGTCTCTGTTCAACCCACTATCTATAGACTCAAGTTTGTGGCTATATTCCAATTCTACTGTTTCTCTTTCCAATCTTCCTTTGTAGTTTTTTTGTGTAAGGACTCCTGTTCTGAGGTGGGCTTTTCAAAGGTGCTAAACTGATCCCTTTTCATACTGATTCAGATTAATACAGCAATGTCTTTGAATTATACAGTGGGCCCTTGTTATCTGATGAGGTTTGGTTCCAGAACACCCCCACCCCCACGTGGATAACAAAATCTGTGGATGTTCAAGTCCCACTATATACAACAGCATAGTAAAATGATGTCCCTTATATAAAATGGCAAAATCAATATTTACCCTTCGGAATTATTTTTTATTATTTATTTTTAACAATATTTTTAAGCCATGAATGATTGAATCCGTGGATTCAGAATCCATAGATCTAGAGAGCCAACTACACAATTCCTTGAAATTATCTCATGACTAAAGTACATCTCTTTCTGTTTAAAAAGCAAGAAAAGGTAGGATAGTGTAGCAGATTCTGCTGCTAAGTTTTATGATCCACTAATAATTCTGTCCAGGTTATCAGAAACTGAAATGCAAAAGACAAATCTTACTTATTCTAGCACCAAAATATGATATTTTCCTAGCGCTATACTTCTGTCTGCCAAGGTTATTCCACACACCCCTTTAACAAAAAAATAATGTGTCGCTTATTTTTGGACTGTACTTTTAACTAAAGCAACTCAATATTTTTCTCCTCACCATGTTTCACCTCATCATCTCCCAGTTGAACAGTTACATAAGGTTTTAATCTTGTGCTTCTTGTATAATGAATTCCAGCTTCCAATGAATGCCTTCAGGTTAAAAGCCCTGAGGGGGGATCCTTTGTATGTTTAATCAACTTGGTCCATTAGTCTTGGTCCACAGCTTTTTTGTGCTTTCAGAATACACTTAGTCTTAAAGGTAGTACAGCATCAATAGGCCAAATCCATAGTAAATCTAAGATTTAACGCTGCATTTCAAATTTTCTGTTACTTTTACTAAGCTGTGATCCCATAGTGTACTACCTAAAGCACAGTTTTAGGTCTTCACTCTCCATTAGATATGCACATACAGCCATCCCTCTCGATTAGCAGGGGATCCATTCTGGACCACCCCCACCCCCCACGAATTGGGAAAAACACAAATATTCAAGTACCATTGAATAAAATGGCAGCGGGCACGGGCGAGTGCACCATTTTGTCCCTCCTGGCTTCCCATTTGCAGAAACTCAAGACCGCGAATGGGAAGTCAGCAAATCTAGAGGGACACCTGTAGTTAGGAATGGTTTTGAGCACACACAAAGACCAGTTTTCAATTCTCAAACCACTATTAACATGTGTAATATTTTAAGACCAAGAGCATCTTACCACCACAGACAGGGCAGAAAAGGGATCACTTTACATTTAGCAAAGAAAGCACAACTGAAAAGACGGTGTTACAGTCCCCACAGCTATCTGGCCTACCTGAGGATGTGCACACACATCCTAAATCAAACTGTATATATGGAATGAAGGCAAAAGGGTGCTGACTGACAACTAAATAGTTCTGTTTCCTTTCCATTCCTGCTCTCTTTTATCTTTTGCTCCCAGTCTGCGTTAGCCCTCCCCCTCCCCATGCTTAGTAAGAAATTCCATGCATTCAATAGCTAATCATATGGTTTACTTTATGTTTACTTTGGTGCAAAGGCAGAGTCATGCCAAGACAGTAGTCTGGCTACCAGGAAGCTTCTCTCCTGTAGAGAATATGTTCACTTTCCTATTAACCCACATAAGAGGAAAACTTTCAGGAATAAGTGTACATCTTCCAAGAACATCTGTTTAGAAAATAACGATGTTTCCTCATGGCTGATGCTTACAGGGTGGCTATCTCTGTGTATTTTACACATCGGGGCAACTACATATGAACAGTTCCTACTATGGGACTATACACAGGCGACAGTCACTGCCAGGGTTGGGGGATTATGGGAGTTCCAAGCTCTATTCAGAGGATACCTTGAATAACCATTGCAGTATCTGTTTATATTAACTTTCCAACTGTCTGCAAACCACAATGGACATAACCTTCAAGAAACACAACATACTACTGCACTTGCTCATAAGCTTAAATGTTTCTCCACACAAATGAATGCCCCCACCCCCAATATACAGAAAGTTAAATGTAAGGGGGAAACTTTCTGCAGAACTATTAGTTTTCTACAAACAGGGTTTGTTTGTTTATGGAAAAGCTTCCAATCATATGAGCTGCCTCTTTCCAGCGACTTAGTGCAGCCCAGAGACAGCTTTACTATCGCATTAAAAACTAAGTCTAGGTCTCTGTGGAAGTGGTGTTCATAAGGATGGAAGGGTTATGCAAAGACCTAAAACAGTGGCAAAAAAAACAAAGAGGAATGACAACTAATTTTTTAAAAAGATGCTGGGGTGCGCCCCTCATTCAAACAGTATGTGCATCCTTCAACTATTGTGTCATTTTTATATACCAAAGAGATTGTAGCCCAGTCATGAGAGCTCACTAAGATGATAGTCATCATGGAAAGTTTGAGTTTGGTGGTTCAACTCAGATGTTCCCACTTTCTGCTAAAGAGAAAGGCTTTTCTGAACTGGTGAGGTAAATTCACAGTTTGATGAGGGAAAGAGTATACTACACTGTGAGTGACAGTCTTAAGGTTCCCTGTCTACTGCTAATGGGAAAGACCAGTGTTCAGAGACAGAACATAAGAAGTTTCAAGGGGGAAAGAAAAAGGAGGAATAGCCAAAATGAAAAGGCGACACACAATGGCTCTGTACCAAAATGTGTAGGAGCTCCACTTCAGGCCTATTCTGATGTCCCAACTGACAGGAACACTGTACAGACCTTACAGACTGTAAGGTCTGTACAGTGTAAAGACAACTAAACTGTGCCTTGGAATTCCAAGTATCCAAGAATTAAAACAAAAAAAAATTATCAAAGTATTGATAACCAGAAAGATGTACCGGTAATACACAAAATAAGGTCGTATGCACTTCTATCTCATTTTGGATGTCACATCTTTCTGGTGATCTATATTTTGATAATGAGCAGGTGGTATGCAGTGCTAAGCAGGCCTAAAAGCACCAGATTCTATCTGATCTTGGATGTTAAGCAGGGTCAACACTGGTTAGTATTTGGATGGGAGACCACCAATAAATACCGGGTATCATGGGCTATATTTCAGAGGAAAGGACTGGCAAAGCCACCAAGTATTCCTTGCCTAAGAAAACCCTATAAAATTTGTGGGATCGCCATAAGTCGACAGATGACTTGAAAGTGTATGTATATGCATACATGCACTGCTAAGATACCTTCCAATTCTCAGTCTATATAAATAAAAGCTGCTGATTTAGAACATCCACTCAGTCAGGGAAATCAGATAAAGAAGCTGATCTAATTCTTATACGGTAACAACTCAGTGTCTACACAGTAACAATTCAGACTGCAAATTAAGTGTTCACATGACTGAACCTTGCTTTTTTAAAAAATCCCACCTGAAGAAAACTAGAAATTTTCTTCCTGCTATTTAGATTTTCACACCCAGGCCAGTACTGTATGGAGAAGCATTAATGTAGCATGTTGTAAGACTAAAGTCAGGCATGGCTTTATACTTCCCATATATCTGTGACATTCAAGTTTGCCTGTGATCTTGATGCTTCAGCTGAAAATGCCTTTTGGCTTTCTCAACAGATTCCATTAGTATTCTCTTCCTGCTCAGTACCATTTCTTCCAGTTTCTGGTATGTATCAGCAAGATCTCAAGTTTTGTCTTTGTTCACTGTAATGGCCCACAGGTGCAATTTTTGACTAGACCTTCAGCAAAAGCAAAGCAGCTTCATTTAGGGGGGTTGCAGACTGCCAGAAATAGTGTGAATTCAGTCCACTTTTAGGGTTAGGGTTAGTGCTAGGGAATCATGGGAACTGGTTTTTTTTTCTGAGACATTGAGCCTTCTCTGTCAAGACAACTCTGATGGCACAATAAAATACAGTTCCCATGGTTCCCTAACTCTAACCCTAACCCTAAAAGTGGACTGAATTCACACTATTTCTGGCAGTCTGCAACCATACCACTTCATACCGCGCTATGGGGTGTCTAAGCAGTTTACAACTGTAAGCTCATTGCCCCCCAACAGTTGGGTACTCATTTTAGTGACCTCGGAAGGATGCGGGCCTGAGTCGAGCCTCAGCCCTGGCTAGTATTGAACTCACAACCTTGTGGTCTATGAGTGAGTGGCTGCAGTACAGGCATTTAACCACTGCACCACCAGGGCTCCTCTGCGCCACCAGGGCTTTTGCTCCTTTCAGCTTTTCATCTATAAACTCCAACACTCACTGGGACTCTACCGAGAAAGCAGCTCCTGGTTCCAGTTAATTCCCATGCCTTCTCAGTCAGGAATCTACTGAAAGAGTTTCACTGAAAACTAAATGACAAAAGACTATTTTTAATTTTGAAATGGGCATTTCAACAAAAGAATTTATCTTGGCATGCAGAGTGCCAACATGATCAAGTGGATATGGCACTGCATTGGAATTGGGTTTGAAATTTGTTGTTGTTGTTAACTGCCCTCGAGTCGATCTCAACTCATAGCGACCTTATGGATGAGACATCTCCAAGACCCTCTGTCCTCCACTGCTCTGCTTAATTCTTAACAGAGTCCATCCATCTAGCATGTGACCTTCCTGTCTTCCCACCTTCCTCCACCTTTCCCAGCATTATTGTTTTTTCCAATTAGTCCTTCCTTCTCATGATGTGTCCAAAGTACGACTGTCTCAGTTTGGTCATCTTGGCTTCCAGGGAGGTTTACAGCTTGATCAGTTCTAGGACCCATTTGTTTGTCCTTTTGGCTGTCCACGGGATCCTCAGCACTCTTCTCCATCACCGCATCTCAAATGCATTGATTTTCTTCGTATCATCTTTTTTAACTGTTCAGCTCTCACATCCATATGGTAACAAGAAATACAATGGTGTATATGATTCTAACTTTTGTTCTGAATTGTATATCTTTGCATTTTAGAATCTTTTCTAGTTCTTTCATAGCCACCCTCCCATTCTTAGTCTTCTTCTGATTTCCTGACTGCAGTCCCCATTTCTATCAGTGTTTGATCCCAGGAATGGGAATTCTTTTATTATTTCTATTTCTTCATTGTCTAGGTCAGGGGTAGGCAACCTTTTCCCTTTAAGGGCTGAGGGACTTCAGCTCCCAGAAGCCTCAGCCATGTTGGCCAATAGTCCCATGTTGGCCAATAGCTCCTGGGATTCTGGGAGCTGAAGTCCCTTGGCCCTTAAAGGGGAAAGGTTGCCTACCACTGGTCTAGGTTGAACTTGTGAAGGTCCTTGGTGGTCATTATTTTTGCTTTCTTTATGTTCAACATTAAGCCTGCCTTTGCACTTTCTTCTTTGGTCTTCCTTAGCAGGTGTCATCTGCATATCTTAGATTGTTGATATTCCTTCCTCTTATTTTCACTTCTCGTTCTTCTGTGTCCAAGCCTGCTTTTCTTATAATATGTTCTGCATACAAGTTGAACAAACAGGGTGAAAGGATACAGCCTTGCCTGACCGCTTTGCCAATTGGGAACCATTCTGTTTCTGTGTTCTGTTCTGACAGTAGCCTCTTGCCCTGAGTACAGATTCCTCATCAGGAATATCAGATGTGTTGGTACTCCCGTGTCTTTAAGGGCATTCATAGCCTTTCATGATCTATGCAGTCAAAAGTTTTGCTATAGTCTATAAAGCACATACTGATTTTCTTTTGGAATTCCCTGGCGCGCTCCATTAGCCATCATAGGTTTGCAATGTGATCCCTAGTGCCTCTTCCTTTCCTGAACCCCGCTTGAACCTCTGGGATTTCTCTCTCCATTTATGTAATATCTTGAATTGGAATGGCCATAAAATTATCAACTATAAATAACTTATAAATTGCAACCATCGTAGTTTCTTCAATATTCAACCTCTTTACAGTTTCCATTTGGTTCTTTATGGTGTACACAAATACCATTTAAGGACGGATGCTTATTATAGTCGTCACAATTTGTTGATGAACAATTTTCTCAGGGGAATATGATTTTGCATATTAAAATGATCACAGAAGCTGAAACTAAAATGAAAATGTGCTTTTTTCTCTATAAAAAATAATTATTGTAGAAGTCAGCAGTTATATTAAAAAGAGCATGCCTACACATAAATCATGGATGTTAAATACCTGGTTCATCTTTCAAAAGAATAATGTTCTTGCTTAAAATGCAAATCTCAAAATAGTTATAACACTTTAATTAAGCTGTGCTATACTATAAAATTATTTTACACCGTATTGTTAGTCTTTTAAAGAAATACTATTGTTTGGTTTTAGCAACATTTTATTTTAAATTCACTCATCTAATCAAGCTTCCTGTACCCAAAACTGAATAATTACCACCAACTAAGATGTAAAATGTCCAGAAATTTGAAGTCAGAAGGGGAACAACTTTATTTAATTTTATTTTTTTCAGGAAAAGATATAATTTTTGGAAAAATTCAAAAATGCAATAGAAACAGAAATAAAATTTGAGACAAAATGTAGGCTTGTGACTGTAAAATTGTCACTTGTTTTCTCCTGTTTAGTTTTTAATATCTTTACCTGATGAAGCCATGCATCATGTATTTTGTGCTTTTTAGTTGACTCAATAAAGGTACCACTGTTTTGTGGATTTTGTATTTTGCTGCCCAGCCAAGACAGCTAGCCCTGAATATGTCTTCTGGACAAAGTACATCAGAGGCAGGTGGTAGGTCAGCTCCAGATGTGCTTGGGAGGATCTGACCAAGAGTTGGCCCTTTATCATAGCAAGGTAGGGGAAAGATGCCAAAGAAGGTACCCTGATACTTCAATTCCCAGTTGCTGTGCCAGGACTTTCCCTGGCTGAGAAAACTCTCCCCAGCCAAGGTGCTGATTGCAGGATTGCCAATGCAACTAATGCCTTAGTCAGGGTACATTCGTGTGCTCCACATCCTTCCACACTGGTGAGGATGCAGGTCAGGCAATACTGTCATTAGGGAATATCCATGCTGCTGCCTCCAATCCATGATTGGAGATGACAGTGGGATTCCTGAGTGTCTCTTATTTTGCCAGTAGGAAGGCCAATGGTACAAAAAGGAATCTCCACATACTAGGGAGTGGGAACTTAGGAATGGGAGGGACTTCGCCAAGATCCTCCACAGTCAAGAGATTCTCCTGACTTTTCTTTATTAAATACAGTGGTCCCTTGGTGTCTGCTGGGGTTCGGTTCCAGGACCTCCTGTAGATAACAAAATCTGTGGATGCTCATCTCATTAAATACAATGGCATAGTAAAATGCTGTCCCTTATATAAAATGGCAAAATCAAGGTTTGCTTTTTGGAATTTATATTTTTTGGAAATATTTTCAAGCCGTAGATGCTTGAATTCGTGGATTTAAAAAATATGTGGCTACGGAGGGCCAACTGTACTGTGACGACCCTGGGTTTATTGTAAAATGAAGGGTAGGGTACTTAATATGCTATAAATAAAGGAAGCCACAAATGTTGGATGATTGTTCAAGGGGGAAAATGGAATTAACATTCATGATAAAAGATGAAGAAGAGATAGGTCAGGTCTGAAATGTATTCTTTGATGATGGCATATAAGACATTATGATCAAAAGACAGACAACAATAGAAGGGAGCTTCAAAGACACAACTAAAAGGATGGGGAAGCAGTACTCAAACATAAGTAGAAACAGCTCACACAGAAATAACACTGATGCTGTGAGATAGATCAAAAAGAACCACATCTCTGTAGGCGGAGAGAAACATAACATAACTGAAAAACATGGCTTTTAATGGAAGCCTGAGAACATGAGGCAATCCTAAACTGCTGCCATGTTGCTCCCAGAGAATAAAAGATAAGGAAAAGACAGTTCTACTGACCTGACTTCTGTTGGTTTAGGCAGAAGCAGGTAAGCCTCAACTGACATAATACATAGTTTGCTCTTTGAATATTGAAAACCTACATAGCCACCTTGTTTTCCAGTGTCAGTATAACAATCGTAACTGCCAATGTTTGATTATTCCTATGCTTAAAATTCAATGCCTCCCTAGTTCCAGTGGTTCCAGAGCATCAGAAAACATACTCACCCTATCTTCTACACATCAGCCTTTCACATATTTAAAAATAGGTACCATATCATTTCTCAAGCTTTCACATAGAATCATTTGTTCATACTATCCTCTATGGCTATCAATTTATGAACCTGATAAGTGCATTTCAATTTTCATTCCTAAGTTTCATATATATACACATCGAAAGCAGAAGATCATAAGTCATAGATGTGTCTGTGAATTTGTAATAGTTTTAAAGTCTTTTTTTTTGCTTTATTGAGGTTTGCAAAGTTATCTTAATATTTTTATATATATTTAAATCCTTCCATTAATTTGTCACTACATTTATATAATACAGCGTTGTTATTTTAGAGTGTCTTTCAAAGCTTTATATGTGGCTTTCCATTGTTTATTACTCCATTTTTATAGCATCTCCAAAACACATTGATCCATTTGCTTTATCAATCAAAACATATTTTCTCACACTATCAGACCCCTTGTTCTTTCTCTCCCCATTTGTCTAAAGTGCTGATTTTTCCTCCTGTGCTTGCTATACATGAAATTAGTTTGACACTAACATAAAAGAAAAAAGAAACAGAAGAAGTCATACAGCATTGTAGCATACTTTCAGGAAAAGAACTGTACTTGGCTCAAAGGTAATACAATAAGGTATCAATAATGGAAATATGAATAGTTGTATAAGAAGCAAGTTAACTTTTTAAGGAAGTGAATTAAGGATAACAGGAAAAGGCCAGAACTGCTGCTATAACAGTGCAAGGGATGAAGCTGAATCATGAGGGAGAGGCTGGCTTCAAACCAGAAGAATGCAGAATCAGAGGTGTGCTGGCAGTTCAAAGAAATTAGAGCACATAAGATTGGGCAAAAGAGGAGATAATGGAGAACAACACTTTAAAGGATGCCAGAAAAGGGAAGATGAGCCATTACAGGAAACGCTGTGGGAGAGATCAGTACAGATAACACAAAATTGGAACAGCAATGAAAAATGGAAGGGAAATCTGGAGAGATGAATAATGCAAAGAGCAACAGTAAATTTTAAGAAAACAAAGAATACTTTTGATCTAACTTAGCTGTAATCACTAATTCAGGACTGGGACAGTGGAGTGGAAAATGGCCAGCTAGAATATAAAATGTTCACATGTAACTTTTTTTTTTAAAGTCTCTCTTCTTGAAATGTTATTAAGAAAAGCTATCAAAGCAGAATTCTCCGCTATACTACATAAGATATAAGATAATCTATCACCATGAACGATAAGGCTCAAATTGAAGCTAGCAGAGACTGAAACAACCTAGCTTATACCTACAGTTTTTAACACTGGCAAGGACACAACGTGGGGAGGGCCACATTTCAGTTGGAAAAGGATATGCTTTATATGTGAAGAATGATCCAGGTTCAATCCCTGACATCTCCAGATAAGTTGATTTCTATCTGAAACCCTGGAGAGATGTAGATCATAGAGTCCAAGTTTTTATGAGGTAATCTCCATATGCTAGAAAAAGTTATTCACTCCATATTAAAAGTACAATATTACCTTTATTTTCTTGTTCTGTGTTAATATTCCCTTTTGACTGTCACCTGTAGTAAAAGGGAAGAGAATGTTTCAGGAAACAGCTAGAATTTGGAGGGCATGATGCAAAAGGCTACAAGATCCTTTTGCATACTGATTTTTCAGACTAAGGGCCTTTACAGACTGCCAGAAATAATGCAGCTTGAGGCCACTTTAACTGTCTTGGCTCAGTGCTAAGGAACCATGGGAACTGTAGTCTATTGTGGCACCAGAGCTCTCTAACAGAGAAGGCTCAATGTCCCAGAAAAAAATACAATTCCCATGATTCCATAGCACTGAGCCAGGACAGTTAACGTGGCCTCAAGCTGCATTATTTCTGGCAGTCTGTAAAGGCCCTAACACAGCTATATCTTTGAATTCTACCACCTTGGAGGGCATGAAGGAAGCAGAAGACTAAAGTAAGCAAAAGTAGTGGGAAACAAACAAATAGCTTAATTATTCTCAGATGGGAATAGGGAAGTGAAGGTCATGCAAGAATTAAAATCATTGCTAATATTGATCCAAGATTACAAAAGAAGAACCAGGTTAGCATTAAAACACTTTGATTTATCTCCAGTTCTGTCATTAAGTGCTTGAAAAAATAATACCCGCACAGGGTCAACATAAAGTAGCCCATGTAGTTCAAAAAAACAAACATAGGACAAAGAGATTCCTGATCATAAGGGTTTGACCCATTAAATGTCACATTTTACAAAATATGCTCACTTCTGCAAGGCATACTATTTCTTCCTAAGGGATAAGCATAAGAGATCTTTCACACCATATAATAATATTATATTCGCTTAAGCTGCAGTGACAACATCCTATGGAATTGTGGTGAAGCACCAAAGCTTTGTGGCTGAGAATTTGAAATACTCCTCCCTAACCTGTAAATTCTAGGATTTCATAGGAAGTTCCCATGGCAGTTAAAGTGGAATCATAGTATTTATAACTGTGGAGTGGGAAAGGGCCCTATTACCTTGTGATAAAGAAACATGTAGGTGATCAAAATATTTTAAAGCTTGTTTAATTAAAAAGGCCAGTCTCTCTTGAGAACATGTTTGCATTAATGCAACATTTGTTACCTTAATTGTTGTTGTTGTTGTGTGCTTTCAAGTCATTTTCAACTTACACCAACCCTATCACAGGGTTTTCTTGGCCAGTTTCTTCAAAGGCGGTTTGCCATCCTCTGAAGCTGAGTGTGTGTGACTTGCCCAGGGTCACTGAGTGGGTTTCATGGCTGGGGGGGGGGGGGATTCAAACCCTCTCCAGAGTCACAGTCCAATGTTCAAACTACTTCTCTCAACTGCCATTGAGAGAATGGCAGTTGGAATGGAAAAGCCTCTATCCTGGGAGAGAATGGCAGTTCTTTATAGAAATATGCAGTTGGAATGGAAAAGCCTCTATCCTGGGAAGTTGTATGCCTTTTCTCTTTCAGGCTTCCTCATAATAAGAATAAGAAGTGATGCTTAGGTCAGGCTTAAGAGCAGAGGAGAGGAAACTGTGACTCAAAAGGACTTTTTCACAGGCCCAAGAACCTTTTTTGCAATCCTTATCCTGCAACAGAATCCTAAAATCCTTGTCAAAAAAAACTGGAGAACAAAGTTTTCCCAAAATCATAAGATGTCATTCTTGGAAGTCTCCAGGAGTGGCCAATATCAAAAACACATAAATCACCCTCCTAATCCCATGCCAACATAGAAAAAATGCCAGGAAATCGGCTAGAACCAAAATTGGAAGCAACTTACAGGTCCCACTTCCAGCTATTTTGACCCAATTTTCTGTAGACTGCGACATGTCATGGGGCACTGACTTTAAAACTAGCCAATGATTCCTCCACAACTGCCCACCCTTGCCTAAGAAGAATCTTCATTAAAATGTGCAAATTCCTATGTAATTACCATTTTTAAAACGTTCAACTGCATCTTCTCTCAAAACCTGATCTTTTCCACATGCATTTCTCTACAATGTGTTTAAAAAAACCCAACAAGAACTTATGTCAGTGAAGCTAAACATTACATTAGAATTCATCCCCATGATTTCTTTTGGAACACTAACCATTCCAGTACAAATGCTACTACATAATTAAACAGTTAACACAGGTAATGAACTAAGAAAATAAATCTTAACATTCACTCAAGAACTGGTGTTTCCCAGGATTAGCAGTTTGACATTATTAACTTTCAAGAACATTTATCACAAGATACCCAGAAATCTTTTTGAGCATGAATTTACAAAGCTGAACCAAAAGCACAAATGACACCAAAACTGATTAGAGAGAAAAATCAATGGTGCTCCTCACACATTATCCATCTGAAGGCCATGGATAAAAAGAAGAGCAGGGTTGCTCTTTCCTGTGATATCTGAATAGAAATCACCCATGTATGAACAGCTGCCTAGATTTATTTTTTCAAATGACTAACTAAGGGGTAGGCAACCTGTCCCCTTTAAGAGCCGAGGGACTTCAGCTCCCAGAAGCCTCAGCCATGTTGGCCAATAGTCCCATTTTGGCCAATAGCTCCTGGGATTCTGAGAGCTGAAGTCCCTCAGCCCTTAAAGGGGAAAGGTTACCTATCCCTGGCAACCACATGAACCTGGAAGGTAATAGCCAGTGGCACCTCTATGCATAAGGGTCCTTAAGGCAAGTAACACACAAAGAGGGCTAGTATAGCCTGGTAGATTCAACTTGGATCAGATAGAGCTAGGCCCAATTTCTACTTAGGGCCTGTCCACCCGGGCCAAAAGGCTCATAATAATAATAATAATAATAATAATAATTAAAAAATATATTTCTATCCCGCCTCTCTGCAATGCAATCGGGGCAGCTTACAGTTTAAAAATTCCACAATACATATATCCATCAATATCCATCCTCACCCACCCACTCCTTAAAATAAAATTAAACCAGAAAAAAATTAAAACATACAATAGTTAAAATCAACAAACAACATATTACAACAATCACAGCAGCAGGATTCCCTTTAGTTTAAAACAGTGGCGGGATCAGGGGGGAGAAAAATAGCCATATTCATTCCAACCTTGTGTTGTCCTGTTCAGACAATGCAAGCCAATACCCCCAGGCTGGAACTAGGTAGATCAGATGCAGATTCACAGTCACAGTCCAATCCCAGCACAAAGGGGCCTCAGAGCAGGTCAAAATGCCCCACCAGTTCCAGTGGAGTTTCTCAGAAATTCTACAGCAACCCTCAGCACAGTGGATAACCCTGCATGCCCCATACATTCTTCTGCTGTTACCACTACTAAGAAGACCCCCATGATCATGTCTGATGTGGAAAGGGGACGCCTGGCCATGTGGGTGCAGCCAGGTGCCCCATTTCTACCAGATGCGACAACAAGGGTCTTCTCAGTAGCAGCAGGGGCATGCACTAGTAGCAGGTCCATGATGCAGGGACGGACAGGCATGTAAACACCCAATCATCTTTGCACCAGACCCTGTACTGATTCAGGTTAGGACCTAGCCCATGCCAGGCCTGTCTGCTCAGCCCCTTAGTTACAAAACTCACTCAGTAACTCAGGGGTCACACTTTGTCTATCTAATTCACAGGGCTGTTAGGATAAAACAAGTGAAATTTCAAATGTCATACTAACCTCCTTAGGGAAATAAAAAAATACAAACGCACAATCCTAAATCCAACATTACAACTGTGTTAACACTGGGATTTTTATCCCCTTCTTCCTCCCCACTGTAGCTCTTTCTAGTACCAAAAACATGTACCAGATTGTCAATCTCATGGAGGTTTTTAGGGCTTGGGAGGCACAGGAGAAAGAGGGGACTGTCCCTTTCTGCTGGTACTCACAGAAGCTGCTTCCATGAGTGCAATAACAGTGTCAGATGCAGCCGCATATTTGTTGTTTTGTGCCTTCAAGTAGTTTCTGACTTATGATGACCCTAAGGTGAACTTTTAATGGGTTTTTTTTCTAGGACTGTGTGTGTAACTTGCCCAAGGCCACCCAACTGGGTTCCATGGCCAAGCAGAGAATCAAACCCTGACTTCTAGAGTCATAGTCCAACCCACAAGCCACTACACCATGGTGGCTCTCATATTTAGAGACAGATTTTCAAAACATAAACACAGAGAGATTATCACCAATTGTGACCCAAAATTGCCATACTGTTGATGGAGAAATCAATTCCAATGAGAAAACATCTGCCACCCAAGCAATACCAGATAGGCAGGCCTTTAACATTGCAGAATTCTAACAGGATTGCTACCAGCTCCTTCTTGGCAGATGAATGCTTTCATGTTAGAACATACTGAGATAAAATGTATGCAATCTGATTTTAGGTCTTTGTTCTCAGACATATCAATGTCTCCTGGCCAAAGATCAGATCCACTTATGAGATCTGTCTATGATCTTGGAGTTGTACTGCCACCTGTTCACCAGCTGGTAGAGTACTTATGAAAAGAAATCCACCACAAATAAGAACACCTCCTTCCTATTACCTGATCAGAAGTTTTTTGCCTGCAGAAGACATGTGCTTATACTTCAGCTGCTGCTGGCATAATCAGAGCCCTCATGCACATACAGCTGCACTAACACCAACTGGAGTGGACAAGACCAGACTCTGAAGGTCTAGCCATTTTACAGTGCAATTGCTCTGAATATTATGTACTTCTGAATTTAAAGTGAGTGCCAATTCAAGCAGCGGCTACCAACCAGACAGGAAGACACAAACTAAAAAAGCCAGTCCAAGAGAAACAGTGTGACAGATATGCATTCAGAAAGAAAATAAACTGATAAAGTATCAGAATACACTGGGCCGTTCACATTCACTGGGGTTAGGGGCATAACCCCCTGCCCATGAAAGTGGAAAAACTGCAAATAAAAAAACAATTTTTTAAACCTGAGAGATCACCTCTCTAGGAATTTTTAGGTCCTTCAGTACAAATCTGTGCTTATTCTACAGTTGCTGCTGGCTGCTGCTGCAACATCTACTGGAAGTTGGTCATAGAACTGCACTGGAGGACCTACAAATGCCTAGAGAAGTGTTGTCTCTAGAAATTTCCAGGTCCTCTGGAACAACTTCTAGTGGATGCTGACCACAGAGTCATGCTGGAGATTCCTAGAGAGAACATATTAATTAAATCCATGAATAATCAAATCTGCAAAAGCCAAAGCCACAAATGTGGAGGGCAGACTGTAAATTAACACAAACACAGACATCTATACAAAATATTGTTTTAGGGAAGAAGAGTTAAGCTCTACCAACCTCTTATAGTCCCCCACACAGTAGTTTCTTACATTATTACTGCTCTCTTGAATCACAATGTGTAGCACAGTGACAAAGTAGCACAGAAAGAGAACACTGCAAAAGACCCCAGTACATCACTGACCCATCTCCCTTGCCTGTCAACACTACAAATGCATTCTCCTGCACTGTGCATGTGCTGTGACTATGGCACAGTGTTCTCAGCTCTGTGCGAGAATTAACAGTTCTGGATGAAAAAGACAGGGAATTCATATGAAACACTGCCTGACTGCGGAAAAAGGAAGAGTCAGCTTTATATGTTAAACTTACACCGACTACCATTCTGTACTTATACTCTGTATTTTGGTCAGTTTTTAATGTTAATTCACTTCTACAGAGTACTGCCCCCCCCCCCCGCAACAACCAATGTGACTGAGGGAGCCACAGTAGAGGAGTCACTTGGGTTTGTGACCATGTCCATGTGAAGCAGGAAGTGCCTCTATTATGCTTTACAGCTTCTTCTTGGAGAAGAGAAAAGTTGAAAAGCTCAAATTTCCTTCACCACTTCCAGAAAACTGTAGTGATACACTGTACCAGTAGTCCCCAAAGTGGGTGGTAGTGCCCCCCTTGTGGCGTTGGAAAGCTCCAGGGGTCACTGAGGGGAAAAAGAGGCAAGCAGAGGCTTGGAGCAGCAAGGAGGCTTTCTTGTGTCCTGGTATGTGTGTGGTGATGCTGCAGGCATGGTGGAACTTTTTGCTTGCTTGGGACTAGAGCTGCCCTTCCCTCCAGCTCCCCCCCCCCATAGAAATGTCTGTGTGTGAGTTTGGAAAAGGGGAGTACCCTTTCCTAAGGTCCAGAGTCCCTCTTTCCTCTTAGTTGCATGCTAATGGGCTGGAGCTCCTCTTTCCTCCATTTCTCTCCCCCACAGAAATGTGTCTGTGTTTGGGAAAAGGGGGGGCATATGGGCTCTGGAAGACAAACAGTGAAGTCCAGGAAATAAAATATTGCAAATAAGTCCATTAGCAACATAATGAGATACCTCTTTTATTTTTCTCTCCTAAGGCAGATAATATTGAATTTCTCAATAAGTCTCTGTGCTGTTATATGTGAAAAAACTTCTAAATGCTGCTTAAAACACATCAAATGTAGTCCCATTTTTTTAAAAAAACAAAACATTTGACTTTTGTTGGAGGTAAAAACCACAAAAAGCTAAGTCTCAGACCTTTGGTCCCTCTTGTTTAGGATTCCCCTGTTGTGTCTAAAATGCAGCATCCTGGAATCTAAAAAGCATATCCAGGAGTAGTTGCGTTGGCCACACTGCAAACAATCGCATCCAAAATCCACAAAACTGATACCTATCCCTTGTTTGATTTTTAACACCTCTGCCCAATGAAGAAGCCATAGTTGAGCTTCAAAAGCTTGCTTCATCATTCATGGGGGGGGGGGGGGGAACCCACCTTTGCTAAGTTCTCTTCCACGTAGCTAGAATTCAGAGACATAGGCTTAATTTGCATTACAGAAATAATGCAGTTCAAAACTGCTTTAATTGTCATGGCTCAATTCTATGAAAATCTGGGAGGTATAGTTTTGTGAGCTATGTAGCCATTCTCAAGGAGCTCTGGTTTGACAACAAATTACAAACCCCAGAATTCCATAGCACTGAGCCATGGCAGTTAAAGTGGTGTCAAAATGCATTAATTCTGCAGTGCAGATTCAACCATAAGTCATGTTACTCTGGAATATCAGTATGCTAAGGGATCTTGTAGCACCTTTGAGACTGTGTGAAAAAAGTTGTAGCATAAGCTTTTGTAGACTTGCATCTGAGGTTTTGTGGAAGAGACTTACGGCAACCCTAGTTGCAAGAAACTTCTTTTGGGACAGGATAGAGGGAGGTTGAATGGAGAGCTGCACAGGAAACAAGCTGTGTCTGTCCAGACTGACTCCAGCTTTGCCTCACCTTGGAATAGAGCAAACAGACCCTGTCCTTCCCCTTTCCTTGCTCCCTCCTTTCTTTGGGCACCAAAATACTTGCCATGCCCACATTTTCCCAGCTTCCCCCTACAAGGAGCCCAAGGAGGAAGCTTCTTCAGGTAAGACAGACACCACTGGTTCCAAGGAAAAAGGGATGGAGGGGCCAGGCATGTACTCTTCTATCTCTTTTGCCTTAGCTAGTTAACTCAAGCTAGCTAGCCAAGGCAGAAGGGAAGGGGGGGGCAGGTGTGTGCTCATCTTTCCCTTTTGCCTTGGCTAGCTAGCTCTAGCCAACTAGTCAAAGCAGAAAGAAAGAGAATGGTGCAAGCCCTTCCTCTGTTCCCCCTTGAGTTGGATATTGTCAATGCTCTGGCAACTCCTGGGGTATCCTGTTCCTCCCCCCACCCCCTTTTATTCTCCTCTCCCTCCAGAAGTCTGGTGGTAGTAGTGGTGATGGAGGAGGAGGAGGAAGGCAGCTGCAGGGACATTTCTTGGCATGGGCTGCCCAGGCAACTATGCAGCTTTCCTTCCTCAGGTGGAAACCCTGCTAAACTCACCTGCCCACCCAACCTCTTCGCCAGGCACCCCATTCGGGTAGCATTGTTCCTTCCATAGAAGAGCCTCCCTCTTTCACTTTCTCAAGCCACCCCCAGCCTCACCTTCCTTTCCCCAAATACAGACTTTGGGGCTCCAGGATCCCTTTGGAACTTGGGCTGGCTAGCAGCAATAGTTGTTGTGCCTTCAAGTTGTTTTGACTCATGATGACCCTAAGGATAACCAATCATGGGTTTTTCTTGAAAAGGTTTCTGCAGAGGGGGTTTGCCATTGCCTTCCCCTGTGGGTGAGAGTGTGTGACTTGCCCAGAGTCACCCAGTGGGGTTGCATGGCAAGCAGGATTTCATTTACTTCATTTGCAAAACTACCCAAAAGCAGCTGCTTCCCTTGCTTAGGATACTTTCTCTTGTCTCCTCCTCCCCCCCCCCCGCCCCCATAGAAAAAGGCAACTAATATCAAGAAATAGGCATGGGGAGTGCTAGGGTTGTCACCCAAGAGGAAAGGGGGCAGTAGCCTGAAATATTTTGGGGACCACTGCACTACATCCTGAGCTCCAAGCAGTTGGAGACCAAGGAAAAATATGTTTGGTAGAAGGAAACAACTGCACACTGTGTTTCTAAATAAGTGGGTAAATGAAGCTAAACTCAGGAACTTCTTGATGTCTTGAAAAAGGTTTTAAAACTTTATTCTTCCTCCCTAAGCTCTGTCAACTGTGATCTGGCCCACAGCAGCCTCTGAAGAAGACTTTACTTTGAAGCTTCCCCTAAAGTGGCAAAAGTAACAGAAGCAGAACAATGGCTGGAAAGGATGGCATGGTGTGACGACAGACAGACCCATTACAAAAACTTGAGACTTTCAGGAACACAAATGTTGTCAAATTCAACAGGACAATGCCTCAAGTAAGCAGGTAGAAGCCCTGCAGTCTGACTGTAGGTATGTTTATTCCCACCCTGCAAGTTTACATACACTTAACTCAATGGGGCTCACAACCCTTTTTGAGCATCTTGAAGGCAAATCCTAGCCTGATGCAATAAATCTGGCTCAATGCTAGGGGATTCTCTGAACTGTAGTTTTGTGAGACATTTAGCCTTCTCTGTCAGAGAGCTCTGGTGCCCCAATAAATAACAATTCCCAGATTCCCAAGCACTGAGCCAGGGCAGTTAAAGCAGTCTCAAACTGGATTATTTCTGCAGTGTGTTTTGGACCTTAGACCTTATCTCTCCCAAGAGCAGGTAGCTATTTATGTAATTTATTAAAATAGTTTAGTATGTTAAAAAAAATCTTTTACACTAAATTTACAAGGAGTCACTATTTAATTCCACAAATGTATTTTAAATCTCTGTTCTTGGTCTAATTAACAAACTAACTGAAATGTCTCTCAATCGCTGGTATAAGAGCATCCAACCATTTTCAACAAAAGTAAAGTGCTATTCTTCAGTATAATAGATGCAATGCAACTTTAGTAAATTGCATAAGAATACTAACTCAAGAAGGGGAAGGTAATGTGTATTAACCTCCCTGGCCAATGCTTATACCCCATCAGTGGGCACCAGCTACTAAATATATATTTCACAAGCACATGCAGTAGCTCTAGAGAAAACATGGAGCATTAACCTGGAACAAGATTACTAGGATTTGTCCCCAACTAAAAGTAAGCATGCTGTCCAAATATGGAAATGAACAACAAATATGGTTATGCAAGCTGCCAAACTGACAAAAAAAAAACCTATTATCTGTCAAAAGTGTGATGTGCCAAGAAAAATATGAAAGAGCTGTTTCTTAAAATTCAGTGTCACTTAAAAACCTTTTAAAATCCCCAATGAAAAATGAGACAACTAAATACCAGATTTAACAAGGCTACACACAATGGAAACAATTCAGAAAGGAAAAGGATAACTAGAAACTAAACCAGTTTATCAATGTATTACTTCCATGTTATTTCCTTTGTTCCCATTACATTTTTAAAAGCTAGCTCTGTTAATGTATTTTTTTTTATCATGAAAGAAAATATTGAGTTTATTTATCTGAGATCATGTCTTGGGATTCCACTTAAATCCTACTAGCAAGTATTCTAACTCAATGCAAAAGCCCCATATTGGTAAGCATGAGTATCAGATCCTTTTCACAAGATATGCTGAGCCTACAGAGCCTTACTCTTAACAGAAAGGAGGTCCAAGCCTTCTAAAGTCTCATTCCTCAGTTTTCCAGAACTCTCATCTCTGATTAATGTGTAGCATTGGGAAACTCAGTGCATGGTAAGATACATTATATCACATCGTATCCAAGAAAGCTAGTATTACACACTCAAGTGACAAGTTCAGATGTGGAAAACCCATTTAAATACCCACTTGGCTATGAAACGTTCTGTATCTGGCCTTTGGCATGTCAATACAGTTTTCTCTTTAAAACTGTACTTAAGCAGACAATGAGAGTGAACCATAGGTTCATGAACCTCTTTCCTGCTATCACAACAGGGATAATTCAGGACCACATGATCCAGGAAATTTGTTTCGCTCCACAGTGAGGGAAAGGGGATGGATGAGTGAGGGAGTGCTGATACCAGAGAACCACTCCTGACCATTCTGCAGATAAAATCCCAGAAAATGGAAGAGATATCAGAAATATGAGCAGTCCTGTTACCTCAAGCAAGCCTGTCATCCAGGACTGCTCTGATGTTAATGCAGTACTCTGAGGTTCTTGGAAGAAGGGGAGCATACAAAAGTTGCCCCTCCCAATTCATGGGGGATCCATTCCAGCCCCCCCACAAAAATGGTGGCTCGCAAATATTCGAGCCCCATTGAAAATAATGTTGCGTGCCCCTGTGGCGTGTGCAGGGTCACGCACAAGTGTGCGCCACCATTTTATCTATAGCCACTTGTCCCTCCCAAGAAGAGCGAGACCGTAGACTAGAAGTCTACGAACAGGGAGGGACAACTGTATAACAAATATTTATTTAAAAATCACATAGTATTTTAACTATTAACTGTTTTTAAAAGATTACCAGTAACATTCAAGGTATAAGTGAGATAATCATACCAAAATGATGGAAGAGTTGAGATGTTCTTTTTTTTTTTTTTTTCTCCCAATGTGACTGCTGAAAGTTGGAGATGGTCCAGTTTTTCCCAAGCAATTCCATAAGTGAAACAACCAAGCACTATGATCTGGAGTTGAAAATCTAGGCTGATATCTTATGCCCATTTACATGGGAATAAGTTCCACCGAGCTTAGTGGAACCTGAGCAGACATGTGGAGGACTGAACTACAATTGTCCCTCCCGCAAATTGGAAAAACTGCAAATATCCAAGCCCCATTGGAAATAATGGCTGTGCGTTCCAGCGCACGTGCCATTTTATCTCTCCTGGTTTCCTGTCCTCAGAAATTCAAGACCACGAACAGAAAGTTTGCAAACTAGGAGGGACAAGTGTATTCAGACATTTCTGATTCATAAAAGCCTTATTCAAGTATTTGCCATGTGGTTTAATAAACTTGCAAGGGTGGAGAGAAGCACACTCTCCCACCCTCCAGCTTGTTGTAGATGAACTTTTGCAACCGGGAACCTTTTCTATCTATGTAGCCCCCCTACTGCATAAGTTCATCCTCAACAGCCAGAGAACAACAAGGATGACAAGTGGAACTATTACACGTTTCTTCACTCTGCCCCACCCCTTGTGTGCTCATTATCACTGAGGAGAAAATTGCATAGGGCTAGTGATTATATAAATAAGACTAAAATCAATAACATTGTATGTTGTACGGTACCTTTTGATAAACTACAGAGCACACCAGGTCTTTGACAACAGAAAGAGAAAGTTCTTGAGTCTCAATGGTAACTGTCTCACGAGTGAGACCAATCTGCAACAAGAAGGAGAGTCCATGCACAGAGCTCCTGGAGTTGGTGAGACTTTGTGTGCTGAAGCTGCCATTGGACAACCGTCCTGAGAGCCCAGATTGTGGACTTGAAGATAAAGAAGGGGCAGGTGGAGCAGCAGCATGAGACACAGATGGGGAAAACTTTGGTAAAGATGGAGGAGAAGATTCGTTTGATGACATCTGACTTGATTTAAATCCTTCAAGACCTGTCCAATAGTCAAGAAAATGTGTTTTTCCCCCTCTACCCTGCAATGTAGCAAGTATAATTTCACACTTCCCTTTTATGGTTCATGGAAATGTCCTCTTGTCTAAGTCATCTTCATTTTCCTTTTCATTATGTGCATGCTGATATTTAAAATTATTTTGGCCAGAAGTTATTTTAATGAAAGGTCCTCTTTGCACAGCTTCACGTCAGCTGATCAAAATGCTTTGGTTTTAGCAACACATCCAGATGTTGGGAGAGGCTTACATCATTATGAAATTGTTCTCTTCAGAAACAGAAATAGACATTGTTATTTCACATAGGCTCTTCATTTCACTACTCCTGAGACAACCTTAAAATTCTTTTAGGGTAGGAAACCTATCAAATGTCATAGTTAGAAGTTCGGCATACAAGTCATATAAGTTATGACAGTTTGAAAAAAATAACGGATAATATCCTGGTTCACAAGTCCAGTCTTGAATGAAATCGTTTTCAGAAATTCCTGTTTCATTTAATGGAGATGAAAAAATAAAGTTACCCTCAACAATCTTCGTGCGTTCATATTTGGAAGATGTTCATCTTACGAAAGGAAGGAACAAAACCTTTATGAATACAAGTACAGTGAACAGAAGCGCTGGATTCACAGTGGTAATCTGCAGCATTTTGAATTGCTATGTATTGCCTAGTGGAAGGGAAAAAAACACATTATTTCACATATACTAGGAATGTTATATAACACCACAGTCTCATTTAAAACAGAAATGATAGTATTCAAAATGCTCATGTCACATATATTTCTC
This sequence comes from Phrynosoma blainvillii, assembly GCA_026167975.1. Lineage (NCBI taxonomy): Eukaryota > Metazoa > Chordata > Lepidosauria > Squamata > Phrynosomatidae > Phrynosoma > Phrynosoma blainvillii. The sequence continues at coordinate 72,050,989 of JANUYF010000001.1, forward strand.
TCTTCATTTTTTAGATGCAATATATTTCATTTCATTTTTATACTCTTTAGGGAGAAACCATAGCTCAGTAGTACCTACTTAGGTACTACTGCCTAAAGTCCCTAGCTCAGTCTCTGGGTTCTCCATGTAAAAAGATGAAGTTATCAGATTATGTGAAATACCTCTTCTGCAGAACATAAGTAGCTGCTAGAAGTCAGAATAAGTAGAAACCACACAAAAAAAGTTATTCTCAAAACAAAATTACACCAGTTGTCAATTTACCATGTAGATATTTCAATGCACTAAGAAGATATGGGGAATGTAAATACTGTGCAGAAAAGGCAGACTCAAATTAATCATACCACCACACAAAAATAAAATAATATCTTAAGAACTAAAATATATTCACAATTTTGACATTATGTGGGCATCCATCCACAAACATGCTCAAACCAAAAAACAACTATCCAGCTTTTCATTTATATAGATCTGCTCTGAAGTTATACTGTGTTTCATTTCCCAATGTACATGTTAGATTTCTCTAGAATCCCTTAAATTAGAAAAGCTGGATACTGAATATGTCAAATGAAAATTCTGATCAACAGCTACGACATTTTTCATTAGAATTTCTAAGTCATTTTCAGTTTCTCAATCATACATTTGCACCTATCCATATTGTTCCCAGGCCTTCCTAGTTCACTAAACAAAAGCTGTTTCAGGAAAATGAAGAATTTAATTCTGCCATATTATCCAAAATATGATCCCATCTCTGCATATACAGGCATCCCTCCCCATTCGGAGACTTAAGAGTTCGCGGTCTCGCAGTCCATGGTCTCGCTCATTAGCAGATGGCAAGCAGGGAGGGACAAAATGGCACATGTGCCAAAGGTACCCGCACAGCGCTATGGCAGAAGCGCACCCCCACTGTAACCAATGGGGACTTCAATATTTGCGTTTCTCGGATTCGTGGGGGAGGGGGTCTGGAGCGGATCCCCCACAAACCAGGAGGGACACCCGTATACACACACCTCCCTTTTTGCAATCTAGATGTGAAAGGAATCAAGGTAGAATGACCACAGATGTCACATGTACATATGTGCCCTAAACTGAAACAGCAATGGGAATCTATCTTTGTTTAGTACATACCCATTGTTCCCACACTGTATCAATATGCAATTTGTGCTACACTGCCTAAATCATCCCTTGCCCCTATTCTACCTCACTTATTACGTTTATTACGTTTCTACAATGATTACTAAACGGAGGGCCCAAAGCACATTTTAAGCCTAATTGCCTTATTCTATTTTGTTTCTGTCCCTTCCTCCACAAGAAAACAGTTCCAGAAATTTGGAGCAATCTTTTAAAAGAATACAACACACACTATGTTTTTGTACCATTACAAAATATGCTACCCATGTATCTTTTTTCAATTATTTTAACTTTTAGTTTTCAAAAGTAACTTCTTTTTGTACTGCACTGTTTCATGAATTTCATCACTGCCTAAAATTAGCATTTTAGATTGTGGTTTTTTTTAAAGGACTAAATAAAATTTCTGCCATGCGAACATACCTAATGAGTTTTCATTAGCAGAACTATTAAGTGAAATTCAAAAATGTTTTGAGTTGTAGTTTATAGAACAAAGTGGGCAAGTTGAAGCCCTCTAGGTGTACTAGGACTACAACTCATGAGAAAGTTTGATGGGGAGTTACAGTCCAGCAACATATGCATGATGAGACTGAGGTCCAGCAAGTTGCACATCCCCATTGTAGAAGAAAAGCACAGTTTCATAACAAAAATCAAAGTAATTGTTCTCAATAGAAAAGAAAACCAATTCAAGTTGTTGTCTGGGGAGCATTCTCTCAATTTGACATTTCAAAGACTGCACAGTGAGCTGTCTTCTCAAAAGAGACATACTGTATGGCAGACCTGCACAACTTGGCAGTAGGTGGAGGCCAAAATTAAAATAGGCTAGCTTCTCCAGGCCACAGATAGGTTTTAATTAATTAATTATTAATATTATTAATATTAATTCTGTCCTCCTCCTCTGTCACCCGGCTCTTTCCCGGGAGAAGCTGAGTGGAGGAGAAGCCTTGAGGGGCAAACATTCACCCTTCCTCCTCCTCCTCTTCTACCTGGGTCTTTCCCAGCAGAAAGCTGAACAGCAGAAGGACCTTGAGGGCTGAACATTCATCCTTCCTTCTCTGCCCGGTTCTTTCTTTGAAGAAACCCAAGTGGTGGAGGAGCTTTGAGGGGAAAGCATTCACCTATCTTCCTCCTTCTCGGACCGGCTCTTTCTTGTGGGCCGTCTGAAATCCTTTGGTGGGGTGCAAGCGGCCTGCAGGCCGTATGATGTGCAGGCCTGCTGTATGGTTACAACTTCAAGAACTGTATATGCTCAAAAACTGAAGGACTCTGTGATAACAACTCAGGAAGACTGGTTAATTAAACATAATGAGCGCCCTGAAATGTGCTGTGCTGATGAGTAAATCACAGTGCTTTCTTGAAGCAGACCTTTGATTTCTGCATGTGCATAGCACACATCAATTGATGCTAATGCTGGTGAAGCCAGGCATGACCTTACTCTTGTCTTTGAATCTCTGGAATCAAAAGAGCAGCAGAACTGACCCTTGGAGACTTTGCCACCACTGTACCATTTTTCTTGGGTTAAGCAGGTACACTGAAGTGGTTTTAACACTCCGTTCAATTTTCTTCTTTGCCTTCTTAGCCTTTGAGGGAGAAGCCCACAGTCCTGTTTCAGTGCTTACTTAAGATTTCTCAATATGGACACTGAGGGAGCTGCTGCAGTCACCTGCAACACTTGTGGGATGTTTATCTTCTTGCCTAGAGATGTGAGGAACTTCACCGGCACCAAGTGCAAGTTGGTAGATGTGGTGGTGGTGAAGGACTCCTTGTTGAGGGGTACAGAAGCAGTGGTTTGTGGGCCTGACAAAATGTCCCAGGAGGTGTGTTGTCTCCCTGGAGCAAAAATCCATGATGTGACAGTGAGGCTGACAAGACCTGTCAAACCTCTTGATCCATGTAAGTAGGAACCAATGATACTGCAAGGCATAGCCTTCAGAATATCAGAAGGAATTATGAGGCTTTGAGTAGGAAGCTGAAAGAGCTGGATGTACAGGTTGTTATTTCATCTCTTCTCCCAGTTGAAGGGCATGGTCTAGGAAGGGATAGGAAAATAGCAGATGTGAATAACTGGCTCTGTAGATGATGCCACCAAGAATGATTTGGATTCTTGAATCATGGGCAGCAGTTTCATGAGTTAGACTTCTGGCAAGAGATGGGCTGCATCTCACACCAGTTTGAAGAAACATTTTTGCCAACAATCTCAAACATTTGATTACGAGGGCTTTAAACTGAGTCATGTGGGGGAGGGAGACAGTATCGTGGAAGGCAGGAGTACATCATGGGTGGAGATAATAGTCAGTGTTATAGAGGGAACAAGGCAAATGATGCAAGGGCCCAAGAGTGGGAGGTAAAAAACCTCACACAGGCAGCAAGTGTAGAGGACCCATGGTCTTAGATGTCTCTATACTAATGCACAAAGCATGGAGAATAAACAAGATAAACATGAACTCCTAACACAAAGCAAATACGATATACTAGGCATCACTGAAACCTTGTGGGACAAGTCTCATGATCAGAATGTAGGAATAGAGGGGTATAACCTTTTAAAGAGAAATAGGCCAAACAGAAAAGGAGGAGGAATAGCATTATATGTCAGGTATATTTATACCTGTGAAGAGATCCAGGACTTATATCCTGGAAATCAGGTGGAGAGCATCTGGATAAAAATTAAAAGGGAAGGAAACAACAGGGATGTTATTGTGGGAATCTACTACAGAACCCCAAGTCAGTCTGAGGAATTGGATGATGCCTTTCTAGAACAGATGACCACACACTCAGAAAGGAGAGATGTAGTACTGATGGGTGACTTCAGCTATCCTGATATTTGCTGAAAGTCAAACTCAGCCAATTCTTCAAAGTCTAGCAAATTCCTCACTTGCCTTGAAGACAATTTCAGTGTCCAAAAGGTGGAAAAGGCATCAAGGGGATGAGCTATTTTAGATCAGATCCTAACCAACAGGGATGACCTTGTAAATGGGGTGCAAGTAGTGGGATCCTTAGGTGGGAGTGATCATGTTCTCCTGGAATTTCTTATACAATGGAAAGGAGAAGCTAGGGACAGTGAAACACTCATTCTAGACTTTAGGAGAGCTGATTTCAATAAACTTAAGGAAACACTGAAAGTAATCCCATGGTCAGGAATACTAAAGGAGAAGGGAGTTCAGGATGGATGGGACTGTCTCAAAAGAGAGATAGTAAAGGCACCATCTCAAACTGTTCCAATGAGGAGGAAAAATGGGAGGTGTCTCAAGAAACCGGGTTGGATGACGAAAGAACGTTCAACTGAACTAAGTTTTAAACAGGAGATGTATAAGAAATGGAAAAGGGGCGAAATCACTAAAGAGGAATTCAAATTCAGGAAAGCCAAAGTGGAGAATGAGCTCAGGCTTGCTAGAGGGGTTAAGGGCAATAAAAAGGGCTTTTATGGTTATGTCCATAGCAAAAGAAAGAAGGAGGAAATGGTAGGGCCACTGCACAGAGAAGATGCAGAAATTCTAACGGGACAGAGAAAAGGCAGAACTACATAACGCCTTCTTTGCCTCAGTCTTTCCACAGAAGGAAAAGGGTGCTCAACCTGGGGAAAATGGAGCAGAGGACACAATAGGGGAAATGCAGCACAGAATAAGTAAAGAGGCAGTACAGGAATACCTGGTTAACCTAAATGAGTTTAAGTCTCCAGGGCCAGATGAACTACATCCAAGGATATTAAAAGAACTGGTAACTGTAATCTCAGAGCGACTGGCAATAATCTTTGAGAACTCATGGAGAACAGGAGAAGTCCCAGCAGACTGGAGGAGGGCAAACATTGTCCCCATCTTCAAAAAGGGAGAAAAAGAGGATCCCAACAACTATTGCCCAGTTAGTCTGAGATCAATACCAGGAAAGATTCTAGAACAGTTCATTAAACAGAGAGTCTGTGAACATTTAGAAGGGAATGCCATCCCTCCATCCACCATCATCGAGGGAGAGAGGGCAGGCCAGCTCCATCGGGCCTAGCCTGAACAAGAAGAAGGGCCCTCCCTCCATCTACCATCATTGAGGGAGAGAAGGCAGGCCAGTTCCATCAGGCCTAGCCACAGTAAGAAGAAAGGCCCTCCCTCCAGTGCATCTGCCTTGGTCCAGGCTTTAGAGGGAGAGAAGATTTGCTGGACTTATTCTCCTTCCCCACCACCATTCCCTTCTCCTTTTGTGTCTTGTCTTTTTAGATTGTAAGCCTAAAGGCAGGGAAATGTCTAATTAACCATTTGTAAGCCGCTCTGATAGTCTTTTGACTGAAGAGGGGTATAAATACATAATAATAATAATAACAATAATAATAATAATAATAATAATAATAATAATAGAATTTAACTCTCCAAGACAAGATGAACTACATCCAAGGAAATTAAAAGAACTGGCATATTTAATATCAGAGCCACTGGCAATAATCTTTGAGAACCCCTGGAGAACAGAAGGCCCAGCAGACTGGAGGAGGGCAAACATTGTCCCCATCTTCAAAAAGGGGAAAAAAGAGGATCCCAACAACTATCACCCAGTTAGTCTAACAGCAATACCAGGAAAGATTCTAGAACAGTCCATTGACAAAACTTTGGGTACATCATGAGAAGACATGACTCATTGGAAAAGACAATAATGCTAGGAAAGGTAGAGGGTAGTAGAAAGAGAGGAAGACTGCACACCAGGTGGATAGCCTCAATCAGAGGTCACAGGCATGAATTTGCAACACCGAAGCAGAGCAGTGGAGGAGAGAGGTCTTGGAGATGTCTCATACACAGAATTGTCATGAGTTTGGGCTGACCCAGTTAGCAAAACAACATATTCAGATACTTCAGATAAAGCAAATTCTACTAATCTAGGACATCAAGGTAAATCAAGCACATATTACTTTACAAGGTATTTTTTCACAGCAGTATCCTTTCAGGAATAACATCACTGATCTGAACAGGGGGGGAAATGTTAAAAGGCCAAGAGCACAGATAGATCAAGCTCTAATTACTGATCTAATGGTTACTATTTAGTTACAGTGGGTTACATCCTGACTTAGTCAGAGGGGAGAACCATTGAAATCAGGGGTACTTCTGTATGACATGTCCTGTCTCACTGATTTCAATGAGTCCTCTATAAGTCTGGATAGAGCCCAGTATTAAAACAAAATCCTCTTCATTAGATTAAGTTTAAGTAACAAAGTGATAAAACTTAAATAGTGCCAAAGATTGAACATTTAGATTTTCTGAAACTTTTCCCTCACCAAAACATCTGTATTTTTGATTTGTTAATTACATTTATAGCCCATCTTTGCTCCAAAATGTACATGACTCTCAGGTCATTCAGTGATTTTGATGAAATGCAAGGCTGGATCTTCCAAGTCCCAGTACAATATTCTAACCAGTACATCACACTGGCACTTGACTTTTAATGGCTCCTAAAATATGATGTACCTGTATTCCTTAGCAAAATTAATCTAAATAAAGTAACTGGTAGAGGAACTTATATATCTACATTCCTGTTAAAACTCCAGTAAAGCCAAAAGCAAAGGGGAAAATTACAATTATTTAACCTTCCCTGCAATAACTATAATATGCTGCTACAACAAAGAACTGAAACATGACTCTACAGAGCAAGCTTATACCCCAAATAAGAATATAAAAGAAAAAAGGCTCATAACAAGAAGAAAGAAACACAGTTTGAGGAGAAGCATTTTGAGCTGAACGAAGCATAAAGAGCTAGCAGGAGAAAGTGGGGGGGGGTTGTGGAAAATGCAAAGAAAGTGGGACATAAATTTATTTTTAAATTTAGCTATGATGGCTCTACTGGTATTTTGCCATCACTGCCCCTTCTCATACAAATGGCTGTAGCCATAGATATCAGAATGGACAAAGAAAGCTAGAATACAATAAATCATTAAAAGTGATTATTCAGATTGGCTTACAAATTTCCACAAAACTAGCTGCTCCTCAGCATGACAGTTTTAGCCTCAGTTAATTTTTTCAGAAAGGAAATCCAAGAGTAAGGGCCAAAAAAAAAAATACAAAATTAGACAAGAAGAGATAAGACAGTCTAGCCAAGAGGAATTGCTAGAAATCAGGTCAAGAATCTACACTGCAAAGTTTACGTACGTCTTCCCAAGATTTACTCTCTCTCACCCAGTGAGGGTTTCTGTGCTGCTCTCAATCTTATTTCCAAATTTTCCATGTGTGGAATGTGAAAATAATCACACTGATCAGCTCATACTTTCAACTTAGAAATAGCTCTCTTCCACTTTCTAAGTCCATATTAGCATCCCAAATTGATTCATTCAGGATTAAAGGCATTGTAACCCGTGAGTTATCTTTTGCAATCATTTCAAGTACCTTCTTTTTCAAAAGAAATCAGTCACTGATAGATAAACAGTTACACTGGAAAGAATCCATTTCAAAGTCAGACACTAGCAAAGCCTTACATAATCAGTACAGTTCAAATCCTTATCTATTTCACTACCCAATCTGTGAAATTTTGTCCACAGTTTCTGCTGTTCCACATCTACTGCTTTCAAGAATTACAAGTAGACCTCTGTGTTTTCACTTTCCATGTTCATGTTCTGGTGAACCTGATGAATCTAAATCTTCTTTCCAATCAGTATCAGAGGTAGATGAAATATTCTTTCCCCTGTAGTTGTGTAGCATCCCTCCAAAGCTGTAAGATCAGAAGGTTGTCTGGCTGCTGCCACAGCTTCATAATGTCAAAGTGGCATAATAGTGGCAAACTCTCTGCCACCTTCTCTGCAGAATATGGAAGTAAGGTACTTCCTTGGTCACTGTGAGAACAAGGCATCCTCAACAAGAGTGCCAAGGAATGTCCTCAGTCACAAAGAGGCAAGATTTACAAGGGGAGGGGAATAGGGCTGGCAACATCTACTCCCCCCCCCCCTTTAACCAACAAGGCTAGCCATTCCTTTGTCAAAATGTTAGACTCAAAACAGGGACTCTCTGCACCAGCCTCCCATAAAGCCAAGTTCTCAGCTTCACAGGTTTGTGGGTGGCGAGCAAGAGTTGAAAAGCATCCATTTAACTGATTCACTTCATGCTGCATTCTCCTCTAGAAGTTTCCTTATTAAATTTCCTTAATATTCAAAGTTAAAGAAGAACTCCTCTAGAAGTTTCCTTAGTATTCAAAGTTAAAGATTTGTCTACACAATATCCTGATCACTCCTCTGATTTAGTCCTGCAACAACTACAGGAAAAGAGTTTGCTCAAGAAAGCTGTTTACAAGGACCTTGTACAGATGCAACAGAACACATCTTTATTTGCAGGGCTGATGGGATCCAAAGGGATAAATGTGCACAAAATTGCAGCCTTGGCCTTCTAAAACTACATGGAACACTGATCAGCTGCTGTATTCTGTGTATGCAAAGCATAATCATTTGTTATCAATTGAGTATACGATGGACTTCCAGTCAAAGCTCAGAAATAAGGTTCAAAACAACCTCATTTCCTTGCAAAGGATGGACTAAAACAATAAAGTGCGAGAAGGCAACCTGCAGTGCTCTGCTCTCTTCATCAGAGTGCATTATTGCCCTTACCCCATTGACCCAATGTTTCCCAAACTTGAATCTCCAAATGTCATTGGGCTTTAAATCCCAGAAGCACCAGACAGCATGGCCAATGGTCAAGGGTTATGAGAAGGATCATCTAACAACATCTGTAGACTCAAAATGGGGACTCTCTGCACCAGCCTCCCATAAAGCCAAGTTCTCAGCTTCACAGGTTTGTGGGTGGCAAGCAAGAGTTGAAAAGCATCCATTTAACTGATTCACTTCATGCTGCATTCTCCTCTCTATCACTCCTCCTCTGTTGTATATTCTCCACTGCCTGAGTATCTACTGTCATCCCATTTTGTCATTTAGCAACTTTTGACAGTGTGTTTTGTATTTGAAGCAGATGAACAATCTTCCCATGGTCTTCAAGAGGAAAGGCTGAGGATAAATCAGAGCTTTGGGAACTGAAAGAGTAGGACATAAATTATTCTAAACAAATAGAAATAAATATATAAATCACAAGCATCAGAGCTCTGGTGGCTGAAAGGTCACGATACAAATTACTCTAAATAAATAGAAATAAATATATAAATCACAAACATCAGAGAGCTTTGGTGGCTGAAAGAATGAGATAGAAAATACTCTAAATAGATAATATAAATCACAAGCATCTGAGAGTTTTGGTGGATGAAAGAGTGAGACAGAAATTACTCTAAATAGATAAAAATACATATATAAATCACAAACATCTGAGAGCTTGGCTGGCTGAAAGAGCAGGATAGAAATTACTCTAAATATTACTCTAAAAAATAAAAATAAATATATAAATCGCAAACATCTGAGAGCTAGGTCTTAAACACCTCCCAAAGGCAATGGCACCCATTCTTCTTCCCTAACAAGAGTTGATTTCCACTGAATTTGAAAGAAGCTGGAAGGATGTCAGGAAAACTCCCCAGCACCTTCAGAGAAGATTTCGGGCAGGGCTGCTTTTCTTTCACTCCTAGGATCCAACAGGTTGCCAGCCTGAAAACGACTAAGGAGTTCCTCCAGGCCAGAAATCTCTCCAGGATTTTTGAGCGGAGGCTACCCTTCTTGGAATGAGGAGGAGGAATTTCGGCTCAAAAAGGCAGGGCTGGGAAGGAGGAGTAAGGAGCAAGAGGTTTTTACAGGAGTAGGAATAGGAGTAACATTAAGAAAAAATGTCTTACACCGGAGTAGGACAAGGAGTAACCCCCAAATCGCCACTACTCCCCAGCCCTGTCAAAAGGTCTCTCTTCCAATGGAGAAGGGAAGGATAGAAACCCCGGGTTTTTCTCTCTTTTTCCTGTGGCCTACGACTGTCGCTGCATCCGCACTGTGGAACTAACCCGGTTTGACATCGCTGGAACGACCGTGGCTCGGGGCGATGGAATTCTGGGAATGGTAGCTTGCTGGGGCACCTGGAGGATGTTTCTGATCTATATATTTTGTTTATTTATATTTATTTATTTACTTAATTTCTGTCTCCCTCTTTCAGCCACCAAACCTCTCAGATGTTTGTGATTTAAAGAGCGAGAGAGCGCGAGAGTAATATTTAGGTGCCCCAACAAACTACCATTCCCAGAATTCCATCGCCTGGAGCAACCACGACCGTCCCAGCGGTGTCAAACCGGGTTAATTCCGCAGTGCGGATGCAGCCAGAGTGAAGAAATTTAGGTACAAAACACATTGCAGGAAATAATCCAACTTGAGACCGCTTTAACTGCCCTGGCTCAATGCTAGGGGATTCTGGGAAGTGTGGTTTTGTGAGACATTTATCCTTCTCCGTCTCTGGGGCCAGAATAAACAAGAAATTCCCCAGGATTCTCTAGCGCTGAACCAGGGCAGTCAAAGCGGTCTCAAACTGGTTATTTCTTGGGTGTGTTTTGGACCTTTGTTTTGTGGGGAGCCTCAGGCGTCGTCGAAGCATCTTTTTTGGTTCTGAGGGGCCTCAGAAAGTCTCCTCACCCCAATCCCCGGCCTCCCTTGGGGACTAAGTCTCCCACTTCTGGCGGGAAAAAGGGGCCGCGGCTGGGTCTTCAGCCTCTGGGCTTGGATTCTCTTTTCCCCGTTACCGCACGAAGGGCGGTGTTTCTGCCGCCGCCGCCTCCTCCTCCTCCTCATACGGGACCGGAGGAACTTTCCACGTTGTCCCGCGCTGCCATTTCTCCTCACCATCCCCAACTCCCGCCCTCCTCCTCCTCCGCCTTCTCACTCACTTGCGGTCCGGAGCCCCTCCGTCCCTTTCGCGGGAGGCACCTCAGGAACGCCGCTCCCACTTGGAGCGCGGTCTCACACACACACTGAGAGAAGCCCTCAGCCTCCCGAGATGGGACACACCGCGGAGGGGAGAAAGAGAGAGAAGAATGTGAGAGGCATGCTGGGAAGTGAAGTTTTTCCACCCCCTCCTTCCGCCGGCCAGGAATGAGAGCGAGAACTACAACGTCCGGGGGGTCTTAGCGGGGGCGAGGGTTGCGCAGGCGCTCTTCGCGTCGCCCAGAGTTTCCGTTACTTCTTGTGCCCGTGGCGGTTGGTGTTTAGAACCGCTAGCGCGAGGGAGGGTCATGAGAGAGAGAGAGAGAGAGAGGCGGGAGAATGAGATAATGATGAGCAAGGCCGCTGGCCGGATTCCGATTGGGACTTTTAGGCTGCATCTACACTGGAGCAACAATCCAGTTTGATGGCGCTTTAACTGTCATGGTGGCATTCTGGGAATGGCAGTTGGTACAACCCAGAATGCCACCGCCTGGCCCCATGGCAGTTAAAGCGCCATCAAACTAGATTGTTGCTTCAGTGCGGATGCAGGCTGAGCTGCAACGTCTCCTCTAGGCAAAGTGTTGCTCGGTTCTTTCACGTCCTGAATTCCAGATGCATTTGATCATCACCTTCCCTTCCAGTCAGGCACCAAACAATCGCCTTTGCTCTCTCTCGCTCTCTCGCTCTCTCTCTCATGGGACCAAAACACACTGCAGGAATAATCCATCTTGAGACCGCTTTAACTGCCCTGGCTCAGTGCTAGGGAATCCTGGGAACTGTAGTTGTGACAGCAGGGCTCTCTCTATCTGACAGAGAGGAGGTTAAAATGTCTCACAAAAAGTAACAGTTCCCAGAATTCCCTAGCATTGAGCCAGGGCAGTTGAAGCGATCTCAAACTGGATTATTTCTGCAATGTGTGTTTTGGGCCATGGTCTCAGGCTCAGAGGGCAACCTGCCCTCCATTGGCCTGCCAACTAACTCTCTCTCAGGTGTCCATTCCCCCCCCCCCCCATTTCTTAAATAAAGTACTAAATTCCTGTCAGATTTTGTATATATTTCTACTTTGCAGCATTAACACGATTAGTGATTGGTAATTATCTATGTGGCCTTAACTTTACACCTCAGCATTTCTTCTCTATAATGCTCCCCATAAATCATACAGTTGTCTCTTAACCTGGCCTTTGTTGTTATTGTGTGCATTCCTGCGTGGCAGGGGGGTGGACTTGATGGCCCTTGTGGTCTCTTCCAGCACTATAATTCTACCTACTCTGACTTAAGCTAACCCTAAAGGGAACCTATCACAGAGTTTTCTGGGGCTGAGAGTGTGTGACTAGCCCAAGGGCATCTACTGAGTTTCCATGGCGGAGCGGGGAATCAAACCCTGGTTTCCAGAGTTGTAGTCCAACGCTCAAACCATCACACCACACTGGCTCTCTATTACTCTTTATTCTGTCCTTTGTCCAAACATGAGAAAAACTAGTCATTATTTTACCTCAGGTGGAATCAAGTAGCCCTCCAGATGTTGTTTGGACTGCAAATCCCAGCAGCTCTGACCAGCATATAAATGATGACAAGCTCTGGGAGATGTAGTCCAATAATATCTGGAGGGCCACATTTCCTTATTGTTATTAATGTGCCTTCAAACAATTTCCAACTCATGGTGACCTTAAGGCAAATCCTATTGTGGGGTTTTCTTGGCAAGGTTTGTTCAGAGGAGGTTTGCCATTGCCTTCCCCTGAGGCTGAGAGAGTGTGACTTGGCCAAGGTCACCCAGTGGGTTTCATGGCTGAGCTGGGAATCAAAATCTGGTCTCCAGAGGTGTAGTCCAACACTCAAACCACTATGCTACCCTGGCTCTCGACACCCTGGATTAAATCCACTATAAGAAAGATTATTGGGAAAGCTTCCTGATTCCTGAGCTCTTGCTACATTCCTGACTGAAATGTGTGACTTGTCCAAACATGAGAAAAACTAGTCATTGTTTTACCTCAGCTGGAATCAGGTGGCCCTCCAGTTGTTGTTTGGACTGCAAGTCCCAGCAGCTCTAAGCAGCATAATAAATGAAGAGGAGTACTAGGAAATGTAGTTCTACAATATCTAGAGGGCCACATGTTTCCTACCCTGACTTAAATCCACTATAAGAAAGATTATTGGGGAAGCTTCCTGATTCCTGAGCTCTTGCTACATTCCTGATTGAAATGTGTGACTGAACCGCAGGGCCTCTCCTCTTGAGACAACAGACGCTGCATTCATCCCTTTGGGAGGCTGTATCTTCTATGGGAGCTGTGCTTTGTTGTGTTGTTGTTTGCCACCAGGTCAACCGATTTGAGAGCCCTATGGAGGACACCTCCAAGAATCATGGTCAACAACTGCCCTGCTCACAGGGTGACCAGCTGTCATAACCGCAAAGGAGGACAAGGCACCACAAAAGGTAGGATACTCAAGAAAAATGTAGACCATTACCAAATAAAAGCAAAAAACACTCATAAATGTAAATTCATGCTTCTTAGACATGGTCCAAACGGAGGACATTTTGAAATTCCTCCTGGGCAGAAGGTTGAAATGTAGGATGTACATTGAAATGTAGTTGGCAGCATGAGCTTTCATAGGACCTTATCACACGGGGCCAAATCCTGACAGAATCCAAAAGGAATCCCGACCTAATATGTATTATTTTTCCGTGTTTACACACGACGTCGCACAGAACCCCGGCACAATGCAGCATGATCCGAGTTCTTTTGAATTTCGGTTTCTTCAGGAAGTACAATTGCGCGACGGGAATCATTTCGCTTTTAGCGTAAGTATGGTCACCCAATACGTATCGCCAAATACGTATTGGGGAGCATTTCCCCATAGCGCCGCCTCTCCAAGGGGACCTCCTCGGAGTGCCGCTCCGACGCAGGGCCGGCGCTCCAAGGAGGACCCCCTTGGAGAGCCGGCCCTGCGTCGGATCGACGCTCCAAGGAGATCCTCCTTGGAGCGCCGGCCCTGCGTCGGTTCAACGCCCCCTTGGAGCGCTGGCCCTGCGTCGGAGCTGTCACTCGCCGCGGCTGTCACCCTTTCCCAGGTCGTCCTCGGTGCAGCCGGCCCTCTGCATGGCCGGCGCTCCAAGGAGGACCTCCTCGGTGAATGCTGTGGTGGGAGGTCCTCCTCCGAGCGCCGGCCGTGCGGAGGGCCGGCTGCACCGAGGACGACCTGGGAAAGGGTGACAGCCGTAGCGAGTGACAGCCGCGGCGAGCATAGTGCGCATGTGCAAGAACACCATTGCTTGTTCATATACGGGATTTCCTCACTAGTGTGTGCACGGCAGATACGTATTTCCTTAAATGCGCGATGATGCTAATTGCGTGTGATAACCATTTGCGTAATGAAGGTTTCTTTGTGGTTTCTTTTCGGGTTTTGTCATTTCAGGATTATTATCGCTTTGTGGGCCACGTGTGATAAGGTCCATAGACTTAAGTCTATTTCCTCAAATGCATTTGGACAAATAATGCATTTGAGGAAGTAGATGAAAGCTCATGCTGCCAACCTCTTTATTTCACTGAGGGCCTTTACAGACTGCCAGAAATAATGCAGCTTGAGACTACTTTAACTGTCCTGGCTCAGTGCTAGGGAATCATGGGAATTGTACTTTTTTCTGGGACATTGAGCTTTCTCTGCCAGAAGGCTCTGATGCCACAATAAACTACAGTTCCCATGATTCCTTAGCACTGAGCCAGGACAGTTAAAGTGGCCTCAATTTGCACTATTTCTGGCAGTCTGTAAAGGCCCCGAGTCTCAAAGGTGCTACAAGATCTCTCTACATACTGATCCTACAGACTAACATGGCTATATCCTTGAATTCTCCCAATTTTCTAGTTATCAATATCCTTTTGAATTGTTCCTATCTTCCAACGTGTTATCTACCCCTCCTAGTTTTGTATCATCCACAAGCTAGATAATGGTTCCCTCTAACCCATCATCTAAATCATTGATAAAAATGTTTAAAAGTGCAGTACTAGAAGTGTACAAACCGTCATTTTTAAAAACCACCGAACAAGGGTTTTCCGTCCACTATCAGTTAGATTTTCAGCTTTGCTTTGGAGACATGTTAAGTTTGTGGTATAAAGTTGTGTAACAAAAAACAAAAAATAAGAATGTGAAGCTTGTTTTTGAAGAACAAACAACAAAACTCCCCTGATTTTCCTTTCCTTTTTGGGATAAGAAATGTTACAGAGCCAATGGTACAGCCAAATGGTTTGCTTAGGACTTATCCGTGAGGTGAAATCTTGATATATTTTATGTTATATTAACATAAAATGTATAGCAACTTGTTGGTCGGCACATTTGAATAGTTAATACCTCAGAGCATTATGTTAATGATGGATATTCAATCAATAATCTTGTTGCTGCTGCTAAAATGGTGTGCTAGAAAGTTTGGAATAATTTTTGCTTCTTTTTTCACTCAGAGTGAAACTCCCACATACCACCATTTGGAATATCAAGTTCAGTGATATAAACAGTTTTAAAGGCAGTGTTACATTCATTTTCAATGAACCAAGCTCGCCTGTATACAGAGAATATTTTCCACCACCACCACCCAGCTGTATATCAATTTATGAACAATAACAGATGGATATTGGGTATTACCAGAACCATTTTCGGGCAACAATTAAGCTTCTTTGTAAAGCTTAGCTATGTAGCATCCAGTAGATGCAATGTTCTTTAATTTGTCATCCTAAGCCATACTAGCTGCTTTTTCATAGATTAGAACTGAGGGTGGATTAGGTAAAAATCATTATTAATAGCCTGTACAATAACACCCACATCTATCTGAAAAGCTTTTATTATGTCCTTTGCTGATTCTATATTTCAAAAGCAGAACAATTTGTTTTCACTATTTAATCTCAAAGCAGCTTTTAATTTGATCATCTTTATTTAGTCACAGATATAACTGTAAAATGCAGGACTCATGTATATGATTACATTGCAGTCTTCCTGGAATCCTGTGATTTAGGCCACTGATTACCTAAAGTACCGTAATTGATGGGGTTATTTCCTTAACTAATTTCCTATTTTAACCATTCAAAAACTATATTGATTAGCAAAAGACTATAATGATTATAAAAATTATGGAAGATTATATCAGGGGAAGTGGACAGAGAAATACAAACTAGCCAGCTTGGTGTAGTGGTTTGAGAGTTGGGCTATGACTATGGAAAGCAAGGTATGAATCTCCTCTCGGCCATGGAAACCCACTGGGTGACCTTGGGCAAGTCACACTCTCTTGGCCTCAGATGAAAGCAAAGGCAAACACCCTTTGAACAAATCTTGCCAAGAAAACCCTGTGATAGGTTTGCCTTAGGGTCACCATAGGTCGGAAACGGCTTGAAGACACACAACAACAACTTATGTAATTAACAAGTATCTCAGTTACCATCCTTCTAATTACAATATTTAGTTTTAACAAATGGATATCTAAACTTTACTGTTCCCACAGCAAACCTTCCTTTGGACATCACTATAAGCCAAGATTCACAGAAACCTGGCTTATTGTAAACAACCCAGCATGTTGACTTCCACTGTCCAGGCAGCCAGAGGATACAACATCGCCACAAGAGCAGCACACCCACTGTTGTTGTTAATACCAGTGCTCCCATAACTGCTCTGAGTTGAACAAGAGCTTTGCCAGTGGTGGTCCATATCCCTTTAGAGGTTCAGCGCTGGCAGAGCTCCCATTCAACATTGAGTAGCTGTCAGAGGAGTACTGGTAAAATTAAGAGAAGACTCTCTATCCTAGAGCAGCAGATGCACCAGCCTCACCCAAATAAGCATGCTATGGAGGTTTGGGGCATAGTTTGTTTAGCATCATGTCAAAACACAAGAAATGCCAGCTTTCTGGACTGATCTCTCCCCCAGCAAACCAGTCCCTGGGTTGTTCTACAGCAGTGAGTGTGGTGGAGTCTCCTTCTTTGGGGGTTTTTAAACAGAGGCTGGGTGGCCATCTGTTGAGGATGCTTTGATTGTGTCTTCCTGCATGGTTGGGGGGGTTGGACTGGATGGCCCTTGGGGTTTCTTCCAACTCTATGATTCTATGATTTTCAATTGTTCAGGCTCCAGATGTCATTGGACTTCAATTCCCAGAAGCCAGAGCCAGCCTGGTGAGTGATAGATTCTGGAAGCTGATGTTCAACAATGGGGCCTCCTTACTTGAGAACCATTATTTTAGGGTTTTCTATCTTGACAGGGATAGATAGACAAGCCCAAGAGCTGGCTGCTGCTAAGTCTGAGAATCATACTGAACAAATTACAGCCTAAAGCTACTTGGCTTGTTTAGCTACTCCTGCTATAAGTGGGAATGTCAGGCAGCAAAAGCCACCATGATGCCTTGTCTCATAAAACCTGGAATTCAATAGAATTCTGGTTTGGTGTGACATGTGAACCTAGCCATAGAGAGTACCCCACGTGGTAATTTGCAGAATTCACAAAATACAAAAAGCAAACTTGTACAGCTTTTTATTTTTTACATAGCTGACTACACCAGTCTGTTTGCAGCTCTGAGTTGTTTTGTGTTCTGCTCACATGTACACCTGGATGAAATTTATCCAGTTTGAACCTCCTGCAGCCATTGTGAATTAGGATACAATTTGTGGTCAGACATCTGCAATTTGTTTAGCTAACAATGCAACTTGGACAACAACAAAATGCATACAGATTTGGTTTTTTATTGCTATGCAATCTGGTATTTAGAGCCACTTAGTTTTTTCAGGAGGAGAAAACCCTTGGTTTAAAAGGTTTGGCAGTAATGTTCATATAGGATGGATGGATGAATGGATAGTGTTATAGGCCAAGCCAATTTTAGTCGCCAGCTCCTCAGCCTGTGTATGTGCCATTAAAATGTTTATATATCATTAAATAAAGACAGATAATATGGTAGAATATAGATGGTAGAATATAGAGCCTAGGATCTGCAACAGTGTCTGCTCATTTTCTGTCTTGTAATAAAAGAAAGAAAGAAATCTTATTTAGATTTCAAGTCTGGGAGAATGCCTTTAAAAATGTAAACAAAACCCATAAAGAATGACTTCAGGTCATCCAGGGGGTTGGTACATACAATGTGGGATGTGCACTAAACTCTAGTGTACAAAACAAAAAAAGAAGATCGTAGGCTTTCATGGCCGGCATCCATAGATTTTTGTGGGTTTTTCGGGCTGTGTGGCCATGTTCTAGAAGAGTTTCTTTCTGACATTTCACCAGCATCTGTGGCTGGCATCTTCAGAGAATGCTGGAATGGAAGAGACTTCCTACCCAGGGTCTCACAGTATATATATATACCCACTCTCTTCCATTCCAGCATTCTCTGAAAATGCCAGCCACAAATGCTGGCGAAACGTCAGAAAGAAACTCTTCTAGAACATGGCCACACAGCCTGAAAAACCCACAAAAAACTATTTAAACAAGGAGATGTAAACCTCTGATTGGGTAAGCATGTGTTAAGAGAGAATAAAAGAGCTAGATGTGTAATTGGGCTGCTATTCAGTATGCATCCACCAAGGGAAGAGAAGACAGTAATGTAACCTTTCCAATATACCCTTACATGCCATCCTAAAATACTGATAAGTCTAGGAGATATATGCTCACATGTGATTAAAACAGTTATGAGTTGCTTAAGAATTGCTTTAGGTTTTATAATTCAGAATTGTAAAATTCCTCAAACAGCTAAGATTGTCATGGGTAATTGGTTAAGTGGAAAATGGCTAAGAATATGAGGGACACAACTGTGGATATGTAAAAGCCTTTAGGAAGTGTCTGTATAATGACTTAGTGGACACTATGGTAAACTGTGTGATTAAAAAGAACCTGATTATGATGATCCAAAGAGAATATTACATGTTAACTGGTTTAGAAGCTGATGCTCTTATATGTATTACTTATTGCCAAGCCTATTAAAGAGCCGAATAAAGTCCCTCTGAAAGTCCTAATGAATATGATGTGATGTCTATATGACTTAATATTAGTTGCCCTATATGGAATGATAATGCTGTACATATAACATGAAATACATCTAAAGTGAAGTGACCAGGCAATGCTGCGTTTGTGATTTTCTCTGAATGGAATGTATGCATATGTGTGTGTGTGTGAATATTTATAATAAATAACCTAAAATAGTACCAAAAGAGTCTGTTACTTCCCATATAAATATCCTGGAACTCCAAGACTTGAAAATGTTTAAATGGAGTGTTGATGTTAATCTGACTTGTCTGGTTTAACCATTATCATATGTTGGATGACCAGAAGTTGATAAAGGTGACCCCAGACAGATCCCAGAATTATCTGACAAGTGGCAAGGACCCTCAGTCCTTCAGTCTAAGAGATAGGAGTGGGCAACCATGCTTGTTTCAATGGACAGATGAATGAATGTGTGTACACACACACACACACACATTTACAAGATGCAGTAATAACTGCACACAGGGAAGGCTTTAAACAAAGAAAAAATAATTGTAGAGAAAGATATCAGTTCATATGAGCCACAATGGTCATTTTTTTTTTTTTTGGTCCAGAACCAGATGTAGTGTGTCTTTTAACATCAATTGTCAGAGAATGGGTGTGAGTGTGTTGCAGCTTTAGGATTAACCCCATGCTCCCACCCTTTTGACCCTTTCTCCATTGCTGTACACCTCAGCCACTTGAGATGAATGGAATAGTTATTTTACTTCTTCATATGAGAAAACATAATTAATAATAATAATAATAATAATAATAATAATAATTTTTATTTATAGCCTGCCCCTCTGCACGGCAATCGACTTTTCCACACAGTTCTATAGTGTGAAGTATGTTGATATGGGTGGTAAGTGAGTAAAGAGGGCTTAGGTTATTTCCACACTAGAGCCCTTTAGATTTGCTGAGGCATTCTCCTCCTCAGTAAAAAGGAAATGAAATTATTGTGTCTCTCTGCATTATTCAAAAATAATATTGATTTAAAATGGTTTTAATTGCACGGTATTTACTCAGTGTGCAGTTCAAATCACATACGGTTCAATGATATTTTATCGAAAGCAACTGTATGCTAAACTATCAAGTCTGCCCAAACTGCAATGGAACTAACTTGTAAATTAGTATAGGATTGAAGCTTAATTTGTTTAAACCACAGATAAACAAATATATGAGCAAGCCATAAAAATAATGAAAAAAACTAGAATAATTATTAGACTCTCGCCTTTAGATGTAACAAGGTGCTTAAACTGAATCCAGACATCATAGTGAACAGAGCAAATGAAACCAATAAAATCAATAAGACTTAAGTAACTCATGACTTAACTTGCCCACTGAGATTTCTGTGAGTTAACATTAAGGTTAATAGTACAATTCTACATGTTTATTTAAAAAAAAAAAAGCACTGCTGAGTTCAAAGAGACTTAACCCCCATTAAGTGTGTATACAGTTACAGTCTAAATTTGGATCCTAACTAATATTGCCCAATTATGAAAAGCCTTTGCACTCTGCATTGGTGAGATCCAATGCAGGGTGCAAAGGTTCCAAAATCTTTACAAAACATTACAAAACATTGCCTTACATTTGAAGAAAAGTTAACATAAGGATGTTCATGGAAGGAAATTTTCCATTTCCCTCATTCACCCTGCAGCTCAGGAAATATATGGCCCTCCAAATATTGTTGAACTACAGCTCTCATTAGCCCTAGCAACACAGTCAGTGGTCAGTGGTGATGGGAGATGCAATCCAACAACCTCTGGGAGGCTACAAGTTGCCTCTTGCTACTGTAGCCACTTGTGACCAGCCTCCAAAAAAAAATCTCTCCAGACTCTGTGGGGGGGGGGGGTTCTAAAAACTTAGGTAAAGAGGAGAAGCTGAAATGTGGAGATATATATATATATATATATATATATATATATATATATACACACACACACACACACATATATATATATATATATATATATATATATATATATAAATATATATCTCCACATTTCAGCTTCTTCTGTTTACCTATATATATTGCTAACTTTCTGAAGTTTTGTGAATGTATTTTAAGATCCAAGTCTGATTTTCCTTCCCCCAGGAGCTTCTACTCTATCCAGCATTGGGGCAGCCAGTACTTCCATGTCAGTGATGCAGTAAAGGAGTTATCCAGGGTGCTGAACTCTATCCCAAAGGTAGAGCATTTTGGGTAACTTCTTTAAAATCTGGAATAAAACTCACGGTGGATTCACCACACCACTGACCTGGAAACCCTTGGCCACCCTGTCCCGTAATGTTCAGAAGTCCCAGGTTATAGGGAGAGAAGAGGAATGAGAAACTTTATCTATTAAATTTATATCATGCCGATCCAGTACTGGTTTGTAAGCTGGTGAGAACTACAGAGGCTTTGCTTTAACAGGTGGTTTTTATCTTTTTTTATTAGCACTTAAATACAAGAGTCAAGTGATTAAACCTTTTCACCTCTTTCTGGATTCTCTTTGTGATTATCGGCACCTTTAAAACTGTTAATTACATGAAGGCCATATGATATCTTTATCATACTGAGTTGTTTGGGAGTCAATTGACCCTTTAAGGGCTGAGGGACAACCTTTCCCCTTTAAGGGCTGAGGGACTTCAGCTCCCAGAAGCCTCAGCCATGTTGGCCAATAGTCCCATGTTGGCCAATAGCTCCTGGGATTCTGGGAGCTGAAGTCCCTCGGCCCTTAAAGGGGAAAGGTTGCCTACCCCTGCTTTAAGGAGTTATAGCAAGATATTATTTTACTGTTAGAGAACTCTCTCTATTAGAGAATTTCTACTACAGTTGGCCCTCTGTTTTCACGGGGATCTGTTCCGGACACACACACACACACCGCAAAAACAGATTCACAAATATTCAAGCCCCATAGGCTTGAATGGCACACCCCATTGATTTTAATGGAGGTCACCCCTCTGTGAATATGCAAAACCATGGACTTCAAGTTTGCAAGAATGGAGAGGTGACTGATTAACTAACTGACATGGCACTCTACTGAAAGTGAGCAGAGTTTGGAGAAAGATTTTGGATTCCAACTGATATGTTTGTGATTACGCTTTGGACAGCTTTTTGTGGAAGACTATTTAGGGTGTGGTTCTGTGGGGGTTTTTTATCCTTCATTCCATGCCTCTTCTTTACTCTTCCATACTCATGACAAGGAATCAAAAAAAGAAATTAGCCCAGAAGCAAGTGATCAAAGCCAATTTCCAAACTATTTTATCTCTATGGGAAAGAAAAGCATAAGATGTAAAAAAATCCACCCCTACTTCACAACCCCTATTGATTGAAGAAGAAAGGAATGTTCAACAAGATGATATAATGCCTCATAATTATGATGCTACATCTTTAGATAAACAGGACTATGATACACATGCAATATCTTCATTCTGTTCGGAACGGCCTTCCTTTTTTGAAGACAACGAAATATTACCACTTTGTTCAGGTCATTCCTCTCTTTTTGAAGAAAACAGACATTATAATTGCTCAGAATTGAAGTTTCTTAGTTCATAATGCATATTGCAAGGACGTTTGGTGCAAAGGCTATTTAATGAATTATCAGCCTTAAAAGTGATACTCCAAAATTTAACATCAACAATTGCTCAGTTTATACAAGAAGCCTTTGTCCACTTCCAGGATAAAACATGCCAAGGGGAGTCTTATATGGCAGAACAGAAGAAACATGTAGTGAAAACATGTAGAAGGGAAAGCCAACTGTCTGTGCTTAGAACACCCACCACCTCAGCTATAGTGGAGACTGAACACAAAAGTCCTAAACACAGGGGTAGGCAACCTTTCCCCTTTAAGGGCCAAGAGACTTCAGCTCCCAGAAGCCTCAGCCATGTTGGCCAATAGTCCCATGTTGGCCAATAGCTCCTGGGATTCTGGGAGCTGAAGTCCCTCGGCCCTTAAAGGGGAAAGGTTGCCTACCCCTGCCTAAACAGATTCACTCTGGACTTAATAATACAACCTCTTTTGTACATCATACAAAATCCTTGGGATCAAGAGACTCAATGTTATTAATTACAAAAGCACCTAAAACACAACAGCAAAATGATTAAAAATAAAAAGACCAAGAAAAATAAGAAAAGTGCTAATCTAAAGGTTAAAACTAGTAGATTTAATTTCCATAGACTTTTTCAACATCTAGACAAAAGTATGAAACATTCTAAAGGCAATTATAAGAAAAAGACTGAAATTAAACACTGCTATTTATTGTTTGCTAGAATAATCTCCCCAGAACTAACAGCTGAGTTTCATATTTTTGTCCCTCTGTGTTAAATCTGTTTTCAGTGTTAGAAAAGCAGATGTTCACTGTATTGCTGCAAACTCTGATTTATCAAAAAGAGAAATGATAGAAGAGGAAGGAAAGGACATACTGTATAGTACATTATATTTGTTGCTAGAATTTGTGTACATTTGTTGAAATCAATGAAAATAAAAAAAATGTGAGTATATACTTGTTGAGACCTGTCCTTCATGTAGCAAAAACTTAGTTTTAGTACTGATGCTAGAGACATAATTTAAAATAAACACAAACCTAAATAGCTGCTTCTTAGTTATGAACAGGGTGGGGCAGTTCCTAAATTTTTGTAAAATTATTTGGTTGTTAATTGTTTTAATTGATGAATTATTGGTTTTAATTCCTATGGATTTAATACTGTTTTAAGGGGGGAGGGGTCGTTGGGTTTGGGGTATTGTTTAAGATTTTACGGTTGTGAGCCGCTCTGATTGGGTTTCCAAATGGGCGGGATATAAATAAATTTTATTATTTATTATTATATTAAACACAGAGAAAAAATATTCTAAAAAGGAAAATAAAGGACATAACAAGATGGAAAACAGTCTCCCCTCTCTTCCTCCTATACATGAAGATCTTAATGCACAAGAAGCTATACGAGATTTTTTGTCACAGGAATTCCCTTCTATCTCTATATTTAATACTCATCACCTTCAAACATAATATACTAAAGAATAAACAGACAACTGATAGACAACCTTTTTCCCTACTTTTAACGAATCAACAAGTAGTTTTGTGCTACTATGCAAAACCTAAGGGGTTACAGGATCAGCTTCAGCAGAAGATCCACCTGCTTAAAATCTTGAACCAGGCAAATGTGGATGCCTTTGATATTGTAGATATAGAGAAAGTGGAATATTTCTTCTATAATTATCAAAATGCTAAGACATTAGAAAGATGTGCCAATGATCAACTAGCAAAACAAACAAAAAAATAAAAATAAAATAAAAATTTAAAAAAAATAAAATTCTTACCTCTAGAGCTCTCTTGGACACAATTGGAATTAGAGTATCTTCTTATTTTAAACAATTATATCCAATACCTTTTTGCCCCAAACTGCAAAAGTCAACATCAAAAGTACTGGAGCCATCAGAAAATTATGGACTTTTGGAACTAGGGACTGGAAAAGAAACAGGTCGAGGTCTGATAGGCCATTTGATTGATGTAAATTAAGAGACAGAACCTTTGGTAGAACAAGTTACAGATTGTAACAAGACAGCACCTTTAATATTAAATTTATATCATGCCTTTCTCCATTAAATGGAACTTAAGGTGGCTGTCTCTCCATGAGCCTCTTTAGGTTAATCCGTTTCAGACCCAAACTATTGTAAATAAAATGCTTCTTACCATCCAGGCTAGAACAAACTTTTGCTTTCCAAAACTAAAATATGTTTTCTATCACATTTGCTACTGGAAAAATAACATTTCTGGAAAAGACACTCGAGTGGTTTGAGGTTTCCTGTAGAGAACTAAAAGGTTCTTTCTCCCACATTTTGGTTCACAAAAAGAAGAGAGACATTCATAAACTGTGACTTCCTACCCATCCAGTAGCCATGTACTGTACTGTAAGCCATGTATTGCAAAAGCAAACATGCAGACATTCAGACACCTGAAGTGCAAAATGTTTTCAGGTAACTGGTTTAAAATGGGATGCATGGGCGTAACTGTCCCACTCATATCAGGGAATGACTTAGGGAACCGGGTATGTTTAGCCTGGAGAAGAGATGGTTAAGAGGGGATATGATAGCCCTGTTTAAATATTTGAAGGGATGTCATATTGACGAGGGAACAAACTTGTATTCTGCTGCTCCAGAGAATTGGACTCAGAACAATGGATGCAAGCTGCAGGAAAAGAGATTCCACCTCAACATTAGGAGGAACTTCCTGACAGTGAGAGCTGTTTGACAGTGGAACAGACTTCCTCAGAGTGTGGTGGAGTCTCCTTCTTTGGAGGTCTTTAAGCAGAGGCTGGATGGCCATCTGTCGGGGATGGTTTGATTTTGAGTTCCTGCATGGCAGGGGGTTGGACTGGATGGCCCTTGTGGTCTCTTCCAACTCTATGATTCTATGAAGTTGCCTTCCTTCCCTACTGACACCTGGGACACAGTCTGCCCAGAGCCTTGCTCCTTGAAGGAAAGGACAAGATGGCATGCTCTCTTCCCAGTACTGAAGCTGGAACAGCAATTGATGACAGAGTGGCATCTTCCACCATATCTGAGGAAAAAAGGCCTACTTTGGGGCTCTCAGAGCAGGCCATGTA
This sequence comes from Phrynosoma blainvillii, assembly GCA_026167975.1. Lineage (NCBI taxonomy): Eukaryota > Metazoa > Chordata > Lepidosauria > Squamata > Phrynosomatidae > Phrynosoma > Phrynosoma blainvillii. The sequence goes on from JANUYF010000001.1 coordinate 72,076,454, forward strand.
GCATACACTACTTTGCTTTTCAACAAAGAGGAACAGAAGCCTAGTGAATGCTCTCTGTCAATCTGCCTTTATTACCTCCTCTGCCTAATGATAGGACCAACTTTGCTCCTGCCAGATACTTCCTTCCTGAGACAGCAGAACTGATGACCCTGGAATCCTACAGTATTGCATTCAACAGTGCAATGTGGTGGAGTCCCATGGCTTCATATGATTACTACAGTTGACTTTAGCTACAAATAGGAATGTCAGAACACTGCATACTAAGCTGTATTTCTAATTGAGGATATACAGGAATACACAGCCACAAAGACTCCTATTGTAGCAAAACAAATTTATCCTAGCAAAGAATTTGAGAATGACGGCTGGCTTCCGCATGCTTTATTTTGCCAAAACCATCAGGTGGCGTTGTAGCATTACCAAGCGATGTTCAATAAAATAAAAGAAACGGGAATCCTTAGATTTTCTTTTCCATTTGTAATCCATATTCAAAAGAATTAAAGACTTCTTCCATAAAGTTCTGATTTATTTTAATTTCTTACATCTCCTAGTAAAGTAACCCAGATTTCCCAGGATATCTTTTATCAGACCAGAGACTATTTCTCAAGAAAGACTCATTCATAGATTAACATCATTCATAGATGTTAATATTCTGTGGTGGTTGTCCCACCCTGCCTAGTTCCAAAATCATCAAGATGAGGTGTCTTCAGATAATATGGTAGTAGTGAAGACTCGATCTTATGCCTTCAGACCATGCCTTGTTTTCATTCACTCCCAGTCTCTATTTCATTCATGTTTTCCTTCCCTCCCCTGATATCTCCCTGTAGCCAGCCCCAGCTAACAACCTGGCTACAGCTCTTTGAGCTAACTGATGTTTCTAAGCACTTTTCAAAGGTAGCCCCAAACAGAACACATTGCAGTAATCCAAACAGGTTGTAACAAAGGCATGCACCACTGTGGCCAGATCTGACTTCTCTAGGAATGGGTGCAGTTGGTGCACTATTGTGCAAATTAGTGCGCCAACTGCACCCATTCCTAGAGAAGTCAGATCTGGCCACAATGGTACATGCCTTTGTTACATGTACAAGCACTTCTGGTCACCACTGAAATTTGGGCCTCTAGGCTGAGCTGAATCCAGGAGTATCCCTAAACTATGAACCTGAGTTTTCATAACCCCATCTAATACAGGCTGAATCCCTATTCCCAGATCTGTCTTTTGACTGATCAGGAGCACATCTGTCTTGTGTGGATTAAGTTTCAATTTTTTTGCCCTCATTCAGTCCATTACAGCTGCCAAGCAGCAGTTTAACACAGGAACAGCTTCCTTGGAATTAAATGCAAAGCAGTAATAGAGCTGGGCATCATCAGCACACTGGTAACACCTGACTCCAAAACTCTGGACAACCTCTCCCAACAGTTTCATGTAGAAGTTAAATAGCATAGTGGACAAGACTGAGCCCTGATAGACTCCACAGGCCAATGGCCAAGAAATTGTACAGAAACCACCCAGCACCATCCTCTGAGAGAACCATTCCAAGAAAGAATGGAGCCAATGTAGAACTACCCCCAAGCCTTATCCCAGAGAAGCAACTCAGAAGAATACCATGGTCGATAATATCAAAAGCCGCTGAGAGGTCCAGCAGAAACAAAAGGGACACACACACCCTGTCCAATTCCTTTTGTAGGCCATTCACCAAGGTGACCAAAGCTTTCTCTATCCCATAACCAGGTCTGAAACTAGATTGAAATGAACCCAAATAATCAACCTCATTCAGGAGCCCCTGAAGTTCAACCTTGTCCCAAAAAGGAAGTTGGAGACTGGCCTATAATTGTCTAGCATAGCAGGATTCAAGGAAAGATATTCCAAAAGAGGTCTTACCACAGCCTCCTTCAGGCATGTTGGGACCCTGCCTTGTTATAAATAGGTATTCCTCCCCTCCTTTATCCAGTCAGCAAGTCCTCCTCTGGCCTGTTTATTTAGTTAAGAAGAGCAAGGGTCTAGTACACATGTGGTGGCTCTCACTTCTCTAAGGATCCTGTCCATATTCTCAGTTTGCACAAATTGAAAAGTATCCATTAACATTGGACAAGCAGGGGCCAAGATTACATCCACCAGAACAGTATCAACTCTGGCATTTAAATCAAAGCAACCAATTTTATTTGCAAAATGGTGGGTGAGTTCTTCACAGTTGGCTGTTGAGTGGTGAAAATTCTCCTTTGAACCAGATCGTAGCAGATCCCTCAAAACAACTCAACTGAACAGTTCTATGTAGCTGCAATGGTTTTATCAGAAAGGCTTAAAAAAAAAAACACCTACATTTATTGCCCTGCCATAGGCCTTCAGAGATACTTTAGCTTGTTTTTGGTTGGACCCACTCTGAATAGTGGCATCCCCACACAGGGTGTCACCCGGGGAGTGGGGTGGATAAGGCTTCCAGGGGCAGGGCTTCTGGTGCCAGCATGCTTTCCCTCCTCCAATGCCATCCTGACCTTTTCCTGATGAGGATTTCAGTAGGACCTTTGACAATGTCCCCCATGACATTCTTGAAAACAAGCTAGTAAAAGGTGGGCTAGACAATGCAACTGTTAAGTGGATTTGCAATTGGTTGACCCGCTGAACCCAAAGGATACTCAGCAATGGCTCCTCTTCATCCTGGAGAGAAGTGACCATTGGGGTGCCACAAGGTTCTGTCCTGGGCCCAGTGCTATTCAACATCTTTATCAATGACTTGGATGGAAGAACAGGTAGAACAGGTGAGCATGCTTATCAAATTTGCAGATGACACCAAATATACTCTAGAGGAGAGGATCAAAATTCAAAATGACCTTAATAGGTTAGAAAGCTGAACCAAAACTAGTAAAATTAATTTCAACAGGGAGAAATGTAAGGTACTACTCTTAGGACATAAAAATCAAATGCACAGATATAAGATGGGTGATCCCTAGTTTGACTGCAATACATGTGAAAGGGATTTAAGCATCTCACTAGACCACAAGCTGAACATGAGTCAGTAGTGTGATGTGACAGCTAAAAAAGCAAATGGAATTATGGCTGCATCAATAGGAGTATAGTGTCTAGATCAGGGGTAGGCAACCTTTCCCCTTTAAGGGCCGGGGGACTTCAGCTCCCAGAATCCCAGGAGCTATTGGCCAACATGGGACTATTGGCCAACATGGCTGAGGCTTCTGGAAGCTGAAGTCCCTCGGCCCTTAAAGGGGAAAGGTTGCCTACCCCTGGTCTAGATCAAGGGAAGTAATAGTACCATTCTGTTCTGCTTTTGCCAGACCTCAACTGGAATACTGTGTCAAGTTCTGGGCACCACAATTCAAGAGAGATATTGACAAACTGGAGCATTTTCAGAGGGCAACCAAAATTATGAAAGGTCCTATGAGAAGTTGCTTAGGGATCTGGGTATATTTAGCCTGGGGAAGATAATGTGAAGAGATTATATGACTGGTATGCTTAAATATTTGATGATGGAGCAAGCTTGTTTTCAGTGTTCCAGAGATAGGAAATGGAGCAATGGATTCAAACTACAGGAAAAAGATTCCACCTTAACATTAGGAAGAATGTCCTAGGAGTTTATCACATGGGGGGGTAGTTTAAAAATGGTAATTAACCCATCAAAATTGTGTGATCAAGATTAAAATGCGATTAACATTTTCACACACAAGAACCATTATCCCAGGAATAACCAGGGAGTAACCAGGCAATAAACAGCAAAAAACAGGAAAATCCCATGAATGATTTGTTGCTGTTTATTGCCTGGTTATTCATGGGATAATGGCACTTTAATCGCTTTTCACCACAAAGTATTGTGAAAACCGTTCACGCAATTGCTAGTATCCCGGGATATTCCTGGGATAATTGTGCTTTGAACGTGACATCATGTGGAAATTTTAATCACAAATGCACAATTTTGATGGGTTAATCACGGTTTATACTTCCAATTGTTCCCGTGTGATAAACTTCATAATGGCAATAGATGTTTGACAATGGAATATACTGCCTTGGAGTGTGATGAAGTCTCCTCCTTTGGAGGTTTTTAAACAAAGACTGGATGGCCATCTGTCAGTTGTGTTTTGATTGTGTCTTTCCGCATGACAAAAACTGGATGGCTCTTGGGGTCTCTATCAACTCTTTGATTCCAATCTCTAAAGTTATTTTATGCTAGCAGTCAGAAGGGCTGTCCAGTTTATCTATCTTTTTCCTAGAATCATAGAATCATAGAATCATAGAGTTGGAAGAGACCACAAGGGCCATCCAGTCCAACCCCCTGCCATGCAGGAACTCCCAATCAAAGCATCCCCGACAGATGGCCATCCAGCCTCTGCTTAAAGACCTCCAAGGAAGGAGACTCCACCACTCTCCGAGGGAGTGTGTTCCACTGTCGAACCGCCCTTACTGTCAGAAAGTTCCTCCTAATGTTGAGGTGGAATCTCTTTTCTTGCAGCTTGCATCCATTGTTTTGGGTCCTAGTCTCTGGAGCAGCAGAAAACAAGCTTGTTCCCTCCTCAATATGACATCCCTTCAAATATTTAAACATGGCTATCATATCACCTCTTAACCTTCTCTTCTCCAGGCTAAACATTCCCAGCTCCCTAAGTCGTTCCTCATAGGGCTTAGTTTCCAGACCCTTCACCATTTTGGTTGCCCTCCATTGGACACGCTCCAGTTTCTCCACATCCTTTTTGAATTGTGGTGCCCAGAACTGGACACAGTATTCCAGGTGAGGCCTGACCAAAGCAGAATAGAGCGGCACTATTACTTCTCTTGATCTAGACACTATACTTCTACTGATGCAGCCTAAAATTGCATTGGCCTTTTTAGCTGCTGCATCGCACTGTTGACTCATGTTCAACTTATGGTCCATCTGGATTCCAAGATCCCTTTCACACGTAGTCTCATTCAGCCAGGTGTCCCCCATCGTATATTTGTACTTTTCGTTTTTCTGCCCTAAGTGCAGTACCTTACATTTCTCTGTGTTGAATTTCATTTTGTTAGCTTTGGCCCAGCTTTCTAGTCTGTTCAAGTCATTTTGAATTTTGATCCTGTCCTCTGGGGTATTAGCTACTCCTCCTAATTTGGTGTCATCTGCAAATTTGATAACTATGCCCTCAATACCGTCATCCAAGTCATTAATAAAGATATTGAATAGCACTGGGCCCAGGACAGAGCCCTGTGGCACCCCACTGGTCACTTCTTTCCAGGTTGAAAAGGAGCCATTGTTGAGCACCCTTTGGGTTCAGCCAGTCAACCAATTACAAATCCATGTAACAGTTACTTTGTCTAGCCCACATTTTACCATCTTGTTTGCAAGAATGTCATGGGGAACCTTGTCAAAGGCCTTACTGAAATCAAGATATACTATATCCACAGCATTCCCTTCATCTACCAAGCTGGTAATTTTATCAAAAAAAGAGATCAGATTTGTCTGGCATGACCTGTTTCTTTGAAACCCTGGGTCCTGTTAATTAATTTTCTGGAGGATTGCAAGTAGAAGACAAGACCATCTGATATTCTCATTAAATGTACTGAATGTGGCAGAGCAATGGTGTGATGCAAACTTCGTTTCACATCTTCCAACATTTCACAGACAAAAACTGGGACATGTGTGGCCAAGAAACATCAATGTGTGATCAAGATGTCAACAGTTATGAATAAGGAAAAACAGAAAACCTAAGAGAGGCTGTAGCAGTTTGCTTTTACCTGGATTAACAGGGAAGGGCAAGATTCTACCCATTCCACTCCTCACTATGAGCCTGGAGGTGGTGATGTGGTTAAAGCCTCTCCCCCAGCCGGAAATCCCTGCAGACAAATCAGACATTTCCCACTGCTAATAACAATCTTCATCATGACCCTTTGAGGAAAAGGGTGAGCATCACCCTAAAACAAATGATAACCCAGTGGTTTCCAAACTTTGATCCTCCCGGTGTTTTGGACTTCAACTTTCAGAAACCCCAGCCAGTTTGGCCAGCAGCCATGACCTCTAGGAACTGGAGTCCAAAACATACGGAGGACCAAAATTTGGGAACCACTATAACCCAGCACTCTGACTTTGACAACATATTGGGAGATTGGAAGGGGGGTTGCTGATGCTGAGATGTACAGTGCAGTTAAATCCTAGTATATTAATTGAAGGTTATTCTGCAGTCCAAAGGACTGCAGCCTTAATTTAGTGTATTATCAAGTACTTGAATGAAGCTTAAGAACAATGTTGATATTTGAAAAGAAAGGTAAAAGTTAGGCTGTCCTGTCTTCTTCATGGGACTGAAATATGTACCCTTCAACCCCCCACATCTGAAATTGATGCTCATGGGGCTTATCAAGAGAAATCACCTTATCAAGAGAAATCACCGTGCCTGATTTACATCCCTAGAACTTTTTAGGGGAGGAATCTCAAATGGATTGCCCATTTGCTAATGAAACATACACACATATGAAACACACACATACACCCAGCAGCCAATGCAGTACCCAGAGATACTGTTGAGCTGCATCTCTGGCTGAGGAAGAAAGAGAAGAGGAAATGAAGCAGGGAGGGGAGAGAGCCCATCTTGCTGTGGCAGCTGCCCAAGGCTGAGGCGGGGATTAGTCATATGCTATCCTCCTGATGCTGATGCTGCTGACGTGGTGCCAGGGACAAAAAAATCCCATCCCTGAGGAAATGGTGATAGGCAAGGCTGGACTGATTGGATGGTGGGAATCAGTGCTATTCAACATCTCTCTGTTTGAGGGAAGCTGGCCAGAGAGGCAGGCTGGCAGGAAGCAGGTTCAGAAGCAAGCATGAGCCTCATGCAAAGGCAGAGTGGCTCTGAGTGAGCTGCCTCTAGTCCTCTCTCCTGACAGCTTTACCAGCCCCATTCTCTGTGGAAAGGAAGGCTGAGTTGCTTCATTGCTGCCTCCAAAGCTGTCTCTCTCATGTGCGCATAGATCTTCCTCAGCAAGAGAATTAGCAGCCCCACTTGCCACATTGAAAGGGGAAACCTCTCCTGCAGAAGATAAGCATGGCTAAGGGAGCCTTTATAGGGAGCAAGACAGCAGCACCCTCCCTGTGCCTGGCCTGGGTCTTCTCTCTGGCCGTGGCCTTTCTCCCTGGGCTAGTGAGGGGCCGAGAAGGCAGAGCAGACTGGACTCAGGAAAAGGTAGGTCAAGAGTTTTTCTTTGCCTGTTGTCTGGCTTGCTTTGTATTTTCCCCACGCTTTGCGGGGTGTCTGTGTGATGGTGGGAATCTGAAAATAAACATAAGCAGGGCAGGATGGCTTATGAGGATGGAAATTGGAGTGGGATGGGAAGAGGTCACAGACCTCTCCATCATGGGTTTGGGGAAAAGAGGGACTGAAAATAGCATTTCTTTTTTTAAGCAAAGCAGGGATTGAATGAGTGTGCATGTTTATGGTGATGATATGATATGTGGGAAGACTCAATTCTGAGCATTGTTCTGTCCTTATGACTTTTACATTCTCATTTAATCTATTATTGTGCACAGTATGGATTGAATACCCAGAAGGGATGTTGCATCTATTAAAAATAGCTGATCTAGTTGGCTTATGCTACATATTTTTTAAAATATGTGATGAGGTAGGCTGATGTACAAATCAATACCTCCCACTCATGAAGCAGAAGGGTCAGATTCCAGAGGAAGGAAAACACAGGTGAAATAAAGGCTGGGAGTGAATGGAAACAGGGCATGAGGGTGCATGGTGCAATCTTCTTGTTGAAGATAAGCAGATGGGTCTGGTCAATGCATGGATGGAGGAATACTTAAGCAATCCCCACCGCAAAATAAAGTGAAAACAAGTAGGGAATTCTACAACAAAGATTCATCAGCCCAGCTTATAGGTAGTCCTTGTGATTAAATCCCAATGGGTTCAATGGGCCAAAAGACCCCATATTTAATCCCCTTTACTTCAGAGGCTAGCAGAGCATGGCCTTACTCATAAAGGAGAAGACAGATCTTTAGTCATTCTGAATCAAAACTAACAGCCCCTATGTGCAATCCTGGAGACCTCTGGTGCAGGTTCAGGGAATGTTTAGAAGGCTCCAGAGGGTAAGGAAAAGGAAAAATCCCATAGCATGTGGAAATCCACTTACATAACATTGGATGTAATCCTGAAATATGGACAAATTATTAGATATTCTTCATCTACACTGGTAATATGAATCAAGCAGCCCTCTACATGCTGCACTGCACATCCTAGCAGAGCTAGCCAGCATATGCAATATGTCCTAGCAGTCCTAATCAGCATAGGCAGGGGTGGGGGATGATGGGAATTCCAATCCAACAAGATGTGCAGGGGCACATGGTTTCCACCCAAACTATTATTCCACTTTTGCAGTACTTTACTGAGTAAATATTAAGCATCTGTCTCATTGAAATAATATTTTAAGCCATGGGAACCAGTAAGCAGAGAATCAGAGTGGTCAATATGGGTTCACACTCACCCATTCCATCCATAAAGCCTACTAAGCGAGTCTTTGAACACTAGCTATTTCTCTGTTACCTCTCAGTTTAATCATCCTCACTTGAGTGCTTGTAAGGATAAAAGGGGAGAAAAATGGACATTTCCCTGAGTTTTTTGGAGGAAAGGTAGAATAACATTTAAATATAATTATTTGTTGGAATACATTGTCCTGTTACACCCACAGAGGTTTTCAGTGTAGCTCATAAGGCCTCACAAAAAATCTGGTATGTATTTTCAATGTTCTGGGGATTTCTGAAAGAAAGTTGCTATTCTTGCTTTTGATTAGCAGTATCCTCTGGAGGCCCAGATCCTTGGAAGCTAAGAAGTGTCCAGGGACATTATTAGGTGGTGGGGACCACACTGGGGGACACCTCAGTTGTTGTATAGTATATGTCTTTATGGATATGTATATGTTTTATTATTGTAAGCCGCCCAAATTGGAATTCCAGAGGGCGGGATATAAATAAAATTATTATTATTATTATTATTATTATTATTATTATTATTATTATTACCTCAAATGGGGTGAACACCCAGTGGAGGGGTTGATTGCCATCCATCCCCAGACTGTCCCCAGGCCACCTCACTCTGCCAGCCAGAGGGTCTCTGCCATCCAGAAGCTGTGGCTGTTAGTGGGTACAAGGATGTCAATGGGGGATGTCTGCAGGTGTGGGCTGCACCAGGTGTCACCAAAAGCGGGGTGACACCAATGATCCCCAAACATCTGCCTTTGAACAAAAACAGACTGTGGCATTCGCCTGCATCCCTTTAAAATGTTGGAGCTCAGCGGAAGAGATGTTGTGAATGGGGTGACGCTCAGTGGGAGGAGAAAGGAGAGGCTTTGTGGATTTTTAAAAATTATTTTAAAATTTTCTTTAAAGACATCACGTCTTATCAGTTTTAACCACATGAAACTATGTACATGTAAATGCAGTTAGACTGAGCATATATATTAAACATTCAGGAGTAACTGTATTGGCCATTTAGCAAATTCAAACAAAAATCCATCAGTGATACCTTTATTGACCAACCAAAATGCACAATATACTTGTTGCAAGCTTTTAAAGCTCCATGGGCTTCTACATCAGGCAAGATATTACAAACCAAACAGGAGAAAAACAATTGGAGATGTTCGTCAGATGCCTACATGTTGTTTCAGTCTTTAGTTAAGATGGTATATGGTGGAGAAGATATCTTTTGCCTCCTTCTGGCCTTGTGGCTATAGGGAGATTTCCAAAGTCCAGAAAATTTAAAATCCATTTGGGACTCCTCTTTTGCAGTCCAATATATGTCTCCATTCCAGTGACAGAGAACATGTTTTTTAAATTTCCTGGACTTTGGAAATCTACTTATAGTCACATGCCAGAAGGAGGAGGAGCCTGCCCACCATATACAATCACCCCTCCATTTTTGCAGACTTGAAGTCCATGGTCTGTGCTTTATGTGGACTGGCAAGAGAGGATACTTAAAATGGCGCACGCGCACAGGAGCACGCACCCTTTCAAGCCTATGAGGCTTGAATATGCGCAATATTTCATTTTTGCAGGGGGGTCCGAAACAGATCCCCAGCAAAAAGAGAGGACGACTGTACCATCTTAACTAAAGACTAAAACAACATGTAGGCATCTGACTAACATCTCCAATGTATTTCTCATCTTTGATTTGTCACATCTTGCCTGATGAACAAAGAAGCCCATGGAGCTTCGAAAGTTTGCAACAAGCATATTGTGCATTTTGGTTGGCCAATAAAGGTATCACTGATGGATTTTTGTTTCAATGAGCATATATATTGTAATTTTAAAATATAATTTTAATTTTGCTCGTTGTTTATAGCACAACTATGACCATTGCATAAATGAAGCTATTGCTATTGCTATTGCTATTGCTACCTTCAGTGATATATGGGAATTACGAGTAACATCAGTACAGAAAACATCAGTAAGTCTGTATGGTGTGGTAGCGGGGGAGGTCGGGGGGGTGACACCATGAATTACAGGACTGGGTGACCCCAACCCTAGGGATGCCACTAGGTGGGGGCAGGGTGCTGCTTCCACCAGGAAGCCCCTTCTGGGTCTGGCAGGGCTGCTGGCCATGCTGGAAAAAGGAGGTGCTGCCCGCAGCCACAGCAGCTGGATAGCAAAGGCACCCTGGATGGCAGAGTGGGGCAGCCAAAGAGTGTGCCAGGCAGCTTGAATGGTACACGGAGGGTGGTCAGGTAATCAGGAGGGCGAGGTTGGGTAGATGGTGAACATCCCTCCCTGCATGCTGCTGCTTCTTTTGCTCCCTGCCCTCCTGTTATAATAATAATAATAATAATAATAATAATAACATTTATTTTTATCCCGCCCTTTGGGAACCCAATCAGGGCGGCTTACAACAATTAAAAATACATAATATCCAAAACAATCCCTTCCCCCCTCCTTAAAACAGCATTAAATCAAAAAAAGATTAAAACAATAAATCCAACAATATAAAATTTAAAACACATTTAAAAGAAAAATATATATAACAAGGCACAGCTTAACCAGCGGCAATGATCTTCATCCATCGAGATGGGGCCACGCAAAGAATTTTCCCCTCCTCACCTGGCACAGACTGTGAGGGGAGGGGGGTTTGGGGCATCAGGGTGGGGTAGAGCTGTTGCAGTAGCAGTGGCATCCTCCTCCTCTTGCCCTCCTCCCCTCACCTTCTGCAGGGCCAGGAGGGAGCCCTGGTCAGCCTAGTCTTTGCTCTATGGGGAAAGGGAGGCAACCATGATTGGATCCCTCCCTCAGCCAGCAGCTCCTACTCACTGGAAGTGTGAGGTGGCTCTCTGCCTGAAGGTGACAACCTAAGGTACCTCACTGGGATGGAACCAACCCCTAGTCATGCCACTGGTAGGATCAGCCCTGGTTAGTACTTGGGTGGGAGATCGCTAAGGAATACCAGATCCTGTTGGCTACATTTTAGAGGAAGGAACTGGCAAAGGATTCATTGCCAAAGAAACCCCTAGGAAATTTATGGGGTTGCTGTACGTCAGGGGTAGGCAACCTTTCCCCTTTAAGGGCCAAGGGACTTCATTTCCCAGAAGCCTCAGCCATGTTGGCCAATAGTCCCATGTTGGCCAACAGCTCCTGGGATTCTGGGAGCTGAAGTCCCTCGGCCCTTAAAGGGGAAAGGTTGCCTACCCCTGCTGTACGTCAACAGGTGACCTGAATGTGCACACATGCACACACACACACACACAGTGTTAGAGAGGGGGGATGAACTGTCTAACCAGTTGCTGATGTTACTGTTGCCTTAATTTTAAATACTGTTTTTAATTGATAATCGATGATTGTTTAATGACTTTTTAAGTGGTGGGAAGGGATGGGTTTCAGGACTGATCTTATTGTCTTGTATTTTTATGTTGGAAGCCGCCCCGATTGCAATGCAGAGGGGCGTGGTATAAATAAATTTTATTATTATTATTATTATTATTATTATTGCTGTGAGATCACAGAAAATATTTAATTACAGTGCATTATGGTGTGATAAGAAGAAGTCCTCTCATTATCAGAGCCTTCTGTCCAGATAACAAAAGGTTAAATGTGATAGGAAATACAGTTGCATTTTAATGAGATTCATCATCACAGCTGACAAGGTAGTAATTGCCAATGAGATGGGCAGAAGCTTGAAACTTTGAGATGATTCTGAGTAGAGATTTTAAAAAGCTTGAACCACCAGAAGGGTCTGAGTCTTTTGACCTCCCTAACCACTGCACCTCCCATAGTGGTGCAGTGGTTAAATGCCTGCACAAACTACAAGGTTGCGAGTTCGATACCAGCCAGGGCTCAGGCTCGACTCAGGCTTGCATCCTTCCGAGGTCCTTAAAATGAGTACCCAGCTTGTTGGGGGCAATTAGCTTACAGTTGTAAACCACTTAGAGACTGCACAGTGCAGTATGAAGCAGTATATAAATGAAGCTGCTATTGCTATTCCCATGAAGAACTATGAGGACCATCTGGAGCAGGATTCCATTTTGGGAAGATTGGTAGAAGCTAGACATTGGAGTCCAGGCTCCCAGATATCCCATGAACATCAAGGACTACAGTATTATATGATCTGTCAGTAAGATCAAGAAAATGTACTAGCCAGTCATGTTAGAATTTTTTAATTCTTTTCTTGATTTTGCTGAAATGATCTACTCTGTAACTTGCAAATTGTAATCTGAGCCCGATGGAAGATGTCCTTCATGTAAGAGATACCTTTTTGCTATAGAAATTCCTTACTTAGAATAAAGCCTTTTTTTTTTAAAGTATTCTGCCTATCTTGCCCTCTTTTTCGTGTGCCTTGGTTTGATCCAGTTCTTCCCTACAGTTGGCAAGGGAAGTGCCAGTGGCATCCCCAGCAGTGTCCCAGTGTGTTACTAAAAAGGGAGGAATCAAATCATTGGGTGGTGGCGGCAAGTCCTTTAAATAAAAAGGTGGTCTCAAAGGGTCCCATAGGACCCTCATATATGCTATTTTACTGTACTGTCTGATCATTGTTCTTTGTGATGATATAAAGCAGGGGTTGGCAACCTACGGCCCCCGGGCCGGTTCTGGCCCTGGTCGCTGGACTTACCGGCCCAGGCAGACCCCTGCCCCTGCCGCCGCCGCCGCCGCCCGTTTTGGTTGCCGCGCGGCCACACATGCCGCGCCCACCATTTTGTTCTCCAAAATGGCGGCCACAACGTGTTTGCGCATGCGCAGGATTACTGCGCATGCGCAAACGCGTTGCTACCACCATTTTGGAGAACAAAATGGCGGGCACGACGGGCGCGGCACCAGCAGTGCACACAGCGGCTGGGAGGAGACCCGTCGCCGCAGAGGGAAGCCTCCTGGGGGGACCCTTGGTGGCACCTGGCCTCTAGGAGACCCGTCGCCGCCGAGGCAAGCCTCCCTGGGGGGACCCTCGGTGGCGCTGGGCCTCTAGGAGGCAAGCCTCCCCCGGGGGACCCTCAGTGGTGCTGGGCTTCTAGGAGGCCCGTCGCCACCGAGGCAAGCCTCCCCGGGGGGACCCTCGGTGGCACTGGGCTTCTAGGAGGCCCGTCGCCGCCGAGGCAAGCCTCCCGGGGGGGACCCTCGGTGGCACTGGGCTTCTAGGAGGCCCGTCGCCGCCGAGGCAAGCCTCCCCGGGGGGACCCTTGGTAGCGCTGGGCTTCTAGGAGGCCCGTCGCCGCCGAGGCAAGCCTCCCGGGGGGGAACCTCCGTGGCGCTGGGCTTCTAGGAGGCCCGTCGCAGCCGAGGCAACCCTCCCCGGGGGGACCCTTGGTGGCGCTGGGCTTCTAGGAGGCCCGTCACTGCCGAGGCAAGCCTCCCGGGGGGGACCCTCCGTGGCGCTGGGCTCCTAGGAGGCCCGTCGCAGCTGAGGCAACCCTCCCCGGGGGGACCCTCGGTGGCGCTGGGCTTGTAGGAGGCCCGTCGCCGCCGAGGCAAGCCTCCCGAGGGGGACCCTCGGTGGCACTGGGCTTCTAGGAGGCCCGTCGCCGCCAAGGCAAGCCTCCCCGGGGGGACCCTCGGTGGCGACGGGGCTCCTAGTACTCTTGCGCATGCGCATGCACAAACGCGTCGCAGCCACCATTTTGATTTCCAAAATGGCAGCCGCGACATGCGCGCGGTGGCTGTGGTGCGTGCGCTGTGGCGGCGGAGGGTGCGCGGGGGTCACGCGCACACACCCTCCGCCATTCCCCCCCCTCGGCCCAGCCGAGACCTGGGCTACAGGAGACCGGCCCAGGTCTTAAAAAGATTGCCTTCCCCTGGTATAAAGATAGTGAAAACTGGACCCACAGAACCTGAAATGTCAGGACTCCTGGGTGCAGCAAATCCCTTTGAGCACAATGAGCAAATGGGCATTATTTTTAGCTAATGTTTTGGTGTGGCACAAATAAAGTTCAAGAAGAGTGTAGATGTACTCTGTCAACTGTGTCTTTAGGCCTCAAGTTTATTATTTTCTCATTTTGGCATCCATCCCCCACCATAGGTTTGACGAATTCTGATTCAGATTCCTGTCAGCTAAGTAGTGATGGTCATCTACTTATTAAAGGACCATTGCCCAAGCCTCCTGCTTTTTTTTTTTTTTTTTTTTTTTTTGCAAAAGGATTTCTAATACTGTGCTATTGCAAAATCATAATTTTGAAAGCCCTGTTTAAATATTTGAAAGGCTGTTATACTGAAGATGGAGCAAGTTTGTTTTCTGCAGCTCCAGAGAATCGAGCACAGAGCAATGGATTCAAACTACAGGAAAAGAAATTCCGCCTCAACATTAGGAGGAACTTCCTGACAGTAAGAGCTATTCAACAGTGGAATATGCTGCCTTCGAGTGTGGTGGAGTCTCCTTTGGAGGTTTTTAAACAGAGGCTGGATGGCCATCTGTTGAGGATGTTTTGATTGTGAGTTCCTGCATGGCATGGGGTTGGACTGGATTGCCCTTGAGGTCTCTTCCAACTCTATGATTCTATGAAATCTGTGACCAATATGGCCAACTTAGCAACTTTCCTGTTTGCAGTGACCTACCGGTACTCTATATTTGTTCTCCTACTGAATAGAATATTGCATTTCTTAGTATGAAAATGTATTTTTTGTACAAGAATGGCTGTACCATGCTGGGTGAATACAGAGTGTGTGAAAGGTCTCAGAGCTGATTGATACCGTTTCTATTTCAGGATCATCCCAGACCCTGAGGTTTTAGGGCCAAAACCAGAGATCTAAAGATAGTTCCTGGAGATGTCTTTTAACATTATGCATTGCATATCATCCACAGCTGTTTGCATCCTGTCCTTCACACACATACACTTACATAGACACAGAAAGAGAACATATCGTCCTATTTGGAATACAGATACCTTAAGGGACTGTTCCCAAATCAAGGCAAAATGAGAGGAAAGTATTCCTCCTTACCTACCTAGGGAGATGGGAAGTGGAACATTTAATCTAGCCTACTTGCTTCTAGCCAGAAGAGGGATTCAGAGAAAAGTGGAGAGCCAGGCAATACAGATAGCACAGTAATGGCTGGGAGGGAAGAAGAAAGCTAAATAAATACATAGATCAATTAAGCCTTGCAAATTGCAGTGAGCAGCTGATGGGAGAGGAGAGCTGAGCAGAGCTGAGCGGAGATCAACACAAAGCCCTTTCCTATTTCCTGAAGTTTAGCCCATTAAAACTGGTGGATCTGCACCTCTGTCCACTACCTAGGAGTTGCAGCATGGCACACCAATGGATGGTTAGCACTTGACCGCTGTTAAAAAGTGCTTTGATAAGAGTTTTAAAGAGACCAAATTATTACATACCCTCCAACATTTCACAGATGAAAACGGACACATATTGCCAAACAACATCACAGGATGATCACAATGGCTATTTCTAAATCCAGCTATCTATCTAAGGACGTTTTCACATGGGGGTCCCTAAAGCCGGCTGGAGCCATTCCGGAACGGCTCGTGCCGCTGATTCCGGAATGGCTCCGGCGGCAGCAGGCTAATTCCTTTTGCCACCCGGAATTACTTTTCCGCCGCTGAAGCCAGAATTAGAGGCCTTTCTGCCGGAGTGAGGCCGGACTTATGGCTCCGTGCGTTTGAACACACGGAGCGACGAGCCGGACGGACGCAGGGATGGCACCGGAAGGGGCGGGGTTTGCCGCCGCGCGTGTGTGAACAAGCTGGAAATGGAGCCGGAGTGGGGCCGGACGGAGGTAGGATTGAGTCCTCCTAAAGCCCCGTGTGAAAACGTCCTAAGAAGAAAAACATAGCAGCAACAGCAGTTTGCTTTTGCCTTGGCCTACTGAAAAGGGCAAAACCAAACACCCTCCTTTTAGTCATCTGTCCAAATGCTCACTGAATTAGGGCAACTTTAACTTCCCTTTCGCTCTCCCTTTTTATAGTTCTTTATTTTTTGCCCAAATTTAATCTGAGTACCCCTTCAAAGAAGGCAGAGGCTTGCCTTCTGACAGCCCTTCAGATACAGGACTGTTTTCTGTCAAGTTAAATATAGCATCTTATATGAGATAAAGCAATTCATAGATATGTGTGTGCGCGTCCGCATGTGTGTATACACACACATATATATTTCTGGTTGGCTTTCATTTATATATGAAAGGAAGCCTGCCTGTCTGCTTGCCTGCTTGCTTTCATAGGCCTCTCTACTCATCCTTTCTAAAATAAACATTTGTTACATTTCCTGGAACTCCAGGGGATTATAAAATGTTGTATTGTTTCCTTAAAGAACAATCACTGTTTCTGTTTGCGAAACTCACAGATAGCCACTAGACAGGCAGGTCAGCTCCTGGCACTGAACAAAGCAGAGCTCTGCTCTGGAGCCACAATACACTACAATTCCCAGAATTCCATAGCATTGAGCCAGGGCAGTTAAAGTGGTGTCAAACTGGATTATTTCTGCAATGTGGATGCAGTCTGAGAGCCCTGCAGAGAGAACTACTCTGGTGCTTTAGCAGAGAGTTGCATGTCAGCAAAGGTGGTGCTTTAGATTTTTTGTACTGGCTCATTTTTAGTATTCTTATCCACTGGAGAAAAGATAGAGACCCATATATTGTGCCTACAAATTTTGTAAGGAAAGTGTGGGTACTAGGGTGACTTTGAGATGATAAATAATGAGCGAGGAAAAGAGTGAGGGGTTGTTTTGTTTTGGGTTTGGGTTTTTTGTTTTTGATTTTTTTTGGAGGTTTTTGTTTGCAAAATCGTTTTTGTTTGCTGATGCTCTGTAATCTGCTTTTGGGATGTATCCACAACATGCATATATACCACTTTGTGATACCACTTTACACTGCCATGGGTCCACCTGTCATAGTCCTGGAATATGTAGTTTCGTGTGATACTTAGAATTCCTTGCTAGAGAGTTCTGGTGCCATAATTTATGAGTCTGCAGCTCCCTAGCAAAGAATGCTAAGCCCTTCACCAAATCCCAGGAATCCATAGGATGGAGCCGTGATAGTGGTATCATACTGCTTAACTGTATAGTGTAGAAATGATATACTATAATGTGTTCATTGACCCTTATGCATCAGCACAGAATTATAAAATCACAGAGTTAGAAGGAAACATAAGAGGCATCTAGTTCAGCCTTTTGCCACGCAGGAATACACAGCTAAAGCATTCCTGAGAGATGAACATCAAACCTCTGTTTACAACCACAAAAGGAGAGTCCATCCTCTTCCGAGGCAGTCTTTCCACTGTTGAACAGTTCTTACAGCACTGTTACTTTAATCAGCGACCATCCCTACTACAGTAATTCCATTCTGTGCAAAGAGATCTTGTAGCATCTTTGAGAGAAAGAAGTGGATAGCATAAGCTTTTGTAGACTTAGGGGGGAAGCAGACCAGGGTGTCGGGGACACCATGGGACGTTGCGCCGCGGGACCGTGGCAGCCTCACCGTGGCGCACCGTCGGCGCCTCTGAAAGGAGCGCAAAATCAGCGCTCCTTTCAGAAGACAGGGAAAGTGCGCCCTAAACGCGTCGGGCGCACTTTCCCTGGCTTTTCCGCCGCAGCATCCTCACACGCTGCGGCGGGAGGTTGCCCTCGGCGCACCGGCCGTGCGGAGGGCCAGCAGCTCCGAGGGCAACCTCGGGAGGAGAAAGGGGCACCGCTCGTGCGGCTGCCCCTCCTCTTCCTTGCCTCGGAGACGACCCTATTGGTCGTCTGCCGAGGCCCTAAGGGCCGGAACAGACAGGCAGGAAAAAGCAGCTCAATCCTGGGTTTTCTGAAAGTGGATCAAAACCTGGCAGGCAGAACACCCACAGGCTATCTGCACCATGCAGTATCAAGTTGCGCTGCACAGTTTGTTGTTGTTATCTGCCCACCATGCATGCACACCATCACACAAACATACCGCCTGCAACCTCCAAATACCTCCCTCTTCCCACTCAGATGCCATTTCATTGGACACCTGCCATATGATCGGCCACACAGTCACTGTTGCAATGCTCCGCTTGTGATACGTTGGCAAAGCACAATCATGGAAGCCTACTATACATGCCCCCTTCATCCCTCCTCACCCCATGCCCCTTGTTGGACTGTCTGGAGATGACCCATGAAAACTGTGTATGTTGTAATTACATCCATTGCATTTTTGGTGATCACGTTTTTGCTTTGCCACAGTCCCCTGCTGGCACTGGGCTGTTTATATGCCGACGCGATGATGTGCATTTCCCGCCTTGAGTTGGAGTATCCCAGCTTCTTTTTGCTCTGGTTTTTAGCCCTAGAGCGTGGCTTCCTTTCACTTTCCACCCAGTATTGACTTGTGCATCATCTAAACATCCTGCCTTCAAAGCAGTTAGAAGCTGCTTTATTTGGCCAGTGTGGACTACCCCTATCAGGTACATGGAGTGCATAGACATAGTCTACAAAAGCTTACGCTACCAACTTCTCTCAATTAATCTCAAAGGTGCTACAAGTTCCCTTTGTATATTGATCCAGACAAACACAGTTATTTCTCTAAATTCCATTCTATGTTGGGAATGTTCCTCTGTACCTCCAAATAACATGCTTACTTCAACAATAGCCTGACCATAGTATTATTGCTACCTAGCAAAGACTGGCATAAGTAAGCCCATGTTGTTTTCTCAGTATGGTGACTGTCTTTCTAGGCCTTTTATTTATTTCCTTGCAAAGTCTGTTTTTTTATCTGCTTTTATTTTGGATTTCCCCCCCCCCCCCCCCCTTTAACTACATGCATTTGAGTTTTGAGTCAGAGGGCTGTGCTGGTTAAGAGCATTAAAAAAATTGTAATCATAGCCACCAAAGAAGTTAACAAGTAGACTTTCCATTATTCATACTTCAAGAAAAGTAGGATTTAGCCATAATACTGAGCACACTAAAAAATGAAGTTCCCAAAGTGTACAATTTTTTCCATTGTTAGCCACTTCCAATGCTTGTATTAACAGAAAAGCAGATAAAAGGTACTCTTAAATATATGTATATATCCTTCCCTATTTAGGCCTATATCCAATTACTAGGCTCAACTAGGATAA
The DNA here is from genome assembly GCA_026167975.1 of Phrynosoma blainvillii. Taxonomy (NCBI): domain Eukaryota; kingdom Metazoa; phylum Chordata; class Lepidosauria; order Squamata; family Phrynosomatidae; genus Phrynosoma; species Phrynosoma blainvillii. Next base: position 72,095,898 of record JANUYF010000001.1, read on the forward strand.
ATTAACCAAAATAATTGGCTTAATGTATGTGTTGATTTATCATTCAGCAATTGATTCAGTCCATCTGCTCTAAGTGACACTAGCAAATGGATAAAGCATGATAGCCAAACAACTTACAGTAGCCTGTTGTCATAATCTTACCTTTGATTCCATCCATAGTATTCCCACCGGCCAACCATTTTAAATGTGACACGCATCCAACAAGTTGCTATGCATACAGATGTCAATCGCATGTGGCAGAATGACCTGCACCCAATACTGATAGAGAGATATCCAGGATCACCAGGGAGTTATGCAGTGCGTCAGGTGAGGCTAAACAGATTGGAAATACAGTCTTTACTGATATTTTGAATCTTCCTTGTCTGTCTCTTTTCCAGGTTTTTCTCATCAACTGCCTCCTGAACCTCTCAATTGAGTCACACACACTGGTTCTTGTAAACACTGTGGCATGTCATCACTATCTATCTTCAGGCAGGACGTTTATCTGCATCCATAGCACTGGAAGGATCCTTGCACATATGAACACTTTAATCACATTAGCCCAGACATGGTGTTGGTAATATTCCTTTCCTACTTAAAAGACTGAAAGGGTACAGTCTTGCTGTAGGAATTGTGAAACTGTACTGGTGTCTTCCCTCTACTAAAATAATGGTGCTGTACAAACGCTCAAACACTGTGTTGGCATGGCAGGCAATGTTACAGCAGATCCAGTACTCACAATGTCAGGATATCAGGGCACTTTGATCAACTGAGATAATGATAATCTGTCATCCTGCTTCCTGAAGGAACATTGAATTTGCATTCTGTAATGAACTCATGGTCAGAGAGGAAGTAGAAGTTATTGGCTGGTGTCCTGTTGATGCACTATGTTGGAGTAATTGCAAAGGTATGGATGGGAGGAGAAGAAAAAGATTATGGATGCTGCAGCCATGAAGGAAATATGGTGTTGGAGAAATGGAGCTTATCGCAGTTAATTAAATCGCCTTATCTGATCCGGTTTAAATTGTAAATCAGGTGGCATCCAGACCCTATCGTGAGAGTTTTGCTGCTGAAATCGCCACCATCCTGGGTCCATCCCCACTCTGGCGGCCATTTTCTCAAGCCAGAAAACTCTTGGCTTTAAAAAAAGCCGCGCTGAACGGCCCTGGGAGCAGGGATGGACCCGAGCTGCATTCGGGCAGCAAATTCGGGGGCAAAATCCTTGTGATATCAGGATGCCACCCAATTTAAATTTTAAGCCAGATCAGATAAAGTGATTTAATTAACTGCTCGATAAACTTCATAGACAACTTGAAAAGAGCAGATTTAATTTGCCTTCCCTCCTTAACAGTGTGACCCAAGGAAAAAAACTATACCACTAGTATACTGTACCATCAGGATTCTGGCTATTGTTGTCTAAGTACACAATTAAAGTTCATGGAATGGATGTGAGGAACATGTCCTTGTCAGTAATACCTTAACCACAGCCACTAGCAATTTATATATTGGCTGGAGGAAAAATTATATTCCTGAGGTAAAACATATAGCCACAAAATAAGGACAATTTCATATTCGTCACGCTAAAGCCTGACACTCTGGAAAGGCTGTAAAGCAATGGTGAGTTTACTTAGTACAGCAGGAATGGAAGGAAAGGTACATTTATTCTACAGTTAAAGAGACAGACCGTTTCACAAACATCTCCTAGGAGATTTACTGGCAGATTGCCTAAGTAAAGAGCATAACAGTGACATCTCTGGCACAGCAATCATTGGGCATGTTCTGACAAAAATCTTGATGTATTGATGTGCGGGAAGAGAACACTATCTGAAACTTGATGGAGAGATAACTGCTTTTTGACAGTTTCAAGGTATATTGATAAGGGCCTTTACTATGTGTCACCTGCACTTAAGGATATTTATGATAAAATAGCCATTTGGACCACTTGGCATGGACAAAACTAATAATATCTGGGTGTGTTTGGAATCGGTTCCCATCCAAGACAGGCAACCCATTGTACTAAGTTGTCATTTTCCCCATAGATTAATGTTTCTTTGCTATATGTTTGTTACATTCACATTTCCTAATATTTGAAAGGTGTAAAAGGTGATTACATAGTCAATAACTGTTTGTGCCCTGACTCTCTTACCTTTGGAGATGTTGTCGCATCAGGCACCTTCTCTAATCCTTTCATTTAATGTGAATTTTTTGCAGTTTCTGTCCTAGTAAACACACAGAAGGACAAACTGGCAGACCTTTCTTCGTTGCCAATGGTAATGCCACATGTAGTTATGTCTAATTTCATTCTCATGAGCACTGGAGCTGCCTTTCCTTTCTGTTGGTTTGATTTCATAGACAAGACCTTTTGTATCCATCTTAATCTAAATAAATAGCCTTTCGACACTTTGCTTTTAATTTGTACAGAGGCTTTCTTGGGGACAAGTATCAGCATGTTATATAAGGCCCCATTAGACCTTGAGCCTAATGACATTATAGTATGCCACAGAGATAGTTTCTGAAGCAGATGAGACACATTGCTAAGGAAACACCGAGGCCTGTCCCCAGCGGAAGGCAATTAAATGTCATTAAGTGATAATCGCTAAGGAACAGAACCTGGTTGCGTTTTCCTAGCTATTCTTTAGATTTCCAAATGGATTTGTAAACTGCCTCAAAGCTCCACTCCCCCACACTTTTTCTTTTTTAAAGTGGCTTCCCTGCTTTTTGCAATTAAGAACTTAAAGAAAGTATGGTAGTGGAAGGAGAGGGATCCAGATTGTAGATGTATCCATAATATGCATGCACTTTTGTTTAAGACTTGCCTTAATCAACTGGCTCTTAACCTTTAGCCTCATCCATTCACAAAGATGCCTTCCTGGTTGACTCCTCCTCCTTCTCCAACTTCTGCAAAGTTTTGAAAAGTTACTTTTTGGGGAATACATCAACCCTAGTTGGTTGGAGGATTCTGAGAATCATAACCAAACCAGTTATATTTCCAGAACCTATTTCTGGAGGTTCTGCTCCTCTCTTCAATAAGTCAGAAGTTGACATTTTGGAGAGGGGCAGAACCTCCAGAATGGCACTCCATACCTATACAGTACTATCCTGAAAAAGCCCCTCTCCTATTAAGCTACTAACTCAATATTAACTATGTTCTGAATACTGAAAAAATAGGTTGATTAAATAATATTACTGAAATTAATTATCTTGCCACTCATTTAATTAAGTTTAATATCAACAGGGAATGAAATACAGATGCACCCTCATGCTCCATAATCCCCTGCCTCTTAAATAGCAACCAAAGACCAAGGAGAGAATGCCTCTCTGTTTCATCAAGTTGTGTGCTTATTTGCATTCTGTCCCTAAGCAAAGATGAATTGTTGACAAGAAGGCTATGCATTTGCTTCTTTTGAAGACATCTTTGCTAGCTGAGGTGAACCTATGGAGTAGACAAGAGTGGATATTATTATTATTATTATTATTATTATTATTATTATTATTATTCTATCCTACCTTTTCCCCCAATTCAGGGCTCAAAAGCTAAAACAAGATTAAACAATCAAAAAATTAAAACCAGATTAAAACATATGTCCTTAAACATACATACACACACACAAATTTTACTCTGTAGAACCTCCAACCTGAGGAACGAATTGCTTTTGGAAGTACAATTAGTCCCTACTTTTGCTATGGTTAGATAAGGTGTCAAGATGTAACTTTCAAAATGGATCTTTAATAATGTTGTTGAGGGTTTTAAACATTGCTTTTAGCATTTTACTTGTGCCTTAAATTGGATTACTAGTCCCAGCTAGACCTACCATTCAGCAGTTGATTCGGTTGGCTCCAGAGCTAGATTTTTATGTCACTACTGCATTGTTGTTGCTTCTATACAGACCTGTTTGGTTTCAAAAGGCAGTAGAGAAATATATTAAACAGAATGAACATTACTTTTCCACTGTTTTACGTTTAGACATTATTCCATGGTTGAAATTTCATTTTAGCTTTTTCAAGGAAGTTCTCTAGTTCCTGCAAAGTTGGCTGGGAAATACGTAATGATCTTCTTGCTCTGACCCATGGCTTGTCTACATTTCAGCATATCAAGCACCGTTTGCATGGCCTCCAGGCTGGCTGGGTTGTCGAAGAGGATACCTTTCAGAGCCACACTCCTTATGGCTACCGCACTTTCTCAAATATAATCAGCACCCTCAACCCTTTCGCCAAGCGCCATTTGGTCCTCGCTTGCCATTATGATTCAAAATACTTTCCACCACAATTAGATGGCGAAGTCTTTGTGGGAGCCACTGACTCAGCCGTGCCGTGTGCTATGATGCTAGAACTGGCACGTGCCTTGGACACACAACTTCACTCACTGAAGGTACTTGCGTCCTCTCCCTCTCTTCTTTCTGCATAAGTGTAATCCCTCAGTTTGTGTCCTCACATTTTACTTTCTCCATACCTCTTTCCATAGCAGATGAACTTGAGTGCCAGGCCAGATCTCTCCCTGAAACTCATTTTCTTTGACGGTGAAGAAGCCTTTGTTCGATGGAGCCCTTCTGATTCCCTCTATGGCTCACGATCCTTGGCCCAGAAAATGGCAGCTACTCCACACCCACCGGGTGCCGCAAATACAAATCAGATCCAGGGCATTGTAAGTGTTAACTTTATGATGCTTGAAGAAAAGGGGAGAGAGTTTCAATTAAGAATTATAGAATGATAGAGTTGGAAGAGACCACAAGGGCCATCCAGTCCAACCCCCTGCCATGCAGGAACTCAAAATCAAAGCAGTTGAAGTTGTGGATCTAGATATCAGATCTGGAAAGTTTCTTGGGAATATTTGACTGGTTTCTTATTGACAAAACTGTCTGTAGATGGTTTTGTTTTTTTTAAAAAACAACAACATTTTTATTAGACATATAAATGTATGTACATAAAGTAAAGACAAGACAAACAACAAACATGCCTTACATCAATATTATATTATCATATACAGTATTCCCTTTCTAACTTAAAATTTAACTTCTATATGAACTCATTAAATCATTCATTTCTTCAAACTTCACATCAATCACTTTAACTTTTCTACTCCATTAACTTCTCTTCTGCTATTTTATTCATCCTTTCTCTCCTTCTTTTATTCCTCTCTTTCTTTTCCCTCTTTCCATCCACTCCATCCTTCTTCCATCTCACCCCTTTCCTTCTCCTACTCTCTACTCTCACTAAATCCCCCTGTCCTCCTCCAGTCTATCATACTTACTCATACTCTTCTCACATACTTTACTTCCACTTTAATTTCCCTCTTTCTTTTTTCTCTATAAAATTATTTTCCATATACTTATCTTCAAATTTCCTAATATCCTTAAAATTACTTCCACAATTTCTTTACAGGAAATAAAGAATAGGTCAGGAAGTAATGGATGTTTAGATAAATATGTTAGTTATGTGTGTGTTTATTAAAAAAAACTGTCTGTAGATTTTAAAAGTACTATAGAAGTTTGGTAGCTTCTGTGTCAGTGGCAATGAATCTGCCCTGGGTTTTGGTCCAAACTTTAAAAGGAGCTATTTGAGGTGCTGAATGTTAATTCCTAGGTAGGTTTGGCACCTTGAATAGTTCCTTTTGGGCTGCAAAGATTATGGACTAAGCTCTGGAGTTGCCTCATTGATATGGAATTTATCAGCTGCTACCCACCTCATTGACATGGAAATCACCAGTTGCTACTGACTGTGGCCAGGGAATAAGATGGACCCAGGTGCATTTACACTGCATAAATAATGTGGTTTGACATCAGTTTAACTGCCAGGGCTCAATGCTATGAAATTCTGGGATTTGCAGGCTTGTGAGATATTTAGCCTTCTGTCAGAGAGCTCTGGTGCCACAACAAATGACAAACCCCAGAATTTCATAGCATTGAGCCATGGCAGTTAAAAGTACTGTCAAACTGCATTAATTCTGCAGTGCAGATGCAGAACAAGCATTTTGCAGTCTTGGCTCAAACCACATGCTACGTTAAACATGCAACCTGCATAAAAAGATATAAATGAAGCCTGTAGCACAATTGAGGTGGAGAAAATCCATTTCATTAGACACAACCAGGTGTTAACATCTGGTGAAGTGAACTGGAGTCCACAAAAGCTTATGCTACTTTTCCCCCTCAGTCTCATAGGGGTTTCAGTATTCCTTTACAAATTTTTATGCTCAATCTGACTAAAAGTGATACCCCTTTAAATACTACTACAATAAAGCCTGCAGTTAAAAACCTCTATTGTTGCTGGTTTTAATTTCTAAATTATGTGAACACATCCCACTTTGGAATGGCGCCAGCGTAGACCAGGGGTAGGCAACCTTTCCCCTTTAAGGGCCGAGGGACTTCAGCTCCCAGAAGCCTCAGTCATGTTGGCCAATAGTCCCATGTTGGCCAATAGCTCCTGGGATTCTGGGAGCTGAAGTCTCTCGGCCCTTAAAGGGGAAAGGTTGCCTACCCCTGGCGTAGACACACACACCCCATGAGTGGGGCAGGTTTATCCCCCAACAATCTTGATTTTCATTTAAAGATCCACACCAGCATTAAAAGAATAACGTGGAGGTTAAAAAGAGAAAAATCCTCTATTATAGCTCTGGAGGCTTTTTTGCCCTTTTAAACCCAGCACTGAGGTAGGGAGTGTAATTTTTAAAAATAATTACAAATTATTTTTAATTTGATCACATCTCATAGTGAAACATATGGTCTGTAGCACACAGTCAGGTAGATGTCATGGAAGCCCAAGGATCTGTGCTTGTTTACAGCTGACATCATGGTTCTATCTGTCCTGTTTTGAGCATCATATGCTAAAGGCTTGTGGTACAAGTAAAGAAGCTGTGATACTACTTTTTAAAGAGTAGAATCTCATAATGCATAATAATCAAAACAATTTGGGGGAAAGTAAAATACACTCAGTATATTTATAAAGTCAGTATTGAGTTTAACAACACTAAAGAAAGACAACTCACACAATTTGTCTGGGACTGTCAACATTTTAGATAACTATTTTATCTGTGTGTATGTGTGCCTTCAAGTTGTCAGACAACTTATGGCAGCCCATTTCATAGGATTTCCTTTGGTAAGGAATACTCTACTTTTCCTAGTTCTTTCCTCTGAAATATAGCTTACAGCACCTAGTATTGGTTGACACTCTCCCATCCAAGTACTAGCCAGGGCTGACTCTGCTTAGTATCCAAGTTTAGATGGGATATAATGCCTTCAGGGTATTTAGGCCCAGGCTGCTAAAAATGTTGTTTTTAACATTCTTTTCTCTTTATTAACCTCTCATAGGATCTTTTTGTGTTACTGGATTTAATTGGTGCTCGGAACCCCGTTTTTCCTGTTTACTTTCTCAACACAGCTCGTTGGTTTGCTAGACTTGAAGCAATTGGTAAGGCTGGATTCTGCACGACTTATAAATTTGAAAAATAAAGTTGCCAGTTTCACATAGTACAAGCTCTGACCTCTTGCTATTGTGAGCACCAGTTACTCTTAAATAAACATTCTCACGATTTTACATCACATCTGTCAGCATGCCATCTCCTACCCTCTCCTTGGGTGGAAAAAATCTTAAAGAAAACTCCTGTCTGGTTATAATATTACAGTGCAATATCTTAACTAGTCACATCTAAGCATTAGTCTTTGAAAGAAGCATTTACATCATCATATATTGTTCAAACATTATTTTGTATTTTTTAACAAACTGCAGAACGAAACCTTCATGATTTGGGTTTGCTGAAGAATTACCCTGCTGAAAGGCAGTATTTCCGGAATGACTTACGAAGACATCCTGTTGAAGATGACCATGCTCCATTTCTAAGAAGAGGTATGGAAACCTTTAAATTCTTTTTTCCCACTGGCACACAAGCACCTATGTTGCTTATACTGTAATATGTACCAAGTTGGGCCAGTATCATATAGTGATTTGAGCATTGAACTACAACTCTGGAGTCCCGCTTGGCTATGGAAACCCAGTGAGTGACCTTGGACAAGTCATACACTCTCAGTGCCAGAAAACCTTGGACATAGATGACTGGTCCCCTCAATGCTTTCCTTTTGTTGACATGCAAAGACCTTAAGTAGGCTTTTAATATCTAATTGCTCTCGGGCAGGCTTATCAAGGCGTGTGCTTTGTTTATTTGTTAGCTTTTGTATATTTTAAAAATAAATTTATATAATATAAATATAAATATATATTTATTTAAATATAATTTTATACTGTTTTAAATGTGGTGATTTTAATTGTGTTAGGTTTTAAGTGATTTCTTCACCTTCTTCATTTTACACCTTATGTCCTACTCTGGGATAATAAATCCCATGATAGGGTCGCTATAAATCAGAAACAACTTGAAAGCACACAAACACCACCACCAAGTTGGCAACAAAGGCAACTTTCAACTACATAAGTTGCTTTGCAATATAGCAGGAGTGGAAATCATAGAACCCTCCAGATGTTAGATGGCAACCTCAACAACCTGAGTTAGTATAGTTAAGGTGAGGAATGCTGGGAGTTGAAGTCCAAAAACATCTAGAAAACCATGAGTCCCACTTTTGACCAACAGCAGTTGAACAAGATGCTCACTTGCAAATAACTCCATACATATTAATCCCCCCAATGAAATCAGTGTAATAAGTGTGCTTGTGAATCAAGTAGCATATTTAGGGCCGGTCTGTATGATTGTCTTGACTCTGTGGCACCCTTTTTGCTCAGCCTTAAACAGTTCCTCCATGTGGAAAGCAGGTTGGATAGGTTGTATATCCCAAACAGAAGCTTCCATTTCTGAATGCCAGCAAAAGCCACCTCATTGTAGGGTGGCAATTAGGATACAGAAGTTGAAAAACAAGTCACCCAAATAGACAATAAACTGGAACTGCAGAACAAAATGGCTGCCACAAGATCACTGACTGTGTGAATTAACCTTTAGCTGCCCAACATCACACTTCCAATGCTGAAAATGTAACATACCACATTTATATTAAAATTGCCACAATGGCTGGGGATGTGTGGGACCACAATTAGAAAAAAATATATACAGAACTTGGAAACATTACCCACACACCAATGCAGTCAACTCCAGAAGTTTGATCATCTCTTTATCATTGTTCTCTCTTCATACTAGGAGTTCCTGTCCTACACCTGATACCGTCTCCTTTCCCTAGAGTGTGGCACACAATGGAGGATACAGAAGAAAACCTTGACAAGCCTACTGTTGATAATCTCAACAAAATTCTGCAAGTGTTTGTGCTGGAATATCTCCACCTGTGATAACAATTTTGGTACCCACCTATCAGTTGCTCTCTTTTAAAATTCTATCACGTGTACCTCTTTGGATTTTTCTAATACATTTTTGGATGCTATAGGAATAAAATATATGTGGGAATATAGGATGCTTGTCTCCTTGTCCAAATTTGAGCCTTAGGCTGTCTGCATGCAAAGCATGTGGTCTACCACTGCCCATGAGAATAACTGAAAGAGATGTAAATCCCTTGGGATTTAATATAGAATGTTTTACATTTTCTCTTTCAATGAGAGCATGGAGAGGATCCAAAGCCCTTGTGGCAATTCAAATGAAAACAAGTACATTTATATCCAGTTCTATAGTACTAAGAAAAATCTACAGCAAAACACAGTCTTTCATTGCAGAAGTGGTACAGCAGCAGGTCTAAATTCACTTGCTAATCCCAACCAGAGTAGATCCACTGAATCAATAGGAAGTTGGTGAGTCAATATTTATGTAAATTCCTTCAATTCAATGCATTACCCTAGTTAGGATTATCAATCAAGTTTAGCCTGAGTTTGGGTGAGCCAAAATCTTGGTTTCACTATCCTACACTATGCTATTCAAGATTTCGTAATAGTGACTACAAATTCTAAAGAACTAAGTGCCATTTTCTTAAAAAGCCAAGTGTGATAATGTTGAACAGCTTTGTTATTGCAGCTTCACTAGTGAAGATAGGTTTTGCAGAGAAACTCACCCTTGTGGTTCATTTCTTGTAATATTCTACTATCCTTATGAATCTCAGAAGTTTGCAGTTCCAAAGGACATTTTCATTGCCTATGTCATAGCAATAATTGATTCCCCCCTCCCCCCAAATCTGTGCATCAGGTTGCAACTATGAAAAAAGTGAAAAAATGGTTGGCCCAAATTAAATCATAACACTCAAAAATTTTAAACTTCCTGGTCTGTAACCTGCATCCATTTATCTGCTGAGAAAAGATATCAGCTAGCTGTTTAATTTCTTAGGCAATTATTCAACATTGGATGTTAAGCTTAAAGGTGAATCATAGACAGGCAATAGCATCAACTTGATACTAGAGAACTTACCCTGACTTTTGAAACATACACATTTTCAGGCTGCATTTCTGTATCCTTTAAAATACATACTGCATATTCGTGAAATATTGTCTTGCTAATTTCATCAAACAGTACAATCTCAGAAGGCTGCACAAAAGAATAGCTTGCATGCCATAGCTACAAGATGGACAACCTGTGACCATGCAAATGTTTTTGGGCTGCAGTTCCCATCATCCCTCCCCATTAGCTATGATGGTTATGGTTGATGGGAGCTGTAGTCCAATATTTGAAGGGCCATATGTTGCCAACATCTGCCATGGAATTACATCCTTTTAGTTGTTTATATCACTTTTATGACGTCTGGTGTGTGTACATGTATACCCATACAGGAGACATGGAACTTCATCTGATAATGTTAGTTTAAATTAATCCCCTTTACTATACTCTGAATTTAGGAGGGGTTGTGTTTTTTTTAAGATGAATGTTTTGGTTTTTAGATATCCATGAGTTATGGTATTTATTCTTCCTGATTGGCATTAACTTCCCATGTTTAGATGGGTGATATCAGATTTGCAGGACCAGCTATTCTATCCCACAAGAGTTCCTTCAGTTCAAGCAATGCTAGGAGTACATTGAAAGCTGTTGGGCTATCTAGACAAGAATGGTCTATACTGATCAAAGTTCAGAACTTCTTCTGATAGCAGCGACTCTCAGTACTACCTTGAGAGGCCAAAACTGAACTGGAACCTTCTGCATGCAAAAGGTACTGATCATTCAGTACAAAGCTAAAAATAGCCCTACCTAGAAAGTACTAAATAAGGAAGTAAAAAAAGGAGAAATTTGCTTTTTTGTATGAAATAACTCCATATACAATATATTAGAGAAGGAACAACAGATCATGAAGGAACACTGAAGCTTATCTCTGGTCTGTAGAAACTCTACTGCAACATGGTAGATTTAAGTACAAAAGAGCTGAAATATGCAAAATACAGCATACCATATTGGTTGCTAGAGACAAGCAGAAAGACTATATAGGATTTCCTCTTTTTTGACATTATTGGACTGCAATGTATAATTACACAAAGCAAAAAAAAAATTAAAGAAAAGAAACAAATTAATACCTTCTTATGATCATTTGTCACCATCTACTAATATATACCATACACTTGGTTCTTAAATCTCATTTATTACTAATTTATGAAAATGCAGTGACCTGGATATTGTCTTTAAAAGCTGGGTACCATTCTTTGTGTTTACATTTGGCTAGGCAGATATCTTGTAGATTGTCCCTGAACAATAAAACCAAACCTTACTGGAGCCCATTTCTCCTTGTATTTAATTTCTATTTATACTTCATGGAAGAATCAAGATGGCTTAGCAGAATATATGCTCTGATATTAAAAGTTCTATACAGTGGGTAAAATACAAGAAACTATAAGGAATGTATATTTTAAATTTATTCAATATTCAGTATTCCAACTGCCTTACCCCACAAGTAGTTGCCCACCAGATTCCTTGAACTGAGTGGGAGGCGGCATAGCATTGACTTCTTGCTGGTCAAAGAAAGTAGCCATGTTACTGAAAGGAATAAGTAGATCTTATATAGGTTCTGGCTCCAGCAATCTGCTGGAGACAGCACAGTGTATCAAATTATCACTGAACTGGAATTACCAAATTACCACCATCCTGGAAATAGACTGACAACTATGGCAGGCTCTATAACTCATAAATGAAATCTGTCCCAAAAAGCTGTACACATTTGCGTATATGGGAAAGAAAAGATCCTGAAATCAAACTTCTCCCTCACAGCCTTGTTCTTGATTGGGAGTCCTTTGAATCACAACTTATCTATATCCTCCTTAAAATGAGGTGCCCAGAACTAAACACAGTACGCTAGATTGACAAGCAGAGAATATGCAGGAACTATTACTTCCTTGACTTGGAAACTATGCTTATATTAATACTTAGTAGTTCATGATCTGTGCCACAGTCTGCAGCTGGTCTCGCTTTTGCCACTAGAAAAGAACTTTTCCATTTTCTATTACCTATTAGGTAGTCTACTTGGTTTTTGTGTTGATCGTTCTGTGATGTCCATGTGTACAATCTTCTCTCTGGTTGTATGATGAAGATATTTGTGATGAATAGACTGTTATTAGAAGAATTATGGAAAGAAGTCAGAAACACAGTTAAAGAGGAATGCAGAAAGATGATATCAGCAGCAAAAAAGAAGGAAAAGAAACAATGGATGACAGACAAAATGCTTCAAGCAGTTAAAGGACAAGAAGCAAAAGGTAAGGAACAGAACCTTGAATGCTACTATAGTTTTTTGTGGGTTTTTCAGGCTGTGTGGCCATGTTCTAGAAGAGTTCACAGCCCGAAAAACCCACAAAAAACTATGGATGCCGGCCATGAAAACCTACAACTTCACCTTGAATGCTACTGTCCAACGATTAGAACGTAAGGATAAAGAGAATTACTACAACCATCAATGCAGAGAAATGAAAACTGACAACAAAAAATGAAGAACAAGAGACCTATTCCACAAGATTTGAGAATTCAAAAAGAAATTTGAACTAAGGGTGGGGGTGCTCTGCAATCAGAAGAGGAACATAATACATGACCACAATGGTGTGTTTTTAAAAAAAAGATGGAAACAATAGACAGAAGAGCTATATAAACATGTGAAAGGTTGAATGACACATAGAAAGAAGAAACTTAAAAAAATGAAGCCCAAATTTTGGAAAGTGAAGTGAAAGTCACACTCAAAGCAGCTGGAAAGAACAAATCACTAGGAACAGATGACATACCAATAAAACTGCTACAAGCCACAGAGACAGAATCAAGCTTACTTTTAACTAAAATCTGCCAACAAATATGGAAAAAAGAAGTATCTCACTCTGTGGAACTGAATAGTATATATTCTCATCCAATAAAAAGGGAGACATAAAAGATTACAGTAATTACAGAACCATCACACTAATTTCCCATACAAGCAAAGTCATGCTCAAAATTATGCAGCAAAGACTCCTACCATATATGGAGCATGAAAGCCCAGAGCTGCAAGCTGCATTCAGGAAAGGAAGAGGGACTAGATATCACATTGGAAACATACATTGGATAATGGGGTGTACTGGGAATTCCAGAAGAAAATTTGCATGTGCTTTAGTGACTACAGCAAAGCCTTTGACTGCATAGATCACAACTATGCTTGTGCTTAGAGGAATGGGAGTGCCACAGCATCTAAATGTCCTGATGCACACACAATCTGTACTCAGGACAAGAGGCTGCTGTCAGAACAGAGTATGAAGAAACAGAAAGGTTCCCAATTGACAAAGGGGTCAGGCAAGGCTACATAATATCATCCTGTTTATTCATCCTCGGTGCAGAAAATATCGTACGCAGAGCCGGCTTAAAATGAGAGACAGGAGGACTGAAGATAAGAGGAAGGAACATTAACAACCTAAGATATGCAGACAATACAATACTGCTAGCAAAAACAAAGACCTGGAACAATTACTGAAGAAAGGGCCTTTGCAGACTGCCAGAAATAGTGCAAATTGAGTCCACTTTAACTGCCCTGACTCAGTGCTAGGGAATCATGGGAACTGTAGTTTATTGTGGCACCAGAGCTCTCTCACAGAGAAGGTTCAATGTCTCAGAAAAAAATACAGTTCCCATGATTCCCTAGCACTGAGCCAGGGCAGTTAAAGTGGACTCAATTTGCACTATTTCTAGCAGTCTGCAAATGCCCAAAGTCAAGGAGAAAAATGCCAAGGTTGGATTAATGTTGAACATAAAAAAATGGGGGGAAACAACACCTAAAATAATAACCATGGAGAATATACAAGAATTCACCTTAGACAATGAGAAAACTGAAATAGAGTTCCTGTACAATGGTTCACATATTGATCAAAATGGAGACTGCAGTCAAGAAATCACAAGACTAGGATTAGCAAGGGCAGCCATGAAAGAACTGGACACAATCATAAAGTATAAAGACATAAGTCTGAACACTCAAAGTGAGGCTGGTCCAAGCCAGGGGTAGGCAACCTTTCCCCTTTAAGGGCCGAGGGACTTCAGCTCCCAGAAGCCTCAGCCATGTTGGCCAGTAGTCCCATGTTGGCCAATAGCTCCTGGGATTCTGGGAGCTGAAGTCCCTCGGCCCTTAAAGGGGACAGGTTGCCTACCCCTGGTCCAAGCCATTGTATTCGCCATCACCATGTATGAATGTGAGAGCTGGACAGTGAAAAAAGCTGAGAGGGGAAAAATCAACTCATTTGAGATGTGTTGCTGGAGAAGAGTGCTGAGGATACTCTGGATGGCCAAGACAAACAAGTGAGTTCCAGAAGAGATCAAGTCAGTACTCTCTAGAAGCCAGGATGACTAAATTTAAGCTTTCGTACTTTGGCCACATGATAATAAAAGATAAATAATTAGAAAAATCAATGATGCTAGGAAATATGGAAGGCAGTAGAGAGAGATGAAGACAATCAGGGAGGACACAGGCCTGGGTTTGCAGGACCTGAGCAGAGAGGATGAGGACAGGGGGTCTAGCATTTGCCTTCTTTGCTGCAACATCACACATCATGTTCAATTTATGATCAACAGTAACCCCAAGGTCCTCTTCTGAGCTAAGTATTCCTCATCCTACAACTGCGCATTTGGTTTTTGTAGCCCAAGTGTAGAATTTTGTATTTGTCTTAGATTTTTTAAAATTAATTTCAGCCCAGGTTTCTAGTTTATCAAGGTCCTTTTGAATTCTGTTCCTATCTTCCAGTGTGTTAGCTACTCTTCCCAGTTTTGTATCATCTGCAAATCTGATATGGATACCCTTTATCATCCAAATCATTGATAAAAATATTGAAGAGTGTTGGCCCCAGGGCACAGCCTTGCAGCACTGCCATTTCAGATCTCATTCCAATTTGAAGCACAGCCACCAAGGACAATTCTTTGAGCAGTTTTCTAACCGTTTATAGATCCATCTGAGGCATGAAGCAGATGGCCGATTAAGAGTGGCCTTTGGCCACAATCATGCCAGAACCACGGCAAGCGCAAAGCCTGCTTCCAAAGCAGGTCGCTGCCGTAGTCCCAAATCAGCTGCCGCCAGAGCTGAATTATCTCTGTTCCTTCTTAATCCATCTTTTAAACCCCTAGCACAGCCTCAGTGTGGTTTCCAGTTGCTTTGGGGGGGGGGGTGTCATGCAAGCACCACGCCCCCAAAGCAGCCAGAAGCCGTTTTATTTGGCCCGTGTGTTTCGGGCCTGACAGATGTTTCCCTCTATTCCAGATTTGGTCAGTTTGTTAATCAAAATATCATGAAGGACCTTATCAAACACTCTGCTGAAATCCAGATAAATGATACCCACAGTATTCCCACTATCTACTAAATTAGTGACCAATCACAGGGAAAAAAAATGTTTAGCTTGGCAATATTCATTCTTGACTAAGCCATGCTGGCTCCTACTGATCATGGTCAAACTTGGGCTAAGAAGTCTTATCTATGAAGTGAAGACTATGATCCCAGAACCTCTCCTGTCAACCCCATCTGCGTAGCCAGTCATTCACCTGCAGTGCTGTATATTCATGTCCCTGTGTGGTCCACTACCTTTTACTGGTAGAATTGACAAGCATACTACCTGCACCTCTATACTCTTCATTTTCTTGGCCAGGGCTTCACAGTTCAAGGTGATCTGCTCAAAGGTGCTCATAGAAATCAGAAGAAATGGGTACTACTTTATATTCGTTATGAACTTCTGGAACTTGTCAGCGACATCCTAGATACACATGCCAGGAAGACAGCACGCTTCCTGATTCATCTTGTCCCGCTAGTACACAGTTCCCTCTGTACCCCTGAGCAATGAATCCCTACCATCAGGACTTTTTTTTCTTGCTGCAGTTGGCAGTTAGGTTGGCTCTTTCCCTGGCATGCAGTGTCTCTTGCTGCTGGTCTCATGTTTGCACCTTTTCACCAGCATTATACCCAAGAAGATGTAGGAAGTGATTGTTTAGTTGAAGTAATCAGTGTTACAGCCCTTTTCATTTTCATTGGCAGTTTCTTCCTGTTAGTTCAGCAGGCTCAATTCTCCCTCTTCTATCCAGGAAGTCCTCATGTTCTCTGATGCACTGAAGAGTCTCAGTAGCTACAGTTTCCTGACTTTCTCTTTCAATAGAGCAATCAGTTTGTATTTGCTGCAAGTATAGCCAGGTTTTCTGGCAAGTCAAACATGGCGCACACACACTGCAGCAGATGAGAGATCCTTCTTCCTCCAACCCTGCAGTTATTTATTTTTTACCCCTTCAGACTGTAATAACTCTTACTGATATGACTATGCTTACCGCTGTCCCTCAGAGACTGAGCAATAAAGACAGAGGCAGCAGCTCATACCTCTGACCCCAAGCAAGTCACTGACTCAGTGGAAGCTGTGCCCCCTTAGACCATGTGCTCAGGGAGAGTACATGGCCAAAAACAAACAAAATCCCACACACAAGCCTTTAAACACAGTCATTCAAAGATGATCCCCAAAATACAGTTCATCTTCTGCTCAAAGAAAAGCATATAGATTACCTGATTAGTAAAACATCAAAACACTACTGATGAAGGCCATAAAAGATGACTTGTTGTTCCAGTCAGATATGAACTAGTCAAAGTCAATTGTTTTCACTAATGTCAGGATGCCAGTAGAGTAACCAAAATATCATTCTTCATACATATACTCTCCCATTGTACACTTTAAACAGGATTAACAATATCACTCTATGTGGTATTTTATTTCCCAGCATATCAAACTGACTTTCAATAGTATCCACTGGACCTCCAGGACACCCATTTTTATCAAACACACTTTTTCACTTAAGGGAAATGTGAATTTTAAAAATGATTGCTTGATTACATGAGAGGCAGCAAAATTTTAGAAAAAGGATGGAGAACTTTTTGTTCACAGAGAACTCTCTCATTAATCATCAGGTTAATCACTTACTCCTTTGTTAGAATTTGTTAATTTCAGAAAGACCATTGATATATTGTGTCATAATCACCTACAAAAGGAGCAATAAAAATATGAAGCAGGTCACTCTTTTTCAGAGTGTCACTGAGCAAACAACTTCACAGTTAAAGAGCAATAACTACATCAAATATGAAATCAGAGCACACATTTTCATGATTTTTTGGGAAATACCTGATCCCAAATATCTAGAAAATTTTGTCCTGTAGAAAAATGAGCAATAAAATAGATGAAAAAATAAATTCAAACAATAAATATGAGAAATAGTTTATTAAGGTCTGGACTGACCTCGAGTGCCAGTTCCATATCTGTGCGGGGCATTTATAAGACCAGTCCTGAATCCCTGGGTTGCCCCTATTGCTGGCATTCCTAATCCTGAAGCGAAGACACTGCTGTAAGGTACAGTTCCACGGTTGAAGCTTAGTCCATAGGGCCTTGTTTGAGTGTTTGCCAGAATGACTGGGTTCATATTTTTGCCTGGAGTATTAAAAGAGAATTCAGGAGGGGGGCTGCTTGCTCTAGCTGGAGTGGATGTGGCAGGACTAGAGTTTTCTGTAGCCTTTAGAGGTGGCATGGGAATTATATGATGATCTGAAAGATTCAGCATACTGTTTGCAATAGGTCCAGTGGCCAAGGTAGGCCTAATCCAGTCATCTTTGAAAATCTGAACTGTCAAAGTAGACACTAATGTACATAATCGGTTGGTCACATGAGCAAGTACCATTTGTTCATTGGCATCTCTTCGAATTCTCACATGTACTGATCCAGCCTAGAAAGCAAATGAAAAATAAATTCATCAGCCCCTGGTAAGCAGAATTTGCATACTATGTGACTGGCTATTTGTGTCTGCAAGTGAAGCACATTCAGAAGAATTTAATGTACTTAATGTAACCCTGGCTTACACAAGAAATGACTGGACTTATTAAATGATTGGACTGATTAGTGTCTCAAACTTTGCTTTTAAAAGAAATATGACACAATGAAGGGAAAAAATACATACCAATGAACCAAACCCCAATGTCCAAAAGTGTTCATTTCGAACTTCTAAGACACCATCCAAAGTAGAAACCTAGACCAAGATAAACATTAATAAATGCTACTGATATTAAAACAACAACAACAACAACTTACTAGGGGTTTTATAAATAACCAAGCTCATCTTAAGTTAAACCATTTTGAAATCAACGGATTTTCCAATTTAAATATACACAACTTAACAACACAAGGATGAATGTCTATTTATACCTATATCAAGGTATAAATGGTTTATGTCATTTTGAACTACTAGTAAAATATTTACCACAGTCCATGTTTGTTCTGACCCACCCAAAAATGCATATGTTCTACAAACTGTCAACAACAAGATCAGGACAGATTGTTGGGGGAATAGAACTGATGATCAGAACAGATTTATGTCATGAGTATCTGGCATTCATGCTGATGAAATTTACCTAGCTTAAACAAAAATATCCTATACACAGAGAGTGAGAGAGACAGAGATGGATTTAAACTACATATAGATCGCATTCCACATGCGAAAGCTTTCCCAGCTTCCAGGAGTAGACCCAAATCCTCTCACCAAATTTCCCAAAAAAGACCAAGGAGCTCCTGGGAGCTACATCTTATGAACTGAGAAGAAGCACTATTACTTATCAGCAACATATGGTTCGGAGGGGAGCATTTACCAAAATCATGGGATGAGGTATCCCCCTCTCACAAGCACAGACCATGGGCCAGCTTTACTATACATGCCTGGAAGCATTTTCTGGAAACTCATTGAGATGGGGGTAGTCCTGGTCATGGTGTACAAATGTACCTTTTAACATTGATTTACCTCTCTTATAAGTTTATCTAGCTGTCCAATCACATGAGGTGGTGTTGTCTGGAAAAAAAATATTTATTTTAAAGCCAGCTTTGCTTGCCATAGAGTTTTATTTGTATTTACTTAAAATGGTTTTAAATTGCTTTTTAAACAAAGCATTCTCAATACTAGGTAAAACATTGAAACAAACAAATCTATCAATTAAGAGAGAAACATATAACATTTTAAGTAATAGCATTAGTAAAAGCTCCAATTTATTATTTATTATAAATGGCTGTCTATTTATTTAAAAGCAGACTGGAACATCCAGGCCTTTAATGCCTATTTAAAATGACCTAGGAATGGAGATGTACATAAATCAAACACTGGAGTATAATAACTAGGATGGGGCTACCACAGAAAAGGCTCTCTTTCTTAAGCCACCAAGTTATCACACCTCCTGGCTGGCATGTGAGCATGAAAATGTTCATGCAGATGCAGATACTTCTTTCAACTAACCTGGTCCCAAGCCAATTTGGACTTTAAAAGGGATTACCAGCACTATAAATTAAGCCTGGAAATACATAAGCAACCCATGTAGCCATTGCAGAATCAGTGTTACATATTGTGAACACTGTACATCCAAGTAGTGGTATTCTCTACCTACCGAAGCGTCTTAAACCAGGGACAGGAAACTTTACCAAGCCCCAATATAAATTTAGTTCCCCCAGCAGTTGAACCTCAGGTTGCATAACCTCCCAAAATGTAAGCTGCAAACATTCTATCAGAAACTGAAATCTCAAGTAGAAGGGATTAGACTAATCCACTATGAATGCAATACAAAAGACAAATCAATGGTAACACTCAGTTGTTACAGTGCTGCTGAAATATGAACAATCAAGGTATCTGGGAACCAGCTGGTTCATTGTTTTACACTGCTTGAGTAGGAGGGAAGACGACATATTGTCCAAGTACATTTCTTCCAAAAAAAGCACTGAGTGGGCGGCAATTTACGAACAACATCCTTGTTGATCTATTGAATTAAAACATACCAAATGGCACAGAATGAGCTGTCAAGTTGTTCTTTTGAGGCTCACAACTGGTGGGTTACTGTGTCTAACTGTACCATATGTCACATTTGTTTAATCTTTGCTCAATTTTCAACTTGTTTTTAGTCATTTCCCATAAGCACTATAAGAAAAACTGTGCTATTCTCAACAAGCATGGCCCAGAAAAAAAAATACAGTCAATCCTCATCTCCTGAAATGTCCACTGTCCAGAGCTCTTTGTTTCCAGCCAGCTGGCCATTCTTTCATGACAGAGATAACACCATAGAGATACAGAAATATCACCATGCAAACACCCAATCTCATCTGACTTTCAAAGTTAAGTAGGGCTGGACCTGCTTAACACTTACAGGGAGACCACAAGAATCTTGTCTGAAACCTTGGAGAGCTATTGCTGCTAGTCATGGTTTGACTCAAGTTTTCATTTGTCTAGTCAATGGTTTAAGAGTTCCTGATTCAGAAATGTCTTTAGTGTGATTCTAAATAGGCCCCTGAAGAAAGTCTTTTTTATCCACAGTACACAAGGCTGAAATGTGTCAAGCTTTTTGACCAGTACAGGCTATCTTTTGAGCATTTTGAGAGTGTCTCTTACTTCTTCTGTAGATTTCTTTGGATATTCCACAGTATTTCAGTATAAGCTAGCTTCATAGGCCCTGCTTTTCTTTTTCTGACTCCTGCTCATATGCCCTGCTCCTAAAGTTCTCTGAGCATGCTCAGTCTTCAGTTATGTCAGTACTCACCAATTGAGTCTATCAAAAATAGATAAAAGCCAACTCTAATTTTAAGATGGAACCAAGAGTCTAAAAATATTAGCATTACTTGTTCACTTTCTTGGTCTCAGGGGACAAAAATGGCAAACCTCCTCTAACTAAACAAATCATATCAAGAAA
Source organism: Phrynosoma blainvillii (assembly GCA_026167975.1). NCBI lineage: Eukaryota > Metazoa > Chordata > Lepidosauria > Squamata > Phrynosomatidae > Phrynosoma > Phrynosoma blainvillii. The sequence goes on from JANUYF010000001.1 coordinate 72,116,942, forward strand.
ATCCTGTTTACTTGTTCACTTTCTTGGTCTCAGGGGACAAAAATGGCAAACCTCCTCTAACTAAACAAATCATATCAAGAAAATCCTGTTATAGGATTGCCATAAGTAGGCACACAACAACAAATTGCTTGTTCTCTCCTGTTTGCTACATTCTTTCACTTCTGTCCAGTAAGATTCAATTTTATTTGTCTATCCAAATGAATTTCAATATTAGTATTTTAATAGTGTAATGAAAAACAGATAAATGAAAAACAGATAAGCCAGTATTTTTCTCTTAAAAGAGTAATTTCAATAAAATTATATAATTTAATTTTTAAGACCTAGAAGAAAATGTTATAATTTTGTAATCCTTTTTTAAAAAAAGATTTGATAAAATTACAACTCAGTCAAATCCAATTTATATACAAATCTTTCCCTGTATCAACCAATATAAATTATTCTATTCAATATTCTAACTATGATATGTTGAAACTGTATTATATTCTTTTTTGAATGTAATTAAAATAAATGCTTAAGTATTTTTTAGAGAGCCTGGGGAGAAAGCATCTATTAGTCCTGCCAGGATTGCCAGCCAGCTTTGGCCCAGCTTTCTAATCAATTAAGATCATTTTGAATTTTCACCCTGTCCTCTGGGGTATTAGCTATTCCTCCTAATTTGGTGTCATCTGCAAATTTGAGAAGCATGCCCCCTACTCCTTCATCCAAATCATTGATAAAGATGTTGAATAGCACCGGGCCCAGGACAGAACCCTGTGGCACCTGACTGGCCACTTCTCTCCAGGATGAAGAGGAGCCATTGCTGAGCACCCTTTGAGTTCGGTCACTCAACCAGTTACTAATCCACCTAACAGTTGTATTGTCTAACCCACATTATACTACCTTGTTTGCAAGAATATCGTGGGGGGCCTTGTCAAAAGCCCTACTGAAATCAAGATATGCTATGTCTGCCTCATTCCCTTCATCTAGCAAGCTGGTAATTTTATCAAAAAAAGATATCAGACTAGTCTGGCATGACTTGTTTTTGAGAAACCCATGTTGACTTTTAGTGATTATGGCATTCCCTTCTAAATGTTCACAGACTCTCTGTTTAATGAACTGTTCTAGAATCTTTCCTGATTGATGTCAAACTGGGCGATAGTTGCTGGGATCCTCTTTTTTCCCCATTTTTGAAGATGGGGACAATGTTTGCCCTCCTCCAGTCTGCTGGGACTTCTCCTGTTCTCCACGAGTTCTCAAAGATTATTGCCAGTGGCTCTGAGATTACATTTTTTAAATATCCTTGGATGTAGTTCTTCTGGTCCTGGAGACTTAAATTCATTTAGGTTAACCAGGTATTCCTGTACTTCCTCTTTACTTATTTTGTGCTGCATTTCCCCTGTTGTGTCCTTTGCTCCATTTTCCTGAGGGTGAACACCCTTTTCCTTTTGTGAGAAGACTGAGGCAAAGAAGGTGTTTAGTAGTTCTGCCTTTTCTCTGTCCCCTGTTAGAATTTCTCTATCTTCACTGCGCGGTGGCTCTACCATTTCCTTCATCTTTCTTTTGCAATGGACATACCCAAAGAAGCCCTTTTTATTCTGCTTAACCGCTCTAGCAAGCCTTAGCTCATTCTGTGCTTTGGCTTTCCTGACTTTAGCCCTACATGTGCTAGCTATTTGTTTGAATTCCTCTTTAGTGATTTCGCCCCTTTTCTATTTTTTATACATCTCCCATTTAAAAAAAAAGATTAACTTCATATCCATAAAGATGACTAAATAAATTCTTATTCATTTAACAACTCAGAAATTCACTATTAGGAATTAGTAGTTCCTCTGCACTTCCAGAGAACAGTTCTATACAGTTAAGATGACAGATGGTAGCTAGGCTAAAGAAACAAACTATCAAGAGGTCAAGTATCTTTAAATGCTGTTTCAGGCATCTCTTTTTGTACAACTTCCTTAAAATGTGCAAAGCACCTGTCCGATCAAAGCTCTTAAACAGTAAATCATCAATACATAGCCAATGTGGGCAGGAACTGATAGTCTTACTATATCTTCTTTGATTTTCTGAGATCATTTCTATAACAATTTTTGTACATTTCACAGAATGAGAGCGTGTATGTGTATGAATTTTGACAGCTCCTTTTTCTGTTGTTGAAGTCAGCTGAGTGCTGCTAATATTGATTATACTGCAAAATACCATTACAAAATGGTTTCACTCATTCTCTCACCTGAAGCAATACCTTTCCACTGTAGACACTCATAGGATACATAGTACCAAATGTCATCAAGGCAATAGCTACTGCAGAGGCAGTATCAACAGCAAAATAGTTACTGAAATAAACAAACATAACATTAGAGGGCACATCTGGTTGTTTTTTTCTAACATTCAATATTTGTTAATATTATACTACATGTAGACATACTTACTTAATTTCAATTAGCATGTATGTAATGCAGAGAGCTAAAGCCCCAGCAAGATCAATCAAGACAAAAGGATTCATGCGTGGAAGAAATATGCTGCTCAAGCCAGGAATGATACCACACAAACTAAAAGAAAGTAGTAATATAATTAGTAACGGAAACTGCAAGATAAACAATCACACACCGCATTTATAGGTACAGTGGTAGGTTTTATACTAGTTGTCTACAAAGAGGGGGAATTAAACTGGGGACAATTTTGAGCCTTGTTACTGAATTGTAGTGGGTGGAGGAATATAAGTATCTGAGGAATATTCAATTGGATCATTTCCACCATCTGATATCATCAAGAGCAGAACTGTTATATAGAATATATATATATATAAAACATCTGCTTGTCACTTCTCAATCCACCAGGGCCCTCCAGGTGATGTACAAAGGTTAATATTTAAGCACTTCAATATTTAAGCAATAATGTTTGCTAGCATTTTCTGACCTGAAAAAGAATATTTACTAGTAATTCTTCGTAACCTCCATTAATGGTTTCCAGATGTATAAAATGCTTTAAGTTTTGTAAACGATATGATATCATGAGCATCCGAGCAATAACTCTACATGCAGAACGATTATTGAGATCTCTAGCTAAAAGGATCAGAAAAGCAGGTGATGGGAAAGTTGCTGTGGGACTGCAGAAGTGAGGAGAAGCACATTCTGGCCTCTGCTTTTGGTCACAGAACAATGGCCTCCTCCCACTGTAGCAAGGGCAGGGGGAAGCAGAAGTCTGGCCCATCCATCTGCCAAAGAAAGAACTTGCTTATGCTTTACCCCTTCTCCCACCAGAAATAATATTTTGGCTCCAACAGCCAGTTCCTCTGGGGCTGCATAGAAGCACACTGTGGTACCAACCATTGGCCAAAAGACTAATGGCTGCTGAGCTGTATGTATACATGTGTATTTGTGTGCATGTGTATTGTTAGAGTCCTATAATAAACTCTTTGAGTATAATTCCATCAAAGATGGGATATGAATAATCTAAGAAATAATAAGACAGTCTGAGATCCAGAAGAGCTGGTATCAGTTACAGAAGACAATCCTGGGACAATGGTGGGCCTTAAAAAATATACATTACATAATGTAATGAATGCAATGTAGTTTCATACATGGGGGGAGAGGCATCTTTCTTCTGTCAGGATGCTCCTGGCTGGGTTACTAATGTTATTTACACTAATTACACTGGCTCCTGGTGTGCTTCCAGTAGCAATGTAAAGTATCCTCTGAAAACCTAAACTAGGAGTTCTGTCCTACTGATTTGAACTACAAACTCCAACATTTATTACCCTTGATTGCTGGTCAAGTCTAACTCTAAAGTGACTTCTAATCCAAAACATGTAGGAGACTACAACTTTTGGGACCACTGCTTTAGATAACCTTGCTCCATTCTTGGATCCTCAGAGGTTGTTAAAACTACAGTTTCCAGAATCCTTTACCACATGTCATACCCTCTACAAAATCTGAGAAATGCAGAACAGTAACAAGAGCCAGAAGCCACTGATCTAAAGAGCTACCTTCACCCAAATCATCTTGCCTGTTAAAATCAAATTCAGAGGCTCTACTTATGTGCTCTCCAGTAAGATCAGTTACAGTGGTGGACATGAGAGTCAAGGTCTTCTCAGCAAGGGCCCTAACACAGGCCTTCATACTTATCTCTTCCTGGCTACCTTTATACAATATTTTTATGCTGCTTGAATTTAAATTACTCACAACTACACCAAACACATACCAAAACTTATTATTGTAGGTTTTATTAACACAAGAGATGCTATATACCTTGTTGGCAAACCTGTGGTATGTGTGCCCTCTCTGGCACACAAAGCCGTCTTTGAGGGCAGGCGGTAGCCACAGCAAGTAGGGGCGGGGCGTATGCACTTGGCCTGGCTCCTTTTCATGGCTCCATTTTCCTTGGAGAACTGGGCCATGGCAAGGAGCCAGCTCAGCCGCACATGCCTCCCCACCCCTCCTTGCTGCAGAAAACTGAGCTGCAACAAGAAGGGGTTGTGTGTGGGCCTTCTGGACAGAAGACCTGTCCCTTACAGCTGGAAGGACCTTACTATGCTATGGGATTCTGGGAACTGTAGTTTTGTGAGGTGTAATGAGGCCATCCATGTTGTTGTTGTTGTTGAGGTTGTTGTTGTTGTATGCCTCCAAGTTGTTTCCAACTTATGGTGACCTTAAGGTGAATCATCATGGGATTTTCTAGGCAAGATTTCTTTGAGGAGGTTTGCCATTGCCTTCCTCTGAGGCTGAGAGAACATGACTTGCCCAAGTTCTCCCAGTGGGTTTCATGGCTGAGGTGGGATTCAAATCCTGGTCTCCAGAGTCATACACACAAACTGCCTTTGTTCTTATTATTGTACTGTGCCTTCTGTGCTTTACTATGCTTATTGTTGTTGTGTGCCTCCAAATTGTTTCCAGCTTATGGGCCCAGAGAACCCTCCCTCCCTTCCGGTTGCCAGTTCCTGGCAACACTAAGGCGAAATTATCACAGGGTAAGTTTCATCAGAGAGGGATTTCCACTGCCATCCTCTAAGGCTGAGAGAGCGTGACTTGTGTGTGTGTGTTGCCTTCAAGTCGTTTCCAACTTATGGCATCCCTAAGTCATCTATCATGGAATTTTCTTGGCAAGTTTTGTCAGAGGGGGATTTGCTATTGCTAACTTGAGGCTGAGAGAGTGTGCCTTGGGTTTCCCCGTCCCCGGAAGGCAGAGGTCCCATCCCCAAAAGTCCTGCACCCGGCAACTGGTGATACCCAGTGCAGGAATGCCACTCAGTTTGGGCACTCATTCTCAAAGGTTCTCCATCACTGCTATATACCATATACCACTGCTATATGCCACCAATTTTATAGGAAGCCATTTTAGTAGGAAATGAAAGATATGGAAATGTAATACCAACAAGGTCCATAAAAGCCCTTGCCTCTGGCTTTCAAATGAGGAGGGGACGGAGAGATCTGGTCCAAAGGCTGGCAGTTGCAAAATCCTGCAAAATACACAACTGCACTGTCATTTTCAATCTTACCTCCTGCTGAGATCTGCAACATGTTCTTGAAGCCAGCTTGTACTTGCAGCTACAAAAAAAAAAAAAAAAAAGGGAGGGTAGTATATGTTACCATAAAAAACCATTACTTTATGGCGGTAAACCTAATTTTATATGAAATCTATGTCAGGTAATATTTAAAATTGACAGATTGCTCACCTGTAACTGTATTTCTTTGAGTGGTCATCTGGGAATTCACATAAATGGGTTATAGCTGCGCAGGCGCAGATATAACCCATGATTCGCAGAGACCATGAAGAAGAAACTATTTTATTACTCTAATAATTTTTACTTCACCAGGTCTATGGGCCTCTGTTTGTGTGTTGTACACCTTCAAGTTGTTTCTGACTTATGGGAACCCTAAGGCAACCCTTTTGTTTGTTGTTGTTAACTGCCCTTGAGTCGATCTCAACTCATGGCAACCCTATAGATGAGACATCTCCAAAAAAAACCTGTCCTCCACTGCTCTGCTTAAATCCTGCAAACCCATACCCATGACCTCCTTAATAGGGTCCATCCATCTGGCATGTGGCCTTCCTCTCTTCCTACTTCCCTCCACATTTCCCAGCATTATTGTCCTTCCTAATGAGTCTTCTCTTCTCATGATGTGTCTGACGTATGACAGCCTCAGTTTGGTCACCTTGGCTTCCAGGGAGGTTTCCAACTTGATCTACTCTAGGACCCATTTGTTTGTCTTTTGGCTGTCCACAGGATCCTCAACACTATCAACCTATCACTAGGCAACTCTATCACAGGTTTTTTTTGTTTTTGGCAAGATTAGTTCAGAGGGGGTTTGCCCTTGCCTCCCTCTGACGCTGAGAGCGTGTGACTTGCCTAAGGTCACCCAGTGGGTTTCCATAGCTGAGTTGGGATTGAAACTCTGATCTCCAGAGTAGAAGTGCAAGACTTAAAACACTACACCACACTGGCTTTCTGATAAAGTCTATTATATTATAATTTTAGCCTGGCTAAATCAATTAACACAAGCTCGTTAAACTTACATTTCTAACTAAAAATTCAGTAGTCTTCTCACATGTACAAGGAATTAAAGACTGTTCAGATGTAATTAGGAAATCGGGGGGGGGGGGGGAACAACCTTAGTTGCAAGTATTTTAAATGTTACCATAGGTCATACAATTAATTTGAGTTGGTCCTATGTCTAAAATGTAGTGAGACATTATAACCACAACGATCAAGCACACTTTAAAAGCTGTCATTCTCTGTAGTCTACTGTTAATACATGAGCTGCCTAAGCTAGGCCGCTTGTTCAGATCACTGTTACATTTCATCTATCTGTAAAAAAGGAAATCTCATGTATATGCTCTACCCAGTCACTATTAGTTTTTGGAATACCCAAGATAAGTTGATTCCAGTAAGAGGCAAAGATACATAGACTGCAATAATAAAAGCTTTTTAACTGTTATAGCAAGGTGGCTCTAAGGGCTACTACTATCATGCAAATTCTTGTTCTTTCAACACACATACCCTTGTATTATTTTAACAGATGAGAAATACACTCCTATATGCCAATTTAGCCTACGTAGAAATGGGATGGAATATATCTACTCTGGGTTCAGTTCAATCCCCTTAGGTATTGTGCCAGGACAGCTATAATATTCTTTTTAACAATATTAATCAGGATTAGAATACCAGTGCAGTATGAACAATATACAAATTAGCATCTCTATTTTTACCATTCTTATGGCACCCTCTACTTGACTGCTGAGGACAAATTTTCTCAGTTAAAGAGATGGGAAGCCAAAGAACTATATCATTTGCAAGATTTATTTAAGACATAAGGAATTCACACAAAACAACAACTGGGTAATGTTTGTGCCTCATGGTTTCAAATTAACCAGTTTTATACTTAGTCCATCCTAAAGTAAAGCTTGTAACAGGTCATTCATTAACTAAATTTGAGTCAGTGATGTTTCAAAGCAGTTATGGGTTTGCTGTATTAACTTCATAAATATATTCTCTCTTGACTGCCCTAAGTGTTGTCAGTGTAATTGGTTCTATGTATAATTTATATTCTCCATTATGGGAAGCCTCTCCATTAAAATGAAATATCAGTTAAAATATGTGAATATTGATAAATATTTTAAAACAATGGTACATTACTGAAACTTAGTTCTATAAAGACACATCCGCCAAATATTGCAAAAACTGCCATTTTGTAGGTACTTTCACACATGGTAGTGCTGTCCAAAAGTAAAAAATAATAATAAATTGTTTGGAAATTTTCAATGAACGATAACTATATATATTGTTTGTACTCACTCTTTTTGTTTACCCAAGGAAACAAAAACCTTATTAATAAAGAGCTGATAACATTTTTGTCTAGCAGCTCATATGGTGATTACTCAAAAAAGGAAAGGGTTACACAGTTTATCTTTGAAGTGTTGGTATGAGCAGTTATGATCTTTCATTCTCGTGAAAAAACAACTCAACAATGATTTCTTTATTATGAATTGGTTTCTATTTATTTATTTTAGTAACAGAAAAAGAGATAAACATGATCTATTCAGCTTGCATACTGATGTTTGGAATGATATCTTAACTTGAAGGCAAGTGACTGTATAGGAATGTATTACATGTTTTGCTGAGGAGTGCTATCAAGTCATAAACTATTTATTCTACTGAATTGTATAACATTATATAGCTTTTAATAAGTTTTAAAAAGCAATATGCATACTACCGGTAGTTTGCACTCATGCAAGTCAGCTGCAGATGTTATAACGAGATTAAGATACTGTAGCTGAAACTGAACACTTCCTACAAAACTATACTCACAATTAATTTCTATTGACTTTAATAGTATTTATTCCCAGATAAATATGTATAGAATTTCAGCTTTAATCTACTCTAGGATCATACATGCTGACAAAGTTATGTACAGAAACAAGCCACATCAGTGTAGATTATAGAGATGCTATAATTGTTTTATAGGGAAATCATCTTCTAGAAATGAACAACTACTATCCAGGCCCATCCACAAGTCTATTTGGCAGGAACAAGTGACTCAAGCTTTCCAGAGAGCAGGATGCACAGTAACAAACCACAGATCCTTGTCCAATATAGCTTTCCTTTGCAGTGCCATTCAGAAAACATGAAAAACAGATTAAGAGTCCATTTCAAGCATAGAAGTCTTCAGCCATGTTTATCATTCTCCAAAGTGCAATGCAAACAAGGAAATACTTACACTTCCTTTCCTCCAGGACCTTTATACATATTGGAGGATTATGTGGACAGAAAGAGATTTGGTGACAACCATACATAAATACTGATTAGTAAGCACTATTTTGAACTTATAAATATTAACTCATTTTAGGTGTTTTTTTTCTCATATACTTATGACATACCTTCAGAGACATAAGCAAAAGGTTTGTTTCTAACAGACAGCATTGTAAACAAGTTGAAAGAGAGTGCCACAAAGGTGCCAACCAACAATCGACCCCTAAAAAGAGTAATGAAATTAATCAATACCCCTTCACCAATTTAATTAGTTACATTATATCATCATCATCCATATATTATATTTTTAGTTTTATTCAATTTCTTTTTCAACTACATCTAACCAGCTGAGATAGAGATCTTATTTCATTATGTAAGTGTTCATCTTATCCTAATAGCCAAATTATAAGAAAGTAAGCTTCACACACTACACATAAGGATTCTGTTATATCTATAAACTTGAAATCCTTAGCTGCAACAACTTTCTAAAATCCATTTGTTAACGGATTAATTATTTTGAACTGATTTCCATCTACAGATATATCTGGATTCCTTAATAGCAACAGATTTTTGCTATTGGCCAATATCAGTATAAACTATATATATATATATATATATATATACCCAAAACTGGGACTCAGGGCGGCTTACAAGATTAAAACCAGTACAATTAAAAACATAGAAAAATGTTACATTAAAACAGAATTATTACAATATTACAAATTGTAGTATTACGGTATAGTATATAAGATTATTTATGTCTTGGTTATTGCACTTTACTCCTACAATGTTTAATTCTACATATTTATATATTAACAGCACATACGTGTGAATCTCTGGTTGTTCCACAAACCTCTCAGCACTGTAAGACATGAGAATCAGTTTTAGAGTCAGTTTCATACTATTGCTTGAAACTATTACTAGAAAACTACATTAAATTCTTATATTACTTCAAAACTGTATTATTTCATGGATGTTACCCTTGTTACACATAAATCTCACTTTCATACCTTTCTTTTAATATAAAAAGTGCTCCAAGCTGTGCCAAAACTGTGGAGGCAAATACTGCTAAGACTTCAAATCTCTCAAACCTGAAATTTGGAAAAATCAAACATTTAAAAATCAACATGAATAGATCAGAAAGTAAATTCCATTAATGTGAAGTCAAAGGCTTTCACTGCTGGCATCCATAGTCTTTTGTGGCTTTTTCAGGCTATGTGGCTGTGTTCTGGAACAGTTTATTCCTGACTTTTCACCAGCAGCTGTGGCTTGCATCTTCACAGAACGCTGGCATGGAAGAGAGTGGGGTATATATACTGTTGGTTGAGAGGAAGTGAATTACATGTTAATCTGTGTATTGTTCTGTTGTTGAACGGCAAGGCCTCAGGGTGTCTATTTAATTAGTTATCCATTGTCTGCTGGGAAGCCCTCCAGTGTTCAAACACAAATCAAGGAACACGAGAGACACTGCAGACTGGGTCAGCCAGAAAAATCAGCAGTAGAAGAACACATTATAAACCATCCTGGGCATAAAATGCTATTTGAAAACACTAAAATTCTGGACCAAGCCAACAATTATCAGGTCAGAATGCACAGGGAAGCCACTGAAACCCACACACTCCTGGATATCTTCAACAGGAAAGAAGAAACTCTGAAAGTAAACAAAATTTGGTTACCAGCCCTGAAAAACACCAAAATCATGACTCAGCAAATGCAAATGAAAACCATCCAGGGTCAGGGGGGTTTCCCAGCAAACAATGGATAACTGATTAAATAGACACCCTGAGGCCTTGTCATTCAACAACAGAAAAACACACAGATTAATATGTAAAACATTTCCTCTCAACCAACAGTATATATATACCCCACTCACTTCCAAGCCAGCATTCTCTGAAGATGCCAGCTACAGCTGCTGGTGAAAGGTCAGGAATAAACTCTTCAAGAATACAGCAACACAGACTGAAAAACCCACAAAAACCTAAAAATTCTATTAAATTAAGATGGATTTGTTTTCAAGTATGGTCAGAAAACTGATTAAATATGAGAATGAATACTGTTTTTGTCCTTGACTCTCTAATTAAAAAAAAAAGTAACACAGTAGATCAATCTTTGTGCTAAGAGTGATGGAGTGAATATATATATATATATATGAGAAATTCTCACTTCAAACCATCTAATTTCTCAGGCAAAAACAAGACTAGAATTAAGCCTTGAGTACAATGTCATTTTGTTATGCAAGTTTCAACTTTCTTATCTGGCTGAAGAGCTTTGTACAAAATTTGCACAAGTTCTTAAACAGACATTGTTTATGAAACTATTAAACATTTATGAAACCAGTAAATCAAACTATTAAACAACTGTCTCATTATTTAAGGAAATAAAAGTTTTTCAAACACTTTCTGATGACATCAAGCGTCAGCATATTATGCAAACTTACCCAAAAGAATAGGCTGGGGTGGGCTTTTTCATCATCACCCAATAACTTATTAAGCAAGTTATTAAACTAAAGAAACAAAGAAAAATTCAAATGAAAATTCAAATAAGTAAAATCTAGCTTTAAAAAGCTGAGATGAGTTCCCGATTTTCGAAACATAACCTTCAAATAAATTATTTTGGCAGTGCAATCCTAAAAATGTTTACTTAAAAGAATGCACTAAGTCATGGGTGCGCAAAGCCACTTGGGGCCTCTGAATGCAGCTCTCAAGACTCCCCCCCCCCCCTCAAAGTCTTTCAATAATTTTTTACATTTTTGGATAGATGTTACGGGTGCTTTTTGCAACTGCCCCAAATCTCCTAAAACTGCCTTAAAAAGATAGCACCTTGCTCCCCTTAACTATCTACCTCTCCAAAACAGTATTTTTTTTTTTAAATGGTCAATATGGCAGCCAGAAGTGACATCACATCACTTTGGGCAAGGTGAAACATAGAAGGAAAAATAGCCACTGCCATGTTTGCAGTTGCCTGCCCCAGCTTTAAGGTGTTTAGTGGGCATTCCAGGGCTCCCATCAACACACACTGGGCTTTCCTAGGAAAGAAAGTGCCCATTCCTATTTGCACCAGTAATTCTCATACTGCTGGGATGCACTAAACTGGAAAAGGCCAGAGTCTCTCTCAGGTGCTAATGTAATGCTGCTTCTGGAACAGAGATGGGCAATCGTCAGTAGTTTGGGGGGTGGGACTAACCCCTGTAAGGGATCCTCACTCTCCCACCAGCCTCCCCTGAAAAACATTACAATTTGGAGAGCCCTTGGGAGCACAGAGAGAAATTTTACCATATTTTCAGCCCATCCAGACTATTTTGAGCTCAGACAGAACCCTTTAAAACATGACAAGAGAAATTTCAGAAAGTAATGGGGGTGTTAGGGGCCTTAAAATCAGACTTTGGGGCCACATGCAGCCTGTGGGGAGTACTCTCCCACCGCTGTTCTAGAATACTATCCTAGAAAGTTATACTAAAATCAATGTGGCTTAAGAATACTTAACTACCTCTTCTTTGCACCCAGTATAACATTGTATTTTATTTTCCTGACAGTGTATTTTTTTTTTTCCTGAAAACCTCAGAATGTTATTTATAGATTATCTAGGTACACAGCTTGAGAAGGTTTTGCAGTCTCATCTCAGGTAAAGTGTAAATATATTAGGTTGCAATTATATGACCAGTCACCTTGGGGGTGAATGTTTCTCTTGAACTCAATAGTATTTAATATCATGTAGGCATGCATAATTTTAAGTTAATATTAATAAATAATATTAAGCATAATCAACCAAGAACTAGACAAGAACTATGGACATAATCAAGGAAGAATGCAGATAGACACTAACAGTGGCCAAAAAGAAAGAGAAGAAACAATAGATAACAAATAAAGTGCTTCAAGCAGTTAAGGAAAGAAGAGAAGCAAAAGAAAAGGGAGATAGGAACAAAACCAGAACTATGAATGCAACTGTTCAATGACTAGTGCAAAAGGGTTAAGAGTACTACTATAATAATCAATGCAGAGATAAAGAACACAATAACAAAAAAGAAAGAATGAGAGATCTTTATGTTTTGTTATGTTTTTAATTTTTGTATGTTTTTATGTTAATTTTATGCTGTTTTAACTAGACGATTTTAAGTGTTTTAAAATTCTTATTGGAAAGTTTTTGAAATGTTTTTATCTTGTGAGATGCCTTGGGTCCCTTTCTAAAAGAAAGGCAGCATAAAAGTGAAATGATGATGAAGATGAAAAAGAAGACCTGGGAACTCAAAGGGAAGTTCAAACCAAGGGTGTTCTATGGTAAGAAGAGGAACATACTGCAAGATTAAGAAGAAATAAAAAGATGTTGGAAGAGCTATATTAAAAATGAAAATATGAATGACACATGTAACCATACAAAGATGAACCCCAAATTCTAGAAACCGAGGTGGAAGCTGCAATAAGAGAAATTGGGAAGAATAAATCACCAGGAACAGATGATATTCCAATTGAACTGCTACAATCCAGACAGACAGAATCAACACTAGTGCCAACTAAAATACGCCAACAAATGTGGAAAACAAAATGGTGGTCAACAGACTAGAAACTCAATATACATCCCCATCCACAAAAATAAGGAGAGACAAAAGACTGCAGCAACTATAGGACCATAGCATTAATTTCTCACATAAGCAAAATTATGCTCAAAATTCTGCAACATAGAATCCAATCATATAAGGAAACAGAAATCCTAGAGCAAGAAGTGTTTAGGAAAGGAAGAGGCACTAGGGAGCATATTGCAAACATGCAATGGTTAATGGAGCATACCAAGGAATTCCAGAACATAGGAGGAAGGAGCATCAACAGTCTAAGACAGGGGTCGGCAACCTATGGCCCGGGTCCGCCCCCCCGAGGCCTTTGGACTGGCCCCCGACAACGACGACCCCTGCCGCCGCCGCATGCGCTGCTGCCGCAAGCGGCGCAGCTGCCATTTTGTTTTCTAAAATGGCGGCTGCGAATCATTTGCGCATGCGCAGTATTTTTGCGCATGCGTGAATGAGCCGTGCCTGCCATTTTGTTTTCCAAAATGGCGGCCGTGGCTCGTTTGCGCATGCGGAGTACTGCGCATGTGCAAACGAGTCATGGCTGCCATTTTGGAAAACAAAACCGCGGCGGCAGCGCGCGTGGCAGTGGTGGTCGGCGGGAGCCGTGTGCGCGCCGCCATTTCCACCACCACCAGCATCAGCCTGCGGAAAACCCAGGGATCCCCGGCCCGGCCCCAGGTAAGGGGAACTTGCTGACCCCTGTTCTAAGATATGTAGAAACACCATACTACTAGCATAAAATTCAGACTTGGAACAATTACTAAGGAAGGTCAAAGAAGAAAGTGCAAAGGCAGGCTTACTGCTGAACATAAAGAAAATGAAAAATAATGACCACTGATGATCTACATAAATTCAACCTAGACAATGAAGAAATTGAAATAGTTAAAGATTTTCTGTGCCTTGGATTAAACATTGATGAGAAAGGAGACCACAGCCAAGATATAAAAAGATTAGGAATGGGAAGATCAGCTATGAAAGAACTAGACAAGATCCTGAAGAGTAAAGATATACAACTGAACACTAAAGGTAGGATTGTCCAATTCACTGTATTCCTCATCACCATGTACGGATGTGACAGATGAACAGTGAAGAAAGCCGACAGAAAGAAAATAAGCTCATTTGAGATGTGGTGCTGGAGAAGAGTGCCGAGGATACTGCAGACAGCCAAAAAGACAGACAAAGGGGTCATTGAACAGATCAAGCCTAAAATCTCCCTGGAAACCAAGATGATCAAACTGATTATGCTTTCCTTGGCTACATCATGAGAAGATATGGCTCATTAAAAAAGACAATAATGCTAGGAAAGGTAGAAGGTAGTGGAAAGAGAGGAAGATCGCATGCCAGATGGATAGACTCAATCAGGGAGGCCATGGGCCTGAATCTCCAGGACCTAAGCAGAGGAGTGGAGGATATGAGGTCTTGGAGATATCTCATCCACAGAGTTGCCCTAAGTCAAAGTTGACTAGAGGGAAGTTAATAACAAGGCATGCATAGGGGAGGACTACTAACCTGCCACGTCTCATACTGAAACATAAGCAGCCTGCTACAATCTATGGTTTACTTTAACAGATTAAGGACATATTATATAAATTTCTTATATTCAGGAATTTAGTAAGTAAACATACCTGAAAAGATCAAATATTGTTAGGTATGTGTATGCAGTTAAAGCTGTGGAAAGAAGATGACACAGTTATTTCACATAGAAAGAAATTATAAACTTACCAGTTCCTCTGTGTGCTTACTTTCAAGGATAAACATTTCATTAGGTTACAGGCCAGTTCCTATGTAACAAGGACATTTGTTTTAAAGATGTCCCTCTATAGTCACCTACCATAGTCCTAAGAAATACTGGAGAAGGCTTTCTCTTGGTCTCGTCACCATCACAAATTCGTTTGGTGAGGACACAGGAGAGTCTTCTCAGGAGCTGCTCCCACCCTCTGCAACTCCTTTTTGTGGGAGACTAGGCTGACCACTTATCTGCCCTCCTTCCTTTGGCAGGCAAAGACTTTCCTGTTTAAGCACATTTTAATATGTAACTGCATGCAGGGAGTCTTATTATTGGTAGGAGGGTGCTTTTATTAAAATTTTATATGCCTTTTAATGATTTTATGTTTTTTAACGTTATTTTGAAGTGATGGTTTTAATTGTGGTATAAAATTGTATTGTTTTTAGCTTATACTTTTGTGAGCTGCCTTGGGTCTTGATCCAGAAAGAAAGCAGCATATAAATAAATGAAATAAATAAAATAAATGTTGGTTGCAAGACACCTCAAGGAACTGCAAATTTTCTGACTCTGGGAGTAAACCTTGGCAATTACTGAATTTACCAGCAACCAAGGAAGAAATATGTAAGAAACTTTAGGATAATCTCCTCCATGTCTATCTTTATTCTTTATGGCCTAAAAAAGCATGGCCCCCTTTACACTACAACATCATAGCACTATGATTCTACTTTAACTGCCATGTCAGCATCCTTTGGAATCCTACAATTTGCAGTTGGTGAGAATCTAGAGCTCTCTGGCTAAGTATTCTAGATCTCTCTCCCTAAACTGCAAATCCCAGGTTCCGTGGGATGGAACCATGGCTGTTCAAGTGGAATCACAGTGCTGCAATTGTGTAGTGTGAAAGAGGACCAAGGGCAGGAAACATTTTTTCCACACTGAGGACTACATACCCACAGGGACAATGTTTTATAGGCCATGTGCTGTTCATCCATCCCAGACATTTTGCCACCTAGCAAGATCTACCACAAATGTCCTTCTTCAAAAAGTGAAACATTGTAGGACAACATGTTGGATGGTACTCCCACTGCCATCACACTGCTGCATCAAGACAAACACTTTTAAAAAGCATTTTCCCTACCACAAAGCAGCAGTAGTCCTACGGCTGAATCCTTTGATTTCTCAGATCTTGCACCTCAGATCTTGCACCTCAGATGTCTGAGGAAGCCCCTAGGCATCCTTTTTCCAAGACCAAAATGCTAGTATCAGATCTGAAATACATCTCACTATCTAGAAATTCTGCTGCCACTTTGCATTGATGGGAAACTTGCTATGAAAAAGTGATGGCAGTGGTGCAGTAGCCCTATCGTGAAATAAAGAGCTCATCCTGGTACATGACAAAACCAATCCCCTCTTTCTTTTCATTTATCCATCTGTTGATTCATAGTACCACCCTCTTCCCCTCTCATCTTCTTTCTCTCGCTGTCTCTCCTGTTTGTATTTCTCTTGTCCCCACTCCCACATAAGCCACCTCTCCTCTCTCTTCAGTCCCACTTTCATTCAACTGCACTTTAAAGAAAAGTTCCCATGGGCATCAGCTGCCATGTGTGCAGAAGTATTTGAGATTTTTGTCAAAATCACAACATGCAAGGAGGGACTAACATTTTCATCCCTGCCAGACAGTCAACTGCTAGGGTATCTTATTGTTAAAAGTAGGGGAGGGAGAGATGTGCAAGGAAGGACCATATACATTAACATAATCTTTATCAGGCTACAGAATGTGTGCCTCTCCAGCGCTGCCCAACTGCAACTTCCATAGCCTAAAATATGGGATAGTGGGAGCTGTCGCTGTATTTTATTACCCATTCACCCTGACAAGACAATAAAACACACAAGGTCATGATAAAGTCCACGCACAAGTAATAAATATCCTATTGCAGGATCTCTCTCCTTGCATATTTCTAATGTTGGGAATTTTACCTAACTCCAAATTGTAGTGTTTGAGGCATAATGCTGTAACAGACAACTTCTAAAAATTTCCAGCACAAACAATGCCAGTGACTGACAAGTCACACCCAAATGGAGCCCATCAATAAGGCACAAAACCAGACAATACCTTACAGAGCGTAGGCTAATTAATCTTGCTATCCTGTTAAACCCCACCTGCAGAAAACTTCAAGGAAGAAATGACAAAAGAAAATATCACATGACCTAAAGTATCTTTTAAAAATACCTGACAGAAAGACACTACTTAATATCAAATTTTGCTAATAGATCTAAACTCATTTAATTATTATACTGGCTGTCTAACTGTATTACAAACCAAGAGCATCTAATTTGATTAATTCAACAATCAACTGACTATCCACATGTAAATGTAGACACAGAAACATACCTATGCTGTTTGTAGAACTGCACCACATAAGAAGGAAACCAGTACATACAATGTTTATTGCACCAAACAGCAAGATCTTCCAGGACTGTAAATGAGAATAGTTAAAATAACTGCTTTGCAAAGGAATTAAAAATGTTTATAGGAAAAAAAATTATAATCCTGTAACATAATCAACTTTAACCCCTTGCACACCTCAAAGAGCACTGATGCATGTTCTGAAGCATATGTATTATCCAAAATACTGTAAATTATAGTTTACAAAACCACAGTCAAATGACACAACCACATGCTCCTCCCTCTCTCTCCACTTTCCATTGCATGCCAGGTTAGGAACAAACAATTTGACTTCCACTGCACCACAATTCTCTGTTATAATAATAATAATAATAATAATAATAATAATAAAATTTATTTATATCCCGCCCATTGGTAATCCAATCTGGGCGGCTTACAATTAAAACATACAATACAAAATAAACATACTATAAAACAAACCCTCCCCCCCTTAAAACAGAATTAAATCAAGACAATTTAAAAACAATATAAAGACAACAATTAAGATTAAAATATAACCATCCAGCCCAGTGACTCCCTAAGCCTGGCGCGACGATCCTCCCATCACTTGATGGGGCCACATGAGGATCGTCTCTTCAGTAGCTGTTAATCTGAGGCTGGAGGCCTAATCTAGTATAGCTAGTCTGGAAAGGCCTGCCGGAAGAGATCCGTCTTGACAGCCTTTTTGAAGCTGTCCAGAGATGTTAAAAGACGGATCTCGTCCGGCAGGCCATTCCAGAGCTTAGGCGCAATAACTGAGAACGCCCCCCGGGAGGTAGCCACAAGCCTCGATTTCCGAGGCTGTAGCAAATTCCTCCCGGAGGATCGAAAAGCGCGGGGAGGATTATACGGGAGAAGGCGGTCCCTGAGATAGCTTGGACCCAAGCCATTTAGGGCTTTATATGTTCAAACTAGGGAATTCTGGTTTAATTAACATTAATTAAGAAAGTCAGGGGCACACAACTGTGGTACTCAACTAAGACATCAAAAAACATGGATCAATGATTTTATCGGTTCATAAACCAATTCTTTGAACACCTACCAAGAAGTAAATTCTACTGACATTAATTGGACTTAGGCATTCTAAAACAAATAAAGGTATAACCAAAGCAATGAATTGGCATAGTAGAGAGAAACAGAACATGATATTACTCATTAATGACATATACTCTTCCAAAAATTGTGTAGAAATAGCTGCATGTCCCCCAAATGTAAATTAAATAACCCGGGGTGTATTTACACTGAGCAAGGCAGTAATAGACTGTGGGATCTTGGAGATCTCTCATTCATAGGGTCATCATAAATCAAAGAAAATTTGACAGCAAATAACAATAAATCTTTGTTTGAAATTAAAATATATTTCTCTGAAAAAACATATCACTAAATGTTATACAGTGGGCCCTTGTTATCCGCTGGGGTTAAGTTCCAGGACCTCCTGTGGGTAACAAAATCTGTAGACGCTCAAGTCCCATTATATACAGTGGGGTAGTAAAATGGTGTCCCTAATATAAAACGGACATATCAAGATTTGATTTTTGGAATTTTTAAAAAATATATTTTCAAGCCATAGACCATTGAATCTTTGGATGCAGAATCCATGGATACAGAGGGCCGACTGTACTCTCTTTTGTATTTGCGATTATAAATTTTTAAAAAAATCTCACCCTTCGATCAGATGCTACTGATCTAAATTCCTGTGTTAACTTGCCAAGTAGAGATCTCTGGGATTTGCGAAACAAGTATATTGTCCCCTGAGAACAAAAAAGTAACAGTAATATTTGCTTAGTTCTTTATTTCTATATATTTAGTCTGATTTATGATCACAAACAAAATACAATTTGTCACAAAGTAATAGTTTAGTAATCAAGAAAGAATGACTAGTTAGAACAAGCCTTAGAAATAAGAGTGGACACTCAGAAATACAATGGCAATTCTTTAGATAAGTGAATACAGTATACATGAACTTAAAGTAGCTGCAAGCAATGCCACTGTTTAAAAGGACAAGCTTATGGCCTTTAACACCAGTATAACAGGCAAAAATGCAACAGATGAAATATATATTTTTCAACTTTTACTCAATATAATTATTATTATTATTATTATTATTATTATTATTATGCCCCTCTGCAACGCAATTGGGGTGGCTTACAACAATAAAAACATCAATAAATGCATCCAATTACAACCCCCGCCCCTTAAAAGATTACTAAACTAGAGCAATTTAAAATATAGATAAAACAACATATAAAACCAACATCTTAACAATACTACATAGCCAGCAGCAGCATCAAGGGGAGGGAGTTATCTATATATTTCTAACCTATGAGCCCTCTAAAGACCTCAGATTATTAGATGGCTTCACTGTTATAAAATTTTGATATTTTCATAAACCTATAAAGCTCTCCACACTGAGAGATGCTAACTTGCTCAGGGACACCCATGGACTTCACAGACATGGGGGGGGGGGGAACTGAACTCAGGATTTTTTTTTTTTACTAAGGTTTCTTTACTAAGAAATTTGACATGCATAAATTTATTACTTATTTGCGAAGACCGTACATAGATAGGGTGATTAGTGTTTGACTGGGATTTGCAAAATCCAGCTGCAACTCTGCACTATGCCAGGAAATTCTCTGGATGACCATGGCTGCTGCCACATTGCAGAATTAAAACAGTGTGACACCCCTTGAACTGCCATGGCTCATGCTATGGAATCCTGGGATTTCTAGTTTGTTGTGGCATGAGAGCCCTCTGACAGAGAAGGCTAAACATCTCACAAAACGACAAATCCCAGAATCCCACAGCACTGAACCATGACAGTTAAAGCAGTGTCAAACTGTACTAATTCTGCAGTGCAGATGCAGCCTATGAGACTGCTCTAGGGTTGTGGAAAGGATGGAGTTACAAGAAGAACTACATAATGCCATCTTGAGTTCACTGGAGAAAACACAGGATGCAAGATACAGACAGACATATACATACACAGATAAATTTATCATGGCAGCTTAAATCAGCCATTGGTTTAAAATCAAGGCCTGGAGTTGGCATGTGGCCCCAATTGCTACAGACCAAACTACTTTTTAAGAAACGGCAATTGTTTCAGAAGTCGTCAGTCCTCCTATAACCATTACATTATATGCTGCCTGTGTGGGAAAGGTTCGCACTGGAGGAGAATCCATCTGCTGAAGGTCCATCCATCTGGTATTGGAAAGCACAAAAACCTATCTTTAAAAAAGGCATATATCTGAGGAAGTAGGCTCAAGTCTACAAAAGCTCATGCTACTAGCTTCTGTCTTTCAGTTAGGCTGCATCCACACTGCAGAAATAAACAGTTTGACATGGCTTTAATTGCAAAAGGATCGGCCTGCAAAGGGCTCCTGGAGTACCTTTAAGACTAAGGTCCAAAACACACTGCAGAAATAATCCAGTTTGAGATTGCTTTAACTGCTCTAGCTCAATGCTGGGGAATGATGAACTGGAGTTTTGTGAGACATTTATCTTCTCTTTCACAGAGCTCTGGTGCCACAATAAACTACAATTCCCAGCATTACCTAGCACCGAGCCAGGGCAGTTAAAGCAGTTTCAATCTGGATTACATCTGCAATGTGTTTTGGACCTAAGGCTACATCCACACTGCAGAAATAATCCCGTTTGAGACTGCTTTAACTGCCCTGGCTCATGGAATCCTGGGGATTGTAGTTTGTTGAGGCACCAGAGCTCTTTGAGAGAGAGCAGGCTAAATGTCTCACAAAACTACAATTCCCAGAATTTCCCTAGCACTGAGCCAGGGCAGTTAAAGCGGTCTCAAACTGGATTATTTCTGCAGTGCGGATGCAGCCTTAGTCTCAAAGGTGCTACAAGATCCCTTTGCAGGCTGATTTCCCAGACTAATGTCTTTGAATTTAAAAACTGGTGTCGGCTTTAACCCTCCCTCCAATTTCCCCTTCTGAGAGGAAGGTAAAGGAAAGCCCTCCAGGGCTGAGGAAACAAGTGGGGGACTCTAGGTCCCAGCAGGGAGAGGATGCCCTACCTACTACTGCACATCCCATCCTCAGGCACAAGGGAAACCTGAGCTACGCATGCGCACAAGCACCCTCCTCCCCAACGGGGTCTGGAGCCCACTTTTGGGGTGAAAAAGAAGGGAACTCACCATGTTGAGGGAGAAGCGGCTCCCCAAAGGGGCCGGAAAAGGCGGGACCCTCCTGTCACCATGGGGACGAGGCGGGAGCCCAATCAGCTGACGTGTAATTGGTCAGTCCTGGAACAGAGCAGGAACTGACGCCTGGCTTCCTCCCGACGAACGAGGCGGCGCCGCTGTCAACGTTGCGGCAGGCGGGGAGAGTAAGACGCGCATGCGCCGGCTCTGAAGGGAAGGAACTGGCAAGGAGCTTGAATAGCCTGTGGAGAGGTGGGCTACTGTTGCCAAGGTTACGGAGCCCGGCTCCCATTGGTCCATTCCTCGGCGGTAAATAGAGTCCGCGTGCTGGTCCGTTGTTGACGAGAAACGTCCGTTGGAAATGGTTGTCTGTCAATTAGACCGCGTTCGCGGCCTTGTTAGGCGGATGTGGCTGCATCCGCACTGGAGAAATAACCCGGTTTGGCACCGCTTTATCTTTATTTGGCTCAATGCTATTGAATTCTGGGAATTGGAGTTTGTTGTTGGGCCAGGGCAGTTAAAAGCGGTGCCAAACCGGGTTATTTCTCCATTGTGGATGCAGCCAGAGGGCCAAAACACACACTGTGGAAATAACCCAGTTTGAGACCGCTTGAACTGCCCAGGCTCAGTACTGGGGAATTCTGGGAACTGCAGTTTTGTGTGACATTTAGCCTTTCTGTCAGAGAGAGCTCTGGTGCTGAGAGGGTTAAATGAGGCATTTGTTGTAGAATAGTGCCATCTACTGTCAGAAGAGAGAAACATACTAAGCATGGGCAATAAGTGGTATGATCCTGTGTAAATGGTATGACCTCTGAAGTAATTTAAAAAGATACAAAGTTTGGCATGTATAAAGGCAACGCCCGGAAGGGCTCGGTGCGCAGTATGGCTGAACAAATTCCCCTGTCCCATTTGCATGCAAATAAAGCCGTCTAGGCCTGAGGACCAGTTTCAAGTCGCCTTCTGTTAAACCAGCGAACCGTAACAGTGCCACAGTAAACTACAATCCCCAGGATTCCCTAGCACTAAGCCAGGGCAGTTGAAGCAGTCTCAAACTGGATTATTTCCGCCTTGTGGTTGAGGCCACAGAGCAATGGAATCAAACTGCAGGAAAAGAGATTCCACCTCAAAGTCTGGAAGAACTTGTGTTCTAGTGCCATTTCCTTTCCTGCTGCCCTTCTTCATAAACTTAGCAATGTAAATCAGTCCACACTAAGTTTGAGATGGCTATGTCACATCCAAACAGAAAAGACAAGACAGTTGAAAGACTGGCTAGAGGGGGGAAATGCTAGGTGCTATCTGCATATAGATGCTCCTGAAAACCATGCAGTTTTAATAGGGGCAGCCAGATGTTTGATAAATTGCTGTAACCCTGTGGCGTCCCGAGGGTTGGCGTCACCCGGTGTGGTGACTCATGGTGTCACTTCCCCCATTGACCTCCTCTCATTTCACACCATACAGAATCCAATCAGAAACAGCAAATGCAGGGCCAAGACTAACATCTTCAATTTTTTTTCCTGTTGTTTGCCTGATGAAGAAGCCAGTGTGACTTCGAAAACTTGCAACATATAGTTGTGCATTTTGGTTGGCCCAATAAATCATTGTTTAGATGTTATTGGATTTGCTATATGGCCAACAAGGCTACCCTTAGATGTTTCTTGGATTTCAAGATACTGCATTTTAGCCTTCATGGGAATCCTAAAGAGAGAGCCAGTGCACTGGAACCTTGCTATCAGAGGCTTCTGCCTCCAACAAAGGTAAAACATTTTTTTCTAATATTGGGACTGATTGGCATGCTTTACCCCTACATCACTTAAAGTTTTTCCTGATGCAAAACATGAAGACGTCTTGAGAAATTCAGCGTTCTCTGCCTGCATAGGAGCCTGAGGCTTCACAAAGGAAAGAGACATGCTGGATTCCAAGGAAACATCTTCTTTAGATGGCAAATGGACATTACATTTCCTTGGCTTGCAAAATTTTTAAGCGACTGCATGGACAAGGGGGAGCAAGCCTGCAGATAGTCCTCCCCTAAAATCTGAACTGAGGCCAGAAACAGAAAATGCAGGCCCAAGACTAAAATCGATTTTTTCCCTCTCCTGTTTGCTTGATGATGAAGTCAGTGTGATTTCAAAAGCTTGCAACATGTAGTTGTGCATTTTGGTTGGCCCAATAAAGGTATCATTGTTTGGATGTTATTGGATTTGCTATATGGCCAACATGACTACCCCTAGATTTTTTTTGCACTAAAGTTACTCATAAATCATAATTCCCATATACCACTGAATGGCATGCTAGTAGTTATGACATAAAACAATTAGCAAAATTAAAATTACACCTTCAAATTACAATACCATATGCACAACCTAAATGTATTTATATATACATAGTGAAGATTTTGTTAAAATGTGGTTTGTAAAGAAAAATTTAAAAGAATTTAAAAATGTCAAAATTCAAAAAAAATTATAATTTTTGAAATTTTTAAAAATTCTGGGGCTTCTCCTGTCTCCTCCCACTGAGCTTCACCCCACCCCCACTATCTCTTAAAGCATTTTAAAGAGAAGCAGATGAGTGCCCAGCCCATTTCTGCCAAAAGGTAGGTATTTGAGGAGCAGTGGTGCCACCTCCCCTGAGGGTGTCACCTGGTGCAGTCTGCACCCCCCAAGTGACGCCACTGCTATAACCTACTCCCAGTTGTAGGACTACAGATCAGTATCAGATCAACCTGTTGAAAGGTTACATCATCAGAAAGCAAATTCACATAAAGTTGAATTCTATGGCTAGGCAATGTTCATATTTTCAGGAGGGGAGAGGAGGAGGAGGAGGTGCACCATCAGAAATATTGCAGAAGCACAGTCAGCAGTATGGTCCCTATGCCACTGGTCCCAATATGCAATGGAAGATTGTGTGCGGTGCCAATATGCATCGTCACACTTCACTAGAAGTGCGGTATAGTGTCAGAGACACATCTATGTCATCGTAAAGTTACACAACATAGTCTCATGCAGGAGTGGAAGAGGCTGCATTAGCCTTCCAGCAGATCTTGGAGGGCTGCACCCCCCCCCTATGCACACACCACACTTGCCATCACAAAAAACAAAACAACTCAAATGCCCCCTATGGGACAAGAGAGCACTCCTGGGCACCCTGCCCCCCTCCCCCAGACATTATGAGGCAATTTCTTTTGGCAAAACATAGCCTTGCCCCTAAGGGTTCAAATGTGGTGGAAATGTGCTCCATAGCCCCTAATTTTGGTTGTTGTTGGGTTTTTTTGTACCCCTGGGGGACTGTACTTTACCTACTCCTGATCTAAGACATGGATCCAAAACACACTGCAGAAATAATCCAGTTTGAGACTGCTTTAACTGCCCTGCCTCAATGCTAGGGAATTTTGGGAACTATAGTTTTGTAGGACATTGAGCCTTCTCTGTCAGAGTTCTGGTGCCACAATAAACTACAATTCCCAGGATTCCCTAGCACTGAGCCAGGACAATTAAAGCAGTTTCAAAATTCTGAAGTGTGTTTTGGACCATAGTGTTTAAAACTACCAATAAGTTCTGGTAAAAAAATCGTATTGTCTGAGAAACCTTTGACTAGGTTGAGAAAATACAATTCATGGGGTTGCATAAGTCGACAAGTGATTTGAAGACATCTGGTTTCTCATCTGGTTAGGTACAGAAAGAATGAGTTTTAACTTGCGTATATGTCTTAAAGTATTTAGCAGTCACTCATATTTTCACTTTTTTATTTAGAATCTAACAAAATTGATGTAATAAAAATTAAAAACCTTGTTTCAGCACATTGTATTTAAATTAGAAATACATTAGTTAAGATTTTTAGTCTCATTTCGGAATGGAAATATGCTACAAAAAACTTTTCCGTAATCTTGTATCACATGAAAAATATTATACAGCAAAAGATAATAGGCAACAGATTTGAAAGGCATGAGTCTAGACCAAGTAATGGACGTAAATCGTACAGATGAACATAAAAACAAATTGCAACATTTTATGAAGGAAGATCAAGTATGTCCATCTAATCCTATTAGAACATTCTTCATGCTTTTACACATTTTATTTTCCCAATATTTTGATACTGAATAGCAATATCTAACACTTTTTAAAAAAAGATCCAAAGCAAAAAAGTATCCATGGTTGAAAATGCAGACAGTATGAAGACATTATTGTTGTGGGAGCACCTTTGGTTTAAAATTCAAAACCCATAAATATTGAGATCTTTCTTGAAAGGTTGCTATTTCAGAAGAAACCTATCAAAGATAGAAAAGGTGACAGCTACCTAACAGTATTTTCCAGAAATAACTCCACGTAGTGCTTCTCTCTGTTTGTTCATTGCTGTGTTTCTTAGGTAGCTTGTTACAGCTTCTTTATAACTGGGCAAGCTCCTGTACACCAATGAATACTCTCTCATGTGGCCACACAGAGAAAATGCAACATGTACACTGCTTGATCCATGAAAAAATCTCATTCCTATCTTGCACTGAAGGAAATGGTAATACCAGGTTTTCACTAATGCCTACATGTCAGTCTCAGTAACAATCATATATATTTTCCTTGAAGGAAATTTCATACAGTTGATACTAAGTGATTAATATAGAATGGTGCGTTACACATAAAAAAAAAAAATCTACCTAGAACTACTTTTACTAAGGAGATTTGAAAAAAGAACAGAATTAAATGAATTGTATCAACATTGTCCCTGTTTGACTTGAAATAAAGCAATATTAGGATTATAAAATCTGGCAACATTACAGAAATACCCAGAATAGGTATCAACACCATAGAAACTGTCAACCAACTTGCACTGTTTGTATTCAAATCATTAACAAAAAATGATAAGTCACTATTAACAGCACTAACAAATACAACAGCTCTCAGATACTAACTTCCTAAAATCCAAAAGTAACATTGTTGCCTTGGACAAGAATTTATATAATGTTAGGGCTGTAATAGACAACTTTTCCCTTGGCTGTCACAGAACAGACTGTGCAGAGGCAGGTGACCAAAATGGTGAAAGTTCTGGAAGGTACCTTATATATTTGACTATAATTCGACCTCTTGTATAAGTTGAGGGCAGGTTTTGGAACCAAAATTACGAATTTTGATATGACCCATGGATAGGTCCAGGGTAAAACTTAGGGGCATGTAACAAAGGAACTTACAAAATTCCAACAGGTGTAACTGTTTCTGCTCACTTTAAAGATTAGATCAGTGACTCCCAAACTTTGGTCCTCCAGGTGCTTTGAACATAATTTCCCAGAAGCCACAGCCACCTTGGCCAACAGTCAGGAATTCTGGGAGCTGAAGTCCAAAACATCTGGAGTACCCAAGTTTGGGAACCATGGGACTAGAGATGGATCAGGAGGCAACTATGGTAAATCATGACTGTGCGATGAGCAGTGGAAGCGACTACAGGCAAGGCTAAGAAAACATATCAAAAACAACGAAAAGGCAAAGCAAAGGAAATAGTGACTATGGAAGCAGATGGGCAAAATAAAGTGGCTTCCGTCCACTTTGGGGGCGTAGCGTTAGCCGATGCATGCCCCCGAAGCAGATGGAAGCCATACTGAGTCTGCCTAAGGTGGCCAACTGGAAAAAGGGTGGGAAATGCCGTTCTTGCCAGCAGTGGCTTGAGACCACTGGCAGCGGCCTGCTTCGGGAGTAGGCTGTCCAGTTGCTGTGGTCCTGGAGCAAACATGGCCAGAGTGGCCACAGATCACTCCATTTCACCTGTCTGCTTCACCCCTGTGTTAACAGTGATTATAGCCTTTACTTTTACTGTGATAACTTTGGCTGATTTTAACCCAGAAAAGGTGAAAAACATAAGACAAATGTCTTATTGTAATCCTTCAATGCTCCATTCCTTTCAGTGCTCCTTTGAGGGGAAGTGCCAAAGTGCCGCTGCTCCCATTTTCCCACCCAGGCATTCAAAAAGGTCAGAGGAGCTGCCATAGGAGAGAGAATTGAGGAGGCTGTTGCTTCTTTTACATTCTCCTGGGATGGACTAAGCTATCACTTTTTGCCAGTCTACTCCAAGATGGGGATGGTTCCTTTTTTTTTTTTTTTGGTAAGAGTTAAAATACAGTACTAACACTGACCCCTGGATAAGTCAACTGAGTTCAGCCCCCCCCATTTTTACTAAAATTTCTAGACTTATACATGAGCATACATAGTATGCTCTATGAGAAGCAGCTCTGGAAGCTTGGTATGTTTAGCCTGGAGAAGAGATGGTTAAATGACAGCTTTGTTTAAATATTTGAAAATATGTCATATTGTCAAAATATGTCAAAATGTGAATGGTTTGAGCTTTTAAAACAGAATTTCTACTAATTCCCTTCACTGAGTTTTCTTCCCAAACCACAAGATTCAGCTACATCAGGAAAACCATTCAAAATATAAAAGCACAACATTCTAGGACTAATTTCTGTTGTAACCACACCAGTTTGCCCATAGGCACATATTACTTCTCTAAAAAAAACTCATTTTTTAAAAACACCATGTAGGCAGTGAACTCATGCCATCAAAAAGGATCATCTTTACAATTCACATAAAATGAGATGATGTAAAATATTTTCGCTTTCAAGTACAGGAAAGCAGCCTTGACTTTATTTCAAACCATGACAAGTTATGAATCTGAAAATCAATTGTCCAGCGCAAATAAACATACATTTTAGCCCAAGCTAGGAGCAATGTTATACATCTTCAGTTTTTCATGAAAGAAGAATCAGAGAATATTTTTAACAAATCAGGAGGGAAACATTAAAGGCATCCAGTGTGACTACCAAGTTTTTCCATGTCCCTAGAAAAAGTGGATCTCAGCTCATTTACCCTGTAGATTTAAACACTACAGTATTGTCTTACCTAATCAAGTCATTTAAGAACAATTTTAATGTAGGTTAAATCAATTTCCAAAGTCTCAGCAAATTTTGTTAGCTTATAGTGAGCACTGTAGGTTTTAAAACTATTCAGTTTTTCATGGTGCCATTAGAAAGGTTTTACACCTTCTGATGTCAACATGGTATCTAGGAACACATTGAAGGGCTCTGTAAAATATATGTCAAAATCAATCAGTTCAATCATAGTCTACTTCAACTGCCCAAAAAGTGGATGTTCATTAACTGGAATTAGAAGGCATAACTGTAAATATTATATCTAAGGAGAAATATGTACGTTTACTTTCTAAACAAAATTTTCCATCTTTGTTCTTTTTTATCTTCCCCACAATTCTTAAATTATTTTTAAAAATTCTTATAAAAAACAAAATACGCATTTTGTAAACAAAACACCAATTATCAACCATAATGGGGCCACTATTCTGTCCCTTTAACATTCAATGCTATGGATTTACATGTAATTTAAAGCCCTATTCTGGTGTTATATAACTGAACACACGAGGAGGAAAAGCACATTAGGCCTACCCCACTCTTTGCAGACTTCTATCA
Source organism: Phrynosoma blainvillii (assembly GCA_026167975.1). Taxonomy (NCBI): domain Eukaryota; kingdom Metazoa; phylum Chordata; class Lepidosauria; order Squamata; family Phrynosomatidae; genus Phrynosoma; species Phrynosoma blainvillii. The sequence goes on from JANUYF010000001.1 coordinate 72,146,000, forward strand.
CCCTCTATGTAAAAAAGAGGAATCAGTGAAGAGGAAAGCCTTCTCTAACTGTAAAGGCTCTCTATGTAATTTTGAATCCTGAGGGGAGTGCTTATTCTCCTCACATGTTTATCTAATAACATCATTTTACAACCCTAAGGAGTTTAAGTAACAAAAGCTTACAAAAAGTGTGTTTACTGTACCTTCCAAGAATGAGCTATAAAATGAACATGTAAGATACAGAAGGCAATTTAATTAAACAAGTCACTGCAACCATGCTAATCTGCACATATTGTTAGACAATCATCAGACTGAAACATCTTTCAGTCATCAGAAATATGAAACTAACATGAAAAGAAACACTGAAGTTTGTTATAGTATGATTTGTACAATTTTTCCACCACAGAAATTGTATAAGTGCATTAGAGAAGTACTATGGAAAATGAATTATGTCAAACTGGCAACTTTCACACATTTAGTGCTTCATCTGGTTGGTTTTGTCACGGCTGTTCTGTGAAAGATTCCTTTTTAGACTGTTCCATTAACTGATGAGCTTCATTTGAACAAACAAACAAACAAACAGTCCAAACAAACCTGCTTTTTGTAGTAGACTTTGCAAACATCCTGATCTATATGCAGACTTTTTATTTGGCACATCATCAACACATAGGTAAAATAAATGAAAAACAGACTTTTACAGTTAGTGATTAAGAGAAACAAAGCAAAAATAAATGTCACGAGCAAATTTTTAAAAAAGTATTTCCAACTGATAGTGCTATTGAACTATTTCAAGTCAGCAATATATACAAATCATATTTCCTACCATCACTGAACTGCTAGAATTCTTTTATTGTGCTCTCTCTTGAAGTGCCCCAATATTAAAATTTATGAGATCTCCACTCTTAATTTCTGTTTTTTTTCTTTAGATCAATCTGGTCTTTTAGTGCAGGCATTTAGAGATCTGAAAAGTTTTGTAAACTCTGGCTATTGTCCACCAGTGATTTCTGTTAACTGTCTCTTGCTTGTAATGTTCTTCTTTCTCTTAACAAAGCAGCATATCAAACTGTAGTGTCTCCAAAGTCTTTGTTCCAGCGAATATAAGCTTCCAGGGTCTGAGGGCTCAGACTGCGTTTAATTTTTTTCAAAGATTCAGTAAAGTCCGACAATCTGATGTTCCTCATCTAGAAGCAAAGAAAAAAAATCATTAACTTTTAACTATGCCTGCTCCAACTTAAACTCTGAACCAATAAATTAAACTGAACTTATAATGTATTTATAACTACTATCAAACTTTCAAAAGTAACAAAGATCAAAATGTAGAACAAAATAAAATTTTATTTGTATTAACACTAGATGGTGCCAATACAGGTATACCTCACTTAATGAAGTAGATATGTTCCTGGGCTTTACTTTAACAAAACCTTTGGTACCAGAGGCAGAAACAACATGGAAAGAACAGAGATAGTTTCCTACACTACAAAAAAGAAGAGCAGTTCAACATGTTTCAGCAAACTTTTTATTCAAAACTAACATTATACAAATGTGAAATGAAACATCCAGGTCAGGTAAACTTTGCATAAGTAAACGAAAACATTTAGAATTTTCTGGAAACTATTTGAAAGCTTCTTTCTAAATGCATCTTGGGATTATTATTTTTTTCTTTCAACAGTATCCAATTTTCATATGATTTCCCACTTGGTGATGAAACTTAAGAGATATATTTTTTCAATATGACAAGGCAACTGGTGAGGCAGGCTAATCTGTTTCCCCCCTTTCCTTGCCTTTTGTTCTTCATACATGCTCAGTGATTCTGAAGGTTTACCTTGCCTACTGTAGGCAGCTGAGCACACCTCCAGTAGAATCACCTAGAGCAGAATCCCATTCTTCCCCAGCTCAAGCTTGACCCTCTTCCCAATGCCAATTCTCCAAAAGAAACAAACAAACAAAATCCAGCTAGACAGAATACAAGAAAAGAGGAGGACTCGGTGGGCCACTATAAAAAGACCTCGTTAAAAGGAGTTTCTTTATCAGAGGTTTGGTTAACTGAGGTATGCCTGTATATATTGACACATGTCCAGCAAAAATCTCAGGCTGCTCACAATTACTTCTCTCTACTAAGATTTATCATACTAAAACAGAGGAATGGATCCAACATGGCATAACTGGAAGGCAAATCAAACAACCTATCTTTCCTGCCCTGCTGGCTCTTGTATCCCTTATGTAATACTAAAGGGACCTAAAAGAACACTGTGGGACATGTCATACAGGGCTGCAGTGGGCAAAACTGAAATTAAGTGAAGAAATCTTCTGCAAGCAGAGTTGCTGCATATAAACCCTATTTTCACCTTGACTTTTTGTCAAGTCTGTATTTGAAATAGAAGTCAAATGCTGTCAATTCTATAAATATCCAATACCATGCAAGAAGCTGATTTCTTAAATAAATTTCAGTTCCTGGATTCTTCAGCTGCAGTCATATGTCAAAATGATTATAAATCCTAAACGGTAGCATGAAAATGATATGCACTGCAAGGAAAAGAATTTAGTGAATATGTTTGTGTCCTAGGTCCTAAATCAGTGTAAGCTATGACCCATAAAGTATTTTATTGGTATCAAATATTTTCAGGATCTTTTGTTGCTATTTAGTTTGGTGTTCCAGCTGTACTTTTGCTTTGTGTATTAGACATACAAATCAGATAATTCACTTTATTAAGATAAATTGTGCAACTGCAAGTTCTAAATAGACAAGTTTATAGTGCTTTCAGTTACGTCTCTGGAATTTATAGTGAACACTGTTTACCTATCCTATGCAGCAGCTTCTTTCCCCTTATTTTTTCATCTGAGATCTGCAAACCAGAAACTGTATTCTACTTTATAAGTTATGAAGAGTGAGTAGTTTATTTTCTGTTTGGCATGTCAAGTCTTAAACAGCATACCTCACTAGCAGACATGTTCTTCACTTGCTCTGGTTTAAGTTCTGCAAGGAAATCACAATCAGTAAGTTTCAAAAGAAATACATATATGATCAAAATCCACAATATTTGAAGCATCACTGTGTAGGTAAAGGCAACATCAGCAATAGTGAGATCCATTGTTTTTCAGTCTTAATATGAATTTTGATGTTTAAAACCTACACTGTACCCAGTATCTTCTATTCTGATATTGATTACTGATACGATTTATAGAAAAAGTGCCAGAATAGTGGGAGTGGGACTTTCCCCCTCTCCTCTACTGTAGTCTTCCATGGGCCCCAAAATCTGTTGCAAAGGATATCTCATCCCTCCAAGAAGAGATTATGAGGGGCCGTAAGGAAGAGGAAGAATACATTAATACTAATTTGAGAAAGCCTGGCCTAGAATAATTATTCAAAGCAAATATAAAACTTACTGCTTTACAGCATAATTTGCTAATGCAAAAATGTGTAATCATTTATATCCACTGAATGTATTTTTACACTCTGTAGGTGTCAAATGTATATGCCCTATATTATAAATGATTTCAGTGTTTCAGAATTAATTTATGAGACCAAGGTGCAAAACTAAGGAATTGTCCTCTATAATAATACTAATAATAATATGATTTATTTGTATACCGCCCCTCTGGCAAGCCAATCTAGGCGGTGAACAACAACAGTAAATTACAACAAATTAAACAATATCATTCCCTCCTCCCCGAACATCAAACAAATAACAACATTAAGATCCCTTCCCTCATTCCTACCCACCCCACCCCCAAAACAAATCAACAAACAAATTAAAAAACAATTATTAAAATATACAATATACACTATAAAAATACAATGTGCAATATATAATGCATAATTGCATTATTGCGGGGAAGATGTTGCTGGGGAGGGATTATAAACTCTTCCCAGTCTCTCCAGCCACGCTCCAGCCACCGCTGTGTTGCTGGGGAAGTTGTTGTCCCCGGCGGTCCTAGCGCCTCTGCCTCGGCCTCCGGCTCGCGTCGCAGCCGTAGCTGTTCCGTTTACGGGAGGGATGACAGCCGGCGGGCTTTTAAGGTCTTCCTGGCCGTGCTCCGGCCACAGCTGTGTTGTCATAGCTCCTCCCTGGGCGCACAGCTGTTCTTCCTGGGGCTGCACGGGCCGGTAGAGTCCTCCTCCCGCGGCTCAAAGTGCCGCTGCTGCTGTGTGTTGCCAGGGAGGGATGGTGAAGGGCGGTGTTTTATGCCCTCAGCAACTCCCTGGGCGCACAGCTGTTCTTCCTGGGGCTGCACGGGCCGGCAGAGTCCTCCTCCCGCGGCTCAAAGTGCCACTGCTGCTGTGTGTTGCCAGGGAAGGGATGGTGAAGGGCGGTGTTTTATGCCCTCAGCTCCTCCCTGGGCGCACAGCTGTTCTTCCTGGGGCTGCACGGGCCGGCAGAGTCCTCCTCCCGCAGCTCAAAGCTCTATGCCACAGTCTTGTAGAGCTATAGAGAGATTTGCTGCTTAAAGCTAAAAAAAATGTCAGATATATCCCTCTTGGACAGATGTAAATAGTTCTTTGCATCCCGTCCTATGGAAAAGGAGGAGGCATGCAGCTGGACAAATATTTCTAACCACTTTACAGTTCATTTTTCTCAAAACGCTAACCATGCTTACCTCGTATAGGGCCCAGTGCTGCATCTTTTGCTAATGCTGTTAAGTCACTCCCTGAGTATCCATCTGTCATTCTTTATAAAAGGGAAAAGGTACACTTTATAAAAGGAATTTTCAAGTGTACAATTGTATTATAGGAAAACAAGTAAGTTTACAATGTTTTGTTCTCTTATCAGTTCACTTTTATTAAAGGAAGGCCACTAATCTTATAGAAAATGTAACCAATAAATATTTTCAAAAATATTTATAATAAGTACATGTTTTAAGTGTTGGGTTATGATTCTGGAGACCAGAATTCGAATCCTGGCTTAGCCATGGAAATCCACTGGGTGACCTTGGGTAAGTCACACTCTTTCAGCCTCAAAGAATGGCAATGGAAACCCCACCAATAAACTTGCCAAGAAAATCCCATAATAGATTCACCTCAGGGTCACCATAAGTCAGAAACAACTTGAAGGCACACAACAATAAGTGGTTCACTGGGTGTTTAAATAATAGTAATAATGAATAACATTTTGCCTTTGTATCAAAATATCAATGGTGATCTGTTTTTGAGAGATGTATATATCAAATATTGACAGTGACTGTATAAAAACCCAGGAAGTGAAGCATGTGCATTACATACTCAATAGTTTTAGCCTCCCTGTTGATGAATAGTATCCACTCAAGTTTGCAATGAAGCAGAAATTTACTCACCTAGCTAGCTGTGCCAATTCTTTTTGGGTTAATGGATTTCCTTGCTTGCTCAAGAGATTTTTTAGTAAAAGCAGCCGTGTCTGTAAACAAAACATTCACTATTATTGAGTGTACAAAAAATAATAATCACAAAAAAGTTACAAAACATATTTGAAATACAAAGTAGCTTCTCCCACCCACCCACCCCCAGCTCTTTGAACTGAGTGAAAGCTGTCTCTGGAGGTTTTCTCAATTCAGCAGAACACGTTTTCAAGGTATAGAAAGATCACCCTCTACCACTGGATTCCACTATTCTGCCAGTAGAAGTCCTGAGGTCGATCCTGCCCAAAGCACAATGTGCTGTTCAAATATATAGAACAACTTTCATCTTATAAAAGGTATTTTTCTCACACAGTGCTCCTACACTTGCTGCAGAACAAGCGTTAGAGGCCTGCAAGAGAAAAGTGTCCTGAGATTTCTGCAAGAGGGTACAAGAGTTCATATGCAAGCAGAAATTAGGAGTACTGCTACAGAACCTATTGGGGCACCGAGCAAACTATACTGCACAAGTATTTGGGGAAAAGTGCTGATAGTTATTTTCCTTCCAGTAATGGTTCTTTAGCTCCAACATACTGATGGGTTTTATTTATACGCTAGTGTAGAGTCCAAGAAACAAGCTCTGCTTCCAGATTCTGATGGAACTACAAAATTCAGAATGTCTTCCACCTAAGAACTAAATTAATGAATATATGAATAAACCTAGAATTTCTGCTTCATGTAACTTCTGCCACCTTTAAAAACAATTTTTCTTTTTGTCATCCGAATATATTTAGCAATAAACTAGTAAATTTGGTTATGATCCAATTTCTTCCTTCATACAAAAGGATCTGCAGTCTCAGCAGTGTGAAAACAAAGTAGACTATGAAGTAAAAAAAAAGATTCTATACTGTGCAGTCAATTTATAAACAGTGCATATTAAGAGCTGATATTTAAGGCAACTATTTTAAAGAGTTTAAACTATGATTTACTATCACTAGTTTGTACTCACAAGGAATTAGAGAGGTTCTATCTAATATTAAAATACGTCACAAAGTACATACCTCTTCATTTGGTAAAGATACATAAACTCGTTTGATGAATCGCCTGAAAAATATAACTGATATTAATACAGAAGCTATAGTTAGGAGAATATGGTAAAATGTACCTCTCTTATACCACACCAGAATTTGAGAGCAAACACCACACATTGCTGGCTGAGAAGAAAAGAACACTATAGTCAGAGGGTACTAAATGCTGTAAGACCTCTATTCAAATATTTTAAAAAAACCTTTTGGCTAACATATAGGTGCTTCAAAATAAAAGATCTATCTAAAAGCTTCTGGTTAAAACTGACTTTGGCAATGGTGATGATAATGATGGCCTTTGGAGCAGGACCTACAGGCTGTTCACGCATGAACTTGAGGTTGATCGATAACAGGATCAGAGAGATCAAAATGACCAAAGAAGATCGATACAAGTGTCTTCAGGACAGAGATGATGGTTCCAGTAAAGGCTTTGAAGCTGGAGACAGCATAGCAGGTATCTCATGCTTGGAAGGAGGGGGTGAAACCAGCACCCTTACAGCTGGTGAGGATGTACCTGCCCTCAGAGATGTTGCCATTGGAGTGGACAACCACAACCATGCCTTCCATAACACAAGTGGGCAAGCCTTTATGAGAGTCATCCCAAGGTTCCTGTGCCTCTGTGGTGTGTGATGCAATCTCAGAGCAATTATCTCCAGATCAGCTCATAACAGACCATTTGGTATGGGGTGGAGACCAAGACTGGTTCACTCCTTGTCCTTTGAATGTTTCTTCTTCTTAGAAGCTAATTCCAGTTCTTAAGATTTTTTTCTGGTGTCAGGGGGGCAGGCATGTCTGACTGTAGGATCTTTTAAAGATCATGCCATAACATTTTTAAAATTAAGGAATATTTTAGTAAACACATTATTTGTGTACAATTATTTGTCACAACCAAACCATCACATCCATACAGCTGGGAACTCGAACGCATATAAAACCACTATGCTTAAGCAGGAAGGTCAACTGATAAAAAATGACTTGTAATTTCTCCAGTCCTATTTATTATACAGCTCTAATCATTTGCCCAATTTCCTACTGTGTCAAACTAAGTTTGTTCCACCCACAGCAACCTACATTACAGAACCTTCCTATTCCCATTCTTTTTCCTTTTCACTCTCTTAGTTGCAATATCTTGCATTTTGTCACACTGAAAAATACCCTTGTGTTTGTAAAGATGAGTGCTAATATGAAGCTGTATGATCTGCAGCTAACAACATTCAACTACCAGTGTGCAAAAAGAGGGTCTATAATTTTTGAGAGCCAACAGGGATATAAACTTAATCCTTTAAAAACACCAAAAAGATCCAAAGATCCCATGAAGAGAGTTCTTTGCACAGGAAAGGGCACTCCATACTAAGAGAAAGGTGGGTTGCCAACTCCTCCCCAACCCAAAACGTTTTCCAAAGGATAAAGGCATAGCATGGTTGGTGCTTTGCCCAAGCACCACTAAATTGTTCTCTAAAACAGAAGTAACACAGCCTGCTCCCGCTTCTGATGTTTTGGACAACTCCCATATGCCTCAATCAGCATACCAAGAAGTCAGAGATAATGGAAGCCACAGTCTAAAATATTCAGAAGGTGCTAGGTTAGTTGCCCCTATTCTTAAATAGCAGAACCTACCTTATGTGGCTTTTCATATTATTGTATTCAGGAAAAACAACTAAGCTGAATGCAGATCCTCACTACGTATGGAATGCTAATAAATGTATGGTTTAAAGTACCTGAGAACAGCATCATCAAGTTCTTGTGGCCTATTAGTTGCGCCCATTACAAGTATTCGGTCTTCCCCTGAAGACTGTACCTATTTTTTTTCCCATAAAACAAATGATTAGATTTTAAAATTGGAAAATGCTATGAGGTACATATTCCTAAAAAATCGTAATATATACCGTAAATAAAGCATTATTTCTTAGCTGAATACTGACTCTAGAGTTGAAAACATGTATACAAACAAATACTATATTACTATCATATTATAAAAACATTAATCATTTCATTGGTATCTAACTTCACAATACGCTATTTCACACTACAGTTCACACTCCAAGACTTCAGTGGGGAATATTTAGAGTTTAGCAAAGTAAGAAAAGAGAAGCAGCAATTGATTCATTTCTGGCATTATACTCCCTGTTTCTTTTCTTTTTCTTTCTCTTTATTCTAATAGGAACACAGTAATAAAAGGAAAATAAAACTGTAGAGTTTAAAACATGCTACATAACTGCCACTGCCATCAATCACTGTAAGATTAATACTTACACCATCAAACTCAATTAGGAACTCCGTCTTCAAACGTCTACTAGCATCATGTTCACCTTCTCTTCTTTCACATAATAGGCTATCCACTTCATCTAAAAATAGTTAAAATGCTGTAACACTTGCTACAATTAAAAGATATCTTTAAAATTGTATTTTAAGCAAAATCTATTACTTCAAAGCTGCCAATTAAATTACAAGCACTTTTGGAGTAACACATATATGACTGAAGTCAGTCTCCCTTCTACATCTAAGCTAGCAGTTTATTTTAACAGACAGCTCTTCAATACAGATGGTCAAAGTCATTTACATTAAGTAAAAATAATTAATTTTCATTCATTAAAAAAATGAATTAAACCAAAAAATTTAATTTCTTTTTAGAAATATATAAAATTAATCAAATAAAAAAGATAGTAGCCTAAGATGCAACTTAGTCCCATCATTTTAAGTCTTCATAAAAGTTCATGATGCTTTATTTGTCTTTTACTAGGAGCCAGCATGGTGTAGTGGTTTGAGTGCTGGACTACGATTCTGGAGACCATGGTTCAATTCTCTGCTAAGCCATGAAACCCACTAGGTGACCTTGGGCAAGTCACATGCTCTCAGCATCAGACGAAGGCAGTGGCAAACCTCCTCTGAACAAATCTTGCCAAGAAAACCCCATTATAGGGTTGCCTTAGGGTTGAAGGCACACCAACAATAACAAAACATATTGAAGTTTACCTATAAAAATTATAGAAGGCTGAAGTTCTCTAGCTACTGCAAAAAGAGCACGCACTAGTTTCTCTCCTTCACCAACCTAAGGGAAAAAAACAAGAGATTGCTAAAGTACCCATTTTAGAAGTTCTTGCATGTATTATTAGACATTAGCATTTATTATTACAAGGCCAATCTAACTAAATTCCACTCCAGTTTTAATATCAGCATTGTTCTGGAACTTGTAACATATGTTCTGTCTTCTAACACAAAACCATGTATTTAATGGCTAGAGTTTTAAGATAAAATAACTTAAGAAACTTCATGGAAGCAATGCTTCTCATCTCTGCTTTCCCTTCTACATAAAATTCCATAAAGGCCTCTCTAGAGAACTAACAGATCCTCTTGAGCAATATGGGATGGGGCACGGGGAATCTGCTGAAGGATCTAAGGCTGATGGCACACTGCAGAATTTATGCAGTTTGACACCGCTTTAATTGTCATAGCTCCATCCTATGGAAATCTGGGATTTGTAGTTTGTTGTGGCACCAGAGATCTCTAACAGAGAAACTAAATATCTCACAAAACAAATCCCAGAATTCCACAGCATTTAGCCAAAACTGTAATTAGGAACTTTTCATCATGATCAATGTTTCATTACTAAATATTTCTACAATGCCTATGTTCCAGAAATGTTGCCCATGTTTATTGTTTGCATGCACTCTACACTAAACTGTATTTATTTTTATTTTTAGAAATGTTTGGTTTATTTCAATTCATTAACAACACCCCCCCCCGAATCATTTGTATCTAGACTTCATTTAAATGGCTCTACTCAAATCATCATCATCACATCTGGAGCCAAATCAAATAGATACAATCATCACCGTAATACAAATATACACGTTAGTCAGCAGGAAAAATGCAGCAATAAAACAAGCAGTAGTATTAAAAGCATAACCTCAATAAGAAAGCAAGAGAAATCCACCAGCCTACAAACATACAAACAAACAAAAAAACCTTGGGTTCAGGCTAACTGAAAAACCACAACTGTCCATACGAGCCCATCTTAGCCTCAGAGACCAGAAGCGCATTTGGTGGGAATGTGAGAAGGGTTTTTCAGCAACTATTCCTACACTGCAGAATCCCCATCAAAGAAAGACTAGGCTACTCTTCAGCTTGCTGTCCTTCTACTGCTAGGCAAGGACCTTTCTATTAAAAAGGAACTTCAGGAATTAAGTTATGCTGCTGTGGGAGAGGTTTTCAACCCAGAGAGTGTTGTTTCTCTACTGATGTGTTTTCAATTCTGTTTTTAATCTGTTTCATGTTTTAACTGTATTTGTTTTATTTAATTTCATCATTGTTAGCCACCTTGAGTGCCACCCTCTGGGAAAAATATAAGGTATAAATCCAGTAAGTAAGAAATAAGTTAAGACACAGCCATATATAACAAAGCAGATTTCCTTGGTGAGAGCTTTTGATTACTTTGCTTCTCCTATTTCAGTAACACCAGTTGTGGGAAAAGTGCAGCTCTCCAGATGTTTCTAAACTACAAATCCCAGAAGCCCTAGCCAGCATAGCTACTAGTGAGGAAGGTAGTCCAACAACATCTGGAAGACCATACTTTATCCACTTCTGGTTTACAATAAATAATGGAGGTGCTTACATGCCAAAAGAAAGGAGTGGGAAGAGGTGAAGAGAGATGGTTTCCAATGATTTTATGGAGAATATTGTTGAGTAAGATTTTTTTTTTTTTGAGAAAAGTTGTTTCAGAGAATTAAAGATGCTATGAAAGGGATAATTACCTTGCTTTATACTAGTAACTGGCAACTTTCTGCCCCCAGACTTAATCCATCGCCTTGAAGGGGATCATCTACAAGGTTTGTGAAGGGAAAATTTGTTGCTTGGAATGTTGCTTAATTAACTATTACAGTTAGCCCTCGTATTGGCGGGCTAGCCATCTGCGGACTGAAGCATCTGCGGATGGCCCTACCCTGTTATCATGAATGGCAGCGCATGCATGCAGCCGCATTGATACAGTCAAGCACACGTTGGCATCCACTGACGCTAATAGGACTTGAGGTCCCACATGTTTTTATATCCATGTGGGGGGCGGGGGCGGTAAAACTGAACCCCTGCCAATCAGAGAGCTGACTGAAACCAAAAGCTATTTTAATAATAGAAAAAAAGCTCAAGCAGAACACAATAAGTACAACTGGTTACAGCGAAAATCAGAATTCTACAACCATGGCTTCCAACTCATCATACCAAACCATAAAAGGAATGAAACATTCACAGATTTTTTTAAAGCTGCTTCAGTTTGCAACAGAAGTAATCAGCGGCATGCGCTAGCAAATTGTCTCATTCCCAATAAGCTAGAATTTAGGCTTAACATTGCATCTGAATGTGGTTAGCATGTATGATAGTTTCTTTGGTAAATTTCCAGTCACAGTGAAACTGATGATTTCTGACAGAACAAGAATAAACAGATTTTGTTCGCAGTCTGGGGATGCTCCTGGGTCCGTTGCTTCAGATGGTCAGGAGTGTCTGTTATCAGCTTCGGCTGATACGCCAATTGCGCCCTTTTCTGGAAGTTAGGGACCTAGAAACTGTGGTGCATGCTTTGGTAACCTCTCATCTCGATTTCTGTACTGCGCTCTACATGGGGCTACCCTCGTGCTTGGTCCAGAAACTTCAATTAGTACAGAACATGACAGCCAGGCTAGTCTCGGGAACATTGAAAAGAGACCATTAGTTTCCGGGCACAGTACAAGGTGTTGGTTATCACCTTTAAAGCCCTAAATGGCTTGGGTCCAACCTATCTTTGGGACTGCCTCCTTCTGTACAATCCACCCTGCGCACTCAGGTCCTCTGGGAGGAATTTGCTGCAGCCAATAAAAACTAGGCTGTCTGCAACCGCCCAGAGGACCTTCTCTGCAACCGCTCCCAGATTATGGAATGGCCTGCTGGATGAGATCCGTCATATCTCAAATTTAACCAGCTTTAAAAAAGCTGTTAAGATGGATCTCTTCCAACAGGCCTTTCCTGAATTATCCCAGCCTCAAGAATCAGTCCATCTCTCTCCTGCTATCGTTGTTGTTATTGCTGCCGCGACTACTGTTATTGTTTCTTTTGTTTTTGTTTTGTTTTACTGTGATGTACTGTAAGTATATTTTAATAGCTTGATTGTTTAATATTATTTTAAGGGGTGGTTGGGTTTATGGGTTTTATATTGTATTTCTATTGTATTTTTTAAATTGTTGTAAGCCGCCCCGGTTGTGTTCTCAGAGAGGCGGGATAGAAATAAAAATTGTTATTGTTATTTCCAGTCACAGTGAAACTGATGATTTCTGACAAAACAAAAATAAACAGATTCTAGAGAAGTAGCAATAGTCAAGCCATATTTTCTCTATGTAAAGTATGTTTTCTTTTTTCTGAAACTCTTCATATACAGTCTTGACTCCCAAGCAGACCAGAGACAAGGCACATACATGCATTCTTATCTAAAATATTTCACTATGGCTCAAAAACTCTCTTATTTCCAGGCCAAGAATCCTGTTCACCCTCTAGTCTCTTCCAGGTGCATCTCTGAAGGAGAAAAACAGCAAAAGCAAAGCAAGCAGCAGTGACTGCTGTAGAAACAAAGATAAGCAACAACATAGGGTAAAACAGCCCAGTAACGCTTCCTGACCAGAACCCCCAGAAATTATGAACTCTAAGGATTCCTTAAGTGGAAAACCTGTAGATATAGCTGTTACTTACGTATTTTGAAGTCAGACTTGCAGCACTTATACTAAAGAAGGTTGAATTTGATTCTGCAGCTACAGCTTTGGCCTTAAATGGGGAAAAAGACAAGTTAGAACTACAATACAATACAGAGTTAATGGTATGTTTACTGAAATATGTAAGAAATAGTGCAACTAAGATAAACTCAAATATTGAATCAACACTTTAGCGATATGTAACTGAATTTCCCTCCTAAAATATTTCTGAAGTTGTCACTTAGCATACTTCCTTCCAGAGTACAGATGGCCTAACATTAAAATATGTTCCTGTTTTAAAGATATTAGGCAATTATCTTCATTCCATACACATACCAAGCAAATCAGAAAGCTAACAAGAATTTTGTCTCTGTTAATAACATGCAAGAGAATGGTTCTCAAACATTTGTGAAGTGAAATCCAAAATATATGCAGAAGTAAATGTTGAGTAGTATGATACAAGAGCACAGGGATCCATCTTGAATCACATCTTGGGGAAAAGATGGGGTATAAATTCAACAAACAAACAAACAAACAAACAGGGATGGTGGAGAATTATGTTCGATCCCCATTTTTAAGCAACTGACATATATGTTTACTTCTGCATTTAATACACAGATCACAATACAACTATGCTTTGGAATCCAGGTTGCTCTGAATTTTTCAATGCCAGTACTGCACCCAAAAACTGTATATTGATACATATGCAGATATACATATAAATAGGTATTTTAGGGAAAGATGCATATAAAAATAAGAGTTGGGAGACAATAATAAAAGCACAGAATGAGGAATTGATTCTCATTCTCACAGAATGAGAAATGATGAAATGATCATTCACAGGAGGTATGGTTGCATATATGTGGCATTGACAAGACATGGATAAAGACTGACTCACATAACTCTAAAAGCAGATTTCTTACCAGCATCGTCTTTCCATTTCCTGGTGGACCAAACAACAGCAATCCACGTGCAGGTGCTCTAAGTCCTGTAAACAACTGAAAGAATAGCGGAGTTGTACAGTGTTTCATAATAAGCCACCATATATTTAGATATAAACTGACAGTTTTGCAGCATATATTTAACTAAATCCAACATTACACTAGCTTTCATCACATGTACAAAGTGATTTTTCCCCCCCCTGCACTCTTCATTACAGTTGTACGCTATAAAACACTATGTAGAGAGACCTTGTTGCACCTTTGAGATTAACTGAAAGAAAGAAGTTGGCAGCATGAGCTTTTTTGTAGGCTTCAGTCTACTTCCTCAAATGCTTTTGGTGGAGTGGAAGCCAGGGACTGAACATTTCAATTTCCCTAGGCATTCCATCTCAGATCTCATAACAGTGGGTCTTGAACAAAAGAACCATAAAGGTAGATTGGAAAGAGAAACAGCAGAGTTGGAATTCCTCCATAAACTGCAGTCCCTCAGCAATGGATTGAACAAGAACAATGGCTTCCTGGTTCACTGCATGCATTTCAACACTATCTGACCTCATCCTCATGGGGGCATCCTACACTCTCCCCATCCTACATTCTCCCCCACTACAGGCTAGTTTATAAGCCAAACTGGTCTTGCCAGCTCATATCCATACCCAATGGCTATGTCTTTTTCCACAATTGACCATCGTTAAAACTGGACTTGCTATTTCATTTCCATACAGAAGGGATTTTGAATTTGAATTGACACTCTCACATATGTCTGTCTCTGGCTTCCACTCCACCAAAAGCATCTGAGGAAGTAGAGTCTACATTCTTAAGTCTACAAAAGCTCATGCTGCCAACTTTTTTCTTTCAGTTAGTCTCAAAGCTGCTACAAGATCTCTCTACATACAGATTCTACAGACTAACACGGCTATATCTGTGAATTCTATCTCTAAAACACTATCACTATCCATTTTCAAATCACCAATTCCACCACAGTGCTCTATGATTTTTTTTCAGAGAGCTTTCATTTTCAAAATTAACAATCAAATATAGCAACTGATTATCCCTCTATTTTGGTATTCTTGGGTGGGGGTATAATTTAATTACAAATATTTTATACATTGTTTTTATTTCTAATTTTTGCATATTTTAATTCTTTTAAGATGGATTCAGTCCTTTATAGAAAAATAAAAATAAAGCATTTGTATAAAGTGGAGATTCATTTTAGCTTTAGTGAATACCATGTGATATGGAACTTATCACATATATATGTACCTCCTTGCTATATTCAGTATACCAATGATTTAAACAAGACTGTTTAATGCAATTCTAGGCTGCATTAATAGAAGTACAGTATCTATATCAAGGGAAGTAATAGTGCCACTGTAATCTGCTTTGGTCAGGCCCCACATGGAATACTGTGTCCAGTTCTGGGCACCACCATTCAAAAAGGATGTTGAAAAATTGGAGTGTGTCCAGAGGAGGGTGACTAAAATGGTGAAGGGTTTGGAAACCATGCTCTATGAGGAACAACTTAGGGAAATGGATATGTTTAGCCTGGAGAAGAGATGGTTAAGAGGTGGTATGATAGCCCTGTTTAAATATTTGAAGGGCTGTCATATTGAGGAGGGAGCTAGCTTGTTTTCTGCAGGTCGAGAGAACAGGACAAGGAACAATGGATGGAAGCTACAGGAAAAGAGATTCCACCTCAACATTATGAGAAACTTCCTGACAGTGAGAGCTGTTCGACAGTGGAACACACTCCCTCGGAGTGTGTTGGAGTCTCCTTCTTTGGAGGTCTTTAAACAGACACTGGATGGCCATCTGTTGGGGATGGTTTGATTTTGAGTTCCTGCATGGCAGGGGGTTGGACTGGTGGCATTTGTGGTCTCTTCCAACTCTATGATTCTATGATAAACAAGTATTTTGGGATCATGAGGGTTATGTGAGAGTGTCCCAGTTTCTCTTCTGTGAACAGTCACAATTATTAGCAAAATCTTAATTTTCATGAGTAATCTTAAGGTCAAGTATCAATTATGTAGCTAAATGCTAAGGTGTGAATGAAAAAAGTATATATGTGTATGTGTGTGCAAACACACACACATACATGTTTGTGTGTGTGCATATACTTTTCACTGTTTCACTGTCAGGACCCATTGTTTTTGTTGTTTTACTTGTAAAGCGCCATGTACATCGATGACACTATATATATATATATATATATATATATAGTTCACGGAAACCTCAAGGGTGCTACATAGAACATGAAAGAAAACGGCTTACCTCAGGTCTAAGAGAAGGAAGGATAACAATTTCTTGCAGTGCCTGCTTAGCCAACTGTTGACCAGCAATATCATCAAATTTGACAGATGGCCCACTAGCAGATACAGAATAGCAATTAGTGAAACAATAGGCATTTCTTTCTTCTGAAATGCAGCTGGTTAGATTCTCATCCCTCATCTCATCTAGTTTTAAGGAACCAATACACTTAGGAAATCAGTCACATTTATATTAGAACAGATCAGACCAATTTACTGAATTAGTCTGGCTATTTTAAACAATTATTATTAATAAAAAATGATAAATACTACAATGCAGTAACAATAAAAACATTGTCTTGTTACATTATGTTAAGATTACAGTGAACCAAGATAAAAGCATGCCACATTTATATTAAAGTAGTACATTTTCTAGGTGCATTCCTGCATGTTTTCACTTAGACCTCTCCACCTAAATTAAACTGACAAAGAAAAATATAGTTTATATTATTTGTGCTGTAAGAATTGCCTGGCAGAGGGGTGGGATATAAATAAAAATTATTATTATTATTATTAAAAAAGGTAATCCAGTCTCCATTAAATCCAGCTGTTACTTACCTATCTACAATTTCGTTGAGAATAAGATTAGCAAGATTACTATCCACATTTCTAAAAATCTTTGCATCCTTTTTTTTCCGCACAGCAGTTGTAGGTGTAGAAGGCTTGTTGGCTCTGTTATTTTTGGGAGTAACCTGAAGAAACAATTGTTTCAAATATTTCAGTACTGGTTGAAAATGCAACTAGACCCCAGTGTATTAGGTAGCCAGTGAAGCTGAAGGGAATCAATCTCCTTCCAGCACACAGAGAAGCAAAATTGGTCTTGCTGTGTGCTTTGATAATCTGACATGCTTTTTTCTGGATTCTTTCCCCACACTGATCTCTTAAGATGGGGTAACAGAAATGTAAATAATATTCCAGCCTGAACCATAATTATGACAGCATAATGAAACTGCCTGATTTATTTTTCAGCCCTTTTCTTCTGTACAAACTGCATTGCATCATTGTTAAATAGATATCTTTTCACTGATTATCCACCACAATGCAAAGGGAGCCATGCTGACACAGTGGTTAAATGCTGGTATTGCAGCCACAAGGTTGTGAGTTTGATCCCAGGGGCTCCAAGGTTGACTCAGCCTTCCATCCATTTGTAGGTCAGTAAAATGAGTACCCAGATTGTTGGGGGCAATTAGCTTACAGATTGTAAACTGCTTAGAGAGTGCTGAGTTCACTGATAAGCGGTATAGAAATATACATGCTATTGTTATTGTTATAATGCCACAACATTTTCCCCAGTTATTTACCACCAAGATCCATTAGTGTATATTTGTTGACTTCAAGTTAACTCTGACTTATGGTGATCCTATACAAGGATTTTCTCCGCAAAATTTCTTCACAGATTTGTCACTGCCTTCCTCTGAATCTGAGAGATAGACAGCTGCACAAGGACACCAGTTGGTTTCCATGGGGATTCAAACCATGATCTTTCTGAATCCTAGTCAAGCACTCAAACCACTGCACCATGTTGGCTCCATACAAATAGGATTTTAACCTTAAACTTGGCAGCCAAGTTCTTACCAGGACACTCTATTTTGAACCAGTTCTAGAATTATGAACTAAGTATATGAGAGAAAAAAAAATGAAACCTGATTACCAAAAAGTATGACATTTTAAGAGGGGTAGTGGTGGTGGTAGCTTTGACAGTTACACTGGTGCCATTTTATGCTATTAATGCACTTTTTACTAGTCTTTGTAGCCTCTGATGAAATAGTTCTAAAGGTTTTTGCACACTTCTGGCTAATCAGAAAAGCATAATCTCTTCAAAATGAAACTAAGGAAGATCAAATCAACAACTATATGTACAGACACCTACCAACAGAGCTCCCATAATATCACTTGAACCTGATACCCAACTCATTTCCATATCTTTGGAGAAATGTCATTGCTGTGGAACATCATCAATTGCCAAATAATTATCTCTGCTGTCTAAAGCCCTTAATCAGCAGAATGAGATGTTCTGAGATTTCTTCCCACCCATCCACCCAAGCCACTCAAATCTACTCTAGAGTACCCAACAAATGGATCCTAGAGCAAATCAAGCTTGAACTTTCTGTAGAAGCCAACGTGACTGAGACTGTAGCACTTTAGACATATCATGAGAAGACATGGCTTACTAGAAAAGGTAATAATGCTAGACAAGATAGAAGGCAGTAGGAAAAGATGAAGACTGAATTACAGGTGGATAGACTCAGTCAAGGAAGCTACATCCCTGACTTTGCAAGACTTGACCTGTTTATGACTTGGAGGCCTCTCATTCCTAGGGCTACCACAAATTAAAGTCAACCTGACATCAGCTAACAACAACAACTTGTGAATTTCAGACATCTTTTTTGAAATTGCACAGAGATGCCAGGGGGTCACTCTCTGGGATCTTGTTCTTGCAAACCATGAAACGAGTGAGCTATGGAAGTGAGTTCAAAGAGTTCTCAATGGTCATAAAATACAAGTCCTCTATTTTGAATTGTACCTTTGTTGTAAAGGCATACTGTTAAAACGTTCAGCACACTGTACATGGAGCTATCAACCTTACCTTCTGATTTGAGGTTGCAGGAACAGTCCCCTGTCTAGGTACAGAAAAGTTGGATATTCCACTATAACTAGGTGTCCTTTGATGACCTGAAAAACCTACAGATCCAGATTTTGCGACAGATTTCGAACGAGGGAGGGAGTTACTAGCGTGAGTCAATGGATCCTTCTTTTTTGGAACAGCTCCACTTTCTACAGAAAGAAAAGACAGACATGTAAATACCGTACAGAGCTATTCAAATAGTGAGTTGAATATCTCCATTCAGTACATCTTGATTAAATCTGCTTGCCTTAAAACAATTCTAATGGGCCTGCATTCACAAATACTAACCATGGGGGTAATACTTTTGTTATATGCCAAGTAAATTTTGCCTTACGTGGGAAAATTTCCCTAGTACAAAAATCTCCTGTAAGTCTACAAAAATTACCGCTACCAGCTCTATTAGCTATGTTAATCTTTCTATCACTAACTGATAATAAAACACCACTGATCATACAGCTGTTGCAAAATTAACCTCCTTCTTTTATTTAGCATCTTGTAAATACAGTATGTGAATCTCCATAGCATGCATGTACTCAAGTAGCTTTATCATAATATTGCTACAGCATTCCCCAGTCTAATGAACTTCAACTGTGTTGGACTCCAACTCCAAATCATCCCTGAAGAGCTCCTGGCTTGGAAAGGCTGAACCACTATAATTTGCATAACAAAGTAATGTAATTTATTATTGGCCACATACTGCAGATTATTGGCTGAGGTTAACAGAGGCTTCTAGAGCACCTAATGAACTTCACAGCCAAGATTAGATCTGAACTAGTGACTTCCTGATTTAAATTTTACTCTCTTAGTAACTTAGAAACTAAGGGGGGTTGCAGACTGCCAGAAATAGTGCAAAAATAAAAAAACAAAAATAAAAATAAAAAAAACAATTCCCATGATTCCCTAGCACTAACCCTAACCCTAAAAGTGGACTCAATTTGCACTATTTCTGGCAGTCTGCAACCCCCCTAAACCATTCTAGAAAGACACACAATCTGCAAAATGATTTCTGCAGCATCCAAACATTGTTAATTTTTTGACTAGGAAAAAGAAACAAAATTTACAGTTGGATACAGCTAATGTCAGCCAAACTCAAAATAGATCTGCTCATATTCTTCTAGAAAACATCCGCTATGATGCAATTAAACAAACTAAAACAGACATTTTGGCAGAATACAATCCATTGCTTGCACTGATTTTTATATCAGTATGTGACATGTGTTACCCTGCTACATGTTTAAATGAAAATAACCAAGAATAACAGCCCATACCACTTCACTTGACCGAAAATAATGATTTGTAGTGAAATGGATATATGATGTGGTTTGCTTTATATTAACCTAGTCATATTTTAATAACTTCAGATTCTAGTCTTAAAACTATAACAGAATCATAGAGTTGGTGGGTTTCCAAGGACAATCTAGTTCAAGTCCCTGTCAGTGCAGGAATCTACCACTAAAGTACATACGCCTAAGAGGTAGGCATATGACCACTTCGAAAGCCTTCAATGAAAGTCCACCACCTTTCGAGGGTATAAACCCTTAAGTGAAGAGATGAAGCCCAGTATTACCAGTGAGAGAAAGCAACACAGTAAACACATTTTAAAAGTCTTTTAAGAACATCAGAACTGATCTCCCTATTTAAGGATTTGTATCACATTTCAGTTTTTAAAAGAATTGGGATGATTAATGAAAGAACTTAACAAAAATAATGAAGGTAATAATTACAGAAACAAACACTAAAACAGCTAAAAATATAATAATTGCAAAAGCCTTAAAACTGTTCACTAAAAGGGTGCAGTGTACAGACTACTGTGTGAACATTACTAGATTCTAGACACTGGGAGTCACAACCAAAAAAGTTACCACCTATTCTATTTGCTTCTTTATTTAATCCAAAACCCCATAGATGCTGCCAGACAGAATGATGTGGGACAAGACAGGATGATAAAATTCCCAGGTTCCAAGCTGTCTAGAGCTGGGGTCAGCAACCTATGGCCCACGGGCCGCACCCGGCGTGCCGAGGCCTTCTGACCGGCCCTTGACCGGTCAGAAGGCCACCGCCACCGGCTTTCGCAGCTGCGGGGGTCCTCTGGGGTGCCATTTTGTGTTCCAAAATGGCGCCCAAGTCTCACGCGACCTTTCCCGTCCTGCCCCGCAACAGGAAAGGTCACATGAGACTCTGGGTGCCATTTTGGAACACAAAATGCCGCCCCGGAGGACCCCCGCAGCCGTGCCGGGCCTCTCCGAGGCCCGGTGCAGTCGAGGGAGCCCTCCTGGGGGACGAGGGAGCCCTCTCCAAGGCCCAGTGCGGTCGAGGGAGCCCTCCTGGGGGACCCCTGCAGAGTACTGCACATGCACGAACGAGTCGCAGCCGCCATTTTGGAAAACAAAATGGCGGCTGCAACTCACTCGTGCATGCACAGTATGCCGGAAGTACTGTGCATGCACAAGCGAGCGTGCACGTGCATACGCAGTACTTCTGGCATACTGCGCATGCGTGAGCGAGCGTGCGTGGTGCCATTTCCCCCCCTCAGCCCGCGGAAGAGCTCCGGACCAGCAGACTGGCCCCAGGTAGGTAAAAGTTGCCTATCCCTGGTCTAGAGGTTTGAACTGCACTTGTAAAAGCACTAAAGAAATACATTGCTGAAGACTATTCCCAGTTAGCAACTCAGCAGTTTTATTTGAAATTAACTGAGTTTTCTGGACAATGTTCAAGAAATAGCCCCATGCACCATGAAAGAGACATTACAAGAGGATGAATAATGAATAATCATGGACATCCAGAAGGGAGTGCAGCAAACATACAAGTCTAGGTTGATGCGCCACAAGAGGACATCACATCGCTTCTTGTCACCACTTTCAGATGGTTTTTGGCCTAAATAAGACAACTGGGATTGGAGGGTTGATAGGGGTAAAAAAGTGAAACCACCCACATTTGCAAACTTATCTTTTTGTCTGAACCCATTTTCAGATCAAAAAATCTGAAAAACTGTACATTTTAGGGGTTTGGGATACCACCAGAGATCTTTGAAAGCCTCAAACAGGCTTGGTGGTGTGGAGCCCTGGTGGCGCAGTGGTTAAATGCCTGTACTGCAGCCACTCACTCATAGACCACAAGGTTGCGAGTTCAATACTAGCCAGGGCTCAGGCTAGACTCCGGCCTGTATCCTTCTGAGGTCGCTAAAATGAGTACCCAACTGTTGGGGGGCAATGAGCTTACAGTTGTAAACCGCTTAGACATCCCATAGCGCAATATTAAGCGGTATATAAATGAAGCTGCTTTGCTTTGCTTGCAGGGGTTGCAAGCGGCTCCTGAGACCACATTTTCTGCATACCTGCTTTAGGATGATTGCAAAACCATCCAGAACAGGCTGACCACCACCTCCCAAGACAAACCATTTTCCAACAGAATTTCAATCTCGTAAGGATTGCACACCTCATGTTACTGACCCTCTCATTTCCATTATTAATTCTTAAATCAAGCACATAGGTTACAGCAGGGGTAGGCAACCTTTCCCCTTTAAGGGCCGAGGGACTTCAGCTCCCAGAATCCCAGGAGCTATTGGCCAACATGGGACTATTGGCCAACATGGCTGAGGCTTCTGGGAGCTGAAGTCCCTCGGCCCTTAAAGGAGAAAGGTTGCCTACCCCTGGGTTACAGAGTTGAATATTATCTGCACATTAGTAATGCTTAACTCCAAGCTTCTGGATGATCACACTCAACAGTTTCACATAGATGTTCAAAAGAACAGTGGACAAATAGAAATCCTGCAAAACTTCATAGCATAAATACGATCTATAGGAACTCCAGTTTGTCAGTATCACCTTCTGAAATTAGCTTTCTGGATAGAGTTGAAACAACCATAATACCATCCCACTAATTCTCATTCCAGAGAACAAGTGCAGAAGGATGTCATGGTACAGAAGGCTCCTGAGAAGGCCAGAAAAACTTAGGATCAAAGTGTACAAGTATATGGTTTTAAATAGTTGTGGTTTGAACTATTGCTTTGTTTAATATGGTATTGTCTTGCTTCAATTTCTGTCAAGCCCTCCATATCCATTGATTCAACCATGCATGGCTTGAAAATATTCATATTCAGGGGAAAACCCCAATAAGTAAACCATGATTTTTCCTTCTTAGATTATTTAATCCTTCTAGTGCTACTACTTTCTTCCTCTATTTCTTTACATATTATCTATTTTCCACTGCTTATGCCTCTAACTATTTTTCACATTCTAGTACTCTTTCATTCTCTATCCTTAACCTTTTATCTTATTCCCATTATTTCCTCATTTTTTCCCCCTTATTCTTACTCAACTTCTTTTCTATATAACTCTCTACTGGTTCCCATCGTTCCTTAACTTTATCTACTGCCTTATCTTGTCTTAATGCTGTAAGTATATCCATTCTCATGGCTTCCTTCAATTTTACAAACCACGCTCCTATCTTAGCGATTTCTGTATTTTTCCAGCATCTCGTGTAGGTTATCCTCACAACTGAAATCATATAGAGGAGAATATATCCATATTTTTTCTCTACTTTCTTATCTTCATTTAACATGTTCAATAGAAAGATTTTAGGGCAATTCGGTATTTTTATACCTAATGCTTCATTTATTGATCTTCTTATCCTTTTCCAATATCCTTTAGCTTTTGGGCAACGCCACCACATGTGGTATAATGTCCCTTTCTTCATCTCACATTTCCAGCATTCCCTTTTACCTGACTTATAAATTGCATTTATTTTAACTGGCGTGAGATACCATCTATTCATCATTTTCAAAAAGTTCTCTTTAAAGTCTTGACATGCTGTGAATTTATGGGTTTGGGTCCAAGTTTTTCCCCAGCTTTCTATATTTATATTTTTCTTCATATCTCTAGCCCAATCTATCATCGTTTGCTTAATTACATCGCTTTCCAGATTTCTAGTTATGAATAGTTTGTAATATTTCTTTATATGATGTCCTTCTTTATCCATTATGATTTTGTCCAAATCCGTATTTTTATCTTCAAATCCAACCATATTCATATCCAATTTGAGTCTTTCTTTTAATTGTAAATATAAAAACCAACTGTTTCCGATTCCTTCTGAATCCAATTGTTTTTTGTTTTTTTCATTGTTTGATTTCCTTTTCCATCTATTTCAGTTATATCCTGATATCTGATCCATTTATTGTTCTCATTTTTACTTCTTGCAAACACTGCCTCTTGAGGAGATAGCCATAGAGGAAGTTTCCTATAATGTTTTTCTTTTATTTTCATCCACGCCTTTAATAAACTTCTTCTTAAACCGTGATATTCAAAATCTTTATTTATTGTGGCCTTATTGTACCATAGGTACGCATGCCAACCAAAACGTATGTTACTACTTTCAATAGTGTTTTTGTGTCTTCCAGCTTAATCCAAGCTTCTACCCATTCCATACAACAGGCATAATAATATGATTTCAGATCTGGAAGATTACAACCTCCCCTTTCCTTTGCTTCAATGAGATTCTTCCATCTGATCCTTGGTCTTCTACCCTTCCATATAAATCTAGAAATTTCTTTTCTCCAGGTTTCAAAACAATCTTCTTTATAAATTATTGGTAATGTTTGAAATAGATAGATAAATTTTGGAAGAACATTCATTTTTATAATAGCAATTCTTCCTAAGAACGATGTTTGATATTTAGACCATTTAGTCAGATCTTTCTTTATTTCATCCCATATTTTGCAATAATTATTTTCAAAGAGGTCCGCATTTCTTTTAGTAATATTCAATCCTAAATATCGTAAACCATGATTTTATATAAGAGACACCAGTATAATACCCACTGTATATAATGGGACTTGAGCATCCATGGATTTTGGTATCCACATGGGGTCCTAGAACAAACCCCAGCAGATATCAAGGGCCTACTGTATTTATAGCTGTAATCTAGAAGTGTTTTAAATTATTTTATATTGCATGCTGTTCTAAGATCCCATGATAAAGGGTAGGATAGAAGTGTTTTTAAAAAAAATTAAAATAAATTGTCTTGATTTATTTAAATATTTGTTTATTTCATTTTAGCCCATCATGGGCACAATTGATAAAAAGCAGACAGGACATTCTTTATAAACAAATGAGAACACATTTTAAAAAACACATACACGATTGGAACAGTTCCTAAAACTAAACCTATTTTAGGAACCAAAGGTCATGCACAACTTTGCACTACTTGACCTGTCAGAAGCTCAAAAGTACCAACCACACTCCCTGGAGAGGGAGTTCCACAAATGCATTACTGCTACTGAGAAAGCTCTGTCTTCTGTACAAATTAACTCACACTCCCAATACAGATAATCTATCAGGTCAACCACGTTATGCTTCAGTCAAAACCAGGACTGAATATTTTTAGACTGAAATGGATCCAGATAATGTTTCATTCAAGAGAGAATGAGCAATCATAAGCAATCATTCTTGGATGGCCTGGAGGAGCAATCCACATACTACTGGGTTATTCCCAGAGCACAAACAGATGATCCAAAGTCCACTGCTGGCTCCTTCTCCCTTTGTATTACTTTCATTATACATCCTTAGACAGCCAAGCTATGTGTGATCCTATTTACAATGCCATGCTTTTATTGTGACATATGTATTCCTTTATTCTGTTTTATTTTATTTATCTCTCTGTATTATGCAGCTACAATCTGGGCCATCCAAGAATCAACACTCATGGTAAGTACCAACCTCTCATTCTCTGGATGGCCCAGAGGAGCAATCCACATACCACTGAGAGCTACCCAAGCTGCCTCTGACATTACTGACTGCAGGACTGTTAATCTGAAAGCTGCCTAGGCTGACTATTTTTTCTCTGTTTTATAACTGTATAAACATGGGTGGTTCCTTGCATGCAATCACATTACAAACATCCTCTAATCCTCATAGGCATAGAATTTATTGTTAATCAAATTAATTCTGATTGTATTAATTAACTGATTAATTAATTGTTAATTCAATACATTCTAAGAGCCCTGGTGGCACAGTGGTTAAATGCTGGTACTGCAACCACAGGGCTCTAGGTTCACTCAGCCTTCCATCCTTTCATAGGTTGGTAAAATGAGTACCCAACGTGTTGGAAGCAATTGGCTTACACATTGTAAACCACTTAGAGAGTGCTGAGTTCTCAATGAAGTGGTATAGAAATGTAAAGTGCTATTCTGTTTGTATCATGACTCTGCATCATATGCATGAAATTCATTAAATTCATTTGATGAAATAAATTCACTGAATTAAAATCATTTACATTCACTGTGCTTTGGGCATAAAAATTTATTCATTTCCCTGTTTACTGATTCTCTAATTAATTCCTGAATATTAGAGCAGTTCTCATTTCACCTAGGATTCTATGATTATAATAGATGAACCCGTGAAGCTTGATTTGCTGCTGCTGCTGGATTCCCAGAAAAATAGCCTTTAAATGGTTTAGGAATGTAGGCTGCACCTCCGTGCTACTCCAGAGGTCCCCTGCTTCTCTCTGGCCTTCTTTTCAGTTTGCATTTGTAATGGCTATCAACTCTTACACCTGCATCAAAGTTTCCTTTGGCTATTTTAGTTGTTTAGGAATGAGTATGGTTCTGCTCTGCAGCCTGCTTTGGAATTAGTTCCCAACATGCCAGCCCAAAGTAGCAGTTGGAGTTTCCACTATTGAATCTGTAGCTCCTGACCTTTGCTGAGCAGGTAACCCACATTTCTTTGTTTTACCTTTAGTTTTAATGTTCTTTTCCTTCTGCAAGGGAGTTATAGGTTTTTTGTTTTCTTTGTGGTGTTTTGGTTTTCTTAAGTTGTTTTGGAGTTGTTGCTACAAAGCTGTCTGATTCACTATCACTTGTTGAAGTCAATATTCTTTTTAATGTTGCCTCATTACCAGCCTCACAGACTTTCTGCTTTGTGGTCATCTCAGTTGAATTAATTAAATTTCCAGTGGGAGCAGTCATCTGAGCCTATTTTATTTCCTTGATCGCTGCATTTTTGTTTTTTGCTTTTTCCTATTGGCAAAGACCACCAGAGTCCTCATCAGAGCTGTCCATATGGGTAGCTGAGAAAGTGACACCTTTGCTTTCTGATGCTTCAATGTATACAAACTTTGTTTTATGCATAAAATTATTAAAATATTATATATAAAATTACCTTTAGGCTATGTTTAGAAGGTATATACAAACAGAAATGAATTTCATGTTTAAGACTTGAGTCCCATCACCAAGACATTATATATATGCAAATATTTCAAAATCTGAAAGACTCCAAAACCCAAAACATTTCTGGTCCAAAGCATTTCAGATAAGGGAGACTCACTTCTACATATTTTGGCTTTTTAAGCCATGATTTCATGTGTAGTCTTGATCCCTATCTCCCAAGCTGGCAAAAAGGTGACATATACCAGCATCATCAAAGACAATTCTGTGATCATGTGGCCAGCAGACTGCACAGAATGCTGTTACCTTCCCACCCAAGTGGTACCTATTTATCTACTTGCATTTTTACATGCTTTTGAACTGCTAGGTTGGCAGTAGCTGGGACTAGTGACAGGAGCTCACTCCATCACACAGTGCCTGGGCCTCGAACTGCCAACCTACCAATCCCACAATCAGCGTTTTAACCACTGAGCCATCACATTCCCCCCCCCGCCCCGCCTCTATATATAAATATGTGACTGACGAGAATTTGCTAACAATTGTCTTGTCATCTGGATGTTATTAAACTGCAACTCCCAGCATTCCTCACCATTGATTACAGTGGCAAAGGCTGGTGGGAGTTATAGGCCAACAACATCTCAAATGCTGCACAATTCCTCCTCACCTCCACCAACAAAAATTATTTCAAGTATAAGCATGAACACGCCAATATGAAGCAATTGAAAATAGGCTTGCAGATACATAAACGATAAAGGGTGGGATTCAACAATTATTTCTATCAATCCTGACAAAACATATAGTTTAACAATTGAAAAAAGGTAGTAAGAATAAGAAACTTTCAGATACCCAATTAAAATAGTTCTTTTCACACTCATTTCTCCTCCAATTTTCTCAGGTGTTCCTAAAATTAAATTTGCAACTTTCTCCATTATTTAGACCTCCTCCTCCCCTTCTTCTTACAAGTATTTTTAGTACATATAGGGCCTTTGCAGACTGCCAGAAATAGTGCAAATTGAGTCCACTTTAAGGGTTAGGGTTAGGGAATCATGGGAACTGTATTTTATTGTGGCACCAGAGCTCTCTGACAGAGAAGGCTCAATGTCTCAGAAAAAAAAAAAAAAAAACACCAACAATTCCCATGATTCCCTAGCACTAACCCTAACCCTTAAAGTGGACTCAATTTGCACTATTTCTGGCCGTCTGCAAAGGCCCATAATCTTTTATTCACTTCTTGGGAATAAATGGTTCCTTTATTAAGATATATGTATTTCAGTAAAAGTAACTCACATATTAGATCAACACTTACAGATGTATATCGTGTTCAAATTTATCAAGTTGAAACCTTGCAATAGCCTACCAAACTAAAGTAAAATCTGATGTAAATCTCCAAACACTAGATGTGCTACATGAGTTGTATGACCTTTTTTACAAATTTAGATGTAAATATTATTGTGCTGGTAAGAATTTGAAGTGTTTTCACTAAATTAAGTCAAAGGGTTTACTTTTGCAAAACGTGTTCTTGCAGGGCTTTTGATTATCAAAGAAATGAAGGAAAGCAGAAAAGGAGAAAATATTAAACAGAGACCCACCCACCTCCGTTAGTGTAATACGAGCAGCTGCTGGTTCAACACATATGATTCCAACAGGTCATAAATGTGTACATGGTATCAACAGTTAGAGATGTGACATTTCCTTAAATTTAGGAGCCACACAGTTTTAGACATGGCTTTTGTTTTTGTTTTAAATTGTTTCAAGATAGCAATGGACTTGCCAGCGTAGCTAGAATATTAATGCTAAAGCAGTAAGATGCAATAATGTTATTCCCTTTTTCTTTTTGTTTAATAAACTCTCTCTTAAGCCTTGCATTAAAGTGGTAGGCTTCAATAATGCTATTGCTTGGAAAAATCACTTGCCCACACACACAACTATATTTCTAATGGGGTTACTGATGCTTGTTCCACCCGCTACAGCTAGTATTACCCAAATCTCTAAGCCCTCATCAGTGTGTATGATGGATTAAAAGCACTTTACAGAATGATTTTTTTCATTTTTCTGAATTCTGGCTTGCAACAATATAATTCACTTCTCCATGCAAGGGGTTGATCTTTCCAAACACAGCAATAGCACTACTGTAGCTTACCACTTTAGTGTTAAGGCTTCAGAGTTTTTAAAAATTAAAAATCAAAAGGCATTTGTTGGGAGGGAGAATGGAAAGAGGGCAGAAACATCCCAGAAATAGGAAAGGGATGAGGAACTGGACTATAGTGAATGTCTATTTTTCTTTCTTTTTTTTTTTTTAAACTCACTTTTCA
Organism: Phrynosoma blainvillii; assembly: GCA_026167975.1. Lineage (NCBI taxonomy): Eukaryota > Metazoa > Chordata > Lepidosauria > Squamata > Phrynosomatidae > Phrynosoma > Phrynosoma blainvillii. The sequence goes on from JANUYF010000001.1 coordinate 72,175,418, forward strand.
GGTAGGAACAAAATATTCTGTAATAATGAATGAGGGAAAGGATGGGGGGAAAGCCTGAAACATCATGCGACTACCATGCCTGAAAGACCCATCTCTCTCCATTCTGGGCATCTGAATAACATTTTATTCTGAAATTTCTTACACATGGGAAATTTTACTAGATCACAAATGGCTCATAATACAGCCTAGTCAATATTATTACTTAGCTGAGTACAGTCAGCCCTTCACATTCATGGGGGTTAGGGGTGCAGGACCACTGCAAAAATGGGGGGAAATGCAAATACAGTGGAAGTGGGGTCAAGGCTCCCTTCCCAGAAAGGCTCCTCAGGCTTGTCAAGTGGACAGCTGGTATGATCCCTAGAGTGGAGAATACAAAGAATGTGTGCCTGGTGCCCAGGCTCCACAGCTGCTGCTCCCTCCTAAAGCCTGGGGCTGCCATGCATGCATTAAATGCAGAATCCCGCACTCTGAGAGAAAGGGGGGGATGAGCAATCACAGCTGTGTACACACCAGCCTGCTTTAGGAGGTGGTTGGTCCTCAAGCCCAACACTGCTGTGTGTAACAGCCACAGCCACCTCCCAAAGCCTGTTGTTCTGTGGGCTGTATGCAGTTGTACACCCTTTCCAGCCTAGTCTTTTTCATCTTCCTTCTCTTATCAATGAGGCAGGCTGGCCTCTGTGTGCCTGAAGCCTACATGGGGTTGCTGGATTGTTTTTTCATTACCTACTTCCAAGCTTCCCCTCTCCCCACCACTTGATCTGGGGCAACTGCTCCCAGTTTCAGGCTCACAGAAACCAGTTTGCCTCACTTAAAAAAAAAAAAAAAAGGTGAGAAAGACCAGGTTGCTGAAAAGGTCATACACCTGTGTACAGCCCACAGGGCAACACACTTTGGGGGGCAGTTGGCAGTAGCCATGGCAATCCCTGGTGCTCCCCACTCCCAAAGCCTGAGGCTGTTGTCTGAATGTACATAGGATGGTCTCAGGTTGAGGCTTTGGAAAGATGATGATGATAAAACCATGAATATTCAAATCTGCAGATTTCAATCCCACAAACGTAGTGGGGCCAACGGAAGTATAGAACTAGAGAGAAAAAGCTACAATTGAAGATAAAGAAAAAACAAGCTTTTCTTTTGCACTGACCCTCTTGTTCACAATTCCATCTGTGCAATCATCAAGTTCATAACACATAACCATGCTTAGCATCACTATGGGTATATATGAGCAAAGAGTTTGCATACCCTTCTCTAAACAGATTTTGAAGTTCTGAATTAAAGTTGGTAACAGGGTATTTCTGATCCAAATCTAATAACCATTCACTTAAAAAAACCTTCATTTTCACTCAGGCAAAAGCAAGAGAAAAACCTAATATACCAGATTTCTAAAGCAAAAATATAAAGAAACCAAGCTTATATTTTACCTAAATTTATACATTTGATAGTCCATTTGCAATTAATCCATTTAAATCTATTTTAAAAAGATGATATATGTGGTAAAATTACTGCTGCCTAGCATCCTTAAAGTATTTACTAAAGATAAATAAAAGCTTAAAGAGTAATGAGTATACAGTATCTTTGTGGTAATAGTTAGGATATGCCTCCACCAAAGACCTCTTCTGTACTTTGTCACATCATTCTTTTTTTCATTCTTTGTAGAACAGGTGCTGCTCAAATAAATACTCCTAGTTAATATTCTAAAGTACATATGAATGCAGCCTTCCTTTGTCATCCTAAGCATACCTAGCAACAAAAAACAGTGAGACAATAAATAATGCTTGGCTAAAAGAAATTAAAATTCAGAATAATCCAAACATTTTACACCCTACACTTTACAACCATCTACAAAATGTATGGGTTTATGTTTCCTGATATTTCAGAAGGCCTATATATAGATTGATTTTCAGTCCACTAATTCCCTTTTAAAAGCATTAGAAATTTTAGAAATAATTAATTCTAATGCCATGTCTTCACAACTAGTTAATTTAAGATGGAGGAAATTTTAAAATACAAGGAAAGCAGTTTAGCAAAAACAATGGTGAGACCACTTTGAGGATGAAATGCACTTATACAAAACTTTAAAACATAAAACATTTAAAAAACTGATCAGCAGCAGGCAATTTAGCACTGCATATTTTGTTTATTTTTGAATAGGCACTGACAGACATCCCCCTAATTATTTAGGTGCTGGTAAAACCAAACCCACCTGACTGGAGATGTCCATTGCGGTACACCAGGTTAGTACTGTCACTATACACTTCCATTTGCGGCTTGGGAATTTGCTTAACTGCCTGCATCTTCTCTATGCAACAAAACAGAGAGGGGGAAAAGGAAAAATAAAAAACAAAAAATGAACCAATGAAAGTTACGTACACTAATCACACCAAAATGACTTTGCCTTTAATTGATTTGATATGGATTAAAATTACAAAGCACAAGTCTAATGCTGACTATGTAATGATATTACAAGTACTGTACATCTAATAAATGATGTGCTGTTATGAAAAAGTAATGAACTGCAGTCAATAGCTGAATTAGTCAGAAGTAACAATGAAAAAACTGATGGGGAACTTTTCAATGCAGTATGCAAAGACTTATGGTTATCTGTCTCCATGTGAAAAAGAAATGTGTACATAAAAGTCTATAAGAAGTTAGTACAAGCTGGACCCAGATCTTATCTTTGTATTAAGGCTAGCTGGGAAATATTTCCATATAATTATTAAGACATGTTTAACAACTAATGCCATGAAATAAAATGTTAGTTTCAACTAATTATAAGCTACTTAACAAGTCCATCATAGATACATCAACAGATCAAGAAACTGTGCAGTAAACAGCCCTACTTTATTGAACTTTTAAGTACTTTAGTACTCAAGACTATAGAGTAATACTGAACAGTAATCATTAATTATGAAACAGTAAAGAAGCTTCTTTGACACTTCACTTGTCTAATATGTTCATGAGAAATATTCTAATGAATTCTACAATTCCTATTATCTCCATGCTTTATATTGGTCATTAGCTGTCATGCTTCTGAAGGAACTTAACATCTCTTACTAAATATCCTCCTGCACTTGACAAGTCATAACACTCTTCTTCCTTAATAAGGAATGTGTTTATTCTGCATTATTTTATTTATTATTACTTTAGAAGGTGAACTATTTTATAAAGTGATGCTAACATCCATTTTCTTTGGATTCTTAATAAATACATCTATGGTGAAAAAGCAATAGCTATTCAGGGCAAATTTGGCTCACATAATGTTTTCCATAATTACTGCTTTCTCAGCATCCCAGTCTGTACAAACATGGCCTTTCATTTTCAATGTATTCTAGATTATTATACGTTCCCATGTAAACAAATGACAGCTAGCTATCTTAACTAAAAGGCCTTAAATGAACAACCTGATTTTGTAATATGTGTCAAAACAAATTTGCACTTAAGCCCCTTCTAAAAATTCGAAGATGCCCCAAATATGAATTCACATAAGCTGATGGCTATCATACCATCCCAGAAAACTATATTTGACCTCTTATCTCATAATATAAACATTTTATTGTACTTGCATTGTTTCCCAGCTCTGAAATGGGTGCCCCTCAAAATGCCATTACACCTAAAAGAGACACACTTGCATGAGATGATGAGAACTACAGCCAAGCATCTGGCCAGTTAAAACCTTTGTCCTTCATTTTCTTAGAACTTCCATGCTCTATGAGCAGAACATCATTTCCTCTCCTTAATGTAATAGTTCATCTCCAGGCTATAAACTAGCTAGAATCATTAGGCTATTAACAAGAATCAGGATACTAAAACAGATCTGATATGCTTAAAGATCCTAGAAAACAACACAAACTGCTGGTGCTTCTCTTTAAGCCCTTACACAACTTACAACCTCAAGACCTGTAGAAGCATCATCTCTCACAACTATCTCCACATATGCTTAAATGTTCTTCAAAGGCATTGAGATGGATGGTTATGGGAAAGAGGGACTTTTTAGCTGTGGCGTCTCATCTTACAGATCTCTCTTGCCTGGCACTCATAGTAATGATGTTTAGGCACCATGCAAAGATCTTTCCTTCCCACCCACGCAGTTAATCTGATGTAACTTTTGCATGCTGTAATCATTTTAATGGCATTTTGTTGCTTTTACTAGATTATACATGGAAAGGCAAATGGAAATGCTTTAAATAAATTGTTATGTCTTAATTCTCAAAAGTTTTATTTCTTTTTACTTCTCAATATTCAACCATGAGTGATTCCAAAAAGGCAAGACACTATTTTGCTGGAACAGTTTTAGCAGTTTTCAAGTGTTCATTAAAAAAAAAGAAAAGAAAAAAAAGGGGGGGTCCTTTTTGCATCATAACCAATATAGTACAGTAAAACCTGGCATTATCTAGCTCTTTTTAATTAAATTTTTATAAAGAATAAAATTTTAATTAAAAAGATCTGCATAAGTTCAGGTTTTACCTTCATTGACTATGATACAAAAAGGACTTTTTTTCTTCTTTTTAATTTTCAGCTATTTACACACTCAATTTGAAGCCATATTAGTAAACATCCCAAAGTTAACTCAGTCCTTTCATTACACCAGATCATAACTATAGTCATCCCTCCTCGTTTGTGGCTTGAAGTCCATGGTCTTGCTCTTCACAGGAGGGACAGGCAGGGTGGGACAAAATGGCGGCGCATGAGCACGTGCACCATTATTTTCAATGGGACTCAAATATTTGCGAGTCGTCATTTTCCCGGGGGGGGGGGGGGGGGAACGGATCCTCCACAAATTGAGAGGGGCTACTGTATATAAACAAAGCATACTCTGTATTTTCCACACACTTTTTAAAAGACTCTATACACTGGCCATTGCCAGCACATGAGATGCTACATTTCAAAACTATTCTAAAGTCCAAAAAAATAAAATAAAATAAAGCCTTTAAAAGCAAACACAATTAATTCCAAATGTATCTTGCAACTAAATATAGTTTCCAAGCTTGTATATATTCCTGAATTTTAGGCCACAGGCATATGTACAGTCATCCCTCTGGATTTGTGGGGGATCCGTTCCGGACCCTCCCACGAATTAGAAAAATTGCAAATATTCAAAGCCCATTGGTTATAATGGGTGTGTGTTCCTGTGTGTATGCCTCAGGTGCACGCGCCATTTTGTCCCTCCCTGCTTGCTGTATGCGAAGGAGTGAGACTGTGGCCTCCAAGTCCATGAACGAGGAGGGACAAGTGTACATGTAATTTGACAGTACTATTCAGTTCAGGGAGACTTTACTCTGGATAGAACTGCATAAACTGTCAATGTCTAATTTTTAATCTATGAACCTTAACAACAATTTTTCCAAGCATATCCATGCTAAGTCCACTGTCACAAAACAAAACTAACATCTCTCTTAATGTATCTCTTAAAACATGACCTTAGAGGACTATGAGTCTAAGTGGAGGCACAGATAATAAAGGAAATATTGCTTAACACTTTCCTCCAGCTATATTTCTGCTTAACACCAGTAAAGCTGGGAGGGGAGTTATAAATCACTTGCAGAAAAATATCTAGGGGCAGGGGGCACCAAAGCAAAATGGCTACTATGGAGTCATGTCTGGCCACAAAATAGATATTGTGACTTGTCAGAAAGAATGGACAACCTGTCCAAAAAGCTGAATACAAGGTAGAAACTGGATCTGAGATCCAAACACACACAGGATAGGGGGATGGAAGGGAATACTGTTTGTCATATCTAACTTGAGTCAGATTTTTCCTTGGGTGAGAATTGTGAGCTAGGAAATCTGAGGAATATACAAATAGTAATTTTTAAAATGCCTATTTTAGAGGTTACACCAATTGAATAGATATCAAGACTATGTAGAAAGAACCAGGTTAATTTATTCTAGTCACCAAAATGAAGCCCAAACTGCTGTACCAGAATACACATTGGAAATACGTAACACTTGGGGAAGAATGTGAGGGAAATGCAACTCTGAATCTTACAATCATGTTTACAGGGAAACAAGCACAACTGCGATTAATACAACTTACTCTGTCATTAGTGTGGCTAGAATTGCAAATATAGTAATGTTAATATTCACCTATTTCATTTGTGCACATGAAGACAAGCTATATCCACAATTTCCCCGCAGCTCAAGAAAAAAAAAACCCTAATATTTTTGCACAGTTATTGACCAGTATTGATACATGCAAAAATGTTTTGGGAAATTATTCTGCACAGAAATGGACATGTTTTTTGTATGACAATTATTGGGGTGGGGTTTGAACAAAAAACAAAACAAAACAGTTTCCAGACAGCCACATGTGTTTTTGTTCAAAATTGCTGTTTTCGACACACACACCCCAAAAAAAAGCCCTAGCAATATTGCACAACAAAATCATGTGGCTATATTTTTGAGCAAAACTTTTTTCATGTATTTTTTGTGCAAGATTGATTGATGGGTTTGCAAAGAAAACAGCAATCTGGCAAAAAAGCACGCAGTGCACAGAAAGCACACAAAAAGTGGTTTTTGTGCAGAATCCCAATTATCACACACACAAGTGTATTTCTGTACAGAATAATTCCCTGAAACACTTTGAGGTGTGTGACTACCAGGTGAAAACTGTGGAAGAGTCTTGCCATTGTATTAATCTTCCTGACCTGGTCTCCCAAGCATGAGGAAACTCATTTCTTGGCCAGGAAATGAATAACAGCAAATATTATTCTCATCCCCACCTCTTAGTTTTCTAAGTAGACTGGCCAGAATATAAAGCTCATCTGTGCAGCCTTCAAACATAGAAACTAGAAGGTAAATACATATATAAATTGCAAATGTATTATAGGGTTTATTCATTATAGGGTTTAAATTTATTTGCAATTCATTTAGATCAAGGGATTGGTGATTTTGATCTTTAGGACAATCAAAACTAGGTGAAGCAGTGTCAGTGTTACACAGAAAGCCTACTATGGAAAAGAAATTTCACTTTCCACTTATAGTTTTATCAATTTGAAAAAAATGTACTGAGATACAATGTGCTTTACAGAGATAGATAGCAAAGGACAGGCCCCCATTTTGAAGAGTGCACAATCTTAATGCAGACCCTTCAGAAAGGTGGAACCAGAGGGAGGGGTAAAGGTAAAACAGTGTATCATAGTACATGTGCAGTTACCCTGAGTGTGTTTCAGCTGGGATTAGTCAGAGTTGAGGGAGGGGAAAAATGGGAAAGAGCAATGCCATTAAAAAAAATTTCTGTTGCCTCATGCCTCAAGATTCATACCACCCACTATCATAACCTTAACCTACTTCTTAGGCTGCATCCACACTCCAGAAATAATGCAGTTTGACACCACTTTAACTACCATGACACAATGCTATGGAATTCTGGAAACTGTAGTTTGTTGTGGCACCAGAGCTCTGACAGAGAAGGCTAAATGTCTCGCAAAACTACAGGTCCCAGAATTCCATAGCACATATCCATGGAAGTTAAAGCGGTATCAAACTGGACTACTTCTGCAAACGGACTGAAATGGGGAACTGGCAAGTCAATGCACAACTCACTCTAATTCAATGAGTCTATGCTAACTGGGACTAGCAACTGGATTTAGGGCAGAGTTAGAATTGTGAGGTCTCAAAATGTTGTTGGACTGCAGTTCCCAGCACTCCTCAGACTTAGGCTGATGGAAGTTGCTGTCCAACAACATCTAGGGCTGCATTATTTCCATGCAAGATTTAAACCTCTGAAATTTATGGGAACATTGAATAATCTCTTACACAAAGTATTTTCATTTTTGGAATGAATGAAATGATTTTTAAGACAAGGTTTCACTGATTCAAAGCCAACTGCTTGCCAAATTACCTTGCTTCAGGCAGGTTGACCATGGAGGGGGGGTCATTTTATCTTTAAAAGGGCGGGGGCAAGGAACAGTTCCTTTTCATTTGCTACCTCCTGAACTATAATATAGGAACTTTCTTTCTTCTAGGAGCAGGACTGACTGGCTCCAAATCAGTCATTGCTGTGGAAATCTGATGTCTCTTCAAACAAGAAAATAAAAGTTCTCTTACACCTGGAAAAGTGTACATGCTCCTTAAATATCCTGATGTGATATGATTCAACTTGCCTTTGGGCAAATTTAAAAATTCAAAGATGGGTAAAATGTATGTGTTACAGCTTTCTGTCTTAGATATCTTCTTTAATCGCAGTAGGAATTATTATGGATTGGTAACTATATAGAAATGTCATCACCAGCACCTCACACTACTGGAATAAAGTCATGGGATCTGGGGAATCAGTCATCCCTATACAGAGGTTCTATTATGCTTTTTCTTCTGCATAGCAAATAAAAGTTGATTTCGCAATTACTATGCTGTGTAAAAGATATGATTTAATGACATCAAAGAATCATGTGGGTTACTTAAAATTAAGTTAGCACTCTATTAGCAACTGCTATCTAGTTTTGGTTTGCTTCTCTCAATCTGCAAGTTCACTGTTTTGCCCCCTGTGGTCCTTTTTGTTCAAAAAACTGCTTACCTCTAAGTCTACTGTGTATTTTAGAAAGCTGTTTAGATTTGAACTAAAACTCTAAGCAGATTCCAAGATAAATAAATAAACAAACAGGATAATCAGTCTGTTCCATAGTTTGTCACTTTTCATCACTATGCCTAATTTGGAGGCACTGTGTATACCCATATGTATAAGTCTAGAAATTTTAGTAAAAAAATTGACCTAAAAAAACTGAGCTGACTTATACATGGGTCAATGTTAAGTACTGTACTTTAACTCTTATAAAAAGGGAACCATCCCTTGGTGAAAGGCAAAAATATAATCTGTCCTGAAAGCAGCACTGATCCCCCTCTGCTCTCTCATCTATCCAGCCTTTGGTGAGTTCACAAACAGTTATACCTGCTGGAATTTTGTTAAGTTCTTTGGCATCATTTTCCTTTGCTTCATCCTATAGATCCTTTTGTCACATGCCCCTAAATGTTACCCTGGACTTATACATGGGTCATATCAAAATCCATAATTTAGTCCCAAAATCTGCCCTCGACTTATACATGAAGTTGACTTATAGTTGAGTATATATGGTAGATATTTTGAGTTAAAGTACATTTTGAGTCCAGACAATTGCTCTTCCTATGCTTTCCGCCACTGGATTATCCCCCTTACACCATTCTCCACTAAATGTACTTCTACATGACAAATCAATTATCTTAAACTTTCAAAGTTTATTCTTCTATTTCTATCTCAGTGGATACACAAACTCTGTGCATGTAAACATTAATCCTGATATGATCTTTTGTAAGAGTATAAGAATCCCAACTCTTTCAAGAAACAATACTACAGAAGACTGCAACATAGATCCTTAGTTAATAAACATTCTGACATTCATCCTCCTTATAATTATGGGGGGGAAAAAGAATCCCAACTCTTTCAAAATTTCTAGTTCCTTTCCAGTAACAATACAAGTTTCTGAAACATATGTATTGCATAACTGTAATTTCTATAGTTTTCTAAAACAACAATATTAAGTAGTACCTAACAGTTGCAAACGGTCCTTGGCCATTGCCAAATTTGTCATCATTTTAGACTGGAGACGGCGAGCTCGTTCATAATGATCTCCTTAAAAAGAAAGTTAAATATTCAGGCACAGTTACAACAGCAATGTTGCTTCTATACTCTACCACAAGAATGTGAACAAAATATTCAAACAACATTACAAAATAGAAATGCATCAGAAGTGACTACTGCAGCAAAAAGTTCCATGTTTTACATGCTTACCTACCATTACAAGTCTATACATACTTTTCTCTCTTTGGGTACAGACACACTTGGGGAAGGGATGCAAATGAGCACAGTTAACAAAAATAGGCAGAGATCAGTTATATTTCATCACTTTATCCATAATTAGTCAGTTCCTTATTTATATTTTTTTATTCCTTCTTTACATTTAGAATGGAGTCAGTGACACTATTAGGATGACAGTTCAAATTAGATATTCATAAATTATGGCAAAAGCAAAAGATGTTTTTAAATCCTATTTATTTCAATGAAGACAGTGAAGACTTTACCCAGCAGAAATCAATGGTACTTCAAAGTCGATATATTTGGCTGGATCTTAGTCCCCAGAGTCATTAAATTTTTAAAAATCTACTAAGATATTAATGAATGTTAATCTACCAGCCACCTCCTATTTATACTATAATTCCAATATATTGGTTTTGCTAATTAAACATACATTTGGTGCCTTCTGACATCAAAATGACACATATGTTTAAAACTTTAATCTTGCTTTGAAGAGAAAATAAAAAATGTTAATATGAGGACTCAAAATAAACTTGAGGAAAACAACTTTTCACACTCACTCATGCTGCCCACAAAGGAAACAGGTTGTCATCAGATAAAAAGTAACCATAACTAAGTGATACATACAGACTTATTATCCATTCAAAATAAAAGTGAATGAATGAATGAATGAATAACAAGTTTTTGACCTCCTGGGCACATGAGTCTAAAAGCTAGGAGAATATCTAGAATATTTAACTTAACTTCTGCATTTTGTTCTGATGGAAGCAGTGGGAAAAGACACCTGTGCATTGCAAAGCCTTTCTCCTACATTTCGTTTCTTATTTATGAGCTCTGATGTGAAGCCCTACATATACATAGCAATAGCAATAACAAGTACATTTCTATACTGCTTATTCATGAATTTAAGCACTCCCTAAGTAGTTTACAATGTGTAAGCCAGGGGTAGGCAACCTTTCCCCTTTAAGGGCCGAGGGACTTCAGCTCCCAGAAGCCTCAGCCATGTTGGCCAATAGTCCCATGTTGGCCAATAGCTCCTGGGATTCTGGGAGCTGAAGTCCCTCAGCCCTTAAAGGGGAAAGGTTGCCTACCCCTGGTGTAAGCTAATTGCCCCCAACAAGCTGGGTACTCATTTTAGCAGCCTCAGAAGGATGCCAGGCTGAGTTGACCCTGAGCCCTTGGCTGGAATTGAACTCACAACCTTGTGGTTTATGAGTGTTTGGCTGCAGTACAAGCATTTAACCACTGTGCCACCAAGGCTCTTTATATACGTAGCAGTCTGACTATTAAGAAGGAAGTTATCTTATGCATAGGGTGTATTTGAGGTTGAAAGGTCTGCAACATGTTAGACAGTAAAGTGCAACAGGATCTCTGTGTTCCAAATACATTAGTACCTAAAGACTAAGACTGCAATCATGATAATAAAAAACAGAAATAGGAAATCTGTGGCTCTCTCCATATTTTTGGAATTTAGCTCCCATGAGCCTTGACTATTGATCATGCTAGCTAATGGTGATAGGAATTATAGTTAAATCTGTAAGACCACATGATTCCCAGACCTTATCTAACCTTGGTTTAAATCATGTAGACCTCTACATATTTTGGGGCTGCAGTTCTCATCAGCCTTTGGAAGCAAAGTCAACTATGAGGAATGCTAGGAGTTTAGCATCTTGGAAGCTGCAAAATTTCCACCACTGGTCTAGGTGGGTGCTGTTCAAGATGATGGTCTAAAATTAGTACAATTTGTTATATAACTGACATCTAGACCATCAATTAAAAAAATGGTGTGGTTACACTTTGCAAACCAACATCATTCAACAGATAGGAACAAAATCTGTTTTGGATCCAATGTGCCAATCAGATAGTCAAGAATTTAATAGGCTGAAACAGAACTACAATAAGTTATAGCCCAATCTTAACTAGAAGATAAACAAATTACTTCCAGATTTACTCTCCCTTGCCAGGAGAAAAGCAGGGTATAAATTGAATGAATGAATGAATAAATGAATGAATGAATAACAGGTTTTCGACTTCTTACTGTAGAGGTTGTTTGCAATGTAAGCTATAATTAGGCAACAGAAGGGAACAAACTTACTTCTATGATGTGGAAAATGGCACATGCTAACTTCTGCACATCAAACTGCTGGTATAGAGACATGAGAGCAGATTAGGCCTGCTTTCTGCATCTCCTATTAATACTGCTTCAAATGAACTTGAAGCAGAGAATAAAGGAGTTTCAAAGAATACTTACTTGATCCATGGAAACAGTAATATGACGATGGGACAGAGGAGAAACTTATACTGAAAGAACTAGTTATTTTAATTATACAAGAACAATTAATTTTAATTTTAATACTACAACTAAATATTTCTACTCAATTATTCCATTTCCCTATCCAAACTATTTTTATATATCCACATATACTTCTTAAACTGCACTCACAAGAGTGCCTTACCTTGACCTGTAACTAGCACTGCTATTCCTTTTTCCAGTTCTTTAATCCCCTTTCTGTACCATTCAACAGCTTGTTCCTTTTGTCCTGCTGAGGAAGAAAAAGGGTTGTTTTATTTTATTTTTTTATTATGAAGAAAAGTCCTTCAAGCTCCGCTCACTGTTTGGTACCTATGCAGAATACAAAATCTAAAAGATCTAGTCAAAGAGTCCTCTCAGGTACCTCTACAACACAAAGGGTTTGTGACACAATAGTATCACTATATTACCCTTTAAAAGGGTTAGAAATCTAATATTAAAACTTATTCAAAAAACAATGCAACAAAATATATGTAGGAAACCCAGTTACAAAGATATACATCCCACACCAGAGCGCACTACCAGATCTTCTACACAGATGCTCACAGGTCAACCTCAACCTGGGTCATGAATTTTGATGAGATATATCATATAAAAGCACATGTAGAGCAAATAGCTCCAGAGACAGTTCATGACAGCTAGCAAAGCCATGTGTAACAGAGAGAAAAATGCAATTATGCAAGGCAATCAAATATACAAAAAATCCTTCCAAGCAATCAGGAAGGTCCTGTCGATTCCACCCTTCTCTGAAATTATCTATTCCCCACCCAGTCCCATCTGTCAATTTCCTTCTACCCAACTATCTCTGATCTGAAATTGAAGATAAAGGAGCACTGCTTCTCCACCCCACTCTCACTCCATGAAGAAATGCAAGGAGGGCAAGAAAAATCCAACTATTACCTTTAGTGTGAAATGACAGCGGTATTCCCACCACACACCCTTTTTGTAGTGTCCATTAAGAGTGAGAGCAAAGTGCAGGGTGGAATCCCTCTACCATTTGCACTCAAATTGGAGACAACAGCAGGATTCACATGTCTGAACATTATCTTCCCAACTAAAATATGAGATTTGGGAGAGTGTCGGAATATTCCCTATTTAATGAGGAGAATGGGGAACCAGGGCGAGGTTTAGGATAATTACCTTGGATTTGTAGGGGGCTGGAATTACCCCTTCACCATACCATGTTCCATGATAAGGTCAGAAGACCAATCAGCCAAAAAGCCTACTGGGTAAAATAGGCCCAACTACCTCAAGGGAAAGGGAGAGAATGTAAAACAAGTTTCTTGGAAGATGGAGCAGGACAAAAATATAACTTACATTTATAGGATGAGTCTCCCTTATCTGAAATGCTGGGGACCAGAAATGTTTTGGATTTTGATATACCTGTACACTTGTCCCTCCCTTTTCACAGACTTGGAATCCATGGTCTCGGTCTTCACGGGAGGCACAAGCGGCTATAAACAAAATGGTCGCAGATGCCATTATTTCCTATGAGACTCAAATATCTGTGAGTCGCCATTTTCATGTGCGGGGGTGGGGGGGGGTTCCGGAACAGATCCCCTGTGAATTGGGAGGGGCTCCTGTATTCGCACATATGTACATAATGAGATATCTTAGAGATAGGAGTTTAAACACAAAATTCATTTATGTTTCATATACCCCTTATATACACAGCCTGAAGCTAATTTCTACAATATTTTTTAATAATTTTGGGCATGAAGCAAAGTTTGTGTACATGGAACTATCAGAAAAGAAAGCCACCCATGAAAAAAGTTTTGGATTTTGGAATATTTCAGAATTTCAGATAAAGGATAGTCAACTCTGTACACTGGAGCAAATCTGGTGTTACAAAGGAAAGAGGGAGTAAGTTCTAGGTGCTGGTTTATTAGAGCAAAAAGACCCATCTTTTATTATCCAGCTCTTGCCTACAAGGTTCAAATTTACCAGCAAGTCCTAAATTATGCAGTTCTAACAACAATTAATTTTGTGGTACGGTAGTTTAATCTGATCCAACTCAACCTAATGATTCAAAATCCACAATGGGGCAGTTAACTTTATTCAGACCAACCATAATGTCACAAAAGCATGCAAGATTGCAGCTCTTAATGAACAGAAACACCTAAAATTAAACCACAAGATTTGCAGTTTAGACTCAGTGCCCTAAGGAAGACTGCAGATTCAGTTACTTACGTAGTCATTTGCAAGTGTTAACAGCTATCACATTATCAAACTGTAGTGACCAAGATAATACATTACACTTAGTATCTTAAGAACACTGGTAGATTTCTAGTAATTAGCCTCACTGAAATATCTACGCACATATACCATAAAAATCCTACATGACGCGTTTTATAAGCACATATCAATAGCTTATCTTTGTTTCAAACTTTCAGTGTCAGGAAGACAGAAATTATTCACCTGACAGTGCAAGTAACAAGTTGCAACGTGTACTTCTGAACATGCCTTTATGTTCTCACGCCAGACTAGCAAATCCTGCTGAGGTAGTACCAGTCCAACAGTACCAAAAACAAGTCATCCTTGAAAGCTTTGCCACCATCATTCTTGTTGTTGTTAACTACCTTCGCGTCGGCCTCAACTAATGACGATCCTATGTATGAGACATCTCCAAGACCCCCTGTCCTCATCTTCTGCTCAGATCCTGCAGGCTCAGGCCCGTGGTCTCTCTTATTGAATACAACATCTGGCATATGGCCTCCCTCTCTTTCTACTGCCTTCTACCTTTCCTAACGATTCATTCCTTCTCACAATGTTGCCTCAATTTAGTTATCCTGGCTTCCATGGAGAGTTCAGGCTTGATCTGTCCTAGGAACCATTTGTTTGTCTTCTTGGCCATCCACAGTATTCTCAGGACTCTTCTCCAGCACCACAACTCCAATCTTAAATCCTAAAGATATAACTCTGAACACTAAAGTGAGAACCATCTTCTAAACCATCATATTCCCCATCACCATGTACAGACATGAGAACTGGACAGTGAAGAAAGCTCCATCGTTCTACAGGTATCCTATTTCCTTAGCATTGCCAGTTATGGAAATAATTCAGCATCTCAGAAGCTGGAGCCTGCCATGCAGCACAGACAAGACAATATAAGAAAGCAGGGGCAGTGTATGAGATGAAACCCCAGAAGTACAAGCTGAAAGCCGAGAACAAAGAGGCTAATTGGGTAGCACACAAAGTCTCTTTCAGCTTCCCAGCGAAGCCGCCCCCAAAAGGACTCCGCCTACTAGTTCTTCATGTCACAAGTCCTTCTGCACATAAAGAACACTTGCTTCTTCTCCTGCTGTGTGAATACACCAACAATCCTTTCATTCTCAGAGCAGTTAAGCCTTCCAAACCTCCCCTAGTTCTAGTCCTTTGTAACAGCATCCATAGACTAAGAGGAATATGTTCCTCTGTACTTTTATCCATAACAGAAGCCATAATGACCCACAAGACTGAGAGAATTCAAAGGCATAGCCATGTCAGTCTGGAAAAGCGCTATGCAAAGGGATCTTATAGCACCTTTGAGACTAAAAGAAAGAAAGAAGCTGGTACCATGAGCTTTCGTAGACTTGAGCCTACATCCTCAGATGCATGTTTGAGGAAGCAGACTTAAGTCTACGAAAGCTCATGCTAGTCTCAAAGGTGCTACAAGATCACTTTGAAGACTTAAAGGCTGCATCCGCACTGCAGAAATAATCCAGGTTCATAAAATCATAGAGCTGGAAGGGACCTCAAGGGCATCAGGTCCAAACCCCTGCTATGCAGGAACTCACAATCAAATCACACCCACACAGATGCCTTTAAACCACTTTAAAGTGGTGCCAACGGATGACAGTTGACATGCTTTAACTGCCCTGGCTCAATGCTCTGGAATTCTGGGATTTGTAGATTTCAGATGCCACAACAAACTACAGATCCCAGGATTCCATATCACTGAGCAATGGCAGTTAAAGTGGTGTCAGCTTGGATTATTCCTGCAGTGCGGATACAGCCTGATGAGAAAAAGAACCCAAAATCTGCTTTCTGCACCTGAGCCGTCTGTTTTGTGACTCAAGTGAGCCCAACACTCATGTATGGAAGTAAGCCATAGTCTTTGCCAGGCTGCACCATCTTTCAGGATGGGGGAAGAAAGGGACTTCTGTCCAAGAGGGATTCCAAAAACGCCCTCCATTTGGAACACAACCAAGAAGCACGGGTTTATATTTAGCTTTTTTTTTAATCAGGCCCCTTCACGTTTTTTCCTGGATGCCCTCCATTTAGCAGTGTCCTCCTGAGTCCTGGTCCTCTTGCGGTTAGAGGACATGGTCTGGTCTTCCTGCTTTGGTGGCCACCTGCCCTCCCATTTGAGGTAATAGTACCAGAGGAGTCTTTTCCACCTCAACCTCCGAGTCCCTCACCTTTCGCTTTTCAATAAAGGTATCACAGATGGATTTTTGTTTGAATTTGCTAAATGGCCAACACAGCAAACTCTGATATATACGTTCAGTCTAATTATATTTACATGTACATCGTTTCATGTGGTTAAAATTGAAAAGACGTGATGTCTTTAAAGAAAATTTAAATTTTTTTTTAACTTTTAAAAATCCTCGAAGCCTCTCCTTTCTCCTCCCGTTGAGCCTCACCCCATTCTCATCTCTTCCGCTTCCAGCATTTTAAAGGGATGCAGGAGAATGTCACAGAGCCTTTACAGACTGCTAGAAATAATGCAGCTTGAGGCCACTTTAACCGTCCTGGCTCAGTGCTAGGGAATCATGGGAACCGTAGTTTATTGTGGCACCAGAACTCTCTGAAAGAGAAGACTCAATGTCCCAGAAAAAAAAAACACCTACAATTCCCATGATTCCCTAGCACTGAGCCAGGGCAGTTAAAGTGGCCCCAAGCTGCATTATTCCTGGCAGTCTGTAAAGGCCCACCCTCTGTTTTTGTTCGAAGGCAGGTGTTTGGGGAGCACTGGTGTCATACTGTGCATTTCGGTCGGCCAATAAAGGTGTCGCTGATGGGTTTTTGTTTGCTTTCTTCCACCTTTCGCCGCCCCCCTCACCCTCCCGGGGCCTCAGGGGCCTCCCTCGTCTTACCGGCCTCGTCTTCGTCGATGCGGAGGGCGGTGGAGATGCACTCGAAGGCGCGCTTGTGGCAGGCCCGCACCGTCTCCGGAGCGTCGCCCAGGCCGGGCCTGCCGCTGGGGGTCCCCTTGGAGGAGGAAGAGGCGGCCATGAGGGGGGCCCCGCCGCGGGAGAGGCGCTCGCACAGCCAGGCGAAGAGCAGCCCCAGCTGGAAGGCCAGGAAGCGGAGCAGCGCGAAGGCGGCGAAGAGCGGGTACGAGAAGTAGAAGAGGTTCCGCTTGTGAGGCGAAGCAGGAGGAGGAGGAGAAGTAGTAGAGGCGGCAGCCGCCACCGCCACCGCTGCCGCCTGAGGGCGGTGCTGCTGCTGCTGCTGCTGCTGCTGCTGCTGGACGGAGGCCCGGGTCGGGGAGCTGGAGGCGGCTGAGCCCTTCTTCTTCCCTCTCCCGCCCGGAGAATTCATTCACCGTCGCCATAACCCCCTGCCAGCGACTGACAACAACAACCGCCGCCCGCGCGGGCTTGCCATCGCCCACGACGCTACGCCCTTTCCGTTCAGCCCTCCTCACAGAACCGGCGCAGCTGCCTTTCCTGAATAAGAAGCGCCGTAGCGGCTTTCTCGCCGGCCTATTGTTGGTCGGCGCCTGCGCAAACGGGCTGAAGCGAGACTAGTTGGTTAGCGGGGGGGGGGGGGGCTATCCGAGCTGGAGACTACCACTCCCGTCATGCCGTTCGCGGAGTTGCTCGCGGCAAAGAGGCAGCGGGAGCGTAGAAAGGGAGGCTCGAGAATGCGCCTGCTTTTTTTAGTGGGAGCGGGGCGCTCTGGGTAATGTAGTTATCGGAGAACTCCTTACCAAAGCGGGGGTAGGGATAGCTGTCTTTTCTTTTTCCTGATGAGTGTAGGAGACGAGGAGGGTTCTTCTCCCAGCCTCTGTGGATTCCCACAATTACTACACAATTTCTAGGAGATGAGTTGCATAATAAGGTTATAAATTATAATAAGGTTATAAATTATAAATAAACTTCTACATAAAGATAATCAGGATTGTACTGGTGATGCTGCATTCAGAGTGACCTAGTGTCCTAACCGCAAAGGAGGACAAGGCACCGCCAAATGGAGGACATTCAAGAAAAATGTAGTGGTTTGAAGGTTGGACTAGACTGTGGAGACCAGGGTTCGATTCTCAGCTCAGCCATGAAATCCATTGGGTGACCTTAAGCAAGTCACACTCTCTCGGCCTCCGAGGATGGCAATGGCAAACCCCCTCTGAACAAATCCTGGCATGAAAAGCCCATGATGTAGCAGAAAAATGGGACTTGAGACCTCTCAGAGTAAGGAAAGTGAGCTGTTTTATTTTTAAAAAAAACAAAATTATGCTAGTGGGCTCAACAGGAAATAACTTTCCAAAGGTGCTGAGCCCTGAATTAAGCAAAATGAGAATCTTTTATAGTGATCTTACAAGCATGTAGGAAAACCACTCCCCCCTCCCTCTCTAGTTCAGTTAGTTTCACAATATTCAGCACTTTTTGCTAAGCAGACATTGTTTTCAGAACATAGGAATCTTACATAGAAAATGTTTACAGTACAAGAAGACTGCAGCCTTATTAATGCAACCTTGACTTCAGTAGAGAACATCGTCTGAACTTAGCTAAAAAGATGCAACCAGGGAAACAGAAAAATCTTCAGAGTCTCATCTGGTGTCCCAGTTGTTTATCTAGTCTGACCTCAAATCATAGGCAATCTTAGGGCCTAAGCAGACTGCCAGAAATAGTGCACATTAAATTGAGGCACTGCCCTGGCTCAGTGCTAGGGAGTCATGGGAATTGTATTTTTTTCTGGGACATTGAGCCTTCTCTGTCAGAGAGCTCTGGTGCCACAATAAATTACAGTTCCCATGATTCCCTAGCACTGAGCCAGGGCAGTGCCTCAATTTAATGTGCACTATTTCTGGCAGTCTGCAAAGGCCCATAGACAGTCATTTTAAAATGCAGTTTTTCAGGCAACTGACTACTTCAATGATAGGTTCACCTTAAGGTCGCCATAAGTCAGGAATGACTTGAAGGCACACGACAGCAATGATTTAACTAAATACTGGGCAGAGAGTCTAGCTAGCCTGTTAATATTTTAATATTTTCTTAATTCATAATTGTCTAGAGAAGTTTGTTAGTAGATTCATAATTTATTTATATTGTTTAATTAAGATGTTTTAAGATATGCTTAGTTTAATTATTTTTTAAGGAGAGGGTGGGACAAGGGCTGTGTCTTACTGTATGGAATTTTAACTTGTTAGCCACCCCGATTGTTGACAGAGGGGCGGGGTATAAATAAATTTTATTATTATTATTATTATTAAAGGGTTTTTCCAAGCTGTTGGCCCAGTCCCTTAGCTTTCAGAGCGCTGCTGTGAAAATTTTATTCCATCCCAAACTGTGGACTTGAAGAGATTTTGGACTTCAGCTCCCAGAAGCCTCAGCCACGTTGGCCAATAATCTGGGATTCTGAAAGCTGAAGTCCAAAATCCCTTCAAGGCCACAGTTTGGGGGCCACAGTTCAAAAAGGTGCCGAGGAGTCCTTCTGTACCCGAGGAGTCAACTTTTGTTTTAGGGCTTCGTTTATTGGGTTTTATTGTGCGCATAGAAATATCTCCACACGCAGCTCTAGTGCCACAACAAACTACAACTCCCAGAATTCCATAGCATGGAACCCATGCCAGTGAAAGCGGGAATTCTCTGCTTTGTTTAGGGTCCTGGGGCCTCCCTCATAACAGCCACCAACGGCCGTTTCCCCTTAAGCCCCGCCCCCTCCAGAGAAAGAAACAGGCCCCGCCCCCTTATTATTACGCAAAGCCGCTCAACCGGCGAATTGCGACAGTTCCCCCCTCCTTCATTTACGGCCTTTCACGACAGCTGAGGCTCCTGTTTACGGAGACGGTTGTTTCTCTCGTTGCTCCGCGACAGTGGCTCGCTGGCTTGCCTACTTTCGGCTTCGAACCGAGGTGAGAGTTGGGTCGAGCCTGGACTCAGGGAGCCCGGTTCTTGCTTGGAAGCCCCAGAGGAGAGGAGACACCCTGGGGCCCTGCGCTTTCCTCTCAGCCCTAGAGCCTTAGGACAACTGTCACACTATGGCTGCATCCACACTGGAGAAATAACCCGGTTTGGCACCGTTTTAACTCTATCTGGCTCAAGGCTATGGAATTCTGGGAATTGGCGTTTGTTGTGGGGCCCAGAGTGCTCCGCTCTGGGCCCCACAACAAACGCCAATTCCCAGAATTCCATAGCCTTGAGCCAGGGCAGTTAAAAGCTGTGCCAAACTGGGTTATTTCTCCAGTGTGGATGCAGCCTATGCTGTTATAGCGCTGTTATTCTACTTTTCACGGCTCCTGTGGAATCCTGGGAATTGTAGAATTCTCGGGTAGAGAGCTCTTAGGCCTCCTTAAACTACAAAGCCCATAGTTCCACAGGAGGCAGCCATAGAAGTTAAAGTGGAATAATAGCGCTGTTAACAGTGTAGTGTGGTATATAATCTTCTTGGCTCAACGCAACTGTGAGGCTGAGAAGGTGGACGGACTTTGGTCCAAAACCAAACGGCAGAAATAATCCCATTTGAGACCGCTTGAATTGCCCTGGCTCAGTGCTAGAGAATTCTGGGAACTGTAGTTTTGTGAGACATTGAGCCTTCTCTGTCAGAGAGGCTCTGGTGCCACAATACACTACAATTCCCAGGATTCCCTAGCACTGAGCCAGGGCAGTTCATGCAGTCTCCAACTGGATTACTTCTGCAGTGTGTTCAGACTTTTATTGCAAGCCCGGCTAGGAAACAGGGTCTCCTTTTCCCCACACAACTACCTGGAGTTGCTTTTAAATGCACTGTAATAAAGGTAAAAGCTTATTTTGTTAGGGCTGCACCCTTTCTGCAGAAATAATCCAGTTTGACACCATTTTAACTGCTAGGGCTGAATGCTGTGGAATCCTAGGATTTGTAGTTTGGTGAGATATTCAGCCAGAGAGCTTTGGTGCTACCACAGACTACAAATGCCAGGATTCCATAGGATGGAGCTGTGGAAGTTAAAGAGGTGTCAAACTGGATTATTTCTACAGTGCAGATGCAGCCTAAAATGCATGCACAAGGCTACAGTCTGCTTACTTGGGAATAAGACTCATTAAAATAAATGAAGCTTGCTTAGAATAAGCATGCATGAGTCTCTTTATGAACTTTACAACCGAGTAATTTTCTTGCTGTTTTGCAAGATAATAGCTATAGTGTAAAGTGATTTCTGCACCAGGATTCCTTGGAACCCTAGTTACACAAGAGGTTTTGTGAGAGATCTTGATTGGTGGGAAACCCTCTTTTTTAGCTGTACATAAAATAATGTTTGTGCAGAGGTTTTTTGAAACCTGAAAATTATTTCAAGGGTTTCTTCAGGCTAAAAAGGGTATGATAAAGAGTGGTTTTAAAACGTGAAACTATTTGTCATCTTCCTAATGAACACTGTATTCTTATTTTTTTATGAATCAATAATGTTGTCAAGATCTTACTTGACAAGAAAATCTGAATTCGTACTGTTAGATCCCTGGAATTGTTTGCAGCATTTGGGCCATTGGAGATATTTTACGTATCAGCTTTTAAAATATATGACAATGTAACTGGCAATATGTTTTGTGTGTGTTTTCCTTCCAGGGCTACCTTTGGTAAAGTCTAAACATCATGGACACAGAACAGATTATGGAGGGACAGCCACAGGTAATGCTAAAAGCATAAACAATTACCCTCAATATTCCTGATTTTAATTATTTTTTAATACTTGGTTTTCATTTTTAAATTGTGTGTTGTTTTATAGGCTCCTGAAAATCCTCATGCAGAATATGGTCTAACAGAAAATGTAGAGGTAACTAATATCACCCATAGAATTATTCTTAAAGTTGGACTCATTTTGGCACTGTCCTGTATAATTTGCTTAAAAGTATAACAGTTAACCCTGGTTATTACTTTACTGGGAGATTGCCAGTGAATGTCAGATGCTTTGGGAATCACTGTTTTGGAGGAGGGAATCATCTGGCAAAACCATCCCTTACCTATTCCTTGCCTAAGAAAACCATGTGAAATTCTTGAGGTTACCATAAGTCAACAGGCAGCTTGAAGACACACACATAATGTTACTCTAACTGCGCCCTTTCCTAGAAGTAAGGGACCTAGAAACTGTAGTACATGCACTGGTAACCTCACGACTTGACTTCTGCAATGCACTCTACATGGGGCTACCCTTATATCTAGTCCGGAAACTACAATTAGTACAAAATATGGCAGCCAGGTTGATCACCGGAAAATCTAAGAACGATCATATTACACCTGTTCTGAAATCTCTCCACTGGCTGCCTATTGGTTTCCGAGCACAGTATAAGGTGTTGGTGATGACCTTTAAAACTCTACATGGCTTGGGTCCAACCTGTCTAAGGAGTCGCCTTCTTCCATATAATCCGCCCCGCGTCCTCAAGTCCTCTGGGAGGAATTTACTGCAGCCGATAAAAACTAGATTAGCAATAACTTCCCAGAGGACGTTTTCTGCCGCCGCTCCCAGACTGTGGAACACCTTGCCGGAGGAGATCTGTCAAATAACCAGTTTAGACGGCTTTTAAAAAGCCGTCAAGACGGATCTCTTCCGGTAGGCCTTCCCTGAATAGATCACCTCACCTAACCTGGCCTTCTTGTTAGACATCCTCTTCACGCTTTTACTGGTGTCCCAGAATGTTTTAATCCGATGTTTTTACTTTTGTATTTTTGTATTTTATATATTTTTAAAAGGGGGTTAACTGTTATTTATCAGTATTGTTTAGTATTGTTTATTTGGGCATGTTTTATTTAAATTTAATTTTATATGTAAGCCGCCTTGATTGCCATGACAAAAGGTGGGATATAAATAAATAAATAAATAAATAAATAAATAAATAAATAAAACTTTTATTTGTATCCCGCTTTTGGGGTCCCTCAGGGAGCTATTTTGTCCCCGATGTTGTTTAACATCTATATGAAGCCGCTGGGTGAGATTATACGGAGTTATGGTGCTGGGTGTTATCAGTACGCTGATGACACCCAAATCTATTTCTCCATATCTCATCCGTCGGTCACGAATTCCAATGGCATCTCTTCTCTCAATGAATGTCTTGGGGCGGTAATGGGCTGGATGAGGAAAAACAGATTGAAGCTGAATCCAGACAAGACGGAGGTGCTCACGGTAGCGGCCCCGAAACCAGGAATTGGGTTGCAACCTCCAGTCCTGGATGGGGTCACACTCTCCTCCAGTGACTGTGTTCGCAGTCTGGGGGTGCTCCTTGACTCGTTGCTCCTGATGACAAATCAGGTTAATGCGACGGTCAGGAGCACTTGTTATCAGCTTCGGCTGATACGCCAGCTGCGCCCTTTTCTGGAAGTAGGGGACCTTGAGACCGTTGTGCACGCGTTGGTAACCTCACACCTTGACTTCTGTAATGCGCTCTACATGGGGCTACCCTCGTGCTTGGTTCGGAAACTGCAATTGGTCCAAAATATGGCAGCCAGATTAATATCCGGTACATCCAGGGGGGACCATATTACCCCGGTATTAAGGTCCCTCCACTGGCTGCCTGTTAGTTTCCGAGCCCAGTACAAGGTGTTGGTTATTACCTTTAAAGCCCTAAATGGCTTGGGTCCAGGCTATCTTAAGGAACCCCTCCTCCCATACAATCCTCCCCGCACCCTCCAGTCCTCTGGGAGGAATTTGTTACAGCCTCAAAAAACGAGACTGGTGACTACCTCCCGGAGGGCCTTCTCTGTTGTTGCCCCCAAACTGTGGAATGGCCTGCCAGAGGAGATCCGTCAATTGACATCACTTGACAGCTTCAAGAAGGCTGTCAAGACAGATCTCTTCCGGCAGGCCTTCCCGGAATAACTACTGGCTCAGGCTCCAGTCCCTTGAAGATCCTCCCCCCTTCTTTTCCTATTATTATTATTATTATTATTATTATTATTATTATTTTCTACTATAATAGTGATCAAAGTGGCTTACATATTAAGACAAACCAATACAATACATGATAACAATACATGATAATATAAAAAATAAAGTATTATTATTGTGGAAATGAGTTATGTTGCTGGGAGGAGTAGACATAATGACTTATGGTAGATTGCTACTGTTGCCATGTTCTCTAGCATTCATTGTGGAAAAATTAACGAAATAGTGTTAATGAAGCTGAGATTCTGCATTGAGTAGGCAGAGAATAATTTGTCTGCACAGTCCCATGTCCTGTTCACTCATGGCTTTCAGAACTACTGTTGCTTACTGTTCAGGAGGAGAGGGAGTGGGAGGCAGTTCAGATCATGATGAAGCAGCCGGTCTCAGCTTAGAGGGGGGAAAGGAACAAGGTTAAGCTCACAGATAGAATGCACCCCCTTGTCCTTGCCCTGAGAGCTGAGAGCATCCACATCTTCATTGTCTGAATTGCCTCCCTCTCCACAGCAACAGTCCCTCCTGATGCTTGGTTGCTGGAGGTGAGGGGTTGGATGGAACTCAGGGCCAGAGAATATCTCCTTGCACCCTATCCAAAAAGAGAGAGAAGTGCATATATGTCACAAAAAGTAAACCACTGCATGAATGAGTTTTGTGTTAACTATTCTAAAAATAAAAGTGGTTATTCAGTTGTGGGCTTACAAAACAATGCTATGTTGTGTACAAAAATATACACGCTCAGACTGCTTTATTTTGTTGTGTGCTTTGCATATTTTTGTGTACCTTTGGATACATCAGAACTTTAAATTCACTACTTGAGGAACTAAAAACCCCATGTAGAAATGCCTCCTATAGAGCTTTAAAAGCAAGCCATGTGGAGGCACTCTCTAAAAGTTTCACTCAGTGGTAAGTCACTTAATGGTAAATTATCAATGTTAAATCACTCGATGATAAATCTCTTCCAGCAGATCATTCCACAATCTGGGGGCAAGAAAAGAAAAAGTCCTTTGGGAAACGGTTGCCAGTTTTATCTTGGTCTATTGGAGCAAACGTTTCCTAGAGGACCTGAGTATACAGGGAGAAGCAATCCTGTAGGCAGAAGGACCTTGAGGCCCCTTCCAACTGTATGATTCTGTGAGTTTATGGCCAGCGTAATTAAAAATGCATGACTTGATATTTTCATCTAAAAAAATTGTGTTATCTTAATGAACTGCATATTTTTTAAAAATTTTAAGCGAATAGTGGAAAATGAGAAAGCAAATGCAGAGAAAACATCAAAGCAGAAAGTGGATCTTCAATCATTGCCTACACGTGCCTATCTGGATCAAACGGTAGTGCCTATCTTACTACAAGGACTTGCGGTGCTTGCAAAGGAAAGGTGTGGTGCTACTTTATTGCATTTACAAATGTCACATATACTTGGATATGTTATAGAGGCCTAGCTCTTACCTAAACCAGATAGGGTGGCAAATTTCTGACTGGATATACTTTCTTCTAATTGTAGCCTGGGGCTTATATATACAAAACACCAAAACTCTTTGACATGGAAGTTACCTATGTTAAAAGATTTGAGTGGGGAGTATGGAAGGCTCTTTCATGTGAGCTCCTCCCCACATTTTAAAATAGTGTAGTCCAAATGCAACTTTACTGCTTCATTTGATTTTTTGGAGAGTATGATGGATATCTTGAAATGCGAAGAGGATAATTTTTCAGAGATTTTATTTTACCTATGTGGGAGCAGTTTAGGATGACAGTAGCCTTCATTAATTGAGCACTATAACTGACATAGAATTGAAACATAGCTGTATTAGTCTGGAATGTGAGTATGCAAAGGGATCTTGTAGCACCTTTGAGACTAACTATGTGAAAGAAATTGTAGCAGAACTGTTCATAAACTTGGTTTACTTCCTCAGATGTATGGAGTGAACTGGTCCCCAGGAAGGACCTATATAATCACACTGTATGAATAGCCTAGAAATGCAAACCTTGTGGGTGTGGTGATGGGGTAACAAGTTCATTTTTAACTGTGGTCATTGAGGGACAAAGGTAGGAGGAAAGATATTATCTAAGGCCAGAGTGGATGGGAAGGAGATAAACTGTCTAAGAGTTTCTGAGGTTGGAGTGTTAACCAATATTATAATATGTGTAGTGTGACCACTCCAGCCTCATAAGCACACTCTTATCCTGTTTATCATATCTCCTTTCTGGTTCCAAGTCTGCACACACCACATTCCAAAACTCTCTCAACCATTCATCCACTCACCCTGACCTTAAGCAACATCTTTCCTCCTGCCTTTGTCCCACAGTGACCATAACAGACATAGTAAACAGAAAAGTGCAGTCTGATTTTAAAAACTAGTTAAGCCCACTGGATTCTTTTATCCTTGCTTTTCTTAGTGGTAGAGTACTGTTACTGGATCACAGTTTCTCCTCTTCTCTTTACCGAGAGAACTTTTAAGGAAAGGAAAGGGATAGGATAATATGGAAGTTCTTAGAGCCAAGTATTGGCCCTCACTGTAGATTTTTCCTTCCTTTTACTTTATGTCCAGTGAAGAACTAAGTAGTTTTCTCTCCTTTCTCCCTTCCCAAAGCAGGAAAGGACTGGAATAGACAATCTGACTGTGGAAATTGAAGCACTACTGACTACACTAATTTGACTAAAGGAATTAACGTCTCCTTAGAACTTTCTCCAATTTAAAAATAAGCAGACCAAATAACTGCAATATCTGCCATTCTTCACAGTTTTAAAATTTAGCCTGCATAAGGATGGGAAACCATTGTCTCAGGGGAAGAAGCTGGCAGTTGGTGCCTTTCTATTTAACCCACAGTCTTTCCCACTCCCCCCCCCCCTTTATGTGTTTAGCAGAAAAACATAGGGGACTGTCACAGGACTAATGGATTGCTCTGTCCCTTTGTTTCTGAGTTGGCTGAACCAGGAGGGACCACAAGGAAGGTCTTCTTTTCCTTTGCAGCTGGCAAAGAGGCAGGGTTAGTTACCAGTTGAGGGGTCAGAGTAGCTTGCCTTTCCTCCCGCAATCCCCATTTTCCATGCTGACCATTAAGAGAAACCCTTTCCTCCTTAGTCCGCAAAAAACAACAAAAAACCAAGCAAGCTAGCAGCAGAGGGCATGCAGCATTAAACAGACAGGATGCTATTAATCTTGAGAGAATGAAAGATGTGTTAATGGGGAACAGGAAGCCTAAATTATCTCAGAGAAAAGGTATGGTAAGAAGTCATGGGATGCGAAGACAAAACATGACACTACACAATGAAAGATATTAAGAGTTCAAGTGGAGAAAAAGGGAGGGTTCTCTCTGGCTTCACACAGCAGCAGCACTAGCCTATAGTCTGTGTCAAAAACAAGGTCCCCTATCTGTAAAATAAGAGAGAAAACATATATAAAATGATCTTCTGACTGAGATGTATATGCTAGAAAGTAATTTGATTTAGACACTGTCTGTTCTAGGTGTGCCAAGTGTTGGTTACATTATATCTTGAAATAAAACACATACCATACCTAAAATTAAGAACTAGCTATGTAAGAAATTACTTCCTTTTTTCTTTTTCAGACCACCAAATCCTATTGAATATCTGGCAGCATATCTTTTAAAAAATAAGGCACAGTTTGAGGACCGAAATTAATTTCATCCAAAGAAGACCATTTGATTGCTCAGCATATATCCTACATAAATATGGATCATTTACTGGTGTATAAATTCTACAGAACCAAAATCCTAATTTACTCATCATTTCTTGAACCTTTTCTTGTATTATTTAAAAAATGTACCTTACATTTTATATCCTTCCTTGTTTTAAGCTAGCATTTAAACAAAAGTGTCCAAAATAAAGTCATGACACTTAAGTTAGATGAGTAGTTTAATCATTCCATGGTCATAGTCCTATACACAGGTGCTTAAGTATAAATCTCTTTGACTTCATTGGGGCTTACGAGTACATGGGATTGCTCTGCATAAGGAGTCACCAGAGTATGTCACACATTTAGATGTAGCCTTTCCAGCTTGTATGAGAGAAATAATCAGAAGCATCTTGATCCAGGCAATATCAACACAGAGATGTGAAAATGAAAATCCTGGTAAATTTAATGCCAAGAGCAGGGTGCAAAAGAGAGTTTGGAGTTCTTATTACACAAGGCGGAAATCATAGCGTGACTCAGAGCTGGAGAACAGACATGCAGGCCACTCTCATGCTGGAATTGAAGGCTTTTAAGCCAGAGCTTTCACAGCCCCACCCAGGATACAGCTGAAGGCTAGTTATCCAAGAAAAGGTCTTGGAATGGGTCTTATTCTTAAATAATCCTTTAATCATGAAGAGTTATTTATGGGTGGAGGTACTGCTTAATCCAAGGGCTGCTCCATCCTTAGATGCCTGTGTTCCACCTGACTGCACTGTACAAAGCTTCTGCTATTATGTCAAACATTGAGATCTGGATCTTGAGATAATACTGTCTTTCCTGAGGGCCCAGGAGCAATCTGGTCTGTCATCCAGTCTCTTGAAAAGTGTTTCCACGATGCTCAGATTGTAGAGTTCTAGGCCTTTCTCTAAAGAGGACTCAGTGAGGCTTTCAGAATTCTCAAAAGTCTTGGAAGAATGTTAAGCTATTCCTATTCTATTGAAATGATGCAGAGCTTATTTCTAGTGTCATAAACACATACTGCCTACAGATTATGTATTGGAAATTAGTTATGCATTGCAGGCTTGATAGATTGTCATAGTTACTAGTGTGATTTAATTGTACCTATTCCTAATAATATATAAGGTGTTAGATTGGAGACTAATTTCTAAGAAGCTGTGGTTGTAGCAATAATCCTCAATCACCCACCACCCAATTTTTAAACTGACATTTTTGGATTTAGCTGTTTCATCTTGTTGGCTGCACTGAGATAAAAAAGCATTTTAAAGAGGCACCTCAATTAATGGGAGAGCATACATTGCTGGCTAACTTGATCTTCCTAGCCTCTGATGACCTCAGAAGGAGACCACTGCTCAATAATAAAGCAATATTTTGCATGCACATATATCCTAGGCCTAGACTCTGACATTTCTTCAAGAAGATCTTGTAGCCAGATTAACCAGGACCTCTGTGTAAGGCCCTGAAGAGCCACTTGCCAGTCAAAGGAGACATGGATGGATTAGATGACACCCACTCTATCTGTCTTAGTGTAAACTTTCATATGTACAAAGTGAGTTCAATGTGACAGTTATGTTTAATTATATAAATAAAGAACTGAAAGCACATAGCCAAGCAGCAAACAGAGAGGAGACAAGCTCCACATACTCTAAGATGGTCAACTGTTTATTCAGTGTTTTAAAAGCCTAACATGTTTCGGTCACACTTCAGGGACCTTTGAGAGAAATTGCTCGAGTTGAAAACACACTCCAAATTACAGAACCATGGAAATAAATACCTTGCACTAGCTTGGAGTTGAGAAGATTTCTGGTATTTCAGAGGGCAAGTTTCTTAATGCCCAACCATTCTTCAGGTTAGATACCCTGCACTATCAGCATCCCAAAAATTTATCTGTTATTCATGTCAACATTGCTTAGACTATGGTGTGTCACCTGTTATCCTAGAAGGACAGATTGAAGCAAGACTGAAGCAAAGCAAGCAAAGCAGCTTCCATTTATATACCACTTCATATCACACTATGGAGTGTCTAAGCAGTTTACAACTGTAAGCTCATTGCCCTCCAACAGCTGGGTACTCATTTTAGTGACCTTGGAAGGATGCAGGCCTGAGTCAAGCCTGAGCCCTGGCTAGTATTGAACTCGCAACCTTGTGGTCTGTGAGTGAGTGGCTGCAGTACAGGCATTTAACCACTGCGCCACCAGGTTGTACTATGAAATCACTGGTTGTACTATGAAAAAGAGTTTGATACACATAGCTTCACAGAGAAACTTCAAGCAAGAAGACAAAGGGGGGAAGCAGACAGGCGGCTATGGGCCGCCCCAGGAAGCTGCGCCGCAGGACCGAGGCATCCCCACGCCTCGGTCCCGCGGCGCAGCTTCACCACCCCTGAAAGGAGCGCTAAATTGGCGCTCTTTTCACAAGTCGGTGAAGGTGCACCGCAAAAGGCTGCGGCGCACCTTTGCTGACTCTTCCGCCGCAGTGCGTGCAAATGCTGCGGCGGGAAGTCCTCCTCAGAGCGCCAGCCATGCGGAGGGCCAGCTGCTCCGAGGACGACCTCGGGAGGGGGTTGGGGCGCCGATCGTGTGGCTGCCCCTCCCCTTCCCTGCCTTCAAGACGGCCCTTTAAGCCGTCTGCTTAGGGGAAAACTCTGTTTCTTACCGTCATGGAAATAAGAAAATCAAACAACACTGAAAGGGATTTGCTTTTCTGATGCTGCCTTTCTGTTGTGTAGCTGCCTTTCTACTGTTCTAGTGTGGTTTCCAGCATGATGGGATATAAGGAATTATAACACCTGACAAAAATAATAAAGTACAACACATAAAATGCTTGGCTTGTTCCAGTTCCTTAAGAATGAGTCAAAGGGGTTGTGCTAAGGTTCATATTTACAATGAAGCACTTTATCCTGAAAAGGCATGCCAACGTTCACAGTGTAACTTAAACAGATTTTTAGATGGCTGAAAATACAGACATATCTTCTGAGCTCTGCATACATACTGCTCCATGAAATTAAGTCTAAATAGTGCCTTATCCCACCAGGTACAATATATTCAAAAGCATAACTTCTGCCTTTATCTTTCTTGCCCCCTCCACGGTGCTTACTGAAGCAGACCACTTCACTATACCCCTGATCCTCTTCCATGGTTGTTTTAGAAAGAAGTGGCTTTTCTCCCTTCTCATATAAAGTATCTTCAAATTGTTAAGTGATTCCCACATCAAAGGTAGAGTAGATTTATTTGGGGTGAAAGAGCTTTGGCTAATGGTGCTGTTTTGTCATATATTTTTTTCCATTTGCTAATGCACAAGCAGAGCACACTCCTATACAGCAGCTGATGAACTCCTACACATTGCCTTTGCAGAGAAGGCTTCAGCCACTACTATGCCAGATTTCTCCTCCTCCCATTCAATCTTCAGATCTCTCCTCTCTCTGTGATCCTGCTCCTATTATTTAGTGAAAGTAATCAAACCTAGAGGATGCTTCTAGGTGAGTACTGGGCAATTTCTGTGCCTCATTACTGTGGCAATGACATATATAACTCAGAAGTAATACCAGAAGTAACAGGGAGATGGAGTTTGAAGAATCATGAAAGTGGAGGAACAGCCACTGGGTGTATGTGGGTTAGCAAGGTGAGGAGACTAAACCTGATAACTGTTCAGAAGGACCTCACTAAATAAACTGCATTGCTTATATAAAAGAGAGAGTTATATCACATGAAATAATTACAAGAATTTTACTGAGAGTAGGGATATCCATCTGATGCCCTTTTTAATTTTTAACACTTCTGTGTTTGACAGAGTTTGGGATTAACTCACTAATTAACAAATTGAGTTATTAAATCAATGGATTTTTCTAGTGATTTCCCCAACTTATTAATCTCACCAATTAACACTGAAGTTAAAAATATGCTTTAGCAAATTGGACTACTAGAATATGGCATGGTTCATGCTTCTCTCTCTGTCACATTCAGGAAACCAGGAAGGTTTGCTGCCTTAGGAAAATAATTGTTAGGGTGGGAGGGAATTACACAACATTAGGCAGGCTAATCTATGTAATTTGTTAGGAAAGATAGTAGGAATGGAAAGGAATAGAGAGAGAACTCTTTTAAACTCAGTCAAGAGCAGAAGAGCTGGGTTTGTGAAACAGATTAAGAGCAGGGTTGCAAGGGTGAATGGGAAAGAAGAAAAAAAGTTAATTTTGGAATGGGATGTGGATATGGTATGTTATTTGTTCACTTAGCAGGAGACCAAGGCCCATAAATATCCAGGATCTTTTCAGAATGTCAGGCCTTTCAGTTTTGAAAGGAAGATATTTCCCTCTCCCCTATGGGTCCCCATGGAAGAAAAGTGCTTAGAGTTGTGTGTGTGCACTGTGACTCTCTTCAGTAACTTTTATATTAATATTCTGGACTGGTTTCTGTTGTGTATTATCTTGTAAAACATTATAGGTGTGTATTCTTACACACACAATACTCTTCTCTCAACCATTCTGTTTTGCTTTTTAATTCCTATCCACACACCTTCTTCTCCCTCTTTCTCCTTTCCCTTTTTCCTTTTAATGATCTCTTTAGGATAAGATGAGTGCAGAGATAAATAGGCTTGTTGGATACCTGAATATTTAAACTGAAGAAGCCACAGAGTGAACTTGGGATCCTGAGTTCCTCCATGCAATGAATGTACTGTACTACTGATGTTTGCAGATCACACTTATTGATTGTGAGTGGAGAGGAAGAAATAATACAATAATTCAGTTCTGCAGGAAAATATTCTGTATGTGCTCAGAGACTTAAAAATTTCAGATTCAGAATTCTTCACCTCGATTCACCAGCCAATATTTGTGTCCATCCACTTATTACTGTATTTGTAGTGGGTCAGTGCCTTCTAATTAAATAAATCCCTCCTTATTAACTTTTAACAAACAGGGCACTGAAGAGTGAGTGAAAAGAACAGTTGGCAGTGTGGAAAGAAAATGAAGATGAATGACTATCTGAATTGAAGAGGACATAAGATGAAATCCCATGCTTTGGGACAGACTTTCTCAATCTGACAGTCCCTATATGAGTTTGACTCCCAGCATTCCCAGATAATAATTCTATTATGGGCTTTGTAGTCCATGGGGGGGGGAATAAAGATAAGAGGAAGGTAACTTTAAAAGGGCAAAACCAGCCCTTTTGAAGGAGCTAATAACAAAATGTGGCACCTTAAGATCAGCAGTGACAACCTCCACGCCATACTCTAAAAGCCCACAGCATGCCCCAAACTTACCATATTAAATAGCAAATTTATGATAACAAGAATTACACGATTGTTAGTGTTTATGGTAGTGTAATCATATACCAGTTTCTATATGTTTAATATTATCAAATTAATTTTGAAACCTAACACTCCAAGCTCTGGTTTTCTTCTTCCATCTTTTCATGATGTTATTGTGTGCTTTCAAGTCATGTCCAACTTATGACAACCCTAAGAAAAACTTTCTATTATGGTGTTTTCCTGACAAGATTTGTTCAGAGGAGTTTTGCCATTGTCTTTCCCTGAGGCTGAGAGCATGTGATTTGCCCAAGTTTACCCAGTGGGTTTCATGGTTGGAAATCAAACCCTAGTCTCCAGAGTCCAGCACTCAAACTACTGTGTCATACTGGCTCATCTGTCTTGCATGTACATATACACAAAAAAGACAAGACAAGAAAGAAAGCAGGGTACCTTTTGCTGAGAGACAGATACATCACAGCTAGGACAACATGTGGTCAGTCTTAACAGGACATCTGGGGGGAAAGCGCCAAAAACACAACATCCTCAGCATGTAGAGCAGAAGTGTCAGACAGCTGAAGTAAAGGAGACCAAAGAGGTCCAGCAAGAGTAGGGAGAAAGCTATAGACAGAACTGCATACATCAACAACATCCTCAGGTAATCCTCTACTATCCTGATTTCTCAGATGCTTTTAAAATGTTAGAGGGCTCATCCAGAAGTAAAGAAAGTTTCTGGAATTACAGAGTTTACAGTTCTTTTTTTATTTAACCTGCATATCTATGGTTTTATATCTAAACTCTTAGAAATATCCCTGGTTTCCCTCTTTGCATCCCTTGTGTTCTTCCAGCTCCCATATCTAAAGAGTGGCTGCATCCACACTGCAGAAATAATCCAGTTTGACACCACTTTAACTGCCAGGGCTCAATGCTATGGAATTCTGGGAATTATAGATTATTGTGGCACCAGAGCTCACTGACAGAGAAAGATAAACGTCTCACAAAACTACAGATCCCAAAATTCCATAGCCTTGAGCTCAGCAACTGATTTTCACCAGTTTCCACCGAACCCTTTTTATTTATTATTCAGGAATTATAATTAAAGTCTTAACAGTGCCTTAACAATATTACAATAGTTAAGAATTAGGATAATGTTCTGTTATTGGGGGGTTGCAGACTGCCAGAAATAGTGTGAATTCAGTCCACTTTTAGGGTTAGGTTTAGAGTTAGGGAACCATGGGAACTGTATTTTATTGTGGCATCAGAGTTGTCTGACAGAGAAGGCTCAATATCTCAGAAAAATAACAGTTCCCATGATTCCCTAGCACTAACCCTAACCCTAAAAGTGGACTGAATTCACACTATTTCTGGCAGTCTGCAACCCCCCATTGTTAGCATTTCTCTTTCCCTTGATTGATCTCTGTTTTACTTGGGTCTTGGAAACAATTGTTGCATTTCCTTAAAGTGATAATTTTAGCTGGTTCCAGTGTAACAGGAACAGCCATGTAGAGGTACATTTCATTTTGGAAAATACTGGGTTGATTTAAACTGATGTAGGGAGTGGGAATGAAAAGTCCTTGGCAATACTGGGAATTCTCATGGAATACTTTGGGATGGGGAAAACATCATGCAGATCTCCAAAATTAAGTAAATTCAGTTTGTATAGGAGCAAAACCTGGGACTTTCAGAGACTTTTTCTTGTCTGGAGTGGCTTGTTTTTGAGCCTCAGGGTTTCTGTGTCTGAGTAGGTTTTTCAGTTTTACTTACTAATTAACATTTGCTTAGCATTTTATCACCTTGTGTTAAAGTGTATTTGGAAGGCTTATAATTTTCATTTTAAAGAGATTTCAATCCTGCATGATAACACTACCATAATATTTTAATGTGCTATTCAGTACTGTTACGATAACTGATTTGACATAAAGACCTCTTTTTGGGTCCCTGCCATAGCCCAAGACTGGAAAAGCTCCTATTGCCATGGATGTCATGTAAGCACCTGAAAGGTCACATCTGCACTTACATAAATTTACAGACCAAAGGGGCCAAGCCTAGGAGTTGCAAAGCAGGACATTCACACCTAGAGGATTTATGAGTGCCAGCCAGGATGTGTCCAGCTGAAGATGAGATAACATTAACATCTCCTCTCCTCTCCTTGGAAATTGTCTACTTTAAAGAGTAGCAATCGGAATCCTTTGCTATACAATAGCATCTCTTTGCCTCAGGCTAGGTTTAAGGGTATAAATGATCCCCAAAATCTCAGGCACATTGGGATCTAGCTAGAATTCATGGTGACACTGCACCACTGTGAACTCTGACTAGAGTCCTGGCTCTTTTCATTGTCCTTTCCTTTTCACAATGGTTGAGTCGATCCCTCTTCATTCATCGTTGGAGCAGCCTCCTTCAGGTTATTATCACCATTAGGAAGCCTTGTGTTTCCTCTCCAAGCTAACTATTTTATTCCTGAGTTCTTGTGTGTATGATAGAGTGTCTTTGTATGTTTGAATCCTCAAATAAATTACAGTTCATTGGAAAGCTTTGTCTCTATCAGTCTATTCCCTAGCCACCTCTGTAAACATAGGATAAAAGATCCCATAGAAGACTTGGACTTTAGTAATTCCATAAGTTCAAATCCTTCATTACAGTAGTTACTAACAATATTAAAAGGGGTAAGTCTTCACTATCAGATCAGTCAGATTTGCTACTTCCTATGAACAACGAGCCTCTTTTGGCACTGGTAACTTTTTATTGAGCCCATATAGTGTGGTGGTTTGAATACTAGACTACTGTACAACTCTGGAGGCCAGGGTTCGAATCCCTATTGGATTATCTTGGGCAAGTCACATTCTCTCACTCTCAATGGAAGGCAATGACAAACCTCTCTGAACAAATCTTGCCAAGAAAACCCCATGATAGGTTTGCCTTAGGGTCACCATAAACAAGTTGAACAACAACCCTTTTATTGGGCTACTGCATCAACATTAAAAATATAAATTTGTTTTGGAGTTGGGTGCATGTTTGAACGTGTACCTGCCATGATTTAATAGATAAGATGGATTCCCTTAGCAAGGCACAGCTAACTACAGGCCATCCACCTTGTTTCTTGCCTTTTCATGCTCTGCTTTTCTTCTTTGGTAGCTCAATGGCTCTGCCTCTTTTTCCTTCCCTGTCTCTGATAACCCATTTTCCCACCTCTTATCAGTTCTGTCTTATTAGCCAGAGGACATTGAGAGTTGTTGGTATTTCCATAGTAGTGGTTCAATCATATACCAAATAACAAATGGGGCAGGCAAAGAGTTGAAATGGATTAAATGGCTATAGCCCACCACCATGCTCCTGTATCATCATATCACAGTGGAACTGACCATCTGGCTGTAAAAACTGAGAATATTTTACACTTCAGTCCACTGGTCACTGGATTACTAATCTCAGAAAAATTAAACATATGTTCATACACTTGCAGGACTTCAAACTAGAGACATTGGGCACACTGTGATTCCTGAGCTCAGAGTTCATAGTGTTTTCATCAGTGAACACTTTAGACTTGGCTACAATTAATAATAATAATAATAAAATTTATTTATATCCCGCCCAGTGGTAATCCAATCAGGGCGGCTTACAAGTTTAAAATAACAATCCAATAAGACATATAATACAAACACCCCCCAGCCCCCCTTAAAACAGTATTAAATCATAAGTATTTAAGACAACAATTGACAATTATCTCCTGCCTTTCCATTTTGGATGTAAGATGAGCCTTTGGCTTAAGTGGGGCCAGCTCAGTCAGTTTAGCCATTCCAAGAAATTGCAAAAATATAATGCCTCACAATGCTACAGAATATTTAGCAGCAGCTATTGGGTTGCAAGTAGCTGCTTTATTGGTGTCCCTAAATACTCCCACCGCCAAGATTCCCTACATTCCTGGTGCTTTGGGGGTTCAGCCATAATTTGTGAAACTGTGGTGGCAATCTATATCCCCACAGGCCTGCAGTCAAAAAACAAAGGCTATGTGCTGGATCTTTACAAAAGTGACAGCCCACTGAAATTCTAGAGGAGGAACTAGGGAAGAGCAAAAGACTGAAGAAGAGTTCAGGTTTTATCACGTTTTCTCTTTATGAACCCATATATGCCCCACTCTTCTTTGTATGCTGTTCAGCATTATGGCCGTTCTGAAATGGTTCTGTAGAAGCCAAAGAAACTCTATGCAAACCTTCTATTACCATACTCTTCTTAGTGGAATAATATTGGTAGTTCAAATCATAAAGGATAACATCGCTCAATTCTTATATACCACATATGTTTAATATATAAATTATATGTCTTTGGATGTTGTTATTGCTGTGCTTTCAAGTAATTTCTGACCTATGGCGACCCTAAGGAGAATCTATCATGGGGTTTTCTTGGCAAGATTTCTTCAGAAGAGGTTTGCCATGGCCTTCCCTTGAGGCTGAGAGAGTGTAACTTGCAAAGGTCACCCAGTGAGTTTCATGGCTGAGCTGGGAACTGAACACTGGTCTCCAGAGTTGTGGCCCAACCCTCAAACCATTACATCACACTGGCTCTCAATTCTGCTGTTTCTTTTCCCAATCCACCTTTGTAGTTTCTTTTTTTGTTCAAGATCTGCTGTTGTGAGGTCCAAGGTAGGTATTCCAAAGAAGCTACAAGATCCCATTCTATATTGGTCCAGTGGGAACCCACTGGGTAACTTTGGGCAAGTGAC
This sequence comes from Phrynosoma blainvillii, assembly GCA_026167975.1. NCBI lineage: Eukaryota > Metazoa > Chordata > Lepidosauria > Squamata > Phrynosomatidae > Phrynosoma > Phrynosoma blainvillii. The sequence goes on from JANUYF010000001.1 coordinate 72,213,164, forward strand.
ACTCTCTCAGCCTCAGAGGAATGCATGGGCAAAAGCCGCTCTTAACAAATCTTGCCAAGAAAACCCTATGTGTGATAAAGCCTTAAGATCACCATAAGTCAGAAATGACTTGAAAGCACAGAAGAAGAAATAAAAGAAACAAAAACGTGTTTCCTCCATTTTTAAAATGTTTTTTTCTGAGAGGAAATAGAGGCTGAAAACAGCCATGACATCTACTTATGGAAATGTACTGAAATTCTTATTTCACCTTCTGTTTAGGAGTCAAGAGACCAGGTGACCAGAAGTCCTCCTTTTCCAGGACATGCCCTACATTTTGGTCTTCTGACCAGGAGAAATTCCAAAATGTCCTCCATTTAGCATATTAGTATATTATTTTAGCATTCCAGCATTTTATTGTTGCTGTGTTGTGTGCCTTCAAGTCCTTTTTCAGTTATGGCAACCCTAATGTGAACCTTGTTGTTAACTACCCTCGAGTTGATCTCAACTCATGGCAACCCTATAGATGAGAGATCTCCAAGACCCTCTGTCCGCCACTGCTGTGCTTAATTCCTCCAACCCCTTAGTACCCATGACGTTCTCCTTAATAGAGTCCATCCATCTGGCATGTGGCCTTCCTCTCTTCCTACTTTCCTCCATCTTCCCCAGGATCATTGTTTTTCCCAAAGAATCCTCTCTTTTCATGATGTGTCCAAAGTATGACAGTCTCAGTTTGGTCATCTTGGCTACTAGGGATATCTCTGGCTTGATCTGTTCTAGGACCCATTTGTTTGTCTTTTTGGCTGTCCATGGGATCCTCAGCACTCTTCTCCAGCACCACATTATCTCAAATGAATTGATTTTCTTCCTATCATCTTTCTTAACTGTCCACCTCTCACATCCATACATGGTAATAGGGAATACAATGGCTTCTATGATTCTAACTTTTGTGCTCAGTTGTATATCTTTGCATTTTAGAACCTATCATAGGATTTTCTTGGGAAGATTTCGTCAGAGGTTTGCCCTTGCCTTCCCCTGAGGCTGAGAGAGTGTGATTTGCCCAAGGTCACCCAGTGGGTTTCATGTCCAAGCTGAAAATTGAACTCTGATCTCCAGATTCGTAGTCCAACACTCCACCACAATTTTATAGCCCTGTGTTTTATTGCGTGTGTTTGATTGTATATGTTGTAATATACCAGCCTTTGGTGAAAAGAGCATGACTATGAATTTACATTTCTATGAATAATTTTTTGAGGGGTTTTCGGGCTGTGTGGCCATGTTCTAGAAGAGTTTCACACACAGCCCGAAAAACCCACAAAAAACTATGGATGCCGGCCATGAAAGCCTACGACTTTACATTTCTATGAATGTTTTTAGCTTTTATTTAGTCATGTCCTCCATTTTTCCTGGATGCCCTGCATTTTGAACATGACTATGGAATTACATTTCTGAGAGTGTTTTTAGCTTTTATTTAGTTAGGTCCTCCAATTTTCTTGAATGTCCTCCATTTTCAGCATGACCGTGAATCTACATTCCTGTGAGTGTTTTTAACTTTTATTTTGTCATGTCCTCCATTTTGGGGCGCCTGGTCCTCCTTTGGGGTGAGGACCCTTCTCAGGGGCCCTGAGGAGAACTACAGACAGACTCCCTCAGAGCCACTTCCGGCCTGCCAGCACCCATGACGCCCCGCCCACCGCTTTCACAGCGAGCCTAGGCCCCGCCCCTCCTCTCCCGACGTTACAAACCCCCCTTCCCCCCGCCCCTTTCGAGATCCCCTCCAATCATCCCTTTTTCCCTCAGAAACTCAACCCCGCCAATCAACGAAGCCAGAAGCCATCGCCACGGCAACTCAGCCCAACCAATCTCCAACGAGCCCGCCCTCCTTTCCCACTTAGCCAATGGCCAGGCGGCTATTCAGAGCGCTGCCCAACGGGAAGCCGCGACGGCTTCTAAGGGGGAAGGGTCGCCCAATGGCCGGCCGGCTTTTCCTTCCCACCGCCCAATGGGAAGCCACGCTGCTCTGGGGCTTGTACCACAAGAGCCGAGTTAGGCCAGACCCGGCGGCGGTGGTGGCCGCCGTTGTTAAGGTTCGCACCGGGGCGGAGGTGGAAGTGGCGGCCAGGGGAGCTCCGGACGCCTCGCCCTTTGTGTCCTCGCCGTCGCCGCCGCCGCCGCATTGTGCTCGGCCTGGCGGTGCCTCCGGCGGCGCCGTCCCCCCTCGCGGGGGCTTTGGCTCTGCCGGGGGAGGAGGACGGAGAGCCGGATTAACAAGCGACGCCGCCGCCGACGCCGCCCGCCCGGCCTTCCTCTCCCCGCTCCCCAACACCATAGGCGGCTCAGGCGCCAAGATGTCCAACCGAGTGCTCTGCCGGGAGGCCAGCCACGCCGGCAGCTGGTACACGGCCTCAGGTAATGGCGGGGAGGCCCGGTCGCACCCTTTCCTCTCCCTTTCCTACGCCTTGAAGCGGCTGGGGTTGGGCGGGGAGAGGAGTGGGTTACTTAGGCTGCATCCGCACTGTAGGGATAACCCAGTTTGATAGCGCTTGAAGTTCCCGGACGCCGTGCTAGGGCATTCTGGGAAGGGGAGTTTGTTGTGGCCCCAGAGCGGAGCGGAGCTCCGCTCTGGGGCCACAACAAACTCCCCTTCCCAGAATGCCCTAGCACGGCGTCCGGACAGTTCAAGCGCTGTCAAACCGAGGTATCCCTGTATGGCAGATAACATCCTAATTATACCCGAAAAGCCCACTATATACAGTTCCAAAACGCACTGCAGGAATAATCCAGTTGAACTGCCTTGGCTGAGTGCTAAGGACTCCTGGGAATTGTAGTTTACCGTGGCACCAGAGCTCTCTCTGACAGAGAAGGCTAAATGTTTCACAGAAGCACAGTTCCCAGGATTCCCTAATAGCCTTGAGCCAGGTCTGAATATGGATTGTTTCTGCGGTGAGGTTTGGATCTTTTCTTGTGATGAGTAATGATTCCCCCCCGCCCCCCGGATTGCGTCCGCCCTTCAGAAGTGATCCGGTTCGACTTCGCTTGAACTGCCCTGGCTCATTGCTAGTGGTCCCCAGACTGTGGGCCTTTGCAGACTGCCAGAAATAGTGCAAATTGAATCCACTTTAACTGCCCTGACTCAGTGCTAGGGAGTCATGGGAACTGTAGTTTATCGTGGCACCAGAGCTCTCTGACAGAGAAGGCTCAATGTCTCAGAAAAAAATACAATTCCCATGATTCCCTAGCACTGGGCCAAGGCAGTTAAAGTGGACTCAGTTTGCACTATTTCTGGCAGTCTGCAAAGGCCCTGTGTGCCCTTTAAGAGATTTTGGACTTCAGCTCCCAGAGGCCTCAGCCATGTTGGTCAATAGGCTGGGATTCTGGGAGCTGAAGTCCAAAAAAAATCCCTTAAAAGGGCACAGTTTAGGGACCACTAGAGAATCCTGGGATATGTAGTTTTTTTGGGTTTTTTTGGTGAGGCATTGAGCTTTCTCTGTCAGATTGAGATAGAGAGGGAGGACTGGGCTCCCATAATGAACTACGTACATATCGCAGGGTGCCCTAGTTTGAAGCGGTGTGAAGCCGGATTGTTCCTACAGAGCGGATGCAGACCTGGTGACCAAGAAAGGGTTGTTAAGTAGACTTTGGGCCTGAACAGACTGCCAGAAATAATCCACCTTGAGACCACTTTAACTGTCCTGTCTTCGTGCTAGGGAATCATGGGAATTGTTGTTTTTTCTGAGACATTGAGCCTTCTCTGTCAGAGCAAAGCAAAAAAGCAAAGCAGCTTATTTATATACCGCTTCACATCGCGCTATGGGATGTCTAAGCGGTTTACAACTGTGAGCTGATTGCCCCCCAACAAGCTGGGTACTCATTTTAGCGACCTCGGAAGGATGCAGGCCTGAGTCGAGCCTTAGCCCTGGCTGGTATTGAACTCACAACCTTGTGGTCTATGAGTGAGTGGCTGCAGTACAGGCATTTAACCACTGCGCCACCAGGGCTCTGGTGCCACAATAAACTACAGTTCCCATGATTCCCTAGCACTGAGCCAGGGCAGTTAAAGTGGTCTCAAGGTGGATTATTTCTGGCAGTCTGTTCAGGCCCTTTGTGTCTCCATTTCAAGGCTTTTGTGTGTGGTTTTTCACTTGGGTTGCTTTAAGTTTTGTCCGCCGCCTGGAGTCCCTATAGAAGGAGAAAGGCGAGATATCAATAATAATAATATCAATAATGGTTGAAGATATGGGGGCAGCTGGAGCAAACCCGCCCTTGGAGTGGAAACCTTTCTGCTTTTCCTGCTGCCACAAGACAAAATTAACACGGTTTGCCACCGCTTTAACTGCCTTGACTCCATGACACTATAGAACCCTGGGGTGTGTAGTTCAGAGGAGGCTAAGTGCTCCAACAGAACTACAGATCCCAGGATCCCATAGCACGGAACCACGGCAGTCAAACTGGATTATCTCTGCAATGTAGATGAGGCCTGTGAAGAGGGGGAGGAGAGGGAGATTATAAAGGTCCAAAACACACTGCAGAAATAATCCAGTTTGAGACCGCTTTAACTGCCCTGGCTCAGTGCTAGAGAACCTTGGGAATTGTAGTTTAGTGAGACATTGAGCCTTCTCTGTCAGAGACAGCTCTGGTGCCACAACAAAAGTACAATTCCCAGGATTCCTTAGCCCTGAGCGAGGGACATTCAAGTGGTCTTAAACTGGGTTATTGCCATGTCTGCAGTGTGTTTTGGACCTAAGTGTCCCACAGAGCTTGAAATCCCACGATGGAGCCAGGGCAGTGAGAGCGGTGTCGAACTGGATTATTTCTGCAGTGTAGATGAGGCCAGGAAGGAAGGAAGGGAGGGGAAATATGTATTCGTTTGTTTTTAAACACTAAGGCCCTGTGAATGTGGGGGGGGGGGGGTTGCAGACTGCCAGAAATAGTGCAAATTGAGTCCACTTTTAGGGTTAGGGAATCATGGGGACTGTAGTTTATTGTGGCACCAGAGCTCTCTGACAGAGAAGGCTCAATGTCCCAGAAAAAAACCAATTCCCATGATTCCCTAGCACTAACCCTAACCCTAAAAGTGGACTCAATTTGCACTATTTCTGGCAGTCTGCAACCCCCCGTGGAGAGGGGTCAAAATGGAGGCCGAAGCCTTCCCGGCCCGGGAGAGAAGAAGGGCGCCTTCGAGGCCTAGGCCTCCGGAGACGGAGGAAAGAGCCTTAGGGCGCCTTTCCTCTGGAGTAGGGCCCGGCTTTGAGGCCCCTCAGGAGCCCTCCTGGTCTGGAGCACCCACTCCCGGGAGGCCTTGGCCGGGCTGAGCCTCTCTCAGGGCCTTCAAGAGGGAGCTCTGGGCGGCGAAATGGAGGAGGAGGAGGAGGTTGTGTGGCCTCAAAATGGGGGCCGGTGGTGGGGAGAGTGGTACGTAGAGAGCGAGCGAGAGAGCGAGCATCTAATTCCATGTAAACCCAAGTTTCAAAGGAGTGTTGAGGCCCTCTGTTTTACGGCTTGGTTTCCTGGTTTTTATTGTGGGCATAGAAGCATCTCCACATCTTTAGGATCTATGGAAGAAACTTGCCAAGAACCCCCCCCCCCCTCTTAGTATGTTCGCCTCAGGGGTGACCAGGCATCCTCCTTTTTCCAGGGCATGTCCTACCTTTCAGCCTTCTGTCCAGGAGGGGTTTCAAAACGTCCTCCATTTTGAGCATGACTAAGAAGCATGGATTTATATCTATATGCAGGGTGACTGGATGCCCCCTCCTTTCCCAGAAATGTCCTACTTTTCAGCCTTCTGTCCAGGAGGGTTTTTAAAATGTCCTCCATTTTGAGCATGACTAAGAAGCATGGATTTATATCTATATGCAGGGTGACTGGATGCCCCCTCCTTTCCCAGAAATGTCCTACATTTCAGCATTCTGTCCAGGAGGGATTTTAAAATGTCCTCCATTTTGAGCATGACTCTGAAGCATGGATTTATATTTATATGCAGGGTGACTGGATGCCCCCTTTTCCCAGAAATGTCCTGCATTTCAGCATTCTGTCCAGGAGGGATTTTAAAATGTCCTCCATTTTGAGCATGACTATGAAGCATGGATTTATATTTATATGCAGGGTGACTGGATGCCCCCTCCTTTCCCAGAAATGTCCTACATTTCAGCATTCTGTCCAGGAGGGATTTTAAAATGTCCTCCATTTTGAGCATGACTATGAAGCATGGATTTATATATGCAGGGTGACTGGATGCCGTTCTTTCCCCAGACATGTCCTACATTTCAGCCTTCTGTCTAGCAGGAATTCCAAAAATGTCCTCAATTTTGAAGCATGAATTTATATTTCTATGAGTGTTTTCAGCCTTTAATTTGTAATGCCCTACACGTTTTCTTGAATGTCCTACATTCTGTGGTCCCTTGTCCTCCTTTGCAGTTAGGACATCTGGTCACCCTGCTTACATTCTGGCCTTCTGTTCAGGAGGGAGTCCAAAATGTCCTCCCTTTTGAGCGCGTGACTAAGAAATGTGCATTTATATTTATATGAAGGGAGACCAGACATCCTCCTTTTTCAGGTCATGTCCAAGAGGAAGGAGTCCCAAAATGTCCTTCCTTTTGAGCACGACTAAGAAACATGCACTTACATTTCTGTGAGTATTTTTTATCTTTTATTTGGTCAGATCCTACATGTTTTCTTGAGTTTCCCCCATTGATAGGTGCCTGGTTCTCCTTTGCGTTGAGGACATCTGGTCCCACTGAGAGAGAGAGAGAAAGAGAGAGACTGCTTCATCCTCCCTTCATCCTTTATCTGGATCAGAGCTTTATGTAGAGACCTTTTTCTAGAAGCTCCTCTGCTGCTTCCTTTGCCCTTTTTCTTCTCTCTGCCACCCCCCACCATTGCGCTGCCTGCTGAAGCTGGATTCCCGGCTAGGCTCCAAGGGATTTGAGAAAGAAATCCTGCTGCATGGGGGGGGGGGAGATCTCTCCTCTTTCCCCCTTATATCTCCCCCTTGAGCAACCTGACAGTACCTTTCCAGCAAGGTGCCTCTCTTAAAGAACAACAACAAAAAAAGGAGCAGAGTTAAGGAACCGAGGAAGATATGAAGGTGTGTGAATGAATGGGGGTCATTTAGGGTAATGCAAGGGAGTGTGGTGGGAAGAAATGGATGATGGGAAATCAGCAGTTGTAACTTTGGATCCAGCTAGTAGGCATCTTAGCCTCGCCTGTCGCCTTCTCACAGCCCCAAAGAGTGATTTTATCATGAAAAGATTAAAAAAAAAAGCAAACAAACACGCACTCAATATACCAAAGATAATGTTCTGAGATAAATGGTTTTAATGGTTGTGTGTGCCATTGGGGAAAATATCTTTTCTGAACCATGTTTGCTTTTTAAAGCCATGCAGATATAGAAAATGTGGAGATTTATGGTTTTAGCTGTGCAATGTATATGTCAGTTGCTCTCTAGTGCCATCTAAAATCAGAACAGATAAGGCTTCAGCAGTTGTCAGTATTTCTTCCCTTTTGTTTGTTCTAGCCCAGCGAGGAAATGGTTTGTTGTGCAGAAGTGCCATCTGCAGGATAAAATGGGTAAATTGTCAAAAATGGACACCCCCCCCCCCCGTACCTCATGTAGCAACCATAGTTTTTACTCCCACCAAGTAATTAACAAAAGAACTTAACCAAGGAGGAACAAAGAAATGAAACTAAAGGTCTATGCCAGGGGTAGGCAACCTTTCCCCTTTAAGGGCCGAGGGACTTCAGCTCCCAGAATCCCAGGACCTATTGGCCAACATGGGACTATTGGCCAACATGGCTGAGGCTTCTGGGAGCTGAAGTCCCTTGGCCCTTAAAGGGGAAAGGTTGCCTACCCCTGGTCTATGCATACTGCCAGAAATAATCCACCTCGAGACCACTTTAACTGTCCTGGCTCAGTGCGAGGGAATCAAGGGAATTGTAGCTTTTTCTGAGACATTGAGCCTTCTTTGTCAGAGAGCTCTGGTGTCACAATAAACTACAGTTCCCATGATTCCTTAGCACTGAGACAGGGCAGTTAAAGTGGTCTCAATTTGGATTATTTCTGGCAGTCTGTATAGGGCAGGGGTAGGCAACCTTTCCCCTTTAAGGGCTGAGGGACTTCAGCTCCCAGAAGCCTCAGCCATGTTGGCCAATAGTCCCATGTTGGCCAATAGCTCCTGGGATTCTGGGAGCTGAAGTCCCTCGGCCCTTAAAGGGGAAAGGTTGCCTACCCCGGTATAGGCCCTGACACACCAGCAGAAGTATAGTTTCTAGATCAAGGGAAGTAATAGTTCCACTCTATTCTGCTTTGGTCGGGCCTCATCTGGAATACTGCATCTGGTTCTGAGCGCCACAATTTAAAAGGGATCTTGAGAAGCTGGAGCATCTCCAGAGGAGGATGACCAAAAGGGTGAAGGGTCTTGAAATTGTGCCCTATCAGGAGTGACTTGGGTAGCTGGGTGTGTTTAGCCTGGAGGAGAGAAGGGTAAGAGATGATATGATAGCCCTGTTTAAATATTTGAGGGGATGTCATATTGGGGCTGGAGTAAGCTTGTTTTCTGTTGCTGCAGAGAATAGGACCCAGAGCAGTGGATTCAAACTACAGGAAAAAAGATTTCACCTCAACACTAGGAGGAACCTTCTGACAGTAAGAGCTGTTTGACAGTGGAACACACTCCCTTGGAGAGTGGTGCAGTCTCCTTCTTTGGAGGTCTTTAAACAGAGGCTGGATAGCCATCTCTCAGGGATGCTTTGATTGTGAGTTCCTGCATGGCAGGGAGTTGGACTGGATGGCCCTTGTGGTCTCTTCCAACTCTATGATTATATGATCAACAGGCTTAAAAAAGTTTCACTCTTAACTTTGCAAATATGATATATAGAAAGAATGAATAGCAGAAAGCTGCTTGATAAGCATATAAATCTTGCAACTGGCTTGTGGCTATTTGCACTATGTATATTTTGAACCTAGAATGCTAATCTACATTATTCAGGAGTTGTGACAGATATTTTGTGGTAGATACCTACTAGGTGGCCATGTAGGAATCGTATACGCTTTTGGATGCTTGGCTTTTATTTCTTTTGGACCACCCATACAGCACTTTGACCTGTTCATTAAGTAATGAGAAGACATCACTAAACGTTTGAAGCCCATTGATTTAGGAGATTCCCCAAATCCTTTCACTAGGTGTAAACATTCATTCTTCCCAGCAGCACAAAGACCCTGTCTGCTGACTTCTCAGGGCATTGCAGCTAACATCTTTCTTTCAACACATTGTTTATTAAAATATTTATATCCTACCTTGTATCAGAAGATCTTTTGCATACAGATAGCAAACCAACAATTTAAGGTAGCTTAAAACAATATGTGTGCATGTGTCTTCAGGTTGCCTGTCAAGATATGGTGATCCCATGCATTTCTCTTAGGGTTTTCTTAGGCAAGGAATATTCCAAGTGGTTTTTGTAGTTTTTTTCTTTGAAGTATAGCCTACAGCACCTGAGTTTCACTGGCGGTCTCGTCCAAGTACTGACCTGAGCTGATGCTGTTTAGCTTCTAAGAGCATACAGGATCTGGGGCCTTTTAGAGTATTTAGGCTCCAAAGCAATATAATACATTTAAAATAGGAGTTGCAATCTTCCACACCATGCTGTTGTAAAAGAGTACCATGTACCCTGAGCCTAGTTGCAGGGAACTCACATCCCTGCTGTATATTTGCAATCTGGAATTTTCCTGGAGGCAGATTCCTTGGATCTGTTGGGAGAAATAGGAACAGTAGCAGTCCAGAATCAAGTGAGCTGTGAGGACAAGAGGAAAGAGGTCTGGGCTGTTACTTCTCTGGCTTCAATAGATCTGAGAAACCTATCATAGAATAGTACTCTTTTTGGTGGGAACACCCCTATAACTGGTTCCTCACGCTCTCTTCCTCCATGCAGTTACATCTTTTGCATTTTCAGTGGTTTACTAGTAAAGTTGAGGTCAATTTCCACCAGAAGCAGAACTAATCTTCCCAATACATGGACAAGGTTAGAGTTGGGTCTGGTTGTGACTGGAGTTGGAGAAATATTACAGCAACATGAAATGAATGGAAGAGATTAGTCTTACCTCCAGGTTCTTTGTGCATATCAGATGTCTTGCAAGGGAATTTAAGAGATTGTGAGGATGGGCAGTTACAAGTAATGGGTGGCTACTAAGTCAGATTAAAAATTTGTGAATAAATTAAAATGGTGATTTCCTCATAGTAGTAAGCAAATGTCTTTTTTCTCTGAAAGCAGAAGCCAAATTAGATAAAACAGAGTCTGCACTTCTGTGAAGCATATAGAGCTGAATCCGTTGTGGATTTGGAACAAGAGAGGAGGGGTGTAAATAGATGGAGCAATGGAAAATTATACTGTCTCCCTCTCCATAGTATGGCATCATAAAATCAGGATGCTGAATGAACTGCTTGAGTGCTAGTTTTTCAAATCACAACCTTTGGTTTGTAGAGGAATGGATTTGAAATTAGTTCAGTGTTTCATTGTATTTGTTAAATTACCAAATTTACTGGATACATTACAGAATAAATACATTCCCTACTCCTGGGAATTGGCAGCAACCAAAAAAGAGAAACTGAACCGTCTGGCTAGACAGGTTTGCTTGGACCTGCCTGCTTACTTTACAGAAAAACCATACATGAGCATACAAGAAAACTTATTTGCAAGACAGTTTTAGTGAAGCAACTGCTTATTAACTGCCATACTATAAAACAACATGAAAAGGCAAATAATTGTTCAAAGAAGAGAGTCTTGTGTCTCCTTGGAGAGTATCACATTTGTTGTGGCCTGTGCTTTCATAAGCTAGACATCATTTCATTAGGTGAATGGTATTGGTGATGATGACAATGATACTGAGTTTTTTTCAGGAAATTTTAACAAACCCTACTTTGTTGGATGTCTTGACTAAAATATCAAGACCTCAAAATAGCCTTTTATGGATTTGTTTAAACAGCTTAGATCAGAAACATTCCAGCAAGAGTACAAGAATTATAAAATATACAGTAAAACTGACTGCAATGAAAGTACATTGTCTGTGAAATAGATAGAAAGCTTGCTTGCATAATGTTCACAGAACAGTTAATTTTCAAATTTGTATCTAAAAATTAAAATGGTTGGACATGTGGAATAGCAGAGGTAAAGGATTCTTGGCTGGAATTATGTTTTGAATTGATTAAAATTTGAACTGAGTTTTTCATTTCAGGTGTATATAGTATTACAAAAATGAACTGGCTCGCTGTGCTTTTTGTACTGAAATTGGAAGCAACCTGAGTTAATATACTGAAATAAGGACTTTTAAAGAACAGTTTTGACCAGGTTGTAATGATGTAACATGACTTGAATTTTTGAATGAGTGACTTGAATTTTTTATAATTATAATAGTGTGCTCTGTATCTCATCCCCAACTTCAGAAGCTGAATGTTTTCTTGTGAAGGCACTTGCTAATCTTTTACCTCCAGTCTTACTGCTGCATATGCTGGTAATTGCTCTTTTCCGTAACTGTCTCTAGTTTGCAGGTGCTGTTAAGCAGGGGTAGGCAGCCTAAGGCCTTGGGGGGGGGCCGGATGCGGCCCCCCAAGGCCTTTGGACCGGCCCAAGGCCAGTCCCGCCCCCGCCGCTGCCCCCCGCCATGATAATATTGATTATTGTTGTTATTACTTTTTCTTGCGGTTTTCTTGGCAAAATCTCCACAGGGGTTTTGTCATGGCTTTTCTGGGGCTGAAAGAGTGTGCATGCATATATATATATATATATATACACACACACACACACACACACACACACACACACCTTATTTTCCTGCGTATAAGACCACTTTTTAACCTGCAAAATCTGTGGCTAAAGTGGGGGGGTCGTCTTATACGCCGGATATAGGGATAATGAGGATACAGGTGCTAAAACTATATTTTGACTGGAAAAATGGGGGGGGGGGTCGTCTTATACGTGGGTCGTCTTATACGCCGGAAAATACGGGCACTTAAAATTATTTATTTATTTATTTATTTATTTATTTATGGTGCTTGCCCCCCCCCCCCCCCAGCTCAAAAAGGGTGCCTATCCCTGCTGTTAAGTATACAGAGGAGGAACTGATCAGTCAAATATATGCGTATGAAGTGTCTCTGTTGAGGGTATAGTAATGAAATCTCAGAACTTTCATTTGTCTCATTCTGGTCTGCATTTGCCTAGGCCAGGAATAACTACTGTACAGCTTGCGTCCTCTATTTTTTGCTTGCTTTCCCTTTGAAAGTCATTTGTTACACAGCAGGGGCTTCGTGGGAAGTTCCTTTGAATGCGTAGCCTTGCTTTCTTGTTCCCTAGGAGTGGTTCTTACTCATCACAAATAGGCCAGAGGTTATATTCAAGTCTCCATAACAGTTCTTTCTGTTATTAGGCTTGGGAACATGATGCCACAGCTGTCATAAAGGTATTTGCCATGCATAGTTGCAGTGTATCTTGGAAACTATTGTGTGGTATACAAGTTACTAAAATAAATACAATAAACAATATGATACTTCTACATGGAGGCCTCTATATTTGTGTGGTATGGAATAAATTGACTCGATTATGATCTGAAATACAACACAATCTTGCTGATTTTTGACTGCTAAAATAGGACATTCTGGGGCAGATTACTGGTGGTCTTAGATCCAAAGCCCTCTATTCATTGAAAATAGAATAGGTAATTTCCTCCACACTAAAACATATAGGGACAGGTAGGGGAATCGGAGTGGAAAATCACCAGAGAAGCCTGCATGTGTGGGGAGATCATACCATGCCTTGTGTCCAGTAGGTCACAGGTAGCCTACCATTTTCTAAGAAAACTGCATAGGGTTATGCATTTTGTGTTAGTCTGTTTTTGCCACAAAGTCCTCTTGCAGCTGTATACTATATGCTTTTCTCTACAAAAGAACATACTAAACATAATGTGATAGATGTTATAAATTAACAACTTCTGAGAATCTCCTGCCCTTCTAGAAACCAGATCCAGGAATTATGACAGTAGTGGAAGAACAGAGATCTAGGTTCGAAAGAAGGATGGGCAAATCAGATGAAATCTTGGATGCACATAAATGCTTTGTGTTACATAGATTTAAAAAATAATAATTGAATTCCATATGTATAAATTAGTCATGATTGGGCCATTAACAAATAAATTATACTGCTTTTAACAATTCATATTTAACTTTGCTTGTTAATATTCCTTGATGGACCCTCACATTTCCTACAATACACATCTGCTTTTTTATTATCCTTATGTGTGCTTTAATGTATGTATAGAGCTTAAAGTAGTTTGCTAATGAAGCAATCCTTTTCCAAACATCTTGGCAGCAGTATCTCTTGACAGAAACTAGTTGTACCAGGCAACACATCACATTGTTGTGAAAGCATTGGAGAGGGTACGACTGGAATGCAAATTCTCTCTAAGAGAGTGCTGTTAAAGATTGTAGCACTGAATCTTTTTATGGAGAAACTATTTTCAGAAAGTTGAAATATTTCAGGGATCAGTTAGAAGATGGGGATTTCTCATGGTTACAATACAGATAGAAAACTTCTATCCTGTAAACCAACCGTAAACGAAAACCCACCCTGAAGTATGGAAAAACCCATCTATAACTTCTCTTGATCTGTTGTTCTTAACCCTGGTATAAAAACCAGCAATGTCCTATGGGGAGGGCGCGTTGCCCATCCCTTCTAATTACACTTAGGGCCTGAACAGACTGCCAGAAATAATCCAGTTTGAGACCACATTAACTGCCCTGGCTCAGTGCTAAGGAATCATGGGAGCTGTAGTTTATTGTGGCACCAGAGCTCTCTGACAGAGAAGGTTCAATGTCTCAGAAAAACTACAGTCCCCACGATTCCCTAGCATTGAGCCAGGACAGTTAAAGTGGTCTCAAACTGGATTATTTCTGGCAGTCTGCTCAGGCTTTTAGTGTTGTGTTAACTCCAAGTCCCAGTTTGCAGTAATGCTGACTATGCTGAACACCATGCAAGCTCAGCTGGTGCTCCTGATGTCCTTTACATGCTGAGTAACATATCTGTACCAGATGTTTGTCTGTTATGGTTATGCATCCTGGCTAATCAAAATTGCAGAAACTATAATGGATGGAACAAGTGAGGAGTCTTACAGTGTGAGAACCATGATATTCTTGCTCTTCAATATGTAAAAGAAGTTGCTGTATAATTATTTACTTTCATTTTTAAAAGTGCCCATTTTTTCTGTCATGACTCCCTGTAAAGTACTAGACAAGTTTGTCTTGTGAATAATTTGTACTGTTCAAAGCAGAGTGGGCAAAGTGCAGCTCATACAGGTCAAATTATACCCTCCACCATCTACAGCTGTTTTAGGATTATGGGGACTCTTTTCATAAACAGAAGTGATTTCTATGCTGTCTTGTTGAGGAATAAAGACCTGTCCTTGGCCCCAAACAGGCCAGGAAGGTCCCAAAATTCGTCCATGGGCCCAAGAGGGTATGGGGACCATTTAAAGTTAATTTCTTCTTAATGATGAGAGTGTAGAAGAGATATGCCCCCTCCATAAATGATGATGGATGGAGTACTGTTTTTCAAGCTAAAATGAAGCAGTAAAATGACACAGAAGCAATTCTGAAGTTGGTTGTTGATGCATCTCTTTGTATTTAAAAAATTCTCTTTGTTTAGGACCTCAGCTGAGTGCACAACTAGAAGGTTGGCTTTCCCAAGTACAGTCTACAAAAAGACCTGCTAGAGCCATTATTGCACCGTAAGTTTTTTGTGTCTCTCCCAACAGCACATGTTGAGCATTAAAAGAGGACTGTTGAGAATTCACACTCAAACATTTGGATGTTTGCAGAGGAAACAGAGTGAAATCTTCTCTATACCAGTTTTTTTTTAATTATCACTCTTAATTTCCCTCATCAACTGGTATTTTGGGTGTTATTACTTTAAATCTTTAGTCTAAATATGTTGGATACTTTAGTGTCTTACACTTAGTACCACTGAAATCAGTGGGACTTAAGTTCACACATTTGCATCCATTAATTAATTGGTCATCCTGTAAACATTCATCTATTCATATGCTCACAGTATCCTGTAACCTTTTTCCTGAACAGTGACTCTGTGGCAGGTGGAGATCACAAAGAATAGAGGTTTAAACTTTCTATACCTCCCTCATACACTCTGTATCCTGTTCAGGAAGATGCTGAGCTGTAACGTACTTACCGTAATCCAGTTTGTTTCCATGTCAGTTGATGAAGCAAGAATAGTAAACTCTTCCTTGCTAGTCCCATCTAGCTGGCAGAAAGGCTTTCACCTTATTGTTGCTTAGTTTTTTCTGTGGTGGTGGTGGTGGTGGAAGTGGGTAGAATTCCAAAGAGAGGAGATGGAACTTTGCCATGACTTCTCTATGACTTCTCTTTCACTATGATTTCTCTGCTAACAAAGGGCTAGGAGGTGCAAAAATGTAATGGGATTGCTTTAAGACACTGATTCCTGAATGAACAAGCTTTTCCTACCCTCTTGCCTTTCTTGAAGGATTTTTCCTTACCCATGGAAGGAGGAAGTGCCTTGATGGAGAGGCCTGGTGGGTTGGATGAGGCCTGCAGGCCAGGGTTCCACGCTAATGATGTGCATACATCTTTTAGCTAAAAGTTACACAATTACACTGAGCTGTTCCGTTATTTTCATTGTACCTGTTGGGCATGCTGCTCTTGCTTTATGCTGTCACATTTTCCAAGTTTGGGTTGTATATATACTGTTGTCAGTTTCTTCCTCATGTCAACAAATAAATCTGTCTGTATAGACATTAATGAAATGATGGTCTCTATACACTGAAATTAATTCTATTGTTCTGTCTGTCTTTGGTAGACATGCAGGTTATACTTATTGTGGGTCCTGTGCAGCTCATGCTTACAAACAAGTGGATCCTTCAATCACGTAAGTAGCATGAGAAAAATGTTACAGTTAGTGCCACAGAAATTGGTTTCTACAGATGCTATACCATGTCCAGGAGCCACACATTCCCTATCTGCTTTAAGACTATTTTATAGGCAGAGACCAAACTGGATTTATCAGAAAAGGGTACCTGTTCAGCACTTGTCAGAAGCAAAATGGATTGGATACAGAGTTGTAATCAAGAGTTCAGCCAATGCCACAGAAAAGGGACAGTGCAGCATTTCTTGTCATTTCTTCCTTTCCTCTTCAACCTTAAAAAAAAAAACTGCTTTGGAGGCTTGAGGCCCTTCTTGAACAACATGTGAAATAGCTCTGGATGATAATGTGCAAAAAACAAAAACAAAAAAAAACTCCTTTGACAGCAAAAAGAGCTCCCTGGGAAGGCTGAATTCAGAGATAGTGTATTACTTTGTTCTAGTCCTTGGTAATATGGGTCAGCAAAATTGGACAATGTGGTGGGTTATCTTAGGGAAAGTATAATTTTTAGATAGTATGCACATGGGTTAATGTAGGTTTGGGAAGCACGTAGCCTTCCAGATGTTGAACCTTTCATGTATAACTTTTCATCAGCCCCAGCTGGTATGTCCAGTTGTCTGGAATTATAGCAATTGATGTCCAACAACTTCTGCAGGTCCCTTAAGTTTCCCAACCCTCAGTTTAATGCTTTATGAATGGTCAGTGTCAAAAGCAAAACACTGTAATGCTTATGTCCCTTTCCTCTCCCTCTGCTTTGTTCCTCATTCTTATATTAGCATTGTTGTTGCCAGCAGGTTGTGAAACCTTATGGAATCAATATCAGATAAATAAACATTTATATAAAGCCATTCTGATGAAAATTAGGTAATTTTAACCACATAGATGCTGTTGTTTTTGTTGTGTGAATGTGTCCAGAATTGTTTTGAACTGTGTTCAGCCATCTTCATTCACATACCTGGCTTTCCATATGATTCAGTAACTGGCTGCCAATCTCACTATAAGGTAAAGTGAAAGAAAGATGAAGGATATGTCAAAGTCATCCTAGTTTGGTCCTTTCTTCCCCCCCCCCCACCCTTCAGGTATGAAATGTCCTTACGCAAGACATAGGCAAGGATGTGTGTGTGTACACAAGAATGTTCACGCTTATAGCAGAGTTTTCTCCTCTATTTAGAAAATGGAAGAGAACATTTTTTCTGTGGAGTAGACAATAGCTAATATTGCACCTTTTATATGAATCATTTTTAGACGGCGAATCTTCATCCTTGGGCCTTCCCATCATGTGCCCCTCTCCCGATGTGCACTTTCCAGTGTGGATATATATAGAACACCCCTATATGATCTGCGAATTGATCAAAAGGGTAATTGTATATAAAAAATACAGCTCTTGCAGTACAAAACAAAACAAGTTCTTAGGAAGCTATTAATTCATTACTACCTTTGTGGCTTTGCATTTTGGTTGACTTACCTCTGAATATGTCACATAAAAACTTTGCTGTATTTATGTAGGCTATGATGCAAGCACTGTTAACATAGGCTCATGTCTCCAAAAATAGAATGCAAAAGGTGTTTTTCATTAATTTTGGGAACAAGTTTTTCTAGATTAATTTGCCCATGCTGGATCTGAAAATCGCTATTATGCCATTTTCTGGGTCAGAAGTCTAGAATTTAAATTGGTATTCAAGCAGGTTTCTGTTTGAGTCTGTATAGGAGCTTGATAGAAACAATAAAAAACTGACTTTGAAGTTTCAATTATCTACAAAATGTCCCCATAATTCATGAAATCAGTGATGCAGCCCATTGTGTTAGCAGTTGTTTGGAGTTGTCTAATTCTGTAAAATGTTGGGATTTCATGATATGACATACTAATAAACACACAGCAATGTGTTTATTCTGACATTTACTTTGGTACTTTATGTTAGCTAAATTGTTATTACTGGTTATATGGTGGCTGAGAGCATAGGGCTGTCAGCTTGTTTATATTTTTTAATGTGTGAATTCATTTTTGTCCAGTTGGCACGGCAGGTTACCTTCGTTTAAGATAAAGATATAATAAATTGATTTTTGAAGATGTTTACTTTATAATAAGAGAAAATGTTGTACAGTTGGCCCTCCGTATCTATGGATTCTTTGTCAACATATTCAACCATCCACAGTTTGAAAATCTTCCAAAAATTATACATTCCAAAAGGTAAATCTTGATTTTGCCATTTTATGGAAGGGACACCATTTTACTTTGCCACTGTATTTAATGGGACAAGCATCCACAGATTTTGGTATCTATGTTGATGGGGTGTGTGTCATGGAACCAAACCCCAGCAGATACCAGTGACCCACTGTACATCTGCTATACAGGTTAGATTGAAAATGTATTTCAGCAGGGCATTCTTCAGTCTAGGGACAGCTGCAGAGAAAGTCCTCTGGGTGACAGTTGCCAACTTAGTCAGGGCTAACGGGTAAATGTCTCAAAGAGGACCTGTATGGGGCAGATTATACAGGAGAAGGTGATCCTGTAGATAATCTGGACCCAAACCATGTAGAGCTTTAAAGGTAATAACTAACACTTTGTACCTTGCCCAGAAACTAATTAACAGCCAATGGAGTAATTTTAATACTGGTTTATGATCACTCCTGGATGTACCATTAGCCAATGTGGGTGCTGTGTTTTGAACTAATTGAAGTTTCTGAACTTGGTACAGATTGGCTCAATGTACAGCACATTGCAAAAGTCCAGCCTTGAGGTTACCAGCGCATGCACTACCATCTTTAGGTCCTCCAGCCCTAGGAAGAGGCACAACTGGCATAACAGGAGGAGCTGATAATAAGCAGTTCTGTCTGTCACATCTTATCTGAGCTGTCATTTGGAGTGATGGATCCAGAAGCATTCCCACACTGCAAACACAGTCTTTCAGGGGGAATGTAATGCCATCCAGGACTGGTTGACACCCCCCAAAAAACAATAACAACAACAAAACACCCAGCTTAAGGTCCTTGACAATAAGCACCTCTGTCTTGTCTGGATTGGGCTTTAGTTCATTTTTCCTCATCCAGCCCATTAACTCCTCCAGGCATTCATTCAGAGGAGACACATTGTCCTTAGCTGAGGCTGGTTTTAAAGGCATGGAGAAATATATTTGGGTTTCATCAGCATACCAATAGCATCCTGCCCCATGCCACTGGATGATTCCTCCCAGTGGCTTTATGTAGATGTTGAGTAGCATTGGGGACAGAGTGGCACCCTGTGGTATGCCATATAACAGCTCTGATTCCCTAATCCCCCTGGTGTTCCAGAAGGATACCATGATCAATGGCATTAAATGATGCTGAGAGGTCCAAAAGAGATCAACACTCAGGCAAAGATCATCCACTAATGTGACCATCGCAGTCTCAGCTCCTGCTCTAAAGGCAGTTTGAAATGGGTCTAGATAGCTTGCATCATCCAAGACTGCCTAGAGCTGGGAGGCATCTGCCCTCTTTATAACTTTGTCCAAAAAATTAAAAGCATCACAGCAAACTGCTAAAGGCTCTAGAATTTTATTCACGGGAGAGGGTGCCTGAATTAAACCTCTCACAGCCCTGAATAGTCCAGCTGGATGCAGATTTGTGAATGAAATACATGCAGATAAGGTTTTCTTCATTGCACATATTGCCACTTTATAGGAAGAAAGATGTTCCTTATATATGTCTTGTTGTTGGATACTAGTTGAGTTTTCCACCTTCTGTGCTCCAGTTGTCATCCTTTTTGTTTCAGCTCCTTGGTCCCCTGTATATCAAGAAGCTCAATTAGTAACATAGTTTTTCTGGGTTTTTCGGGCTGTGTGGCCATGTTCTAGAAAGAAACTTCTAGAACATGGCCACACAGCCCGAAAACCCACAAAAACTATGGATGCCGGCCATGAAAGCCTTCAACTTCAATTAGTAACAGTTCGGAGAGGACATTTGGGAGCCCTAGTCAGATCTTGGTTCCATCTGTCTATCAGCAGGGTCGTCTGTGGTGCCAACCCTAAACCCTCTAAGGCAGGGGTAGGCAACCTTTCCCCTTTAAGGGCCGAGGGATTTCAGCTCCCAGAAGCCTCAGTCATGTTGGCCAATAGTCCCATGTTGGCCAATAGCTCCTGGGATTCTGGGAGCTGAAGTCCCTCGGCCCTTAAAGGGGAAAGGTTGCCTACCCCTGCCATAGCTCATCACTTTGTAACCATAGCTCCCCTCTTTGTAGCCACAGCTCACAGGCTAACTACATACCCACACAATGGGCACTCTCATATAGCATTTTGTGGTAGCAGCATGGTGTGAGCAGGATTTTTTCATTCCCTCAGTTTATGAAATAGCATAAATCTGATAGCATCTGTGGTTCTGAAACATGACTCCACCTAAACTGGAACAAGACACAAGAATGTAACATTTAGGACAATTCCCAACCGATGGGATAAAAGTAAATACTTATAGGGTGCTAAAGCTAGCTCACTATTTACATCTTTTTGAAAAATTTCTTGTCAGTCTTGTGGCCATTTCTGTGAGCAGCATGGTAGTAAATGCGATAAAGAGCCTGGCGTGCATATGTTTTCCATGCTGTGTGCTGCTATTACAGTTATGAGATGCTATTTGATCCTGTAATTGTGCACAGCATGGATATATTAGTCTTCTTGAAATGGTGAGAGCTGGTTGCAGAAAATGTAGACTAGAACTTGCTTTCTTTATGCTGCAGTGTGAGCCATCAGCCACATGTTAGGGTACTTTGTTAAAATGGTGCATCAGCAGAAGAAATATGTCTGTGTCAAGGTGGAATTATAAATGGTGTCAGCATAGCTCTTAACTGCATGCACTGCAGCTCTGCTATCTGCTTCTTTGTGCGATTCCTACAGTTGTGCTACATCAGTAGACAGGTCATTTGGCACTGCCTGCCTTTCATCTTCAGATTCTGCTGCAATAACATCAGGACTTTTATACAAATGTAAGATGAGATGATTTGTTTAAAAAAGCCCAAGGACTTGCTTTGGTATTCCCAGGCAATACTTTTTTTCCTCAAGGGGACATTTTTGGTTGTAGTAACTTGTGTTGCAATTAGTGATTCAAAATATTTGTACAATCCTCAGATTTTTTAGCTCATGTTAGCTTTCCCAACAGAGATAGCATCCTGCCAGTCCATCCAGAGGAAGCCTTGACATATTTCACAATGCTTGATTCATAGTCTTGAACTATAGATAAAATAGTGTTGTTTTACTCATATGTAAGAAAAGGTTCACAGATGAAGCACTGACATCATGATTACCAGTCATCATTATCATCTGTGATTCTCCCCATATAATAAAATGCTGTAACTTATGTCTAAACGTATGGAACAGCATTGCTTTTGACACATTCAAAGGAGCACATGTCCTGTTCTCTGGATATGGAGAGCAATTTGTATCATTGAATGGAAACTGGTGACATCAGCTGTAGAAATGTATGCAGGCAGAGTTGCTTGTTCTGTAAAACATTTGCTATGAAAACCTTCTGAAATCATTCATCACCACCTTTCCTCAGCAGCTGTCTCAGATTTATAGTCAGAATTCCCTCAGAAGTAGATCCAACTAATCATGTGCACTCCAATACCTTTAACCCCCTTGTCCTCATTACTATTCAAATTCATTGTGTGTATGTGTATGTGTGTGTTGGTTTTGTAGGTACTTGATGGCTTTTGTAGGTACCCATCAATAATTCAGTTGCTGATTGATTTTGTCCTATTCAACCAGAGAAACATGAAGCATTAGTTCAAGACTCCAGATGGATACAATTTTGAATTCTTGGCTTCCATTGGAGCAATCAGCTTGGGATGTGATTTTTCAGATTCTGTATAGTCGAATTAGTCCAGAAGAGTAGGTTCCCACAAATAAATGAAAAACACCTCTTGCATCATTTTCCAAAAGAGTTTGTAGTTATCACTATTGGGAGCACTGTTTAGCAATTTGGTAGCAAGGGAGTTAATTAGAATGCTTCTCTTAGTTTGTTGGACTTTCACCAACTTTTGAAAGCCCAGACACTGTGTAGGGGCCTAGCTTTTATCTGGATGAAGACATTCATTTGCATGTTTTCATCATGGTCTGGCATCTTGCCACTCTGGGAACTAAAGGGATTTGATTTCTAATGGAGGGCAGTCAAGAATTGAATTGAAACTTGGTGATGCCAGCAGCCACTGCTCACAATTATAATAAGGTTTCTGTAGCCTCTGTGGGTCTAACTTTTTCAGCAGTTACACTGTCAAAACCGACAAGAACTCAAAGTCTGATCTGTAAAACATTTGTGACTGACTGAAATAAAATGTTGAAAGAAAAATAGATGTTCCAGTGTTTTAGTTGCAGTAGATACCTTTTTTGAGGAGAGCCAGCAGGTTTAGTGGTTTGAGCAGTGGGCTACAACTCCGAAGACCAAGGTTTGAATCCTGCTTGGCCAAGTAAACTCACTGAGTGACCTTGGGCAAGTCACACTCTCTCAGCTTCAGAGGAAGGCAAAGGCAAACCCTGTCTTGGCAAATCTTGCCAAGAAAAGCCCATGATAGCTTTGCCTTTGGGTCACCATGAGTCTGAAATGATGTGAAATCACACACCAATGCCTTTCAATAATATTGAAAGATGCATCTTTGTAATTTAGGTAGTATAGAGGGAATGTTTTTCTATGATGTAGGCATATTAGGAGTTCTTGCCATAAGCAAGTATTCTCCAGTAGGCTTATTATTTTGAAGTAAGCCTCTGTATAATGATTAATATTGGTCACAGTATGTAAACTTACTTGTTTCTCAAGTGAAAGCTACACCTCAACACATGCTACATTCAATTGTTGAGATACACTTTATCTTAGATTGGGTTAAATATAGTGTAACAAAGCATTAGAGAAATTGGCATTCTGGTTTTGTATCTACTGTTCTTAAACTAATATATTTGAAACTTCTCAGTTTATGCAGAACTGTGGAAGACTGGAATGTTTGAACGCATGTCTCTGCAAACAGATGAAGATGAACACAGTATTGAAATGCATTTGCCTTATACTGCTAAAGCCATGGAAAGGTATCTGTTAGTAAGCTGCATCTTTTGTAGAGTTTGGATCTCTTGCCTTATAATATCTATATACCGGTAGTTTTGACCACTGGAATCTGTATGTATGTTCCCTTTCCATCTAGAATATATTGGATCAGTATCTTTGAGATTAGAATGCATAAAACTCAATAAAAGGAGTTAAGGCTATGATTGAGACTTTAGAAACACAGTGAAGTAGAGGTTAAAAAATAGAAATGAAAAATGCAGAACTTCTGGTAAAATATGGAGCTTTATAGTCTACTTGGCTTTCTTACCCCTGATTAATTTAGTCTACCTATGGCTCTCCCTCCTTCCCTGTACAATTTAGAGGGATAGGCATTTATAAACAAACTCAGTAAAAATTCCACCAAAAGGACATTTTAAGACAAAACAGAACAAATATAGCAGGACTTGAAAAGGTGAGGCAAAATAAATCAGATAGCAAATTAAGAGCTGTAAAAAATCCCAGATGAAACCTCATTAGAAGGATAAAACACCAGGACTCTTTAAATCACTCCCTATCAAACCACCATCGTTTTCGTCGTGGGAATTCCATATCCTTCAACATTTTGAGCAGTAGAAAGAAATCAAGACCACACCTTGTTCTGTTTCACAAATCTTACTTCTATTATAAGGATCACAAATCTTGCTAAACCTTTTATCTTGCCAAGTAGAGATTATAGTCTCTGTGTGAATGAGACTTGCAAGGGGGGAACGACTTTAAATAAAGGTATTCTGCTTGGTACAGAAGGGCTTGTGGAAAAACTAATTATTAAATACAGATCATTCTAGTCTTGATGCTAAACATTTTGACTGTGTTTCTGCCTGCAGTATATTGCCGTAGTACTGTACTGCTTCAAGGGTTGAAGTACTCTTCTTATTAAGCTTTTAGATAATAACACACAGTTTTCCTAATATAGAATAATAAAGTTAATTAGAGTATCCTGACTCTGAGACCTAATTGATAGTATAAGTGTGTTGTATTCAGAAAAGAACCTGGCTTGGTCATGTATTTCATAAGTTTTGTTTTTTAAGGCTAACATTCACACTATTGCAAACTTTAAAAATGCTTGATGGAGAGCATAATGAGAAATCAAACTACTGTTTTATAAAATATCACTTGGGTTTTGTTTTGTTTGTAAAAAGGTAAAAATTCTAAATTAAGGATCCAACCCTACATATCTCATTAGGAGGGTATACTGTTCTGCACACTGGTGGGAGGTCTACAGGAGAGAAATTTGGCATATGGAAACAGCACAGATAGAATTGAAAGGGTAAAATTTAGCATGGCACTGGATCTTTATAAATATCAGCTTCTTTTTCCCCCTCCCTAAGCCATAAGGATGAGTTTACCATTGTTCCTGTATTGGTTGGAGCACTGAGTGAGACAAAAGAACAGGAATTTGGAAAACTCTTCAGCAAATATTTAGCAGATCCTTGTAATCTCTTTGTGGTTTCATCTGACTTCTGTCATTGGGGTAAGTTAAATCATGTTAATAGTTGTGACCCCCAATTATATACATGCACATATTCACAAAAATGTCACTTAATATTAGATTATTTTGTGGTTTGACAAACATGTTTGGAAAAATTGAAGCTAAACTAGCTAGTTTTATATATTTGTGTAGTGTGTCAGTAGTGCCAAAGATAAGACTCAAGAGAGTAAATTAGCACACTGGGTGTTAAGAACTAAATTTGTTGTCCAAAGGGAATGAGTATGATGATATATTTTTCCTATACAACCAATTATTTAAGAGCAGCCCTGGTGGTGCAGTGTTTAAATGCCAGTACTGCAGCCATCTACAGCCACATGGTTGTGAATTCAATCCCAGGCAGGGCTCCAAGTTCCACTCAGCCTTGTATCCTTCTGTAGGTTGCTAAAATGAGTACCCAGCTTGTTGAGGGCAATTAGCTTACACATTGTAAACCACTTAGGGAGTGTTTAAGTGCACCGATAAGCAGTATAGAAATGTATTTGCTATTGAAATTGCTATTAAGAGTGTTAAAGATTCATAATCACAGATTTATATTGGAGAATCCTTGTCCATATTTATCACTTTCTACTTAGATTAGAACTGCAAAGTCAGCAAAAGGTCATGGACCTGTGAACTAGTTTTTTCCCGAATTCTTTCCCAGATTCTTACTAGAGGCTCTTATCAGTGCTGCCATGGGGTAAAGCAGGGTGACTATTAACATTTCTTTAAAATGTCAGTGGCTGTTGTAGTACGAAAAGTTTGAAAAAATCAGTTTTTCTATCTTGCACATCGTACTTCTGCCGATAAGAGAAATAAACAATATCTTTTGCAAATTTAAAATAAACAGTTCCTTTAAAGAAAAAAAAGCTCATAATGTAGAGTTGGAGCTTCTAGGATGCTTGTAGGCCTAAATTCCAATTTGGAAAAAGTCTCATGTGCTCTGACCCAGCATTGGGTGGAGCTAAAAGTACAGTGCAGGGCCAGATACAATTCTTACCAATTTGGATCTTTTCTTACCAAGCATAATCCAAGTAGATGCATGTCTACTCAGGAGTAAGCACCTTGCAACAGCTTTCCAGGCTGCAAAGCATAAGTTAGTTTCATGCAACAGCTTGGATGGCAGCAAAGTGCACTTGAGTTCTGTGTTGGGTATTTCAATGATAAGAGATCAGAGAACGTACAATCACTGTTTGAAAATAACAGCAGAAGAAGCTTGCCAGTTTGATGGAGAACCTGCAGGACAGGTTTCCCATTGTAATGCATTACAATACTATATTTCAACAGCATTTATTTATTTTTATAATACCCAGGCTTTCTCCATTATGGGACCCAAATAGTAGATAATGTATTTTTATTTTAATACTCCTTCAATCTAATCAGTTGGTCTTTTGCTTGGACTGGTTATATCATAATACAGTGTGATGAATGACAATGTCATAAAACACTGAATGCAGCATATTTTTGTGGTGCCTAATGGGATGACATTGTACATAGATACATTTATTAGATCCTAACTTTCTCTCAAACTGACATTCAGAACTGCTCACAGTAATATTGTTCCAGGCTTGATTCTATTTTGGTGTATACTGTATATACTCAATTATAGGTTGCCCTCATGTATAAGTCAAGGGCTGGTTTTGGGGCCAAAATCACGGATTTTGATACAACCCATGGGTAAGTTGAGACTAAAACGTGAGGGCCTGTAACAAAGGATATAAACAAGGAAGCAAAGAAAATGGATGCCAAAGAACTTATAAAATTCCAGCAAGCATAACTGTGCTCATGCTAAAGGCTGGATGGATGAGAGTAGAGGGGGATCAGGACAGATTACACTTCTGCCTTTCACCAGGGAATGGTCCTTTTTTGATAAGAGTTAAACTACAGTACTTACATTCATCTGTGGATAAGTCAACTCAGGTTTTTTGGGTCAAATTTTTGACCAAAATTTGTAGACTTATACATGAATACATACAGTAGTTTGCAAAGTTTAAGCTCCTGAAGCCTGAATATTAAGGACAGAAGTGTGTTTGTGTAGAGCAAAAGCCTAGTATCTGTGTATGAGTACAAGCTTACCAACTAATTCTGGATATTCAACCACCTAAACCAGGGGTAGGCAACCTTTCCCCATTAAGGGCCGAGGGACTTCAGCTCCCAGAAGCCTCAGCCATGTTGGCCAATAGTCCCATGTTGGCCAATAGCTCCTGGGATTCTGGGAGCTGAAGTTCCTCGGCCCTTAAAGGGGAAAGGTTGCCTACTCCTGACCTAAACTAAATTAAGGTAATAAGAGAAAAGTCTGATGAAGAATTTAACAAGTGACCATAATTTAGAGAAGAAACTAAAAAGAAGTACTGCGTTGGTACAGTAATGTTAAATCAGGTTGCTGCAAACATCTGCATGTATAAATCTAGACATTTTAGTCAAAAAATTGACCCAAGCAACCTGCATTGACTTATCCACAGGTCAATGTAAGCACTGCACTTTAACTTATTAAAAACAAAAGGCACCATCCCCTGGTGAAAGGCAAGTGTATAATCTGTCCTGGAAGCATAGGCACCTCCCTCAATCCATCCAGCATTTAGGGTGAGCACAAACAGTTTTCCTTGTTTTATGTCCTTTGGCATCATCTTGCTTTGCTTCATCCTTCAGATCCTTTGTTACATGCCACCAATTTTTACCATCAATTTATCCACGGATCCTATCAAAATCCATAATTTTGGCCCCAAAACGTGCCCTTTATTTATAGGCTGAATGGATGAGAGAATAGGGGTGTGGTTCAGTGCTTCCTGGACAGATTACACTCTTGCTTTTCAGCAAGAGTGAAAAGGTCTGGTCATAACACATAAAGGCCTATACAAGATTGGTTCCTTTTTTAATAAGAGTTAAAGTACAGTACTTACATTGACTTGTGGATAAGTTGACTCAGATTTTTTGGATCAATTTTTGACTAAAAATTCTAGACTTATACATGAGTGTAGTTAATTTCATCCAACTTTTTTTCCCACTTGCCACTCAGTCTTCATACATTTCCTAACCATGCTTATTGCATAATACTGCACTATAATAGAGTATAGGAGTGTAAACCTTTTACATGTTCATAAGCATCTAGCACCACATGGTCTTCCCCTGAAGATTTCAAAGCCTGGCCAGGCTTAAATGAGATATGATCCTACAGGTAGCCTGGACCAATCTTGTATAGGCCTTTATGTGTTATGACCAGACCTTTGAATTGTTCCAGGAAAAATATTTTTTTTACTTGATTGTTTCATAGCAATGTATTTGATGCTTAGTTATTCGCTTTTTAATTCGCTGGTTTTTGGTTTTTTTTCTGTTTAAGGCCAGAGGTTCAGATACAGTTATTATGATGAGTCTCAAGGAGAGATCTATAGGTCTATTGAACACCTAGATAAAATGGTAAGTGTTATTTCATAACATCTGACTATTAATTAGCTTGTCCTCAATACTTTTACTGCATCGTAACATTCACTACATGGTAAGTGCATTCCCATTTAGCACAGTATACAGTTAGCTGTAAACAAAATGTTACCAGGCTTACCATAGGAAGTTAATGCAAATTTAAATTAATTTATGAGATTTGAAAGAATAGGTAATTGCAGTGAGCACAAATTGGTGCCATCTTGTCAACCAAGAATTGATAGTGCTACTTGTTGCTTAAAGGGGCAAGAAAGTAGCTGTTCTGTTCAGATGAAAAGTACTGTAAGGTGGATTTTTTTTAAAGTTTGGGGATGAGTAAGATGGGGAAAAGGTGATTTCAAATACCTCCCACAGAGAAGTCTTAGTTTCAAACATCTAGAAATCTGTCTAGGGGCTAAAGACAAGTGGGGGAGGGATGGAAAGCTTCCATTAAGAAAATATTGGAGCAGAGGTACATTCTGGCACATTGCAGGTTACAGTTAGCAATTTTTAGTAATTTTAAAAAGCAGTAAATACTTTTCTGTTAACATAATTTTCATTTTCATGTAATGGTTATACGCTTTATTGCTCTCTGGTAAGGATAAATGTGTTCTGCTATGTAGAAGCCATAAGGGCAAGAGGCAGCTATATCAATGTCTTTATGTTCTCCTGCTTCCCACCTTTTCTGACTGTGACTGAGTTATTAACAAATCCAAGCTTCTTTCAGGACAACATGGGTTTATCTTATAAGATATCTTTTTGTACAAACTCAGGTATTTCACTTACATCTATGTACGCTAGAGATCATTTAACTTACTCAGTTTAAACAACACAAAAACCTTACTTGCTGGAAGTGCCAGCTCAGCTTTCTAGTAGAGAGCAAAAATGCTGATGCAGAGCTTTTTGGAGATTCCAGAAATTCCTTGTGATTATTTTGGGGGGGGGGGGACTTTAAAAGGAACTTGAAACTTTGAGGATTCAGCTTTTTTAAGGGTCTTAACCAAAACAGTATCCTCAGCTGTAATATGGTACTGATACTGTGACATTTTTAGATACTATAGGTGTACTCATTTCAGTAGCAGCCATGAAGTATTCTCAGCCCTGATCTTTCATCAAGTCCCCCAATGTGCCAAAGGACTTTGCAGAAGTAGATGATTTGTGGCATACTAAGCTCTGAAGAGATAGAAGTAATGTGGATGCCACACATTACTTCACGTATTCCAAACTATTGCAGTAGCTATATGGATGAGACCTTCAGGAATTGAGAGACATTCTACTCACAGATTGCCACTGATCCAGTATAACTACATCAACGGAGTCGCTGGACACCTCGCCTATTGACTCTGTTTCAGTGGTGGCATCTAAGTCGGCTCTTATCTGAGAGATTTTGTCTGCAAAGAAGTTGTTAAATGCGTCACAGCAGGCTGTCGTCGGGTTAAGTAAGGGATTTGGCTCCAGGGGCACCTGCATCATTTCCCTCACCACCCTAAACAGCTCTGCTGGACGAGACTCTGCAGACGCAATACGTGCCGAGGACGAGACTCTGCAGACGCAATACATCCCCCTCCTTCTCTTGCCTGGATCCCTTCTCTTTCTCTCACACTCCCTCCTCTTCCTCTACCCGGCGTATAAGATGACCCCCGACTTTTGAGACCCTTTTCCAGGGTTAAAAAGTCGTCTTATACGCCGGAAAATACGGTATTTATTCTGTGTCTTCCATTAGTTATTTAAGCTGGTGTATGTTCATTCATAAGTGATGAGACAATGTCACAATGCATAAAAATGGTTTGATATCCATTAAATAAAGTAATGCACTATTAACCATCAAATGTAACAGCATGTTATTTTAAAGAAGTTACCATTCTCCATTTTCAAGACTTTTAAAAATGTATACTTCATAAGAAATCATGCTTGACATGACACAAATGCTGGTTGATAAATGCAGCCCTAAAAATTAACCATATCTTGATATTCTCTTTAGGGTATGAGCATTATAGAACAGCTTGACCCTGTGTCCTTTAGCAATTACTTGAAGAAATACCATAATACAATATGTGGAAGACATCCAATTGGGGTTTTATTAAATGTAAGTAGAGTTGTTAAATGAAGCCTAAATGCAGTAGTTGTAAAAATATAGAACATCATGCTGTAATATACAAGCTGAAGTCTCTTATTACTCAGGCCTATGGCATAGTTTGAGAGAGCCTGGAAAGTTACATTTAACAAGAAAGACTATACTGACATGCTGAAGTCATCTATAACTGAGTCATGGTAAGATCCCAGAGCATCTTCCTGCCATTGCTCAGTTGTAGATAGTTTCAGCATGCCATTATATCTCTTAATGCTATCATTCAGTTTTCCTCTTCTTCATTTGGATGGTCTTGATACAGTTTGGAGTGAAAGTAAGTGTTATGAGGAAGCCCTAAGTTTCCAAAGTTTTCCCATCACAAATGTGAGATCAGTTGCTATGTGCAAGAGGGATGCTGATTCTCACTAGTGGTGTTCCTACCAACCAGCTCCCACCATTCCCATGGGGGCATTTGCAAGGAAGACTTAACAAGCAATAGGAATTGCAGGCTCTTCATACTCTCTGGTCTCACTTTTCCATAAGTGCTGTCAACATAATGTTGAAGTATATGTCCACTGGGAACATGTGGTTTGCTACTCATTAACATCTCTTTCTTCTGTTAAAATGATGGATCTTTTTCTTTTCATTAGCGAAGTTGCATGTATTCCTCATTTTAACAAAACCTCTTATCAAAAATAATATACAGGTCAAGCAAACTGGCATCTTAGGGCCTTTGCAGACTGCCAGAAATAGTGCAAATTGAGTCCACTTTAAGGGTTAGGGTTAGTGCTAGGGAGTCATGGGAATTGGTTGTTTTTTTCTGAGACGTTGAGCCTTCTCTGTCAGAGAGCTCTGATGCCACAATAAAATACAGTTCCCATGATTCCCTAACCCTAACCCTTAAAGTGGACTCAATTTGCAGTATTTCTAGTAGTCTGCAAAGGCCCTTAGTTTACACAGTCTGATCTATATTTAAGTGAGTCATGTGGAGCACTGCCTGGTCACCACTGGAAATATGCATGATCCCCTCCCCAATGGGATTTGCTTGGTAGTGTCCATACACAAAAGCCAGCACCAGTCTCCCTCTTAGGCATATTTGGTGGGAACAAGAGAGAAGGCCTTCTTGGTGGCTGCTCCTAGGCTCTGGAACTCCTTACCTAGAGGCCAGGCTAGCTCCATCCCTGCTTTCATTTTGGTGGCAGATAAAAACATTTTTATGCTGCCAGGCTTTCTCACACTGGCATGGGTGCTGAAAGAGTTTTATAAAGAGTTTTTAAATTTTATATTTGAACACGTTTTTAATGTTTTGAAATTGTTTAATTGTTTTTTAAACACTGTATTTTTATTGTTTTGTACTGTTTTATCTTGGACTATTTTAAATTTTGTTAGTTGCCTTGAGTCCCTGTACCAGGAGGAAAGCGGGATATAAAAGGGCATGCTGATTCTTGGGATTCTGATTTTTGCAGCCAGTGTGAGGGTCATGTACAAGCTTTGTACTTATATAGAACTGTGGGATATTGCATTGCCTTTCCCCATACATCTCCGAAGCAAACTTAATGCAGGATTAGGGCCTTTAGTTGTGATGAGTTGTGCGAAAAGTAATAGTTTCACAGAAGTTGCCTTTGACCATCTCTGACAGTAAGCAGGACTGAGAATCTTTAGGCCATCTGTAGAGTCACCAGACCCCTTAAAAAAAAAAAGATGGAGAATTGCATCTCTAGAAGTCACAAGTGGACACAGTTCTCCTATAGAGCAAGCCCACCCCCTTTAAAAAGCAACACCTCCTTTCCCTCACTCCAAAGGTGGTCTTCTGTTCACTTACATTTTTGCTAGAATGAGCAGGCATAGACCAATGAGCTAGGGGGTTAAAATGCCCCCCTGATCCTCCAGAGTTACTCCCCACTGCTCCAAAAAGACCTACTGTTTGGCTTAATTTTTTCTTTGCATGTATAATCTTTCACAATGTGAAAGGGAAGCAAATAAGTATTTTCTATAAGAGATGATGACATGTTTTAATAACTGGTAGGGGAATTGCTTTAACAATGTCCTCGACAATATTCATTGTTGATGTATAAAAGATCTTAGAGTGCTGTTAAAATTCCCTTTATAAAAATGTGAAACTTCTTTTTACTTTTTTTCTCTCTAGGCTATCACAGAGCTCCAGAAGAATGGAATGAATATGAGTTTCTCATTTTTGAATTATGCTCAGTCAAGTCAATGTCGAAACTGGCAAGACAGCTCAGTGAGTTACGCAGCAGGAGCACTGATGGTCCACTGAACCTCTGACTGCTCAGGGATGACACCTGCACACTCAATGGGGTCCCAGTCTTGCCCTTACAAAGATGCAGTTCCTGGTCTTTGGGTATACTGAAACCTCAAACTAATAGAACTCTTCTTTTTTCTAGTAGGTGTAGTCCTTCCTTAGTTACAACTCATTTTAAAATGCTTTCTTGTTTAGGACAAGGGAAGGAAGGCTGGTGTCAAAATGTTGTGACTTCTAAAAACCAATGGCTATAAAGGTATGGTGGCAGATGGTCCTTGCAGATACAACATGTAAAGCATTTACCACATCCCAGATTTGCACTCTGCAGACCTGAGCACACATGTACTCTGCTTTCAGAATAGTTTTGCAAGTTGTAAACAGAAAAGGGTGGAAGCTTTTTAATAAAGATGCATTTATAAAAGATCCTGTATTAGAATATAATAAATCTCCCAGTATAGTCAATTACTACCCATGTTGTACAACAAATATCTTCTATTTTAGTTGCTAATAAAGGGCTGCACAAACCAAATTGGTGTATTGTGATTTTTTGTGACCTGCAATTTTCTAGTGCAAGTTTTTTAGGTCTTCATTTCTCTTCAGAAGTTCTCATGTATGATTTCTTTGAAGCAAGAATAGATAACTTGTCCTTCTAAATACTGGACTGGAACTCATGCCTTCCTTCACCGCTGACTTTTCTGGCTAGATCTGTTTAATGCTAGAGTCAGCATTAACAGGATGGCGAGCCCCATCCCTACTTTATAAACCACCACGAATCCTGTTCTCTTAAATGCAAAGGAAGGAAACTTGGTTCTCTTATGCAATCTGGCCTATCAAAGATCTGGATCCTTGTTCTATATCCACCAGAAACCTTGTTCCTTCCCAGCCAGGAAAGAGATTCCCTAGCATCTCAGGTCACTAATCACAGGGACTTCCTCTCCCACATGGTGAGCACTTCCTGAAGTTGAGAATACTTCATTCGTCATTCTATGTGGGCAAGGGAGGTGGGGAGGTCAGTGTACCTTGAGGCTTCTGGAAGCAGTATCTGGGAATGCTTCACTTCCCCAATCACAGGGCAATAGAGCCTTGTTTCTGTTTGAAGATCCGCTTGGAAAAATTCAACTCAGCACATCAGCTAGGATCCCAATGATATCATGGCGCATGGCCATATCCCCAGTGTCATCTGGCCTACTGAGGACACCATCCTTGAGTAGACTCTTGGCTTGTGCCTGTTTACATTTTGCCTCTTATATTTGCTTGTTTAAATGGCTTTCTGTGGTGCCTGAATTGGTGCTTCAAGTAGCCTTGGCATATTGACCAAAATAATGGGAGGCATCTTGCTTTTTACTTTTAAAGTAGCAAAAACACTGTGAATATTGTATGGTACACTCCAGCTCTAAAGCCAGATACCATTGCAGTTTATCTGACCTGATCTAACCTGCCTTGATTATATGGATTGCTGCTTGGTTTCACTGTTAATGGAAACAACTTTTTAAAACTAATGTAAGCCCACTTTACTCAATCTAGCTTTGTCTCTTTTCAGATAACAGCTAAAAATAATCCAATTTTCCTTCACACAGATTTAATTCCATCTGTGACATGTCCCTTTTGCTTCTCTAATAAATGTAGTGCTGGTAGTACATATTGTTCTGCAAGCAGTCTGAATTTTTTTTTAAATCCTGTAAAATATTTTTTGGTATGTCAGCCCTCTCTGAACAAACAAACCTTGCCAAGAAAACCCTGTGATGAGTTCGCCTTAGGGTCATCATAAGTCAGAAATGACTTGAAGGCACACAATAACAATAATGTGAACATGCTACTTTGATCCAAAACTGTAGTTTAAAGCTAGCAGTTCATGAAATTGCAAACAGAATAGAACTGGTTGATAATGAGAATGTATAACTTTATTTCATTCTATGTTTGAAAATTATGGAAGAGCTTCCAGAATTCAAATAATGTGATTTTTCCATGTAGCCAATTCCACATTTATTTCTTTTCTCTTTTCGATGTTTACTCTTTTGAAGTTGTTACCACTTCATCTTAACAAAGTACATCTAACTGCATTTTTGCATATTCCTCTTAAGCCTGGTGTTAAATTTTATACTGTGTGCTTCTCAGGCCCTACAGGAGTACAAATCTGGTATTAATATTGACTGCTTGAAGAGTTGTCTGTAAAACAGTTTTTGTAATCTGAATAAATTAACAGAAATAGATTTCTGTGGAAAGTTCAGAGAACCTTTATGGAGCAGAAATAAATGGGATTCCTAATCTTTCTGTTTGAAAGGAGAGCACAGTGTCAGTTTTTATATCCTAAAAGTACAGAACTAAGTGTGTTTTATATACAGCTTATTTTTGAATAATATTTTTATTAGGCAATGTAAATATTGCTGTTGCAAAGATGCATTATAGCAGTTGAGTAAGTTTGGTAATGAGGGTTAAAGCATAATGGAACCATTTACTAAAATGTTCTGTTTAATTTTTAACACATTCTAAATGCACACCTTCGCTTTGTTTAACCATAGAACTTCAAATTTAACAAAGTAAATTAATGGAGGTCTAGAAAATGTTTAAAGTTTGAAGCTTCTGTATTTCTTTTTTTAAAAAAAACACCATAGCCCTTTCATTGTAGATTACTTATTCCTGCTTGTCATATAGTTTGTTACTGGTTGACATATAAGTGCTCTTAAGAAAGAAATTTTACCAAGGGCAGATTGGAAAGCAGCTGGCACTGTACATAAGCCAAGTGGACATTGACATAAAATGCTTTTATTTTGCTGTCAAATCTGCCACCATTTGAAGTACAAGGAAATAAAGATCACATCTGTTCAAGCAGCAGCAGCACAGCCTTAATGACTATAGATTTTAAAAAGCTAGCAAGCAAGGTTCTTTCTTTTATAAGTTTACTAGCACTTTCCTGGCAGTGGCAGTGTTGGGTCTGCCACAGCAAGCCAGCCTAGAATCTTGTGGCAATTTAAAGATGAGGATTTTATATGGTATAAGCTTTTGAGGACTTCAGCTGGATCTACAGTCTATAAAAATGTATACTAGTCTCTAAGGTGACAATCAGACTTAATTGTTTTTAGAAATTGCACCTGTATCAACAATCCAGAAGGATACTCTTAAAAGTGAATTGTAACAGGAAACCGCAAGTGTTTCATACTAGCAGAAATAATCAGAAAACTAGTATACTAGGCACTCCAGATATTTGCAGATCTTTTCTTGTTTCAGAACAGAGTGGAATGCTGAGCCTCAGCATTAATGTCAGCATGCAGAACAGCCATGTAGTAGTCTATGCTCAGAAGTTTTAACTATGATTTAAACATCAAAAGCCTGTTTTAATTGCATATCTTTATTTCAAATCATGTTGCCAACTGCCCCCGACACATGATGACCCTGTGGAAGAGACATCTCCAAGACCCCCTGTCCTCCATTGCTCTGCTTAGGCCCTGTAAATTCAGGCTCGTGATCTCCCTGATGGAGTCCATCCATCTTGCATGCAGCCTTCCTCTCTTTCTACTTCCCTCTACCTTTCCTAGCATTATTGTCTTTTCTATTGAGTTGTGCCTTCTCATGATGTGGCCAAAGTATGACAGCCTCAATTTGATCATTGCGGCTGCCAGGGAGAGTTCGGGCTTGGTTTTTTCAAGGACCTATTTGTTTGTCTTTTTGGCTGTTCACAGTATCCCTAGCACTCATCTCCAGCACCACATCTCAAATTAGTTGATTTTCTTATATTCTTTCTTCACTCTCCAGCTCTCACATTATTTATTTACTTATTTATAGCCCGCCTTCTTCCCAGTACAGGGACTCAAGGCGGCTCACATCCATACATGGTGATGGGGAGTACAATGGCTTGGACAATTCTAACTTTAGTGTTCAGTCGTATACTTGAGGATCTTGTCTAGTTCTTTCATAGCTGCCCTTTCCATTCCTAGTCTTCTTCTGAGTTCTTGGCTGCAGTCTCCATTCTGATCAATGTTTGATCCAAGATACAAGAAATCCTTAACTATTTTAATTTCCTCATTGTCTAGGTAGTAGTTAACAAAGATCTTCCTTTCATATAACTCTTATGTGTATTGCATCCAATGTCTTTTTATTTCTTCATAATCTTGTACAGTCATTCCTCGGTATCCATGGGGGAATCCGTTCTGGAACACACACACACCACGGATACCAAAATCTGTGAATGCTGAAGTCCAATTGACCCCAATGGCGGTGAGTGCATATAGCTATGCCGCCATTGGGGACAATGGGACAAGTCATCCCTCCTGCCTCCCTTCTTTTCTTCCCTCCCTCCTCCCCCTGCAAGGCTTCGCAGGGCTTAGCTTTGGGGACAGAGGCTGGAGCCTTGTCAGCTGCAAGGAGTCAGTGCAGGGGCTTGGGATTGGGGATGGAGGCTCCAAGACCCTGTGCTGGCTCCCTGAGGCTGATGGGGATCCAGCCTTCAGCCCAGGGCAGAAGCCTCACAGGGACAGGAGGCTTAGGGAGCAATCCTCCACCACTTTCCAGGATGGAGAACTGTCTGGTTCTCCAAGCAGCTCTCTGTCTTGGAAATAGGTTTGGGGACTGATCCTCTGCCCCTTTCCTGGACGGAGAGCTGCCTCGGGAAAGGCAGCTCTCCATCCTGGAAAGAGGTGGGGTTGGCGTGTGCACTCTTCACGGCTGCTCCCTCCCTCCTGGGCTTTTTTCCTCTGAAAGGGAAAAGCCCGGTAGGGAGGAGGAGGAGGAAGAGTGCGCATTCACATGTCAGCAGCCTTGACCTCGCAAATGATCGAAACCGCGAGTGTCAAAGCCGCGAATGCCGAGGGACGACTGTAGTATGTTCTTGTCATACAGCATCCCTCCCAGCCCTTAGTTTGAATCTCAAATCATTCCGAAGTTTATTTCCTTCTTCACTAAAGAACATGTTCCCTGCCTGTCTTCAAACCCTATATCTTTTTCTCTGGGGGATCGTTTTTTCCTTCAGATCTACTTACCTCACATCCTGCTTCTCCATCTCCTGTTGGTTGTCTCCAGTTCCTTCAGTAACCCTTGATACCCCCCCATTAACCCAGTCAGTTGTCCAGCTCTTGCATTTGACATTTTCCCAAGCAAACTAATGTCTTTTTTCACCATCATCATTCTGTCCACTGGGATTTATCAGTCGGACTTGAGCATTTTAGTCAAATTCATGTGGTTTTGCTACTTTCACCCTCTTCAGCTGAAAGTTTTCAAGGACATGGATCCAACTGCCCATTTTTAAATTTTTATTTTGCTTGATCCTCCCCCACTCCATGTTTCTGAGAGGCTCTCATCCCTACAAGGTTTAAAGCTATTCAAGAGTTCAGACCCAAGCCTGTGACTTGGGTTATTACTAGGGCTAGCTTGTGAAATAATGTGCAAAAGGGGATTTCAGCAGGTGTTGCATTAAAAAAAAAGCACCCACTGAAATTTCTCCTTTTACACAGCTTTGGCTGCTGTCACACTGCAGTATTAATGCAGTTTAACACCGCTATAGCTCATGGCTCCATCCTGTACAATCCTGGGATTTGTAATTAATTGTGGCGCCAGAGGTGTCTGTCAGAGAAGGCTAAATATCTCACCAAACTACAAATCCCTGAACTGAGTTGTAGCAATCAAACTGCATTAATTCTTCAGTGTAGATGTAGCCTTCATCTCACCCAGCAATCATAGTTACTACATAATGACTAATATCTTAACAATGCCCAACATAGCATGAAGGTTCCTCAGGCAGACCTTCACTACAGCCTCCCCATTTGCCATCTGCAGGACTCTGTTTTGCTGCAATAAGCCAGTACTTTCCTCACAACATGGGAATTCTGGCTCAGAGATACAGAATTATAGACTGGATCATCGGATTTCTTCCAGCTCTGTCAAGTAAACAAGATCATGGGATATTTTTCACATACAGTCTTTTTATCTAAGCTGAGAACTAGTTTTAACAATCTTCCTGGTGGGGACCTGTGTTAATCTTCAAGATACTTGCAAGACCTTTTACTGCTACAATTAGATTGTAGTTGCCAGATTTTCAAAATAATAAAGGACTTTTGAAATTCATGACATATAGAGCTGACAATCAGAAAGTATCTATTAATAAGTCTGTGATCTACCTAGATACTGTTATGATTGGTTTTGATGTCCTTTTTGGGTCCCTGTCACAGCCCTATGCTGAAAGCCATGAGCAAAAGGCTGAGCCTCACATAGGCACTCCAAACATCTGTATTTACAGCCATTTGCAGGTCAAAAAGGCCAGGCTAACCTAAAAGATTTATGAGCCAGCCAGGATGTGTCCAGCCGAAGGTGAGATAAAATCTACATCCAATCTCCCCTCTTTTGGAAATTGTCTACTTCAAAGCAAAGCATTGGAATCCTTTGATATACAATAGCAACTCTTTGCCTCAGCCTAGTCTTAAGGGTGTAAATGCTCCCCAAAATCTCAGGGAAAGTGGGGGTCTGGATAGATTTCATGGTGAAACTGTGACTAGAGTCTCCAGCTCTATTCAGTATCCTTTCCCTTGTCATAATGGTTGAGTCTGTCTCTTCATTCATTGGAGCAGCCTCCTTTGAGGTAATTATCACCATTAGAAAGCCTTGTGTTTCCTATTCAAGCTAACTATTTTACTCCTCTGTGTGTGCATGTATGTTAGGGTGTTTTGTATGTTTGATTATGTATGTGTGTGCTTGCTTATTGATTTATTTTTTCTGTTAATAAAAGTACCATTCTTTTGGACAAATGCTATCTCTGCAGGAACTGTTCCCTCTAGCCCCCTGCATACAATGGGTTGGATCCTATTTACTATTTTTGAGCTAATTATAAATTCCCCAAGGTCAAGTTCTTATTACAATACCAAACAAAGGTATTGCCAATTTAGCCATGTGTAACGTAACTATGTGTTTCTCTGTACAATTAACATGCTGTCCACATTTATAAACTGCATGATGACGTGGTTCTCAACATTTTTACCCTTGTGATCCCCTTTACATCTACATGCGGATGCAGGATGACCAGATGTCATAACCACAAAGGAAGACAAAGCACCGCAAATGTAGGACATTCAAGAAAAATGTAGGGCATTGCCAACATAAATGCTAAAAACACTAATATAAATGTAAATTCATGCTTCTTAGCTATGCTCAAAATGGACGGCATTTTGCAATTTCTCCAGGATGGAAGGTTGAAATGTAGGACATGTCTGGTCACTGTGTGTGGATGTTGCACTCCTCCCCTTGTAATATATGAATAGAATTGTTTAGTGTATGTATTTTTGTTCACACATTCATGTACATTCATATTTTAACATTTGATAAGGAAATAGATTTCCTCTTCCTCCAGGCAGAAGCTCCAAGCACCCTCTTTGCCTTTCTCTTCTTCTCCAGGACAGAAAAGGTTTGGGAAGAGGAGGGGGTGATCAGGGCCTCTAAGGCTCATTCCCCCTTGAGCAACTCTCAAGCCTCCTTGGAGATCCCACCCCATCATGTGAGAACTACTAACATGATGCAATTTCAGTGTTTATGGGCCCACGCTCCAAAATACAGGGTGTTTTCCCATCATCAGCCAATAATAATAATAATAATAATAATAATAATAATTTATATCCCGCCCCTCTGCAGAGCAATCAGGGCGGCTTACAACATTAAAAGGAATATAAAAATATAAAAGGAAAAGCTTTCCAACTCTCAAGTAAAGGACATTCCTAATAATAATAATAATAATAATAAATTGATTTGTACCCCGCCCCTCTGAGAACAATCGAGGCGGCTAACAATTAAAATCACATACAATATAAATTGCCCCAAACCCACCACCCCTTAAAAAAGTATTAAACT
The DNA here is from genome assembly GCA_026167975.1 of Phrynosoma blainvillii. Classification (NCBI taxonomy): domain Eukaryota; kingdom Metazoa; phylum Chordata; class Lepidosauria; order Squamata; family Phrynosomatidae; genus Phrynosoma; species Phrynosoma blainvillii. The sequence goes on from JANUYF010000001.1 coordinate 72,253,157, forward strand.
AGAAAGTATTAAAACATCTTAGTTAAAATGATATGGCATAAAATCAAATCATAAACAACAATGATACAATAAAACGAGCAGAGAAACAGCAGCATGTCAACCCTAGCTACAATCAACGAAAAACTTATTATGGCATAAGGTTTTGTGGAGTTTAGCCTGTGAAGCTTCTGCTGTGATAAACATGTCTGTCTTCAAGATTGAAAGTTCATGCTGCCGATTTCTTTCTTTCGTTTAGTCTCAAAGGTGCTACAAGATCTCTACATACTGTTCAGTAGATTACTTACAAGACACTCCATTCCTTTTTAATGTCTTTACCAGTCTATACACAATAGGGGGAGCTATTGGATTAGAATAGTTGGATTCTTTGAGCTTGAAATGATATTGCAGGTATAACCAATGAATTGTAGCCCCCCCCCCCCAAAAAAAAAGGCTGGATGTCATGCTATTCACAAACCTTTTACTAGGAAAAAACAGGTGTTGCTTTCTTGAATTGATGTTTTCACCACTACAGTAGTATCTCTTCCCCTTTCAAAGTGGTTGAAAGACTATCTTACCTCTTTCTGAACTACTCTTTCAGATCTGCATGTAGAGAGATTTTGTAGCCCCTTTGAGATTAACTGAAAGAAAGAAGTTGGCAGCATAAGCTTTCGTAGACTAAAGTCTACTTCCTAAATGCATCTGAAGAAGTAGACTTTAGTCTATGAAAGCTCATGCTGCCAACTTCATTCTTTCAGTGAGTCTCAAAAGATGCTACAAGATCTCTCTAGAGACTGATTCTACAGCCTAACACAGCTATATCTTTGTTGAATTATTGCAAATCTGGTTATTATATAGCTTTTTTTCTGCATGAACTTGTTAAAAGAATAGCACTGAATTTCAGAAACAAATATCAGACCATTATTACTATGATTGTCATCAGTATCACAGTTTACCAGATGTTACCAACTGGAGTTACAGACCATGAGCTGCTATACAAGAGCAGAGTCACCTTCTGTAATTGTGCTGTTCTATTTATGGGGATTTAATTCAGATGTTTTGTCAGTCCATTTGGAATTGCTCCCACATTATCTATTGCCAGAATCATAGAGTTGGAAGAGACCACAAGGGCCATCCAGTCCAACCCCCTGCCATGCAGGAACTCAAAATCAAAGCATCCCCGACAGATGGCCATCCAGCCTCTGTTTAAAGACCTCCAAAGAAGGAGACTCCACCACACTCCAAGGGAGTGTGTTCCACTGTCGAACAGCCCTTACTGTCAGGAAGTTCCTCCTAATGTTTAAGTGGAATCTCTTTTCCTGGAGCTTGCATCCATTGTTCTGAGTCCTATTCTCTGGAACAGCAGAAACAAGCTAGCGTCCTCCTCAATATGACATCCCTCCAAATATTTAAACAGGGCTATCATATCCCCTCTTAACCATCTTTTCTCCAGGCTAAACATACCCAGTTCCCTAAGTCGTTCCTCGTAGGGCATGGTTTCCAGACCCTTCACCATTTTAGTCACCCTCCTCTGGACACGCTTCAGTTTTTCAACATCCTTTTTGAATTGTGGTGCCCAGAACTGGACACAGTATTCCAGATGGGGCCTGTCTAAAGCAGAATACAGTGGCACTATTACTTCCCTTGATCTAAATACTATACTACTATTAATGCAGCCTAAAATCGCATTGGCCTTTTTAGCTGCAGCATCACACTGTTGACTCATGTTCAACTTGTGGTCTACTTGGACTCCTAGATCGCTTTCACACATATAGTCTCATTAAGCCAGGTGTCCCCCCATCCTATATCTATGCATTTCATTTTTCCGCCCTAACTGCAGTACCTTATATTTCTCCATGGTGAAATTCATTTTTTTGTAGCTACCCCTCCTAATTTGGTGTGCAAATTTGATAAGTATGTCCCCTATTCTTTCATCCAAGTCATTGATAAAGATGTTGAATAGCACGAGGCCCAGGACAGAACGCAAAGAACCTACAGCTAAAGAAAAAACACTCAACAGAAACCATGATTAGCAGCAAGGGAGAAGTTTGGCAAGAAATGAAAGTACTGCTTTGCAATCAAATTTATTAGGTATCTGCAAAACAGCACATATATGCTCAAGAGATTGTGCAATGCACAATTCATTGCACAAGAGAAGACTGAAGACCTTTGCTGAAAGATCATACCTGCAGAATGGTGAGAACAGCAGTCACAGCTGGTAGCTCTAATGTCAGTAGGGTGGTGAGTCTTTTCTGGGTCTAAGTCTATCCAAATGCTAGACATTTAATGAATCACACTTCCACTGAGATCAGAGCCACCCGCCACCACTGAGAATGGAAGGCATCAGTATCTGTCTCAGGAGAACTGGCAGAGTATATGTCTCAGGAGTAGGCAAGGGCAACAAATCCTGAACATCTGAAATCTACCTATTTACATGAGCACCCACATAATAAATACCTTTTTCTATGCCAACTCAGAAGAAAGCATGAGATGCAGAAGAATCCAGTTTTGTCTATGTCTACTCACAAGTGGATTATTCAGGAGTAACTACAGGCAGCAGGTTCTGAGAGCATGTGTTGTAATCTTCTGCTCCTTCTATTCTTCATATTCCTCATGATAATTAATTATATTATTAGAGCAACAGAGAAGAATAATCTCTGGAACCTAGCAACAACCCATTGCAAAAGAAGACATGAGAGTACATGCACACAGTGTTGGTCCTACATGCTGACTCATGTACTATTAGCCACCCATTAATTCATTCACATAGTATGCCAATCTCATATTGACCCATCCACACATCCACATGCATTTATCCTCACAGGCAGCAATAGCCAACTCCAACCCATGTCTAGCCATTCACACAAGTGTGTTTGTGTGTGGACATGCATGCATACACCCACCCATACACTCATTGCATATTCCCCACTGCATTACTAAAGGTTCACAGTCAACACACACTACTCTCCATGCCACCTCAGAATTAGCAGTGAGAAGCCAGGAATGTCTGGTCTTAAAAGTAAGGAAGACTACATTACTCAGGAATAATCATGTTGAGCACGCAAGCTCCATACTTGCTTGCTGCTGCTATATCCAGTGAAGAGCACAAAGATGACTAGCAACAAAATGAATCCTTAGAGATATAAACAGTTGATTCTAAAAGAAGGCAGGTGAGGAGACTATGGATGGTCACCAAACAGGCGTTCTTCATGCTGCCCCATTTTCAATTATTATAGTGGATTCTAGGGGGAGCTGGTTGATGACCATATATGACAGTGACCCCTCACAATGGCTGCTTCAGTGCCATCTGGCCCAGTTCAAGAAGAGATCCAGATGTTTTTGTGCAGGTGTGGATGATAAATCAGCAATATGCATGGATTGGGTTCATATTACCTACAGGATGGCCTCCTCCCATATAATCTGCTCCATATGCTCAGGTTCTCTGGTGGACATTTACTTCAGTCAGCCAGGACTAGGTTGACAACTGTCAGCCAGAGGACTTTTTCTTTGGCCACCCCTAGACTGTGGAATGACCTACCAGAAGAGATTTGACAGTTAAATATGCTGTCTTAATTTAAAAGAGCTGTAAAGACCAGATTATTTTTAAATTGTGAATTTTAAATAATAAATTTTAAATGTGGATTGTTTTAATACGTATACAATTGCCGTTCCATTTTCACAAAGTCAACATCCCTCATCCATTCACGGGCAGCAAATGGAGGGGGGAAAAATGGGGTGCATGTTCACAAGTGCACTCCGCCATTCAAGCCAATGGGGCTTGAATATTTGTGATTTCCTTTTTTTGGGGGGGGGGGGTCCAGAACAGATCCTCTACTGTATATCTTATTTGTCCTTTTAAATTGACATGTATTATAACTGCTGTGTTTTAAATATGTGATGTGTCTGTTAATTGTTGTTCCCTGCTTGACTCCACAAGGAATGTATGAAATAATAATAATAATAATAATAATAATAATAACAACAACAACAACAAGAAGGCAGGGAACAACAACAATTAACAGACACACTACATCATTTAAAACACAGCAGTTAAAATACACATTAATTTAAAAGGACAAATAAGATAGATAAATATTAAAATAATCCACATTTAAAATTCATTATTTAAAATTCACAATTTAAAAATAATCTGGATAAGCTTGCTGAAGGGGAGTGGTCTTTAAAGCTCTTTTAAATTCAGACAACATATTCAGCTTATTATTATTATTATTATTATTATTATTATTATGTTAAAGAGGAGGTGGTATTCACTGGCCCACTGATGGAAGTACAGTAACTCTGATACCAGCATAATTGATATGTTGCTGCAGGTTTAGGAGTGTGGTAGATTTGGGGAATGGCATGCTGTATGCCCAAACATGTTGGCTGCCTCTGATTTGAACACCAGACATTGTGCAGCACAAACAAGAGAAAGATGTTTCCCTTATAGGTTTCCTGGAAACATGTGGCTGGCCACTGTGGGAACTAGATAGGCCTGTAAGTCTCACTCAGCAGGATTGCTCTTATGTAAGTTGCTTTAGTATTATGTTAGCTCTGGAAATTTTTATTCCTTTCACTTTGCATTTTTAATTTGCTTTATCTTGTGAAGATGTGTCCTTCTACTCTTAGTGTTTTTGTAGTCACTTTGATTTCCTTTTCTTTGCAATATTTTTTTAAATTGTAATTTTCATAATTGTAACTACTTCTTTTAATTTTGTTGGTGTTGCCTAGAAAAAGTCTGCTATGCCACAATTGATGATTAAATATGCACTGGCCTAATTGTTAGCTCAGAGTAAAGTAAAGCCACTGAATCACCTGGATTTATCTGTGTGTTGACTCCCATTAAGCAATTGATTCCATGTGTCTACTCTAGTTGGGAGTAACTGACAGGTCTGAAGATTATGCATGCCTCTAGCTTTTTAAAACAAGAGTTGTTGATTATTAATTGATTAACTATCTAATGTAAGATTCTTTATCCAGCAAAAGTAACATGTACCTGCAAATCAGTTACTGTAACTGATTTTGTGTTTTCTCATTAATCTTCCCAAGCTATAAACACTGTAGTGGGAATCCAGGAAAGATACTCTGGTACAGGTCCTTCTTACTGGTTACATCATCTCTTCAAATCGACATAAATTACTGTCATGATTCCTTTCCAGGACATTTTATGTAACAAACTGCTTTACAATATTTATCTCACAATAAACCTGAGAGAAGGTGATTACCATTCCAATTTACAGACTAAGAACTGAGAGTGAGGTAGTTATTTGTCTTGGGCCACCAGTGCATCATCCATGGTTATCATAATATTCTCAGTCTTTTAAAATGTTAGCAAGGCCTACAGACCTCTCAAACTCCACACTTCCTCCTGGGTTTTTTTAAACAGCATGCCATTAAATAAAAATATAGTAGTTTCAGATAAAAAACCCAAAACAAAAACATCCTGAGGCTCCAAAATACTATGTGTGCAAATAGAAGGTCAAGTTTGTTGTTGTTAATTGCCATCAAGTCAACTTCAACTGAAGAAGACCCAATGAGAGACCTCAAGTCAACCTGTTATCAACACTCCTGCTCAGGTCTTGCAAACTCAAGGCCATGGGTTCTTTAACTGGAGTCTATTCTCCAGCAATGCAGACTTCCTTTTTTTTTTTTTTTTTTTACTGTGGTCTTACTTACCAAGCATTATTATCTTTTTGAAATGAGTCCTATCTTCTTGTGATATGTCCAAAATATGACAGTCACAGGTAGTCATCTTCACTTCTAGCGAGAGTTCAGGTCTGATTTGCTCTAATATCCATTTATCTGTCTTTTTGGTAGTCCATGGTATCTGTAGAACTCTTCTCTAGTTTCACATTTCAAATGAGCTGATTTTTTTCCTATCAGCTTTCTTCACTGCCCAGCTTTCACGACCGTATATAAACATTGGAAACACAATGACATGAACCTGATCAAATTATGCTCCAGTAAATATTATATTATGTTAACTGATCTCAAAAGTATCTGATATGTAGAACTTGAAACTTTTTTTTAAATTACAACTCTCAAAATTTCTAGACATCGTGGCTATTGCCTAACTTTTCCAAGTTCTGTGGATACAAAGGTGAGTAGTTCAAACTACTCAAGAGACCCAGTTGTTGATCAAACATAACTATCTTCTCCCTGGCAAAGATATCTCCACAGACATTACTGCTGTTCACCATGCTCTATTCACCAATAGTTCCAAATGAACAATATAAGTCTAGAGGTGCATCAAATTGCAGAAATAATGCAGTTAACACCACTTTAATTCTGAATTTGTAGTACAAGGTCTCTGGCCTTCTCTGCCAAAGAGTGCTGGTGGCTTACGAAATTACAAATCCTAGGAATCGGTAAGATGGAGTTATGGCAGTTAAAGAGGTTGCATTACTGCTACAGTGTAGATGCATCCTCAAACATGCAGACCTAGTTCCTAAAGTTGTCTGCATTATGGTAGGGGCATTAATGGCAGTAAATATCCAATATAACATTCTTAGCAAAGACCTTACTAAAACAAAGATACTTGAGATATGGAAATATTGTCATAGCTTGGGGGGAGGCGCTCCTTGAAGCAATTTAAAGGTATTACATTAGCCTGCAGCAGAGGAGGCGAAGAGAAGCAGGGGCACCATTATTTGACTGAGAAGCCACTATAATTATACTCCTTTACCCTCCATCTATTACTACCTTCAATGATCATTTCATCAGCCATGAAAGAACATCAGCCACCCACTGAGGGACTGCAGTGGGAGTAGGAGTGGAGGAATTATTTACTTTTCCCACTGCCGCTCCAAGTTTCCTGATTACTGCCATGTCAAGAAATCCCCAAACCCTGCAGAACTACTAGGGTTGCACCACCAAAGAGGTGTCTAGAGCTGCCAACTTTGATTGCAGCATCTGGTTCATCCAAGATAAACAGGAGAAGGACAGGTTGCTTACCTGTAATAGTGTTTCTTCGAGTGGTCATCTGCGAATTCACACAAATGGGTAATGACTGCGCATGCGCAGCAACTTCGGAACCTTCTGGAATCACTAGGCAGAATAAAAGTTGCAACTTTTGCCTGGGCTGGACTTAAGTTGCAACTTTTTGGCGGTAACTCTGCCCATCCCTATATAGGACCTCCGTCGGTACCGCCCCCTTCAGTTCCATGAGTATGCCGCCATCTGTGAAGTAACGAGAAACACATAAGCAGGCACGACGAGGGGAGGATGGGTGGGATTTGTGTGAATTCGCAGATGACCACTCGAAGAAACACTATTACAGGTAAGCAACCTGTCCTTCTACTTCGTGGTCTCTGCGAATCACACAAATGGGTAAGACTGACAAGCTTTGAGCACTGGGGGTGGGCGTGTCCTGTCATAACATCAACATACACATGCATAGTATGACATGAGCAATAGGTAAGGAAATACACATCACTCACTGTGCCTGATATCATAGGGAGCGATGAATCCTCATTACAGTCCCGACAGCAACACTGCCCTTCCAAAAGCTGCCTCGCGTCTGGCCCTCGAATCCATCCGGTAGTGCTTGACAAAAGTCAAGGGTTGAGACCAGACCGCAGCCTTGCAGATGTCCTCTAGCGGCACTCCGGACAAGAAGGCAGAGGACGCAGCCACCGCACGAGTGGAATGAGCCTTCACCCCGACAGGTGGTTCTTTAGCAGCCAACTCATAACATAGGTGAATGGTGGAAGTCACCCATTTCGAAAATCTCTGGACAGAAACTGGGAGGCCTTTTTTAGGTTCTCCATAGCACAGGAAAATACGTTCAGACTGTCTATAGCCAGCTGTTCTGTCTACATAAAAAGCCAAAGCTCGGCGGACATCCAGGCGATGAAGACGTCTTTCTTCACCAGTTGCTGGGTTTGGAGCCAGAGTAGGTAGCACAATGTCCTGTCTCAGATGGAAGGCAGAGACTACCTTAGGTAAGAAGGTGATGTCAGGCCTCATCACCACTTTGTCCTTATGGAACAACAAGAAGGGGGGATCCACCCTGAGAGCACACAGTTCGCTAACTCTGCGGGCTGATGTGATCGCCACCAGAAATGCTGTCTTCCAGGAGAGGAGCCTCAGTTCGGTTGTAGCTAGAGGCTCAAACGGCGGCGAAGCAAGTTTAGAAAGCATGATACCGAGGTCCCATCCCGGTGTCGGTATCGACAGCGGTGGATGTAGATTAGAAAGTCCCCTAAGAAAGGTCTTCACTAGAGGATCCCTGAAAAGGGAAGGAGCTCCCTGGAACTGGAGATGCGAGCAAATAGCTGCCAAATAGCATTTGATGGACTGCAGACCGAGGCCTCCATCCACCAAAGACATAAGCACAATCTCGGTAGAGATTTGAGAAGGCGACAAGCCCTTAGAATTCAAAAAGAGCTGGAATCTGGCCCATTTTAGGGCGTAGGATTTTTGAATTGAAGGTTTAAGGGCTGCTGCAATGACGGCCCGAACAGGAGATGACAAGTTGGCTAAAGCCGGATTCTCCAGGCCACAAGCTGTAGATTGTCCATCTCGGGATGGAGAACTTGGCCCTCGTGAAGGGAGAGGAGATCCAGGCGATATTCGAGGCGAATGAACTCGTTCTTCGAGAGATCCAGTAGAGGTACAAACCAGGGCTGTCGGGGCCACCAAGGAGTGATGAGAATGACATTGGCCCTGTCCCGCCTGATCTTCGCTATCACCCTGATGATCAGGGGAAACGATGGAAACATATACAACAGAGTCTCTGTCCAGTGATATAGGAAGGCGTTGCCTATAGAACCTGGCGCCCTGAACCTTGAGCAAAACCGGCGACAGTGACTGTTGAGATGAGTCGCGAAGGCATCGACTTCGGGTTCCCCCCACAGTTGGAAGAGGCGAGCCACTGCCTCAGGGAGGAGGCGCCACTCGTGGCAGGAGTCTGCAGATCGGCTGAGCTGGTCCGCTAACTCGTTCTCTTGGCCGGGTAAGTGAATGGCTTGCAAGATGATGTCGTGAGCCAGGCACCAGTTCCAAACTCGAAGAGACACCTGCAGTAGAGGAGGTGATTTCGTTCCCCCTTGTATGTTGAGGTAATACATTACGGTAGTGTTGTCCGTAGACAACAACACTACCTTGCCTCGAAGCACCGGCTCGAAGGCACGGAGGGCTTTCAGGACTGCCAACATCTCCAGCTCGTTGATGTGGAGCGATCTTTCCTTGTTGTTCCAGTGGCCACGGACCGTGAGGTCGTTGACATGAGCTCCCCATCCTTCCATCGATGCATCCGTTGTGAGGGACAGCTGAGGCTGCGGCGGAGAAAAAGGCATTCCGGAGCAAGTGTTGGCGGGGTCGAGCCATCATCGAAGAGATCGAGTGACTGCCCTCAGTACCGCCAGGCATTGGGATGGAGAGTCTCGAACCGGATCGAAAACGGACAGGAACCATGATTGAAGAGGTCTGAAATGCAGTCGAGCCCAAGCCGTTACGAACGTGGTCGAGGCCATGTAACCCAGCGCTACTTGAATAGAGTGCGCGGAGACATGTCTTCTGTGTAGACACTGTAGCACAGCGTCCTTCAGCGCTTGGAATCGATCGTTTGGAAGGAACGCCATTGATGTGGTGGAGTCGAGCTCGGCGCTGATGAATCTGCACTGCCGGGATGGAACGAGGCAGGACTTCTCGAGATTGACCAAGAGGCCTAAGGACTGGAGTAGAGACAGAGTGTAATCGATGTCCTTCAATAGTTGTTCTCGAGATGGGGCCACTAGGAGCCAATCGTCCAAGTAAGGATAGACACAAATGGCTCGTTGATGAAGAAAAGCTACTACCAGAGCCATACACTTGGTGAACACCCTCGGGGCGGTGCAGAGGCCGAAGGGTAGAACTCTGTAACAGAATGCTTGGTCATCCACAGCGAAGGCCAGGAAGCGTCTGTGGTCCTCTCGGATCCCGATATGAAAGTAAGCGTCCTTCAGGTCCAGGGTCGCCATCTAGACGTTTTCCTGTAGCAACGGCAAAATAGATGCCAACGTTACCATACGAAAGCATTTGTATGATATGCACCTATTCAATTGGCGGAGGTCAAGAATGGGTCTCAGGCCACCATCTTTCTTCGGTACCGTAAAGTATCGAGAGAAGAAGCAAGACTGGTAAGCTGTGGAATCAATGGGCTCTATAGTGCCCTTGTCCAAAAGAGAGCGTACTTCATCAAGTAGGGTGTGTGTGTGGGGGTAGACAAAAAAAACCCGGTGTGGGGGAGTTCAGAAAACTCAAGGGCATAACCATTAGTTACAATGGAGAGGACCCATGAATCAGATGTGATCTGAGACCAAGAGGTGGCAAAGGGTCTCAATCTATCCCCAAAAGGGCAGGGGTTGGCGAAGTACGCTGCAACACATCAGAACTTCTTGGATCTGTCGCCATCCTTCTTCCGGTATTGTCGGAATCTTGACTGAGGGAAGGGACGACGACCCGAAGAAGAAGAAGAGTTGGATTGGAGCCTATGTCTGGGAGGATCGGGCTGGAATGTCCTCTCGGTATTGAAAGCCTTTTGCTGGTGCTGAGCATATCCTGACCTGGGCGCTCCAAAGCGACGGCGCTGGTGATAAGTGAAAGAGGACGTACCATGTTTCTTGGCGGCCACTTTCATCTTGTACTTCTGATTTAGCTTGTCATCCGTGCTTTTATGAAAGAGGCCGGAATTGTCGAAGGGCAAATCCTCTATCATTGCCTTCGCAGTGGAGGTCAGGTCCGACGCGCGTAGCCAGGCAAATCTTCTAAGCGTGATCGATCCCGCCACGAGCTTCGCTGAACAATCCACTGAGTGTCGGGCTGAAACAATCTGCTGTCCTGCTACTGAGTGTGCCTCTGATTGCAAGGCGATCACTAAAGCCTTCTTATCATCCGGCAAGTCGTCAAGGAGGGGCAGCATCCTCTCCATTATGTGCTGCTGGTACGCTCCCATGCAAGCGGCGTAATTAGCCACTTTCATGTTCAGTACCACAGCTGCATAGGACTTTTTTGCAAGTCCATCGATCTTCTTCCCATCTCTGTCTGTAGGAGAAGAGAACTTCGAGACCTGTGCCGGCTAGGCTCTTTCTACTATGTCCGAATTGGGCTTTGGATGCTCAAAAAGCCACGACGCTTGAGAAGGAGCGATGCGGTATAAATTCTCTATTTTCCTGGAAGTAGATGCCACAGAAGCAGGTGCTATCCAGGAGCGTTCCGCTATGTCCTGCAGAGACGGGAGGAAACCGAGGGCCGGGGGAGTTGGGACTCTACCATGAACCCTCTTTTCTACTGAGTCCTTAGGTTGGTGATCTGAACGCACCAGTTCGATGTCCAGCGCCTCTGCCATCCTGACGACCTGCTCCGTAAAGAACCTCACGTCGTCAATAGGTGAAGAAGGGTGGTAGTCCACTAAGGCAGAGCTGAGTTGTAGTGGAGCCGGAGATAGCGCTGGCGAAGAAGAAGCCACAGAGAGAACAGAGGGCGATCTCGATCGCGAGGAGGAATGGGACCAAGAAGCCCCCCGATGAGCCAGATGATGTTTTGAAGGCGGGTGCCTCAGTGGAGATGGAGACACAGATCGGGATCGAGACTGGCGCCGGGATGGAGAACGATGTCGACGCTGAACAGCAGTTCTGAGCAGTGACGGCGACAACCTTCGCTGACGAGGCTTGGCAGAGAGGCTGGTCGGGTCTACATATTGAAGAAATTTCCCAGTAAGAGAATCGAAAATCATATCCAGGTTATCCCTCAGGAGCCGGTCCGTCTCGGGGTCGAGGGAGGCTTCGTCGGCCTCGGTCCCGAGATTAGCGGTATCCTTCGGTATGGCTGGGGTCCGCTCCACCTCGAGTGGTGGAACATCATCTCTAATCTCTCCTTCCGATTCGGAGTCGGAGATTGGAGCACGAATCGGAGAAGTGGCCATTCGAGGAGGCGGGATGGAAACTGCTGAAGAGGGCCCAGGGGTCGGTGAAGGAGACTTAGAACGAGCTAGTACCGGAGGCTCGGTCTCCAATTCAAGGCGGTGCTTAGCCTTTTCTGGTTGCGTCCGCGGCTTTTTGATGGCCGGGTCTGCGGGCTTCGATGCCTCCTTCTCCAATGAATGGCGCCTTTTTGAGGTCTTTTTACGCAGCTCTGGAGAGCGAGCACGATCAGAAGAGGCCTTTTTGGAGGTCTTTTTAGGTTGCTCCACAGGCGCATCGGAAGTGGCCCTCGAAGCAGGTTTAGAGGCTAACCCACCTGTTGAGGCATCCATTGGGAGGACGTCCATTGGAGGATGGAGAGCCTCCTCGTAAAGAGCCGCCTTGAACCGCTTGTCCCTATTCTTTAATGCCTGGGAAGTCATCGAGTGGCAGTGGAGGCAGGCCTTCGGATTATGCCCCTGACCCAGACACAGCAAGCACAGAGAGTGCGGGTCAGAATTGGGGATCTTGTTGTTGCATTTGGGGCAGTTTTTAAACGACTTGGAAGCCATTTGAGAGTAGTCGACGGTCCAAAGTCACCAGAAACTAACGAGTATGTCAAAGAGTCAAAAGCCGAAGTCAGAACGAGCCAAAGTCACCGGAGGAGATAGTCAAGCCAAAATCCAAAAAACAGTCCAAGGTCAAACCGTGATTCCAAACTGAAGCACTTGCTATAGAGCAAGAAAGGTTCCTCTGAAGCTGCTAACGCGGCGGACGAAAGGAACTGAAGGGGGCGGTACCGACGGAGGTCCTATATAGGGATGGGCGGAGTTACCACCAAAAAGTTGCAACTTAAATCCAGTCCAGGCAAAAGTTGCAACTTTTATTCTGCCTAGTGATTCCAGAAGGTTCCGAAGTTGCTGCGCATGCGCAGTCATTACCCATTTGTGTGATTCGCAGAGACCACGAAGAAGAACTTTGATTGCAGCATCTGGTTCATCCAAGATAAACAGGAGAAAGATTACTACTGCTGCTTTTATCAATACTCAATACAAACTTCCCCAGTATTGTGGTGATGATGATCAACAGAAGATCCACAGTTTCCACCATCCAACCTCTGATAAGACCTTGGGGGAGCCTCTGATTAGGTTTATTTCACGTGTTTATCTTGTAACCTGCCTTTTGAGGGCATTGTGCCCTGACAGGCAAGTTTAAAACATCCTTTTAAATAAATAAAAATTCTGCCAAATACAACTAGACAACTCACAGGAACAAAAATGGTCCACTGAACTCTAAGAAGAGGGAAATCTATCTAGATTTATCATTGTAATTAGGCATTAGGAACATATTTATCTCCAAGTGACATTTGAGGAATTTTCAGCAACTCCAAATTTTGGCTTCAGAAGGAAACATTCTTTCTTTCTTCTTCCAGGCAACAAGAGAAAGATTGGCCATATCCTAGAATAAGGTAGGAGTCATACTACCTTCATATGTTATTGGACTATAAAGCCCAGCATTCTCCATCATTGCTTATGCTGACAAAAGCTGCTGGGATTGGAGACTGACATCATCTGAAGGGCAGCATGATTTCCACCCCTGTTCTAGACTATTCATACAATCATAGCTGGAAGGAATCCCAAGGGCCTTCAAGACCAACCCCCAGCCATGAAGGAACACAGTCTCTAAAGCATTCCTGAAAGATGGTTATCTAAACTCTGTTTAAAAGACCCCAATGAAGGAGCATCCAGCATCCTCCATGGTAGTCTATTCTATTGTTGAACAGTTCCTACCATCAAGAAGCTTTTCCTTGATGTTTAGGAGGAATCAATGATTTCAAACTATCAATTCATGTCCTGATCTCTAGAGCATCAGAAACAAGCTTATTCCACCTTCTATAAAACATCTCTTCAGATATTTAAAGATGGGTACCAGTCACCTCTCAATCTTTTGTTTTCTAAGCTAGGCATCTCTAGTTCTCTAAAACAGAGTAACCAGACATTTTCCTTTTCCAGGACATGCCCTACATTTCAACTTTCTATCCAGGAGGAATTCCAAAATGTCCTTCATGTTAAGCATGACTAAGAAGCATGAATTTATATTTATAATAGTGTTTTTAGCTTTTATTTTGTAATATCATTTTTTCTTGAATATCCTTCCTTTACAGTGCCTTTTCCTCCTTTGCAGTTATGACATCTGGAGTTTCCAAACTGTTCACCATCTTGGTCGCCTGCCACATTCGCATGGTGTTAGTCTTGCTCTCTCTTTCTCTCTCTCTCACAGACACATACACACACCACAGTGAGTTCTCTTTTTAACTTAGAAGTCTTAGAAGTCTAAAACCATTTCCTTTTACAAAACACCACCACTTTCCATTCAACAAGATTATCAATGGTTTTATTTTAACTTTTCATGTTAACTGAACTGCATATTGATGCCCACTCAATAAGGTCTGAAATTTCTTCTTGTTTTTGGGATGACCACAACACAGACCTGCAATGAAAATCTTCTAATTCCCAGTTCTGAGGATGTTCTACCACTCTATCAATGTTATCACATGGGGAGTTGCGGGGAGAAAGTGGAAATAAACGGGACGAGTGGAAGACTTTAATTTACAGGATTTGTCCCGTTCCGCTTCGTCTGATAACTAAATTCGAATTTAAAAGGGGGTTAATTCGAACAAAAACCTGATCTTTTCAAATCCTCAAAAATCCCGAAAATGAAAAGATCAGGTTTTCATTTGAATTAACCCCCTTTTAAATTCGAATTTAGTTATCAGACGAGGCAGAACGGGACAAATCCCGTAAATTACAGACTTCCGCTCGTGCCCGTTTATTTCCACTTTCTGCCCGCAACTCCCTGTGTGATAAAGTGCTATGTAGGATTGCTATACAGCCAACATCCTTTCCCCACAATAGAAAAGCTTCATAAAAAAGTGGGAGAGGCAATATCCTTTTCCTTGAAACCTCCAATTGTTATATGCCTTCAAGCTGTTTCCAATTTATGGCAACCCTAAAGTGAAAATCATGAGATTTTCTTGGTAAGATTTGTTCAGATAGGGTTGCCATTGTCTTCCTCAGAGGCTGTGACTTTCTCTCTCAGTGGGTTTCCATGGCTGAATGAGGATTTGAACCCTAGCCTCTCAGTGTCCCAGTCCAATCCTCAAGCTATTACACTACACTGGCTTTCCCTCATCTCATGTACACCCAAAAACTGCTCTCCAAATCTGCAAACATTACTGGATTGGCCCCAGTAATGTGGAGAGTGTAGAGCAATGGAAGACAAAATCATGATACATTAAGAAGGGCCTTCACATGATATTAGATTTCACCCATTATAATGTGACAGTAACCAAGAAAGCATGTAGAATTCAAAGATATAGCCATGTTAGTCTGTAGAATGGATATGAAGAGAGGTCTTGTAGCACCTCAATTTTTTTCTTTGTCTCAATGGTGCTACAAGATCTCTCTACAACAAAGCGTGTGTGTGATGCATCTAAGAATAATTGTGAGTGTACTGAAGCAGGATATGTTGTGTGTCCAAGTTACAATCGCATACAACTGTTCCACACTTTCCTCTTTAAAAAATAATGTGGCTTCCTATTGATGTTTACCATATATCTATTAACA
Source organism: Phrynosoma blainvillii (assembly GCA_026167975.1). NCBI lineage: Eukaryota > Metazoa > Chordata > Lepidosauria > Squamata > Phrynosomatidae > Phrynosoma > Phrynosoma blainvillii. The sequence goes on from JANUYF010000001.1 coordinate 72,268,641, forward strand.
TTCCAAGGGTGGAGAAAGTCTATTTAAAAGCTTGTTTTATGATCATTTCCACCCACTGGGTGATCTAAAAATATCCTGGTCTGATTATTAACATTTTCTCTTTTGTCTGGGTCCCCCCCCCCCCAATACTCTCCTTAACTTAGTATTGATTTCAGTAATCTGACCATCAAATTTAAATTGACAGAAGAGCCTCCTATTTAAAAAAATGACATAGAAAGAACACAATTATTTGTTATGAACAACCTTCAAATCTGGAGAGACGATAAAACTGTTAAAGCTTCAGCACAGAGATATAAATAAAAATTTTTATTTTTATTATTATTATTATTATTATTATTATTATTATTATTATTAGAAAACCTTTATATGTGCCTTATATTACTGCGGAAACAAACAATCCCATATCCCACCAGGCTCTAAGAGCTTGAAAAGGTTACTTTTGCTGCAGTTTTCTGGGAGTTGTAGTCCAAAGGGGGAGCATTTCTAAGCTTTGGTACAAATAATGTTCTTAACTTTACAACAGCAACTTAAATCATGATTCAGACTGTGCTGAAAATGTACTCTCTAATTTCATCATTTACAATTTCAACATTTAATTAACTTGCTGGGGTTTAGTAGATGGACAGCCGATTTCAAAGAAGTACACGGCTTCTACAGAGTATACAACAGAGAGGGGTAGGGGTTGCCAAACATGTTGCACAACTGCCATTAATTTACTTTACACAGGATATATTCTTATGCAGTAGACTCATAGCTGTTGCAGTTTCTACATAAGGATGTTTATTTGGGGTTCCACTTTGTTCACAGAAACCATGATCTTAGTTTAAAGCTTTAGCTTTGAAACAGAATGAGCAGATTTGTGTGGCTTCAAACATCTTCTTCTTCTTCTTCTTCTTCTTCTTTTACTATTAGGACTCTGATGTCCACCAACTGGAATCAAATGAAAAAACAATGGCTATATTCAAATGTCACAATAAGCCAGAATTTCTTGGGAATTAAGCTGCTTGTTGGTGGGCATTGTCCATCTCTTCTTCTTCAAGTGGAAGCAGATAGACAAAACCACAAGACCATCCTCTTATGGTTTACTCCAGGGATGGTAATCATGTTGCCTACTAACTGCATCTATTCCCAGGTTGTTTTTGCAACCCCCAATCTCTTTTAGGCCCCTTGACTGCCCCAAAAGAGAATCACTGCTCCTCAGAATATTCAGGATTGGTATCTCTTCTCTAAAGCAAGGTACAGAAACTTGCTTTAGTATGTGAAAGAACATTTCTAATACCTTCCCCTCAAACCAGAAGTGAACTTCTCTCCCCAGACAAGCCAGAGTTATGTCAACTGTGGTTTACCATACTGATTTGTCTGAGGAGAGACAAGCCACAGTACTGGATTCAGTCTGAACAATGGGCACCAAACATCATCACATTCATTCTGGATCAGCCAGAAGCAATGTTGCCAAGTTTTCAAAATAGCAATAAGGGACAGTCAACATTCATGACATGCAGGCTTGACAATCAGGAACTAGCTATTAAAAAGTTTGTGTTCTGCCTAAATATCAAATGAAAGTATTGATTCCAGTTAATGGATTTTTCTGTAAAATTAGCATTTTGACCACTTTGATAAATTACAGGATGCACATATTTCTATCTTTATGAAGATGATGCCCACACCCAGAAATACAGAAAGTTTGGCATTAAAGGATCTTCCTTAAAATAAGGGACATCTGGCAACCCTATAAGTGACAAGTATTTTGGCCTTCAAATGTGAGACATCCCTTATAATAAGGGATACCTAACAACCCTAGTTAGAGGTTTGAAAAATTCTGGTCTATCACAGTGTGTGAACAAACCCAGTGGCTCAGGCAGGTAGCTATGTGTTAAGAATTAAGGCACAGGGAGCCTCTGAGCACATGTTTAATCCAGGAATTTGTGATCAGAACCAAACTCAAAAACCTTTTCACACAAATATCGACTTTTTGCCCCCATGCATTCTCTCACTGTAAATTAATTTGATAATGGCAGTGCTCGTGAGGTTTTTTTAGTTGTTGCTATTGTTTATTGTTGATTTTGTAAAAAAGTATTTATACACCATTTGGTTACCAGGGCTGTCAAAGCAATGTACAACATGTCAGCAATATAAAAACAGAACAGAAAGAAAACTTTGTTTAAAGAAAAAGACTATCTGTTTTAAAAGCCAAAGGCACATGAAGAAAATTAGAAGTCATAAACTCTTGCTGATCAAGTACAAAACTACAAATCATTCATAGGTCTACCAGTGTCCTGATCTCCACTCTCCCACTTCTGCTCTAGACTACAAGAGATTTCACTGTGGAAAAATCTCTTTTATATTGAATACTTGCTTTTATTCGTTGATCAAGCTTGCAACCTGTTCTGTCCAAACAACACAGGCTGTTCCACAAGTTCAGTAAATTTTAAGTGGCTGAAAATGGCCTTCAGATTAGTAGCCCACCCAACTGGGCTTTCCAGCAATAAACAAGGCGGACACTACTTGAAGGGTTATATAAGATTCCTTCATTTGCATACATTGCTGATAAATTATTTTAATAAAAAATTTGAGGGAGAAACCAATGCCAAAACAAAAACAAAAAACCCAGAAAAACTGAAATCCAGACCAGCTCTTAAATAAAATACATGGAATAGGCTGAAGGAGAATAATAGGAGAGAGGTGAACCAGGGTGATTGTAAATCAAAGCCTCAAAGACATATAATGCTGACAGTGGAAGATGTGTAGGAGAGACAATCAAAACACAGCTGGAAGCAAGACTCTCTACTTTGTAACAAAAAGCAGCAGTTCTGCCTTTTATGAGGTTGTTTTGTCCATGCTGGCAATAGGAGTCAAAGTATGTAAATATTAGAATCTTGAGACAAATCTCAGATTAGGTCCATTCTGAATCCAGAAGACATTGGGTCATTTCAGATCATACAATTACAGTGCTGTATTTCACTTAACTGCCTTAGTTGTGTCCTGTGAAATCCTGGGATTTGCAGTTTAGTGGTATTTAGAAATTTCAGACAGGAAGCCCTAGTACCTCACCAAACTACAAATCCCAGGATTTAATAGGATGGGGCCATGACAAAGTAGAACCACAGCACTCTAATTGTCCAGTATGAAAGGACCCACTTAGTAGGAAAGTGAGAGACGAATGGTTGAAACAGAGCAAAAAAGACGAAAAGTAACCTTGCACAGTTGTTTAACGTATATAAAGCAAACTACTGGACAATGCACAATGCAATTTGCAATTACACAATGCAAAGTGTAACTGATTGTGCAACTACAGGAGTCTAGCTTTTGGCTAGGCTTGTTGATCAATTGTACAATTATTACAGCTTATTCAACAAAGAACTGCTTTGATTTGTTTGTGGAGAAGATGATAACCTTAAATCCCAGCAATCTTGAACTGTGGAATTTTAAATTTTTAAAATGGAACATTCAATAGGAAATTGCCTCAAAAGTGAGTGCTTTGTGTGAGGAAAGCTGTAACATTTTTTTATGAGGAATCGCCATCATTCTTATTCTTGGAGGTGTTTTCCATTCTTCACACAACAGGTTGGGGGCTAGCAGCACATATTGCCATAAAAAGGATGACTATCTATATGTGGTTAGCTTACCACTTACTATATATAAAGAAGTAGATGTTGGAAGGATACTATAGTGGCATGCTGAAGCCATCCATAACTAAGGCCAGGCTTTGACTCCCATTCTTTCAGTCATCATCCTATTACTGCAATAATGGATGACTTCATAATGTTATTACACTTATTTTTGCTACATCCCCCTTCCCTAGGCTCTATTCATCTGATTTTTAAATGCAGTGACACTATTACCACTCCCAGGCAACCAGGCCAAATTCTAAGGCCTCACTGTTTAAAGGGATACCAAACAGCACCAATGACTACATTTTTGTCTGTCTGTTCACTTATCTACAGCAGAGGGGAGGCAAAGTGCAATCCACAAGTAACATGAAGCCCTGGAACCCACTTTGTGGTGCCTGAAGCTCCCTCACCAAGCCCCTCAACTACCAAATGTTTCTCTAAAAGATTGGTGTGCTTTAGGGGCAATTTTTGGCACTGTTTTCAAAGTTTAAAAGCAGTTTAAATGCTGCATGTTATAAAGTCCTAAATTTGTTTAAGGAATGTATAATAGAAAGAGGGTGTCCTTTGGCTCCACCAAGAAATTCAGCTGCATAAAAGTGCTAGTTATCATATACATTTTCACTTGATTAGCAATAGCATTTGGAGGCAGAAAACTGCTGGCTTGTTTACCTATTGGTTTCACACCACTCCCTCTGCTCCAAATATAGGTTCACAGTTCTTGCATCTTGAGTTCTTGCATCACTGTTTCACCTGTCTGTTTATGTGCTAATGACAGAGGACGTTATCACATGTGGGCCACAAAGCGATAATAAAGTGGAAATGAGAAATCCCGAAAATAAACCAAAAATAAACCTTGATTCCGCAAATGGCTTTCACACGTAATTACCTTAAATGCGAAATTACAGTAAGCGCATTTAACATTCACACACAAGTGAGAAAAGCCCTTGCCGCGGCTGGTGGATGTTGTTTTCATCACTTCCTTTTCCCCATTTCACCATTGCTTTGGCTGCGTGTTTTGGCCCCAATTGTGTTCCTTCACAAACCCCACATCAACCACGGCCCGATATCTCTAGTAAAAGACAGATATATTTAGAAAGACGAAGCAGAGAGGCTCATGTCTGGCCGGCAGAACCAGAAGCAAAACCAGAAGTAAACGTAATAAGGAGACTCTGCCTCGAAGACCCATGAGAAACCCCACGGAACCATGGGAAAATGTGGGGAAATGCTTCCAAATGCGCATTTGCTTTTCACATTACGGTAAATGCGAAATTACCTTAATTTTGCATTTGCATTTCCTCAAAACTACCGAATTTCAAAAGATCTCGGATAACACCAGTTTCTGTCCACTTTCTGTCCAGTTTCTGTGTGACGTCGTGTGAAAACGCGAGGCACAAATCCAGTTTTTGGGGGGGATTATGTGGATTAACCAGCAGATTTGCCCCGTGTGATAACGTCCAGAGTTGAGATGAGAAGCCTTTTTTACCAGAAGAGAATATGGTGTGATTTTCACTTCACATTTTTAAGTTGCTCTTCCACCATAAAAGTTATTCTTGTTGATGATGTGGACCTATTTCTGGCAAGATTCTGTTTCTGTTGCTCTGCAGATGATAACTTTTACCTTCGGTTCAGCTTTGGCCTTCCAGTTTCTGTCAGCAGGAGAAATCTGTGAAACTCCGTTGTGCACAGGGATGTCAAGGGTAGGACACATTTTATATATTCCTGGTGATCAGATCACCAAATTCCCAACACTTAAGAGATTACTCTTTCCTGAGGATCCATCACAATCTCTGAAATCATTGACCTCACAATGATAGTTGGGCATAAAAGCAAAAAATCTAGGTCGAAAACCACCATGTGAATCTGGTTTGATACATCTCTGAATAGATTCTGAGCATTTTGGAGTGGCAACCCCAAAGCTGAATTCTACATATGGTAGCAAAAGCAAAGGAGATGTCGTTGACATGCCAGGACTTTCTCCTTTTCTTGCCAGTTCCACAAGGCCAATGTGAGTTAGGTTCAGACTGTGATGAATACATTATATAAAGATTTGCAAATGAAATGTTATTCATTCAGACTTTTACTGCCACGCAGTTTTCCTCATTAAAACAATAGTGTTAGTAGTTGGAGGTCGCAATAAAAATTATTTTCACAAGGTCTAATTTGCAAAATGCTACCCACAATGTAATTTGATCCTGAATCAAAATAATCTCTGGCATTCTGTTGGGAATTTATGATGTTGTCTAAGCCAATTTACGATTGTGTAGTTTAGAACTGTAGCACTGTGAAAATGGTTTTATTTCCAGGAAAGAAATGTAGCTGCACCATGAGGACCATTGCGCAAGTGAAGTGAGCACTGTGGCTGCTGTGCAATGCTCACAGTGTGCAACAGTACAGCACTTTGCAGGACAGGATGCTCTTATGCAATGATACCAAGGAGGAGAGGGTGCAACAGCCCTCAATAGAGCCATGGGATACTGATAATGGGGAACCAAGTGGAATGGAAAGTCTTGGGTGTCCTGCACCTGGCTGGAACAATGTCCTCACTTTTTGTGGTACCAGCATGGTGTAATGGTTTGAGCATTGAACTATGACTCTGAAGATCAGGGTTCAATTCTCTGCTCAAGCATAAAAACTCACTGGTTGATCCTCAGAAAGTTCACTCTCTCATCCTCAGAGGATGGTAATGGCAAATCCCCTTCTGGAGAAACTTGCCAAGAAAACCCTATGATAGGTTCACCTTAGGGTCACCATAAGTCAAAAATAACTTGGAGTCATACAACAACAAATAACAACATTGTGCAGTGGGAGTCCTCTTACAATGGGACATCTTGTGCTGCGCCCTGTTGTGCATTATGGCAATTCTCTAACAGGTCATGTATCGTACCAGCAATGAAGTTTCTTCGTCAAAAAGTTACACATCACAACTTGTGATGCAGGACCTCAGCCAATCTTAATAGTTTGAAGTGAGTTTTACTGTTGTCTGATGCAAGTGAATTGCTTAAATCCAGTATATTAATCAAATCCTCATTTCATGCAATGTAGACACTATTTGTACGCTCTAAACTTTTATTGATTTTTAAACGTTTTCTATAAAAGGTGTCTCTACAATGATTACCGCATTCTCTCCACTTTCTGCACTCATTACTTTTTAATATTTACTATTAAAAAAAACTGAAACCAACGGGATCTAAAACTAATCTTTGGCTAGATTGTGCATGTTACAAAAGAAACAAAATTCCACTTTATGCCTATACTATCTGTGTAATTCTTTTGGTCATTGCAGAGGTTAATGTTCCCTTCCCTCCTTTGCAGTGTCCAAAGCCCCCTTAGAATTGACTGCAATAGTGGCCCCCCACGGCCATTCTGCGGTAGGGAAGAGCAACGAGGACAGAAGGAGCATGCAGTTATGTTCCCATGGCATAGACTAATCCCACTTACTCCCCACTCTCCAGCAGCCATAGAATAGCTATGAAGGTCTTGTTGCAGTGACAGGGTGAGTCCTAAGAGTGGTGAGAAGGGAGCTGTAGTGGAATTCCTCATGCTGAACTCTTACACTATGCAGAACCATGCAGGATTTCAGCACTAGAATTACAGATTTCTGAGACCAGGAATTTATCTTCATCTTACCAGCCTTCGACAGAGAAATTCATTCCTGATTATTTTGAAGCTAAGGGCCTTTGCAGACTGCTAGAAATAGTACAACCTGAGGCCACTTTAACTGCCCTGGCTCAGTGCTAGGGAATCATGGGAATTGTATTTTTTTCTGAGACATTGAGCCTTCTCTGTCAGAGAGCTCTGGTGCCACAATAGACTACAGTTCCCATGATTCCCCAGCACTGAGTCAGGGCAGTTAAAGTGGACTCAATTTACACTATTTCTGGCAGTCTGCAAAGGCCCTAAGTTTGTTTCATAGCACAATTTACTTGGGGGTGAAGAGTAATGCTGTGATTGCTTTTGTTCAAATGACTGGGAGGCAGAAATCCTTGCTTTTCTGCTGGTAATCTCCCAGATATTTACCAGGAGATCCACATCCACCTTCTGTTCACTCATGTTTTGTTATTAAGTCTACCTCTTCAACCTGAGCACTACGAATTTAAAAAATGTTCTGCTATAATACTTTACTAGTAATCCTGTAAGTGTCTTAGGCACATGCATGTTCCCTCTTTGGAAGTAGGTGGACATTTCCCCTCAATATGGAATGTTTGCATTCAGTTCAAGGTTGTAGAAGTAAAGTTGCACATGTGGTGCTATTGTACTTGCTGAAACATGTGTGGGTGCATCCCCACCATAACATGCATGTAAATGTTGATTTGCAGGTGGTATTGGGTGTGTATTCAGTTGGGCAATGCTGCCATTCAGCAGAAGGGTTTCATAGCACAAATAATATGTGAATTCATATGCAGAGATTTATCCTCTGCAACCCTGGTCTAGGATCTTGGCCTATATATTCTACTGTTGGCCCTCCACATTTGCGGCTTTGACTTCTGCGGATTTGATTATTCATGGATTTGATTTAATATATTCTCTCTAGGTCCTCCAGCGTGACTCTATTGTCAACTTCTGCCAAAAGTCACACTGAAGGACTTAGAGATTCCTAGAGAAAACACTTCTCTAGTCATTTGTAGGCCCTCCAGCACAATTTCATGGTCAACGTTTGGCAGATCTTGACCATAGAATTGCCCTAGAGGACCTAGAGATTCTTAGAGAGGTGTTCTCTCAGGTAAAAAAAACAACTGTGTTTTTTTAATTTGCAGTTTTCCCACTTTCATAGGGTCCTGTGCCCCTAATCCCAGTGAATGTGGAGAGTCCACTCTATATCTATATCTATATCTATATCTATATCTATATCTAATTATCTATCTATCTATCTATCTATTGCTTGTATTAGTGCCTCTCAAGCTATGTGATGTGGAGGACTGGCAGTTAATTTTTTCCAAATGCCAGGGACCAGCACTAAATTTGGGCCATGAGTTGCAATTGTTTCTTTCTTTCCTGGAAAATTGCCAGGAACTGTCAATGGTCCAGGGATCACCACTTTGAGTGAGCTTAGTTTGTATGCATGCATTTCCTTCTTTTTGTTTGTTGCTTAAATCAGTACCTTTGAAATAATGCCATAATATACCATAATGGAAGGGAAGGTTAAAGAAAATCAAGAACTTTCTCTTTGATATGGGTGTTTTCCAGATAATACTTTCAGAGAAAGTAGAGGGAGGCACAGGCGTGCGGGAAAAGGGAAGACGGAGAAGCTCAGAGTATTTAATCCTTTAATTATAAAGTTGAGCAATACGAAGGATACTGGTCAGACTTTTTCCTCACTATGAAATGATTGCCTTCAAACAACATAAAATCTACACTTCAGAATTGCTTCCCATTTTAATATCAAAGTGCATTCCTCAAAGGCCACTTCTCTTAATAGATAGATAAAATGGGCACATGAAAATGAGACTGGACTTAACCATGTGAATGATTTCCTCATTTCTCTCCCAGATCAGGTTCTAATGTTCTCAGCTGGAAGTCAGTGTTTTGATGGCTAAACTATTTGAGAAAGAAGAGCTTAATTTTCATGGAATTTCTCTCCACCAAGACTTCATAGGCCTAGAGTTTTCTTTCATGCCCATAACAAATCTCTCAGGTGTCTTAATTCACATAAGCTTTGATTGCGAACATGTTCAACCGAGTCATTTTACCATCACACAGAAGTTAAATCCTAAATTAATGTTAATTTGCTCACTGACTTTGGCCCAGTCCCAAATGCCTCTCTCATCCTCATTCTGCATGCTTCTACAGTGGGCTAAATGTTTTACATCAGCAGATGTCCTTAAAAGCTATGGATCCATGCTGAAGTAATTTTAGGGAGCAGTCTGAAAAAACTCAGATGTTCTTTCTCTAGGTGTTTGTGGAGAGCAAAAAACATAACCCAGTGAAGGGGTGAGATGGGGGAGTCACTGTCATGGGGTTTGATGGCATTGTCCACAAGGTTTGTATCTGGCAGTATAAAGTTATTTTAGGCTGGGTTGGGTGGGTCTTGTTGTTATTCCAATGGCATCTCCTCTCTCAATGAATGTCTTCGAGCGGTAATGGGCTGGATGAGGAAAAACAGATTGAAACTGAATCCAGACAAGACGGAGGTAGCGGCCCCGAAACCAAGAATTGGGTTGCAACCTCCAGTCCTGGATGGGGTCACACTCTCCTCCAGTGACTGTGTTCGCAGTCTGGGGGTGCTCCTTGATTCGTCGCTCCTGATGACAAATCAGGTAAATGCGATGGTCAGGAGCGTCTGTTATCAGCTTCGGCTGATATGCCAGCTGCGCCCTTTTCTGGAAGTAAGGGATCTCGAGACTGTTGTGCACGCGCTGGTAACCTCATGCCTTGACTTCTGTAATGCGCTCTACATGGGGCTACCCTTGTGCTTAGTTCGGAAATTACAGCTGGTACAAAATATGGCAGCCAGGTTGGTTTCGGGAACATCTAGGAGGGACCATATTACTCCTATTCTAAGGTCCCTCCACTGGCTGCCTATCAGCTTCCGGGCTCGGTACAAGGTGTTGGTTATTACCTTTAAAGCCCTAAATGGCTTGGGTCCAAGCTATCTTAAGGGACCGCCTTCTCCCATACAATCCTCCCCACGCTCTCCGGTCCTCTGGGAGGAATTTACTGCAGCCTCAAAAATCTAGGCTTGCGGCTACCTCCCAGAGGGCGTTCTCAGTTGCCGCCCCTAGACTCTGGAACGACCTGCCGGACAAGATCCGTCAGTTGACATCGTTAGACAGCTTCAAGAGGGCTGTCAAGACGGATCTCTTCCGGCAGGCCTCTCCAGATTAAATCATCCCAGCCTCGGGCACTCCCACCCCAGTGATCCTTACGTGGCCCCATCTAAGGATGGCGAGGATTACTGCCGTGGGTTTTATTATTGGGTTTTGTTTTGTTGATTGTGGATTTTAATTTCTGCTGATTTAATACCGTTTTAAGGGGGGGAGGGTTGGATTGGGTTATTGTACTGTTTTTATTGTTGTAAGCCGCCATGATTGGGCTTCCAAAGGGTGGGATATAAATAAATTTTATTATTATTATTATTATTATTATTTGTATTAACCAAAATAAACATATTCAGGGTATGTGTTTTCTCTTAATGCTCATAACCTACTGACGTAAAATCTCATCTTAACTAAAATCCAAATGCACAGGGGTTCTGTGTGTATTTTTATGTGTGTGTGTGTGTGTGTGTGAGAGAGAGAGAGAGAAAGTGAGTACATGGTATGTTGAGCATATTATCAGGAACTGTGTCTGGCAAACTCTAGACAGTCAAGTTCTTTCTTGCATTAAAAACATTATGACAATGTTCTTAGAAATGACGCACCAACAGAGCCTGAATTACAATAACTATGCTTACACATATGGGCTGTCCTTTATAGATATTATGAATTTCAGGGAGAGTGAATGATCATCCACAGGATTTGTAAGTGCTTGTTTATTTCTTGCAGTTATAAAACATTCTCTACTCACCAAAGAAGGTTTACCTATAAGAAATATTGTAAATAATGCTCAGTCTGTCCCATTCACCCTCTCACATCTTGCTGTAGGTTCCATTTAGGCATTTACACTCTATTTTTGTATGTTGGAATTTCACTTACAATATCTCTGTCTACTGAGTCTTCCCTTGATCTGATACATGCACATCCATTGTATGGAGTTCTCATTAGCATCATTGAAGGACAGGCAACTGTGTCTCTCCATTGCGCCAAGACAAAAGGCCAGACACTGGGTTATGGGTTGTAAAATTGGCCACAAATTTAATGCAAATATCAGAAAACAAATATTTATACAATATGTATGCAACAATAAGGAGGAGGGGACGTGGGGCCTAATGGCTCAGGACCATCTAGTGCTCTGCATGGGGGTGGAAACTCATGTAGGTCAGTTAAATCTCAGTACAAGCCATGTCCATAACCTAGGTTGGGGTGTGTGGTCATCTGCATCTGTCCTGACTGAAGGCACCCTCTCTTCTTTCCTCTACCCACCCCCTCCAATTTAATTAATGCCTGATGTCCCCACCTCCCTTCCATATCAACCAATTCTGACAGATCGAAAGGTGATCTGAAGGCCAGCTGTAGAGAAGCTGATAAGCAAGCAGAAGGTGCTGCTAGAAGTGAAAGCAATCAAATGCTAAATAAAGGAAGTATGTGGTCAACAGCAGCAGATAAGCCCATAAGCAGCATGGGGGAAAACATTCCCAGGGGAGGCAAAAAAACATTTTCTAATAACATGGGAAAATTCCTTCCCAGCCACCAAAAGTGACCAGCTGAAGGCTGGGGGTGTCAAAGGCAGAAAGACACAGCAAATATGTGAGTGTGGGTCACACTGAGGTTGGCCAAGAATGGCCAACACCCTCATGGCCCCAGTCTATATATGGAAGTCCCACCCTAAGCCTCATGAGATTTGCAGTTCTGCAAGACTTCAAACACAAGAATCATGTCCGATCATAGACCAATTCTTGTGATGGTAGTACCATCATGACATGTTATGGGAAGCTCTGGTGCTGGCCTTGCTGTGTGTCCTGGATTGCGGCCAGCACACACAAACCTACGCCGATAAGGATGGCTCAACAAGGTAACTAGCTATGCAGCTGGAAGCGGGCGAAAAAAGATGACCAGCGCTGTTGCCTCTGGGACAGCTTCCTGGCTGTCTGCAGGTGCTCCAGGTTCCTGTGGTCAGTGTGGACCACCACTGGGTGTGCCGCCCCCGCTAGCAGATGTCGCCAGGTCTCGAAGACTGCCTTGATCGCCAACAGCTCCTTCTCCCAGATGGTGTAGTTCAACTCCGGAGGCGAGAGCTGCCGGGAGTAGAAGGCGCAAGGCAGCAAATGCCCTTGGGGACCCGCGGGCTGGAGCAGCACCGCCCCGATGGCTACGTCCGAGGCGTCTGCCTCCACAACAAAGGGCATGTGAGGATCCGGGTGCTGCAGGATCGGGGCCGACGTGAAGTGCGCCTTCAGGGCCTCGAACGAAGACTGCACTGCCACCGTCCACTGGAACTGGCCCTTCCCCCTCAACAGTTGGGAGATGGGGCTCGTGAGGGCCGCATAGTCCTCAATAAACTTTCGATAAAAGTTGGTGAACCCCAGAAACCGCTGTACATCCTTCTGGTTGCGAGGGGGCTGCCAAGACAACACTGACTTGACCTTGTCTGGGTCCATGGCCACACCCTGCGCAGAGACAATGTACCCCAGAAAGTCTACCTCTCGGAGATCAAAAGCACACTTCTCCAACTTGGCGTACAGGCGGTGTTCCCTCAGGCGCTGGAGCATTGCACATACATGGGAATCATAGGCAGCTTGGTTTGGGGAGTAGATCAGGAAGTCATCCAGATAGATGATCATGAACCGGTCCAGATAGTCCCTGAACACATCGTTCACAAAGTGCTGGAAGACGGCGGGGGCATTACAGAGTCCAAAGGGCATGACAGTATACTTGTAATGCCCATACCGAGTCTGGAAGGCCGTCTTCCACTCATCCCCGGCCCGAATCCTTACCAAGTTATAGGCTCCCCGAAGATCCAGCTTGGTAAAGACCTTGGCATGGCGGAGCCACTCCAACAACTCAGGAATCAATGGCAGGGGGTAGCGGTTGAGGATGGTGATCCTATTGAGTGCCCGATAGTCATTACAGAGGCACAACTCTCCACTCTTCTTGCGGACAAAGAGCACTGGGGCACCTGCAGGGGACTTGGAGGGACGGATGAAGCCCCGCTGCAGGTTCTTCTCTAAAAAATCCCTCAGAGCCGCCAGCTCAGGCTCCGAGAGTGAGTAGAGACGCCCCCTCTGGGATAGGTGCCCCCAGCACCAGGGCAATAGCACAGTCATAGGGCCGGTGTGGGGGAAGCCGGTCCGTCTCATTTTTATCAAAAACGTCCGCGAAGTCCTGGTACTTCTCCGGCAACCTCACCTTACTGTCCTGAACCCCCGCCTCTACCGCAGCTGGGATCCGCTCCGGCTAGCAGTGCTCCTGACAGTACTCTGATCCGAAGAGCACCTCCCGCCGAGACCAGGAAATATGCGGGTCATGCCACGAAAGCCACAACATGCCCAACACCAGCGGGAAATGAGGGACTGCTGCCAACAAAAAACAGAGCTCCTTGACATGGCCCTGGATTTCAAGGCGGAGCACTGGTGTCTGGTGTGTCACGGGGCCCGATCGGAGAAGTCGTCCGTCAATGGTCTCCACCAGCCGCGGCTCAAGCAGTGCCTCCATTGGGATCCCGTGATGACGAGCAAAAGCCAAGTCCATGAAGCAACTGGAGGCCCCTGAATACAACATGGCCCCTACTGGCAAAAGTTCCATAGACGGAAGCTGCAGGTTGGCAGCCACCAGCAAGGGGTCCCTCCAGGAGACCAAAGTAGCAGGGGTGGGTTTCCAAGAGGCCCCCAGGTGACAAATCCACTCTACACCTGAGGTGCGCTGTTTCCCGGCGGCTTGGTTTGACGTCCCTTGGCCAGGCAGACCCTGGCAAAATGTCCAGAGAGGCCACAGTACAGACACAGGCCCTCCTGCCTCCTCCGCTCCTTTTCTGTCCCCGACAGCCGGGGCCGAGCTCCTCCCAGCTGCATCAGCTCCTCTGTGGTCCCGGGAGCAGCGGCCTCGGGGGCAACTGCAGGAGACGATGGCACCTGTGTCGAAGGAGGTGAAAGGCCAGATTGTTGAGCCACTCTTCGAGCCGTAAGGCGGCAGTCCAGATGGATGGCCTGCATAATCAAGGCTGACAAAGTCTTTGGAGGTTCAGAGCAGGCCAGTTCATCCAGGACCCCAGCAGACAGACCGTGCCTAAACACAGCCTGCAAGGCACTGTCACCCAAAGTGACATCCTGGGCAAGAAGGCGAAAGGCCACAGAGTAATCTGCCACCGACCCCTGGCCCTGCCGCAGAGTCAAAAGCCGGGACTCAGCCATCTCTGCTTTAACTGGATCCCCCCAAGTCTCCTTGAATTCCTTTTCAAAGGATTGCCAGTCAGCAAGCACCAGGCTATTGGCATTCAGGTAAGGTGTTGCCCATTTGCTAGCTGGGCCAGACAGCAGACTGATCACAAAAGCCACCTTATGGGAGTCATTAGGAAAATCTGCCTCCCTGATGTGAAAATGCAACTGGCAGCTGGCTAAGAAACTATCAAGCAAAGCCCGGTCTCCAGAAAATTTCTCAGGCAGAGCAGTAAGGCACTTTGTCCTGGGTCTGGGCTGGGGGGATGCAGGAAGCTGAGGAACTGGGGCTTGGTTCCGAAGCTCTGTTATAGCTTGAGTGAGCACAGCAACTTGAGCCGTCAGCTTTTGGTTCTGCTCCAAAAGTTCTTTAACAAAGCTGCTTCTGCCATCCTGTTATCAGCTTGGAGTAAGGCCAGAGTTTATTCCAGGGGTAGGCAACCTGTCCCCTTTAAGGGCCGAGGGACTTCAGCTTCCAGAATCCCAGGAGCTATTGGCCAACATGGGACTATTGGCCAACATGGCTGAAGCTTCTGGGAGCTGAAGTCCCTCGGCCCTTAAAGGGGAAAGGTTGCCTACCCCTGGTTTATTCTGTCCTGGATTGCGGCCAGCACACACAAACCTACGCCGATAAGGATGGCTCAACAAGGTAATTAGCTATGCAGCTGGAAATAGTCCACCAACCTTGCAGGAAGTGAGAGAAAGAGCAAACCAAAAGCCAGAGCTGAAGTCAGGAACACAGGGGTCACGATAGTCATTTCAGTCCAAGGTCAGGTCAGCCAGAGGGTAGCAATAGTCCAGTCCGTTCTGAAGTCAAGAGTCAAGGCCACAAAGAGTTGAGGTACAGGGAGCCAGTGCAAGCAGCAATCACACCAAAGGATCATGCAATAAACTCTGGCATTGAGTTGGCATCTCTCTGCTTCCTAAATGGGGGATGCCGGTACCAGATGAGGCTGATTAGCTAATTGCCTCGCAGCAATTGTCTAGGACAGGGGTAGGCAACCTTTCCCCTTTAAGGGCCGAGGGACTTCAGCTCCTAGAAGCCTCAGCCATGTTGGCCAATAGTCCCATGTTGGCCAATAGCTCTTGGGATTCTGGGAGCTGAAGTCCCTCGGCCCTTAAAGGGGAAAGGTTGCCTACCCCTGCTCTAGGATCTGCGTCTGACAGCACTTTCAGCCCTACGCTGCCTGAAGGAGGGAACCTTCAAGCTTGATTCCTCCCCAGAGTCACCACTAGGCTGCTGTACCACCAGAGGAATCCCATGAGCACTAGGACCTGGCTGAGCCTCCTCCTCTGGGACTGGGAGATCAGGGCTGGGCTCTGGCAGAGCAGGATTAACACCTGGTGTAGCCTCAATTACCTCTTGCTCTGGAGCAGGATTAGCCCCTGGTGTAGCCTCAATTACCTCTTGCTCTGGAGGAGCCCCATCCTCCTCCTCCTCATCCTCCGAGACCTGCTCTTGGCTGGCCATGACATTGTGCTATCTCAGCACAAAAGGAACCCCTACCAAGGTGTTGGAGTAAATCTATGTCCTTGGGCTGCAAATTCCATAAACCCTACCCAGCTGAGCCAATGGTGAGGGATAATGTGTGATGCAGACTATAAACATTTGGAGGGCCACAGTTTCCCTCCATTGGATCATGCAGTAAAGATAAAGGTTTTCCCTTGAGAAGATTGTCTAGTCATGACCAACTTTAAGAGGCAGTGCTCATCTCCATTACTAAGCCAAAAAAGTCAGCATTGTCCAAAGACAATTCTGTGATCATGTGGCTAGCATGAGTGCAGAGAATGCTGTTACCTTCCCACCGATGTAGTAGGTATTTATCTATTTGCACTTTTACATGTTTTCAAACTGCTAGGTTGGCAGAAGCTGGGACTAGTGATGGGAGCTCACTCCGCCATGTGGGACCTGGGCCTCAAACTGCTGACCTTGCAATTGACTGAGTCACCATCTTAACCATTGAGCCACCATGTCTTTGAGATCATGCAGTACATGTTAGGAGCTTATCACACTGCTAAAATAAAGCGTTTTACCTGAACCAAATTCAGTCTTAATTTGGGCTGCATCTGGACCCTATTGCAGCGATTTTGCCACTAAAACTGCTGCCTGCACTCAGCCTGGGTCCAGTGTGCCTCTTTTTGGACCTTATCACATGGGGCCAAATCCTGACAGAATCCAAAAGGAATCCCGACCTAATACGCATTATTTTTCCATGTTTACACACGACGTCGCACAGAACCCCGACACAATGCAGCATGATCCGAGTTCTTTTGAATTTCGGTTTCTTCAGGAAGTGCAATTGCGCAACGGGAATCATTTCGCTTTTACTGTAAGTATGGTCACCCAATACGTATCGCCAAATACGTATTGGGGAGCATTTTCCTGTAGTGCCGCCTCTCCAAGGGGACCTCCTCGGAGCGCCGCTCCGACGCAGGGCCGGCGCTCCAAGGAGAACCTCCTTGGAGCGCCGCTCCGACGCAGGGCTGGTGCTCCAAGGAGGACCCTTTTGGAGAGCCGGCCGTGCGTCGGATCGGCACTGCGTCGGTTCGACACTCCGAGGGGGTCCCCCTTGGAGCGCCGGCCCTGCGTCGGGGCTGTCACTCGCCATGGCTGTCACCCTTTCCCAGGTCGTCCTCGGTGCAGCCGGCCCTCTGCACGGCCGGTGCTCCAAGTAAGACCTCCTCGGTGAATGCTGCGGCGGGAGGTCCTCTTCGGAGCGCTGGCCGTGCGGAGGGCTGGCTGCACCGAGGATGACCTGGGAAAGGGTGACAGTCGCGGCGAGTGAGTGACAGCCGCGGCGAGCATAGTGCGCATGTGCAAGAACATCATTGCTTGTTCATGTACGGGATTTCCTCACTAGTGTGTGCACGGCAGATACGTATTTCCTTAAATGCACAATGATGCTAATTGCGTGTGATAACCATTTGCGTAATGAAGGTTTCTTTGCGGTTTCTTTTCGGGATTTGTCATTTCAGGATTATTATCGCTTTGTGGGCCATGTGTGATAAGGTATATTCCAATTTTAAAAAATGGCCACTGGAGCACTCCTGGGACAAGAGCTGGACATGGACTGAACACAGGCGGCAATTTCAGTGGCAAAATCGCTGCGATAGGGTCCAGATGCAGCCCAAATTAACATTGAATTTGAGATAGGTAAAACACTTTATTTAGAAGTGTGATAAGCTTCTCCACTTAACTTGGATGTTTATATATGATGTATATTACATGTACAGATGCACACACACACACAAGGAAAAATGTTGGTGACGGGGGCTTATGAGGAAGTGAGCCTTCTATCAAGAAACAAGTTGACTGTTGAATGTTGGCTGCTGATTGTGGGTCCACATAGATACTGACAACCTAATAGGGTCATTTACAATTCCCTGACTGGGCTCCCAGTACAGACCTGCAGCAAAACCTTAGGCTTTTCCTAAGCCAGTTTTCTTCAGTCTGGTGTTCTTGAAATGTTTTGGACTACACTTCCTACTATTTATGCTCATAGACCATACTAGTTGAAGTTGATGGGATTTGAAACCCTTCATTTCTGGAAGGATGGGAAATGCTGACCTAAATCAAAGTAAGAGAGAGTGAGAGAGAGAGTGAGAGTGAGAGAAAGTGAGAAGAATAGGAAGAGAGGAATTTGGAGGCCAGGTTGTGTTTAAGGTAGCAGCGAAGAACAGGATGTGGTTTTCATGTGTCATGGAATGTCTTTTCTCTATTTAAAAATAAAATGATATAGAAGGTAAAAATTAGAACAAAATCTGTCCTTTGAGGTAAAGCATTGTAAATGTGTCACAACATGATATGAACTGCTTATTTCTGTACAAATCATGAATATTTATATATACACTTATAGAGTAAACAAAAGAGCATGGACACAGGGAACCAGTGTGGCGAAGTGGCTAGCATTTCAGGCTGGGAATTGAGAGAATGGAGTTCTAGTTCCCATTAGACCATGGGTGCCTTTTGGCTAATCAGACTTTTTTAGTCTGATGTAGTTCACAGGATTGTTATGAGGAACAACTGGAGAGTAGAGCTATGTAGATGCTGCTATGAGTTCTTTGGAAGTTTGAATGCATAAATGCATAACAGTACTTGCTAACTGTTGCAGACTGAGTTACTTTTAAGTAAACAAAAAAGAAGGAACTGGAGGATAGAGTCTGCCATTGCAAAGATGGCTGCTCTGAGTCAACCTGAGTAGGCATGAACATACACAACTCCCGCCTCCATTACTTCAGAATGATGAATCTATGCTGGACCTAGTATCCTGGATAGTATCCTGGATAGCTCTCATAAAACTGTAAAATCCAGCATAGATTCATTGCCCCAACGTGATAGCCATTGCACAGCTTAGAACAGTGGTGGTGGCAGCATCAGCATCATAACTGCTGCTATTGCCATGGCTCACATGTGAAAATGCAGCATCCCAGCCCCGAGCCTTGAAGAACCAACAACATCAAGAGTAGCATCTTCTGGCTAAGGGACTGCTTTGCTTTGCCAAGAGCAGTTTCCACCACCATTGCCAGCTCCTCCCTGCTGTGCTTTGGAACATGCTCCCTTCTGCTTGCCCATTGCCTCCCACTGCTTCCCTCAGAGCCTGCCAATTATCCTTTCCTCTCCTGAGTTAAGTTTGGGAATGGTGGAGAGCTTCTCTGGGAAGGCTGCCTGGCTGCCTGTCTCTTTGCCTGCTTTGTTGCTAGGCCACGTCCTCTGGGCCATCTTATCTTATCTCTCCTCTCCCTATTCTGCCATCTTTGAGTCAGGGACTTTGGGCGGGATGGGTGGTGATAAGTGGCCTCTATAGGTTGATGGCCTCAGGACAATTTCCCTCTTAGTTCAATAGAAAACACTGCCCTACTGTATTCTCTTCCTGGTTTACTTTTAGGAAGGAGAGGGGCTCCAAAAGTGACACATTATCCTTGCTTTAGACATTGCTTGCTCATAGAAACTATAAGAATAACCCCTGTTATAGTTGGCCCTCAGTATCCCTGGATTCTGAATCCATGGATTCAACCATCCATGTAGCATGTTTGTTTTTTTTAAAATCCAAAAAGCAAACCTTGGTTCTGCCATTTTATATAAGAAATACCATTTTACTACTCCATTGTATATCATGGGACATGAACATCCATGGATTTTAGTATTTAGTAACCAAACCCTAGCGAATACCTATATTTGATTCCTGCCCAAATACATTAGCCTGTTTCTGGAAATCCAATTGAAGTCAGACTACTACTTTTAAATGAATAAGCAGGTATATTAATATATCAAAGAGCATGCATATTTATTGATTTGTTTATTTATCATTAAAAATATGTATACCATGCCCTATATCCAAGGATCTCATGGGCTGAGATCCTACATAATCTCAGCATAGCATAAATAACTACTGGTAGAATTATAGTATGCTAGCAGTATGCAATCCCTATATGTGGGTGGGCAACTGTGGAAGTTTGGGGGACCTTAGGAGACCTGGAGAACCATACTCCACACCCCATTCCCCCCATGTTCTGTACGGGGGCATGGGGGCATTTTCACCATGTTTTTAGGTGCCCTGGGCTGTTTTAGACCCAAGAGAGGCATTTTTTTTTAACAGTAAGAAGTGAATAGAAGGAGATTATCACGCCCAGTATTACACGACTGACAGCAGTCATGTTTAAATTTAAAAGTGGATTTTATTGCACATGCTGGTGGCTGGGCAAGTGCAACCCAGCTGCATCCTGGACCCCAGTCATGCTTAGCTGGCTGATTTTCAAAAATGGGAGCCTGCCATTTTTGAAAAGCTGTGGGATAAGTATGGCTGGGGTCCAGGATGCAGCTGGGTTGCACTTGCCCAGCCGCCGGCACGTGCAATAACATCTGCTTTTAAATTTAAACATAACTGCTATACGTCATGTTATATTGGGTGCAATAATCTACAAAGTCACTTCCTGTATTAAAAAAAGGAAAGACCTCTCCTGAGTCTACATTGGTCTGAGCAGGCAAAAAAATGAAAATAAAAAATAAAATAAAATAATAATAATAATAAAATAAAAAAATGCCCCTGTGTCCCCTTGTGCATATTTGGGCACAAAGATTTTGAACTCTGTGGGAACACATCTTTTGGGAACTCTATGGGACACATAAATGGCCCTGGGAACTGCATGTGGCCTGTGAGCACAGTTTGCCTGTCCCTGCCCTATACTGAATACCACCATAGTGAAAGATATGAGAAATGGTGAATGTGCAAATGCCTCAATTGTACAATGTACAATGCCCAATGTGCATTGGCACATTATTCTATGCAGAAATCTGATCCTGCCACTATCAGTTTAATATATCAATTTCACAATCATTGTCTAAAATAGTTATTTTGCATGCATAGCACAACTTATACTTATACATGTCACCAAAAGTATTTTGGCCAGAGTGGCATACAATAGAAACCATGTTAACATCATCTGAAAAAGTCCCTGCTGCAACATATGCTTTCACCATTATTTTTTGGCCAGAATTGTTGCTTTAGCCTTATTTAAGTTTAATCTATCAGTTGGCTGACTGACACTTATTTGATTCATCATTGACTTTGCTTTCTTTAAAAGGTTAAAACAGTCCTGCTATAAACATATGGATTACTTACAGGAAAGCAAAGTAACTATAACTCTTGCGGACAATCTAGAAAGCACAACAAAGTTAGAAATAGTTCAGTACAGCACAGATCTTATCTACAGTGTCTTGTCTCTTGTCCATGACAACTAGGCA
The DNA here is from genome assembly GCA_026167975.1 of Phrynosoma blainvillii. Classification (NCBI taxonomy): domain Eukaryota; kingdom Metazoa; phylum Chordata; class Lepidosauria; order Squamata; family Phrynosomatidae; genus Phrynosoma; species Phrynosoma blainvillii. The sequence continues at coordinate 72,289,960 of JANUYF010000001.1, forward strand.
ATTGTTAATTGTCTAGTTACTTATAGGATTAATCTTTCTGGGTATTTTTAAAAAAGTTAATCAGGAAAGCCATCAACTTCATGAAACAGACCACTGAGTCAATCTATTGCACAAAAACTGAGTGTTTCAGCAGAAGAATAGTAAAGGAAGTTATCCTAGCCAAATCTGCACTCTGAAACAATATGAACAGCATTCAGTCTTCTCAGAAGTCTTTGCTTGTTATGAACAAGCTGTCTAGTTTTGGGAAATGCCAAGGAGAAACTCAGCTGCTATGGAGAAAAGGGCCAGAGATAGCACTGTCTTCTTCAAGCACTGTCTTCATTGTCAGAGATCAGTGAAAATTTCTTTCTTGGGATGCTGAAAACTTGAGCCACATTTTGTTGGTGCTGTTGTTATGTCCAAGAAGGGATTTGAACCCTGGTCTTCCAGAGTCATAGTCCAAATCTCAAACCACTACACTACACTAGCTCTTGCATTTTGCTACTTCAGACTTATAAACAGTGGTGGCTTCCATGTCAGTAGGATGGTGTATCTACTCCAGGTTTTTGTCTGAATTTTGAAGGATTAATACAAAGTACTGAACCTATATTTCAAGATAGAGTTCAACACCTTGAATATTGTTTTTAAACTTTGTACTAAAAACCAGAGGGTATTTACCACTCCACTGATGGATGTCACCACCCATTACTACTCATGAAAAATAATAGTTCAGAATCCCCATAAAAGAGGTTTTACTGACGTTCTTAATAGGCACATACAGCCGTCATTTCATATCCACGGACTTACCATTCGCAGTTTCGATTATTTGTGAATGGCAAGCTCACAGCTCCCTCTCTCCCTCCCTCCCTCTCCTTACCTTACAACTGGCATGGCCTTCTTCCAGCCAGCGCGGCCTTGCCTCGGTTGGCACAGCCTTCCTCTGGCTTTTCCCAGCTGCCGTGGTCTTGCTCCAGCCGAGGCAAGGCCGTATTGACTGGAAGAAGGCTGTGCTGGCCGAAAGAAGGCTGCGCTGGCCAAGGCAAGGTCTTCTTCCAGTCATCGTGGCCTTGCCCTGGCCAGCTTGACCATTTTCCTGGCTGGTGTAATCTTGCTCTGGCTGAGGCAAGGCCGTGCCAGCCAGAAGAAGGCCACGCCGGCTGGAAGAAGGCTCTATCAGCAAGGCAAGACTATCCTCTGACTGGCGTAGCCTTGCCCTATCTAGCACGGTCATTTTCTCGACTGTGTGGACCAGGGGTAGGCAACCTTTTTGAGCTGGGGCCCGGGTTGCTGTCCCTCAGACAATTGGGGGGCCGAAGCACCAAAAATAAATAAATAAATAAATAAATAATAAAAATATATTTTTTTAAAAAATAAAAAAATATATGCATGCACACTCTATCAGCCCCAGAAAAGCCATGGCAAAACTCCTGTGGAGATTTTGCCAAGAAAACCCCAAGAACAAGTAATAACAACAATAATCAATATCATCATGGCGGCCAGCGGCGGCGGCAGGACTGGCCTGGGGCCGGTCCAAAGGCCTCGGGGGGCGCATCCGGCCCCCAGGCCTTAGGTTGCCTACCCCTGGTGTGGACTTTCCTTAGCCTTGTGGTAGCTGGCCCCACCATTTTTCTGGCCACATGGCCTATCCAGGGGAAGAAGCCTGGGGGATGAAGGAGGTAAGGAGGGAGGGAGGGAAGGAAGGAAGGAAGGAAGGAAGGAAGGAAGGAAGGAAGGAAGGAAGAAGATGAGGGAGGGAGGGAGGGAAATATTCAGTGTCCACCACTGGGGACAATGGGACTTGAATATTTGCGAAATTTCATTTTTGAGTGGTGGTGGTCTGGAACAGATCCCCCACAAATCTGGAGAGACAATTGTATAATCATTTAAATAACTGTCAGTGTTTAAAAAACAACATTTTTACTTGCTCTCCCCGTCTGCAAATTAGCATATTGTTACAGATAAGCTTTGCCAAGGGGCAAATGCTCAAGATTAGTCTGTACACCATGAAAATGGAGTTGTGCTAGAGCAGGGATGGGGATTGTGTGACCTTTCAGATTTTGTTGAAACACAATTCCCATCAGCCTTAGGCAGTATAGTCACTGGTGAAAGATGATGAGAACTGCACTTTCAACAACATCTTTCCACAATTCTATATTTTAGGAATCCATATTGTGAGGCTACGGATGGATACTAAAGCAAATTGAAGAAAAAATGTGAAAAAGAAAGCCAGCAGGGCAGCAGCTGTGAAATTTTATGGCCCATGGGAGGCTATGGCTATTGTCAGAGGAGGCTAGTGCCTAGCTCTCATGGCCTCAGGCTGAAAATGAGGGTGGGAAAGGTAGACTACACTGCACCACAAGAATGAGGAGAACAGGTGACACCTTATGCCAATTGATTGTGTCACTCTGGGTTTGTCTGCGCATGCCAAATAAAATGGTTTCACCCTATCCACACTGCAACCTGTTTTCATGACACAGGGCCAAATCCCCAATTCAAGTGCAGACTGTCTTCATGACGTAAGGCCAGTTCCACATCAAATCCACTCTTCTTCTTCTTCTTCTTCTTCTTCTTCTTCTTCTTCTTCTTCCATGTCTTCAATTGATTTTCAAGTTATGGTGACAGTGTTTTCTTGGTAAATTTCTTCAGAGAGGGTTTGCCATTGCTGTCCTCTGAGGGTGAGAGAGAGTGTGACTTGCCCAAGGTCACCCAGTGGAGTTCCATGGTTAAGCAGGGATTCAAACCCTAGTCTTCAGAGTCATAGTGCAATGCTCAAACCGCTGCACCACACTGGCTCCTATCCCTCTCTTAAACCAGTTTTTAAAATCATACCTTTTGCAGAAAAACCCAGAGCATTCCGTAGTGATCCTGGGCAGCTGTCTACACATACATCCCCGCTGTATTGCCTGGCACTGCTATTGCCAGTGTGAGACACTCTGCATTCAGAAAGGAGTCAACCAGCATCAATCACATGACAGGGCACCTTGTTGTAACATATATGTATACATGCAAAACTATGTTTCAGAAAAGAAATAAACACATCATTATTTTAAAATATATTATATTAACTCATTTCCAGCCAAAACACATTTTTAACAACAACAACAATAATAACAAAATAGATCAACACAACAGGTTCTAGGGTATTAAATATAGGCAAATATCATATGAGGGAGGTATGAGATATGACATAGGTAGCTTCCCAGGCAATAAACAGTATTCTGGAAAAACAGTTCACCAGATGAGATGTGAATGATGCAGTAACCTTTACCAAATTCATGTTCTAGTACTTGTTGCAAGCAATACAATACATCTTTTGTAAAAATGTCCCAGAGAGACATCTTTTAAGCTAGGCAAACTAACTAGTTCCAGGCAACAAACAATATCCTAATAAAAAAGGCCAGAACACTGAATTCTGAGGTAGCCAAACCAACCAAATTCATAAGTCAAAAATACTAGGTGGGACTGATGAAACAGGTGAAAACATGTCTAAGGAATCCACAGTCCACTATCTGCTTTATATTATGAACAATATCCCAGAAAAATATGTCAAACACCAACTTCTAAGAAAGCCAAATAAATGAAATTCAGTAGTTAGAAAGGACTAGATGCAAAGATGCAACAAAGCACAAATATTTTATGCAGTCCATTATCTTTTCTAGATAAATTATTCAGAACAGTACATTCCCAGCTATGTAAACCAACTACATTGGTTTCAGTCCCATCACCATGGGCCAGATGTGAAGATCCAAAAATCCACAAAACTTCTACAGCTTGTATGATCCAGACCCTGTTTCCAGAATATCATTTATTGCCATAATCTGATACTGGATTATGGATTTTGTGTAAATTTTATTGCTTGCTGTATCATTCCCCTCTTGTCCAATGCAATATATAACATTTGGTTAGTTTGGATAGTATGCAAATTGATATTCTGGGCCATTTTTGCACACTATAGTTCCAGTTCAGTTGTACAACCTCACTGTTCAGCTGACTAAATTAGTATTGCTGAACAAATAAAGGGCCACTGCAGACTGGTCCAAAGGGCCTGCCTGGAGGTGGAGTTGGGGCAGAGCAGCTGCATGCCGGCTGCCCTAAGCCCACCCCAATGCTGTACTGATGCCGCGTTGCTGTACACACGGTGCACGGCATCAGGACGCCCTCCCAGTGCAGTGTTTAAACACACTGCGCAAAAAGGGCACGGAAGAGCCACGTCGCCAGCTCTTGGGGCGGCCTTTTGCCGCCCCTAAAAGGGACAGCATTTTGCCGCACTTTTAGGGGTGGCAAAAGGGAGGATTGGGACTGTGGTGTGTAGTTGCTGCGGCCCCAATCTGCCACTCCCCGGGACGGCTCTCTGCTGCCCCAAACGGCTGGTCTGCATCGGCCCAAAGTTTCCCATTTTTGAATCTTTGGTGTCTTTCTCTAGGACAGAAAATTTTTCCAGTCAGGACTGTGGAAAGGGTATTTCAATGAATGATGACTAGCCAAGAAGCTAGGCAAAGAAGATTTTGAAAGCTCATGCATTTGTACAAAGAAAAGATCTTATCCTCTCTGTAGGACCCAGAATATATATCTACCTATGTGAGATTAGAAACTGAACATAATATACAATCAAATAATCAGCTCAAAACCTTTTTGTTAAGGCCCCATAGACATATATGTCTATGATTAGTTGGCCAAATTGTAGAAATCTGGCCCCATATTTTCCCCTATTGGTGTCATATATGTATAAGTGTTCCGATTTCTAAAAAGTGCCGGCTGAGCTCAGCTAGAACCCAGGCCATCAGGAATCCATCCAGAGTCATAATCCACCTGGGATGGACCATCTTAATGGGTCCCCCACTCCTGCAAAATACATCAAAATCCAAAATCCACATAGCAGTGATACTTTTATAGGGTCAACTAAAAAACACAGAATATATCATGAAAGCTTTTGAAGCATCACTGGCAAAGGCTAAGATGTTAAAAATCATATTGAAAATGAAAAATGATGATGTTAGAGCCAGTGGTTGACATTCTGTCTCAAATGTTACGTCTGTTGTCAGTTAAGATGATCTGGAAGGATAATGCAGGCCAATGAAGCTTAGAAAGCTTACACAATGTATTTTGTGCATAAGAATTGGTCCATAAAAGTATAATTGTTTTGTGGATTTGATATTTTGTTGAATTTTGTTGCATCACCAACATAGCTATCACTGAATACGAAGATATAGCCATACTAGTCTGTAGAATCAGTATGTAGAGAGATCTTGTAGAACCTTTGAGACTAACTGAGAGAAAGAAGTTGGCAGTAAGAGCTTTCATAGACTAAAGTCTACTTCCTCAGATGAATACGTCACTTCTGCAGAGGCTTTGAGTCCCAGTAAATGTAAACCTGACCAAGAAGTGCTCTGTCCATGACAATGGAAGGGCAGAAAGCTTCTCCATTCCCAGATCACCATCATTCCCAGCAAACAAGGTCTAGAGTGTGCCCATCAGCATGAATGCAGCCAGATACCAGCTGAGACAGACTTATGCTTGTCATGATGGAGATGAGGTTCTGAGCCACTTCCAAAAGGGTAGTGTCAACATGGATATTGAAGCCCCACATCATCACAAGCCATGGAGACTCTACCCCTGACAGATTTCCAGCAGCTATGGCAGGGCGAGAGGTCGCTTAAGATAGAACTCATCTTAACGATCACCAAGACAGACATATAGAGATTGATATCTCTACCCATCCATCTCCGGAGAAGAGTTTGGGGAGTGGGGCTCAAAGGAGGACCTTGATCTTCTTAGGTAGGGCCTCACAATTGTGATTTCTGAGCCTGAAGAGACTGAAGAGCAGCCGAGTCTGTCTATGGCTGCCATTTTTGGCACTGATCCCAGTCTGCCACTAAAAATCTTTTTAATTTAGTCATAAAATAGGAATTAAATAAGAACTTCAGCACTCTGTCCTTACTTTCTAATTTCTTTGCACTAAAATTATCTGCTTTTAGAGCAAAAGTAAGCGCTACACTGACTTTTAGCTACTTTTGTGGCTCCCCCCCCCCCAGTTGCTGCTGAATTATTGAGAGCACTTTCCCTTCCTGAATGGGAAGAGGGGTTTTGTGTAAATAAAGAAGCTGAACTAAAAGGACTGAATCAAAGAGGAACTGGAAACAGAAAATAGAAAAGGACATAAGAAAAGGAATAATAACAATTGAGAAGGGTGTAAAGAATATTTCTAATTTTAAGAGGGAAGAAATAAATTAAGGAAGGAGAAAACATATGAGAGTGAAAGTCAATAAGTTAGATTGTCAAAACAAGAACTAGAAATGGCGGAGGAGAGTTCTAGAGCTTGAGTGCACTGCAAAGAGAACAGGAAAAGGGAATAAACAAGAAAGAAACATCAGAAAGAGGATGGGGGACGAGCCATCAGACAAAAAACCTTAAAGGAAATAAATAAGAAACGTCAGAAAGAGGATGGGGGAATGAGACACCAGACAAAGTTTAAAAGAAATAAACATGAAAGAAACACCAGAAAGAGGACAGGGGATGAGATGACAGACAAATAAACTTAAAGGAAATAAACAAGAAAGAAATGCTGGATAGAGGACAGGGGAGGAGACGACAATAGAGTAAAGAAAAAGACATCAGAAGGAAAGATTATATAAAGAGTCTAACAGCCTTTGACAATGTTAATTGGAATTGCATGTTGCAAATTTTGACTAAAATGGGTGTAGGAGAAACATTCATTATGTGGATCAGAAAAATATATACACAGCAATTAATAATAAATGGAGAAAAATCTAAAAAAAAATTGCAATCAATAAAGGAACATGACAGGGATGCCCTCTTTCACCACCTTTATTTATAGCTGTACTTGAAATTATGATTAATAAAATTAGAAATGAAGAATATATAAAAGGTTTAAAGATCGAAGGCATTGAATATAAATCGAAGGCTTTCGCTGATGATTTAGTTTTTATTCTGGATGAGCCAACACAACAACTAGACAAACTGTTTGATATCATTGAAGATTTCAGTAAAATATCAGGTTTTAGGAACAAAACATTTTTAGTAACTAAGAATCTGCGAAAAGACGAAGAGTTAATAGTGGAAGGCAAATCAAGATGTCAAATACCTAGGAATCTGGCTAACAACTAAAAATACTGACTTATATGAAAACAATTACAAAATTAAATGGAAAGAAATAAAAAAAATAGATGTCTGGAGAAAGTTGTAATTGTCCTTATCTGGATGTATTGAAGCAATCAAAATGATGGTACTACCAAAAATGATTTTTTTAAAATTTCAAACAATCCCAATTTTTTATAGCGACACACCTATAAAGGAATGGCAAAAGAATATTAAGAACTTTATTTGGAACAATTTAAAAAATCAAGAATAAAATAAAGATAATGTTAAGACAGAAAGAGGAAGGTGGTGGTGGCATGCCAGACATAAATCTTTATTATCAAGCAAATGTATTTAATCGGATAAAATAATGCATTACTTTAGATAATACTGAACTACTCACTCTGGAAGGCTTTGATAATAGGTTTGACTGGCATGCCTATACATGGTACAGAAAAGCAAAAGTACATAAGAAATTTTGCCATCATGTAATAAAAAGAATTCTTTTAAGGATTTGGGACAAAATTAAACAGATGATATATATGAAAACAGCTCCATGGATTTCGAGCCAGGAAGCTTTTTTTAGAAGATGGCAATTACTAGATATATGGTTAACCTATAAAGACGTTCTACGTAAATTAGAAGATAATTCATTCAAACTGCTACCAAGAGAAGATCTATCCCAACTGGATCCAAAGATGCACTGGTATTTATGTTTACAATTGAAAGAAAAGTTTAAAATGGATGCCAAGATGGAAGAATTTGAAGAAGAAATGAATGATCTGGACAAGGCCTTATTTAGCAAAGTGCTAAAAGAATGGTTAAAATATATAGAATTTTACAAAAATATGATCAAGAGAAAGAAATTATATCAGATACCATGATAAAATGGGCTTTTGATTCTGGACAAATAATTGATCTTGAAAGTTGGAATTATGCTAGGAAAAAAATCAAAAAAGTTTACTAAATGTCAAAATCTAAGAGAAAATTACTTTAAAATGGACCAAAGATGGTATTTGGCCCCGGATCAAATTGCAAAAATCTATAAGAAAAATTCTAGCTTGTGTTGGAAATGTCAATTGGCCCCAGGTACATGGTTCCATGTCTGGCTGTGCTGTCCAAAATTAAAAATATTTTGGAAGCAAATACACACAACAATTGGGAAGATTGTGGGCAGAAATCTGTCTTTTAATTATGCCAAATAGAATTCCAACACAAATTGAAAGAAAGCATTCACGAATCATATTATATATGATAATGGCAGTGAGAATGACATTAGCACAGTACTGGGAAAGACAAGAGATGCCAGAAATAGATATTTGGTTACTTAAACTTGTAGAAATGATTGAAATGGATAAACTAACTGCTTGTTTAAATCTTAAAGATAAAGAGGACATTGAAAAAGAATGGCTCCCAATTACAGATTACTGTAAATTAAAGTGGAAATAGATTGTAGGAAAATGAACAAAACAATAAGTACAGAGAAAATTACATAAAATTAGAATATGCTCGAAGGCATTGTTATAATTTTGTTTCTTATTTTTTCTATTTTTTTGTTAATTCCTTTAGATTTAGGTGGTTGTAAAATAAGTAAATGATATTACAGAATAATTAAGGACTTGTTGCTGGAGAAACAGAGGAAGTTAATGTTGGATGTATCTCTTTTATTGTAAATATGTATAGAATAACTATTTTTAATATTAATAAATTTAAAAATAAAAAAATAAATAAAACTACCCCTGAGACCACCCTGACTAGCTCAAGAAGGGAGTGGGCAGTATACCAACAGAACCCTTAATTTTTCTTGGCCTTCTAGTTTCAGATAAACACACCCATAACCTGCAAACTGAGGTATAGGACTTCTAATCAGGGGTATATCATCCTGATAGACCACTGCAACTCCATCTCCCAGGTCTCATCTGCTGTTGTACAGAAAATTTAGTGGGCCAAACTGAGAGAGATTAACTGCCCACCAGCCTCATCCAACCAGGTCTCTGTAATACATGCCAGATAAGCACATTCATACACAAAGGATTTTGAATTTCAATTGATATTCTCACATACCAATGGCATGTCTATAGGTCTGTCCCTGGTTTCCACTCCTCTATATGCACCTGAGGAAGTAAACTGAAGTTCACGAAAGCTCATGCTGCCAACTTCTTTATTTCAGTTAGTCTCAAAGGTGCCACAAAATCTCTCTACATACTCATCTAGGATTTGTTACATATACTTGCAACTGAGATGTTTGCCCCTAACAAACGTTAAGGAAAAAGCAACATGGGATATACAGTAATAGAAATAAAAATATGTATGTGAATGTCAAAGTGACTAAGCAGGAGCAATCAGGAAGATACACAGGTGAAAAAGATAATATAATTAAGAAGCTTTGAGAGCCAAGGACAAAGTTATAGAAGGTATATTGAGAACACCTGTGATAGATTGCAAACACCTGAGACTCATTAAGTGGTCAAGGTAAAGTGATGAAATACTTGGGTTGGTCTTAGGTATGGGATGATCTATGTGGACCAATCAAGGTGTATGTACACACCCACTGGGTGGAAACTGACTGGTGGGTGGTGTCTAACAATGGCTATAAATTGCAATGTTTGCTAATGTACATTGTGGAGTAGTTTTGGAGATATTGTGAAGTGTAGAGATTGTGATTTGTAGGGCATATAGTATTTATGTATATAGTAGAATAAAGTAGATCTTTTATATAAGACTACTGAGTTGTCTGGTGTCTTGAGGGAAGATACAAGAGCCAGAAGAATCCCGGAGAAGTTTGGAGACATCTCAGGAAGAAGAGAGAGAAGGCTTGGAGAGTTTGTCAGGGTCTTCAGCCTATTCTCTGAAACTCTGCTGCTTGGGAAAGAAGCATCAACCACTGATCAAAGCTGGTCAGCTCTGCTGCATAACAAGGTGGCGAGTTAGAGCCAGAGGTGAAGAGCTACAACTCCCATCATCCCTGACAACAAAGAAACTAGAATATTGTACAATTTCAGCTCAAACTATAGAAATGCCACAGACGTCAAAGCAGATAGGTAAAGTGGGGCTGTTTTGGTAGTGGTGGGGTCTGGACAGGGCAAATAAGAACCTTGCCCTTGTGCTTGTCTGCAGCAAGCAGCTGCGTGCATCTAAATCTGTGGCACCGATAGGAAAAATCCAGACATTAAAACTGGAATGATTTATACAGCAAATAATTTAATTTATTTATTGGGCACTCCAGCAGTTGGGACTTTACGTAATACCATAAAATGTAATTTATGGCCTGTGTGCTATAATAAAAATGTGCTTATATAATGTAATAAAATGCAGCCTCACATACAAACATTAAAGCAGATGTGGGGGAAAAGAAAAGGACAATGTATGACAATAAAAAACCTACAGCTGATCTCTCCCAAGAGCATCTGGCCAATGAACCAATTGCTCCACTTGCCCTCAGAAGACACATGCTGGGGATGCTGAGTTAATTGGGGACCAATCATAAATGCACCTGCCTGAGGATCTCTGTCAGGCAGCAAAAAATGTAAACACAAGAAGATTAATTTGAAAGTTTCATCTAAGCTAATCTATATTTTATACTGAGCACTCTTGATTCCAGGAGAAGCCATAGCAATAGCAGCATTATTGTACAGCCTTTGGGAATATTTTTATCCATTGGAAAAAGTCCCATAATGCATCTGAATAAGCATGTTGCTGAAAGAAGGACAGGAGGTGGTGTAGATGAAGGCTAAGATCCTGCATCTGGAGTAGATGCTTGCCTCTGCACTGCAGAATATTGCAGTTTGATATCACCTTGGCTCAGTGCTATGGGATTCTGGAGCTTGTACTTTTGTAAGATATTTAGACTACTCTGTTAGAGAGCCCTGGTGCCACAACAAATGACAAATCCCAAGATTCCATAGCATTAAGCCATGGCAGTTAAAGTGGTGTGGCAGTGCATTATTTCTGCAGTGTGACACCTGCAACATTTAAGGACGGTTGTAGGTTCATGATGAGGATGAATTCTCAACAGTGAATCAAGGATTTGTACCTCTGATTAACTCCAGATACGTCTAGATTGATTGAAAACTCCCAGATGTTATTCCTGTTCTTTCCCATTTTATTCTTCACTAATATAAACTCACTTGGGGAGCTGGTATAAAAAGCCTCTGATTGTACCAGGAGCTGACAAAAAATATTTTAGGATACTCAAAATGTGCATGGATCTCAAAAATAAATGCAAAATAAACTATAGTTTATTGTGGCGGGAGAGCTCTCTGACAGAGAAGTCTAAATATCACACAAAATGACAAATCCCAGAATTCCCTAGCATTGATCTATGGCAGTTAAAACGGTTTCAAACTACATTAATTCTGCAGTGTAGATGCAGCCACAGTCACTGGATGTCACTTCTTGTCACATCACCTGATCTCTTGCCCTTCAGGAAACTTACTGAAGAATATCCAGTTCTTTTATACTCCCTTCTTCTGGCCAGTGTTTTCTTTGTGTGCATAAAACAAGGAGGTACTCTTCAGTTTTAAGACTGAGGATTCATTGCATATGGAGTCCTTGTATCTTGGCCAAGATACAAAATTCTTAAAAGGTTAGCTTTGAAGCTTCCCCACTAGATTATAATACATAATCACAGGAAGTGCTTCAAAGGGAATTGTAAACCTATGATCAAAATCCATACTCAAGCCCATAATATCAAGGGCATTGGACCACAACTCTGATAAACCTTCATTGATAGAAGCTTAGTGGTAAGACAGTCAAATGGCATGGATTCCATAATAAGGTGTGCTTTTGTAAAATCTCCCCATGAGCTGTATTAGTTTTTCCTCTTCTACAAATTGTTCTTTAGAAATGATAGTATTGTTAACATTACCTGTCAAGTTTTACCACCTTATTTCTTCTTCTGCATGCATTACTTTTTGCTACTCAAGCAATTTTTATTGCAAGAAGATTGCATTTAGTTTGTAAAGCACAACAACTTTGTACCTCAGATAAACAGCAAAGTAAAATAATTTGAATGGTATAATGGTGATTCCAGGTCTGAATTCAGAGGAATTTACAAACATGGGCCTGTGTGGGTGGTTTATGGTTTCTCAGGCAGAAAGGATGGATGATAAAATACAGAGATGTACTATTTACAGATCGGGATAAAATCTGTGTCTGTACTTGGTGTGGGGTAAAAATAATCAAAAAGCAACCTTCAAAATGTCATGTCATTGTATGCTGAATTGATTATTGTGAGTCCTCCTCTCAGAAAATAGAAGAACAAAGATATTTGGGCCAAGATGGTTTTATAATGGTAATCTGAACTTGAAAACCTGCCTAAAGAAAATACACTTGGATCCAGCAACTTAGATGAGAAGCTGGGACAAGTAATTCATTCATGACCCTTTCACATTGCACATTTATAGAACTATGATTCCCTTTTCACTGTCATGGTTCTATCCTAGGAACTCTTGAGATTTGCAGTTAGGGGATAGGTATTTTGAAGCCTCAGCCAGAGAGCTCTGGGGGCTCACCAAACTACAAATCCCAGGATTCCATAGGGTATATCCACAACACTTAAAGTGGAACTATAGTGATATCACTGTCTAGTGTGAAAGAACATTACAAAATTTTACCATCCTACTTGTAGCTTGAAGAAGTCAACTGTTGGTGGGTCTGACACATGCAGGAGAAACCAGTTTTCCAAGTTGAAAAACCATTATCCTGGTTCAAATTAAAATAAGAATGTTAAAATCATAACCAGCACATTGAAATTGTGCACACATACTGTCTGACAGCCAATGTTGCTGTTTCAATCTAGGACTCCCATGCTCCCTATAACTAGCCCCAGTCAACAGCCTGGCTGCAGCACTCTAACCAGCTGACGCTCCAAAACTTCAAAGACAACCCCATGTAGAGCATGTTGCAGTAATACAAATCAGATGTAACCAAGGCATGTATCTGGGCCATTTCACAAATATACCTCTTCTGCAAGCTCATAATTTCCATGTTGGAAAGAAATGAATATGCCACTGATTGTGAAATGTCATTTGAATTCTTATTCTGTCATGGGAACATCGGATATTGTCTGTGATGGCAAATGTTACTTTCTCCCTTTCAACTGAACTTTTCAGGTGAACCATTAACATGAAACATTACAGAACTTGTTGCTTGTGGATCTCACACTATGGAAATTCAACAGTAATGGATTATTTTTAAAATGAGTCAAGCTGCCCCTGTAAGGGTAATTGGTAGAATACACATAAGATGAAGAAGAAGAAGAAGAAGAAGAAAGAGAAGAAAAGTGAAATTCCAGTGGTGATAGATGCTCTGGCAGCAATTCCAAACAAACTGGAAAACTTCCAAATGAAATTGCTGTAAAATAGGATCACAATACCCCAATTATGAAAAGTAACACTACATTGGAACATGTGACTGAATATTATCCAATGATCTCCCATTGATTCATTGATTCTTGGACAGAATCCATATAATTGGTGGTTCAGAATTCCAGGCAGTGACATCTGGTTAAACAACCATCTTGGTGTTGTAATCTGAATCTTGAACTAAGACTTTGGGAAACCAGGGTTCAGATCCCTGCTCAGCCATGGAAACCTGGGTGGCCTTGGGCAAGTCACACTCAGCCTCAGAGGAAAGCAATGGCAAACCTCATCTGAGCAAATCTTGCCAGGTAGACCCCGTGATAGGATCAACTTAGGGTTCTCATAAGTTGGAAATGACTTGAAGGCATACCGAATCAATCTGGATTGTTGGGATCATTCCCGGCCATGAGGCACCACCATGCTGATGTGAAATAGTGCCAGTGTGAATGCTGGACCAGGTTAAAATGGTTTGGAGAGATTCAATTGCGGTAAATGTAGTGGGAACATAAATTCAGTATTGCACCACTGCAGAGATCTGCATCTCCTCAATACAAAAAACTAAGTGTGGATGCCCCCCTAAATATTCCATCTTTCCTTCCTTCCTTCCTTTGCCTCATCTTGTACCCTAGCAGTGCATCCCCTCCACCGCTTTCATTTGCTCTCCCTTCCTTCTTGCCTGAAAGGCAGGACAGAGCGTACTTATTTATTGCAAAATAGTGCAATGCCTTGACATTTTGCCTTATATCTTGGCTTCTACAAGGGACAGAGGCTTTCTTTAAAGAAAAAGTATAAATGAAAGCTTAGAATCTGGTTCAAATGATGGTCCAAACTAGGTGGCATATAGAGAACTTGGCCAAACTGGGAGTGTATGGCAACCCTAGTCAAAGCAAACTCACCATTGTTAGTCACTATTATGAGAGACCAGGCTCCATCAGTCTATCAAAAACATGGCAGAGGGGTCTTCATGTCACAACAAAAGTGTAACACTTCCCTTTAAAGATAATCTTCTAATGCCAATTGAGCAATCTGGTTTTTATCTAAGACATGGACAAATTCCATTGTAAAGCCTTGCTTGTGACATGGTGAGAGAGACAAAATTCTTGCCAATCTGGTCACTCTCTTGTTGTGTGCCAAAGTTGCTGGAGTGAGCTCTGGGCAACCAAAAGGTACACAGCAGAGATGTGACCTGGATGGAAGTATACATACCTGTTGGTAGCTGAACATGGTTGAAGTAGAACCTCTGTGCCTTTTTAATATTGGGAGGGAGTCAGCCGTTGTTCATCTCTGGCCTTGAAAGTGAAAGTTTTCATGGGGGAAGTTGCAATCTCAAGTACAAGGCAACTAGATATTACAAGCCTAAAATATCCTCTGGGTTGAGTCAGCAGAGGACAATTTCTCTCCAGTTAGCTTTACTGTAGATAACTAGCAGTAACAATGATCACTCTTCAGGATATGATTTCCTATATCTCAAGCTGAAATCAGTGGGGCTTGTGTCACAGGAGGACACTGACCCTATATGATTGAAGCAAATAAGGTAAATTTTCCCTCCAATAAAACTGATAAGGCTTTTCTTTTTAAGACTCAGGGGCCTGTTCTGCATGGACCAAAAGGCCCATTTCCCTGCCTAGTCTGGCATTATCCTGTCTGGATGACACACGTCTGGGACCAAATATGTGATTTTGATTGATTCATCAAAGTCACAGACATTTCTAGCAAATAACATGGATTTGGAAGATTGCCCAATATATTTCGTGTGCCAGTAAATAATATTTTTTCTCCATTGTGTTAAGAGGATGCAATTGAACATTTTAACCCTGTGAATGAGGAAAAATCCCTCAAAGCTAAGACAAATTCACTAAGGAGTAGTCTAGTGGGGAAATTAACAGACAATGAATATAAAAAAAATTAGCTGATGGGAACTCCTTAGAGCAGAGCTTATGAGAATAATGCAGTTAATAGAAGTAACTATTGGGCAGAGCAATTCTCAATTAAATGCTATCAGTTTAAAGTCGGAACACTTAGTAACAAGTGTAATCAATATGGGCAAATAAAACAGTCTCCTAAAACCATGACTGGAGATAAGAAAATCCCAGCACTATTATCCTCCAAATATGTCCTTACATTAAGCACACATTTAACCCAACAGAAGGTAGTCCTTCATAAAAACTGGCTTGGTATTGTTTGTAAGGAAACTTTTAATCCAATCATATGGAACTTCAAATTGAAATTCTTGAACTCAGGTTAGAGACTCCATCCCACTCAAGATGATCTGTACAATATAGGTTGGATATGTAGTATCCAGCCTATCAAGCTGTTTAGATTGGCTGACATTCTGGTAGTGAATTATCATGCATAATAAATGGCTCTTCTGTGAAAACCATGTAGTACCTTTTTGTCTGTCTGTCTGCTTGCTTGCTTGCTTGCATTGCAGACAGAACCAATGCAGATTTTCACATCTTTGCATAATTTCTTCCTCCCACAAGTTCAGTTCACAGACACCCCCAGAGTTGGAAAGTCAACCAGAATGAGAAGATACGCAGTTATTAATCCCATTTCTGATGTGGAATAAAAGCAACACGGAAGGCAATCTTACAGCAGCTATGAAGGAACTAGACAACATCCTTAAGTGTAAAGATATACCATTGAACACCAAAGTCAAGATTGCCCATGCCATTGTATCTCCAATTTCTATGTAAGGTTGTGAAAGCTGGACAGTGAAAAATAGGGAGACTCATCTCATTTGAAATGTGTGGAGGAGAGTTCTGTGACTACACTGGACCACAAAACAACAACAAAAAATAAATGTGTCCTAGAGCAAATCAAGCCTGAACTCTCCATAGAACTTAAGATGACTAAGCTATAATAAAAACTGAATTTTTTAAAAAAAAGATGACTAAGCCAAAACTGTCATACTTTGGGCATATTATAAGGAGACATGTGTCACTGGAAATGACAATGATGCATGATAAGGCAGAAGGTAGTAGGAAAAGAGGGAAAACAGGTGAATAGACTAAACCAAGGAGGCCACAGCCCTGAGTTTGTGGGATCTGAGCAGGGCAGTTGATGACAGAGTGACTTGGAGGTCTCTTGTTCATAGGCTCACCATAAGTTGAAGTCAATTTAACAACTAGATAGGAGTTAACAACACAAAAGCAACCATTAATGGATACTAAGATGCCTAAACAGTACAGTCACCCCTCCACATGGGCGCACCCCATTCAAACCTATGAAGCTTCAATATTTGCAAATCTCCGTTTTCACAGGGGGAGGGTCTGGAACAGATCTCCCGCGAAAACGGTGGGCCAACTGTATATTGCAGATTTAACCAAAACAAAACAACAACAACAACAAAAAAAACCCAAAAACTTTCTGCCTTATAAAAACAATGCAGAGGAGGAATTAAAAAAATGGGATGCCCCTTTGGAAGATGGGAGTTCTCTTAAGGGGCATTGTATGTACAAGCATTTGCATGCAAAGAAAACTGGTGACATTAAAGATGACACATTAGATCAGACCTGCACAACTTGGCAGTAGGAAGGGGCCAAAATTTAGGCTAAACTTCTTCAGGCTGAAGATAGGTTTTAATTAAAAATTAATTAATTAATTAATTAATTAATATTTTTAATATTAATTCCATCCTCATCCTCCTCTGCCTGGCTCTCTCCTCAGGGAAAAGCTGAGTTGTGGAGAAGCCTTGCCCGTCCTTCTCTTCCTCCATGTGGATTTCTCCCCAGGAGAAGGCCAAGCAACAGAGGAGCCACATGGGTGAGCCATGTGGGGGGACACTCAGGAGAATGTCAAATGGAGGAGGAACCTTGTAAGGCAAGCATTTCCCTGTCCTCCTCCTCCACCTGACCTTCTCCTCGGGAGAAAGCCAAGCAGAGGAGGACCCTTGCAGGGTGAGTGTTCTCCAGTCTTCCTCTGCCACCGCCACCAGCCTTTTCCTCAGGAGAAAGCCAGATGGTGGAGGCTTGCAGGGTAAGCACTTGCTCTTTCTCTTCCTCCTCTGCCTGGTCTTCTCCTTGGAGAAAGCCAGACAGTGGAGGAGCTTTGAGGGGTGAGTGTTTGCACCACCACCTCCTCCTCCTCCTCCTCCTCCTCCTCCTCCTCCTCCTCCTCCTCCGGAGAAAGCTGAACAGCAGAGGAGCTTTGTAGGGTGAGTGTCTTCCCTTCTTCCTCCTCCTCCACATTGCCTTTTCCTCAGGAGAAGGCTGTGCAGTGCAAGAGCCTTGAAGCTGTTCCACATCTTTGTGAGCCACCCAAAAATCTTTTGGCGGGCTGCATGTGACCCCCAGACCGTATGTTGTGCAGGCCTGCCTTAGATTCATCTGTGGAATAAAGTCTGAGTAATATTTCTCCATGTTTTCTCTGTCTCAATTGAGAGAACTCAATAGACTGGATCTGCTAAAGATTTGGTTAATATGATTGTAGAAAACCCTAAACAACTCACAACCAAGGCAATAATCAAAGTGAGTTCTAGTGTATTTAATGTGACTGTAATGCACAGAAACAGAAATAAAAGGGAAACTGACACCAGTTCACATAAAAGAAACAGAAATAAAAGGGAAACTGACACCAGTGCAGGGAAACAACTAAAATATTGGCTTAGCAGATGAAGATTAAACTTGACATTTTATCCAGAGTGCATGTCTATGCCAGGACTTCATATGGTTTTCAGACCAAGGAGGAATGGCTGGCCTGTTTATACTTTGAGTTACAAGAACTGTGGTCTGAGCCTAATGAATTTAAAGGGAGCTATGAAGACAAGCTTGAAATACTGCTGGTAGCATTAAAAAAAGGGTAGCTTCTCTATGCCCAAAGCAAGCAATTTAGAAATAAGAATTCATACTAATTAACTAGACTCCACTGCACGTTTAGACTAGCAGAAAAATTAGATTTGGAATGCTGTAGCTGCCATCGCTGCCATTTTCCTCCCAGGCATTATGAAAGGCTGTCCTTTTTTAGGTTCTCTCATGGCAGGCTATAGTGAGAGCTCTCCACCCATAGTAAAAAGCTTTCACCAAGTCACCAAGTATGCTTCTTGACTTCCCTGCTTCTGAGAGTCCATGAGATCCTGGAAGAAGCATCCACTGCCTCTGTTCTCCCCACCACAGCAGAGAAGCCCCAAAAGAGCTGCCATACCACCATTTTTTCAAGTAGCATTACAAAAGGCCAAAGGTGGTGTTGCAGCATGCTGCGGTACCGCATTGACCCATGTAAAAGTTGATCCAATTTTGGAGTTGGTTTTGGGGGCATACATTTCTTTGACTTATACATGGCTATATATGGTAGTTCTTAAAACTGTTAACTATTTTGTTAATCTAAGAACTATGAGTGTTGATTTCATAGTTTTGCATAACTATATAACCAATTTGCCCACGCCCAGGTATTGTCAAAATACAACTCCCTAGAAGTCTTAGGGCTTGTCTACACTGGCAAAAAACACTGCACTCATCCTGGTGCTGGTGTTACCAGTCTCCATGATGTATGTCTACTTCCAGGGAGGATCTGTGGTTTTGGTGTTTAACCCCACTTTGCTTCGAAGTAAGCAACATCTGGAAAAACCCCATGGTTTCTAGGAAACCCCAGAGTTCCTCCAGTCCTTTTGGCCATGTGTACAGCTGGATGTAATCTGCTTCAGCCAATCCAGATGTCCACATGCCAAGAGCTGTGCCATCCCATTCCCCCTGTGCAGAGCAGCCCAATGAAGAGGATGGATCCCTTTCAGAGCTATTGCCACTGCATTCTTCCCTGCTGAACAGCTCCCTCTGAATGCTTGTCTGGATCAGAACAGTACACCCATGTGATCAATGAAGAGAGGGTAGAGTGACCCCCTTCTATATTGCATAGTTAAACGTCTCCTGGAAATATCACAGCCAGCAATTTAGGGGAGGTGAGATCAAATGGCTGACACCTCCTGGAGACATCCAGCCATGTTATCCAGGAGAAAGTCACTCTACCCTTTTCTCCTACTTCTGCATGAGCTCAGCAGAAGTGACAGAATGCCAAGCAAGCTCTCGCAGGGAGCTCCTGCCCACAAGGAAACTGCAGCAGCACTGAGAGAGGTGAGCCAGGAGGACCAATGCTGTGTTGGCCCAACTGGCCTGTGTGCATGACATGGCATTGTACTGGATTCAGCCTGGTGCAAGTGATTGCTGTCATGGTCGGTCTGGGGCTAGCCTGGGCCATAATGCTCTGGACTGACTCTGGATTAAGCAGTCAGCATAGACCTGCCCTCAGGCAGCACAGCCAAATAGGAATACTTGGTGCCACAATTCAAACTCATTTGGAGGGGCAGAGTTCCTGAGCTGTTTCATCAATGACCATTTTAACAACCAAAAGGGTAAGACTGGGGTGTCCCTTCACTGATCATTCTGGGCAGCTTAGGGTAGCATGACAAGTGAGGAAAATATTCTTATGTGTTTACAAATAGTTTCAGCACCAGTGTCTTTCAGACTAACCTTTATGTTAACCACTTGCAGTTGGACATTCAATGTTCACATTATGATAGAGCCTGGAAACATTTGTTGTTGCTTTCAGAATTTGAGGTTGTGTAGTCAAAAATAGTAAATTCTCTCTATGGTCTCCATTCCTTGGGAAATGCAGCTCTGATCCTAATACTCCAGCAGTCCTTTCCTTGTCATTCCTGATTAGGGACGTTTTCACACGGGGCTTTAGGCGGAGGCAATCCTACCTCCCGCCGGCCCCACTCCGGCTCCTCTTCCAGCTTGTTCAAACGCACGCCGCAGAAAACCCCGCCCCTTCCGGTGTCATCCCTGCGTACGTCCGGCTTCTAGCTTCATGTGTTCAAACGCACGGAGCCTTAAGTCCGGCGTCCTTCCGGCGTCCCTCCGGCCTCAGCATGTCCAACTCCGGCTTCAGCGGCGGAAAGGTAATTCCGACTTTTAAAAGGAATTAGCCTGCCGCCGCCGGAGCCATTCCGGAGTGGGGCCGGCGGGAGGTAGGATTGCCTCCACCAAAGCCCCGTGTGAAAACGTCCTAGGAGTGCAGGGACTCAGAGTAAAGTAAGCAGACTTTGCTCATTTACAGATGTATTTTATTTATATATTCATTTCTCTCTCTCTGGATTTAGTGATTGCAGAAGGTACAGATTTTTCATCTATAACCAGATTTCACTAAAAAAAAAAAAGGTTCTTCATGGATGAACAGGGTTATCTTGCTTTTAATTATTGCTCCTGGTTGAAGTGAGTGTACAGTACATGCCCCTTTTTGTCCACAAGGGTTATATCTTTTTCTCAAACTGCCAGACAGCACCCTGTGTGTAATTAAGATATTATCCCAGTATCACTTATTACATTGCCGGAAGCAAAGAAATGGAAAATTTGCAAAAAGTATCTGCTCCCTTCTAGATTTTCAGGATGCAGGAAGGCTGAACAGTATGTTATGTTCCATTTCAAAATGCATGCCAATGTGGTACAGAAGCCAGACAGAAACTTGAGGCCTGTTAAACAAAGCCAGAAACATAGTTCAGTGGGAAATAAGGTTCTAGCAAGAAAACAGAGTTGTCTTTTTAATGGCATTTGGTGTCATAGGCAGGTTGTATTATTAACTTAACCACTTTCTTTGTGACTTTTACAGGTTTTGGTGAAGCTGCTTTAGTGCCATCAGTATTTCCTAAATTACATGCTTTCTTCTGCACTCACAGATTCTCTTCTGTCTATCTGCCACAGCCAACCTTACTGTTGCTACTACTATAAACATTAAAACAAAAATAATTTAAAACAGTTACAAAAAGGGAAGCAAAAGCATATAAAATTAGTATTACTTACAATTACAATTATTACAATTAAACAATTGTTGTTGTATTTTCAAGTCGTTCCTGACTTATGGCGACCCTAAGGTGATGGAGGTTTCTTGGCAAGATTTGTTCAGAGGGGTTTTCTTTTTGTCTCCCTCTGAGGCTGAGAGAATGTGATTGGCCCAAGGTCACCAGAATTAAAACCCTCTAAAACAGCTTAATTCTTTTTATTAGGTAGAGTAAGGTTTTAAGTGTCATGGAAGGTGAGCAACTTGTTAGTTATTTAATTTGTTATTGTGTTTTTACTGGGAAAATGGGGAGAGATTATTGTGATTTTTTTTCTCTGGCTCATGTGTCAAAAGATGCCTGGCTTTGAGTACCAAATATCCAGAGAGGGCATTTGCTACCCTTCCTCAGGCAGCAAAAATGTCTTGGGATGGACTTGTTGTTACTATTTTTGTTTTCTTTATGTTCAACATTAACCCTGCCTTTGCACTTTCTCTTTGATCTTTCTTAGCAGGTGTTCCAGATCTATGATGTTTTCTGCTACTATTATGGTGTCATCTGCATATCTTAAATTGTTGATATTCCTTCCTCCTCCTTCTGTGTTCAAGCCTGCTTTTCTTATAATATGTTCTGCATACAAGTTGAACAGATAGGGTGAAAGGATACAGCCTTGTCTGACTCCTTTTGCCAAGTGGGAACCATTCCATTTCTCTGTGTTCTGTTGTAACAGCAGCCTTTTGTCTTGAGTAAAGATTCCTCATCAGGATTATCAGATGTGCTGGTACTCCCATGTCTTTAAGGGCGTTCCATAGCCTTTCATGATCTATGTCAAAGTATAGTCTATAAAGCACATGCTAATTTTCTTTTGGAATTCTCTGGTGTGCTTCATTAGCCGCTGTATGTTTGCAATGTGGTCCCTAGTGCTTTTTCCTTTCCTGAACCCCACTTAGACCTCTGTGATTTCTCTCCATGTATTGTTGGAATCTATGTTGCAGATTTTTGAGCATGATTTTGCTTGCATGGGAGATCAGTGCTATGGTCCTATAGTTGCTGCAGTCTCTTGTGTGTCTCCCTTTTTGTGGATGAGGATGTATATTGATCGCTTCCAATCTGTTGGCCATTGTTTGTTTTCCATATCTGTTGACATATGTTGGTTAGCACAAGAGTTGACTCTGTCAGTGTGGATTACAGCAGTTCAATTGGAATGTCATCTGTTCCTGATGATGATATTCCTAAAATGGGGACTGCAGTCAGAAAATCAGAAGACACCTAAGAATGGAGGAGGGTGGCTATGAAAGAATTAGAAAAGATTCTAAAATGCAAAGATATACAACCCAGCACAAAAGTTAGAATCATACAAGACATTGTACGAGGGGGTATCATAAAGTTTCAATTATCACCTTTAAAAAAAATTGAGAGAAAGTTTGTTTTGATTTGTAGTTGTTGACTTATCTCTACGTAGTCACCACCCAGATTTACACATTTCTCCTAGTGTTTCTTAACCCTCCAAATACCTGCTATTGTAGAAGTCTGCAAATTGCGCCTTAAGAGGGAGTATCGTAAAGTAATAATTATCACCTGGAAGTTATTATGGTATGTTGATGAAATTTTGTCAGTGTCATCATTTGTCCCTAAGTGTATGATGTTGAGAAAATCAGCTCATGGTGCCCTTTATTTTTGTGACAGGTTATGTAAGAAGTGACTAGAGCAGGGGTAGGCAACCTTTCCCCTTTAAGGGCCGAGGGACTTCATCTCCCAGAATCCCAGGAGCTATTGGCCAACATGGGACTATTGGCCAACATGGCTGAGACTTCTGGGAGCTGAAGTCCCTCGGCCCTTAAAGGGGAAAGGTTGCCTACCCCTGGACTAGAGTGTAAAATTCTCATAAGGCGCAATCTGCAGTTTTCTATAATAATGGTATTTGGAGGGTCAAGAAACGCTGGGGAAAATGTGTAAATCTGGATGGTGACTATGTAGAGATAAGTTAACAACTGCAAATCAAAACAAACTTTCTGTCAATTTTTTTTAAAAGAGATAATTAAAACTTTACAATACCCCCTCGTATTCCCTATTACCATGTGAGAGCTGGACAGTTAAGAAAGATGATAGGAAGAAAATCAACGCATTTGAGATGTGGTGCTGGAGAAGAGTGCTGAGGATCCCATGGACAGCCAAAAGGACAAACAAATGGGTCCTAGAGCAGATCAAGCTGGAAACCTCCCTGGAAGCCAAGATGACCAAACTGAGACTGTCATACTTCAGACACATCATGAGAAGGCATGAATTGTTGGAAAAGACAATAATGCTGGGAAAGGTGAGGGAAGCAGGAAGAGACAAAAACCACATGCCAGATAGATGGACTCTATTAGAGGTCACAGATATTAAAGGGTTACAGGAATTAAGCAGAACAGTGGAGGACAGAGGACGTTATCACACGCGGCGGCAAGAAAGCGGCATGGAATCAATCCAGAACCATACCAGAATAGATCCTGTAGCTTCAGACAAGAAAGCAGCATCATTCCGGTATGGTTCTGGTCGCGGCAGATGTAATTCCTCAAATGAAAGAGGAATTGCAAAGAACGGGGATGATGCCGCAATGCGCCGGGGATGGCACTGGATGGGGCGGGGTTTGCTGCGACGTCGTTTGAACACAGGGGCAAAGGATCCGGAATGGGATGGGGATGGTACGGGGATGGGACTGCGTGTGATAGACCCCGTGTGATAACGTCCAGAGTGTCTTGGAGATGTCTCATCCATAGGGTCACCATGAGTCGAGATCGACTCAAGGGCAGTTAACTAGAACAACAAATATTACTATAATTTTTGGATATGAATGGAAAAGAAACTGTGGTGGATGGAACCTGTATCAGTTGAACACCACACTTACATTTACAGATCTCTAAACCAAGACTCTGGTGATTCTTGTCTTTCTGTCAACAAGTTCAGTGCATGTTGTCTGTTCACTCCTGTTCAACTGTTCTTGCTAATGAAAATGTGAAGTGTGATTCTACACTGGAAGAGTGCCTGTTACGTCATTGATAATGAAAGGAACAATTCTTCCCAACATAGAGGGCCACATTATTTTGTGAATCTATTACTGTTGCTCAGAGCATGCTGAAGAATCAAAGGTAGCTGGTCTCAAGGTGAAGGCTGTTTTGATTGTTCCCTTTTGTATGTTTATAGTGTTAGCGTGGTGACGCAGCGCGTGGGAACCACGTAACGTGAAGCACCAGGATCCAGACTGTCTTCAATGAAGCAAGCAATGTTGTCAGTTACAGGAAAACTCCTTTCCCCTCCAGACAGAGCAGAGAGAGACTCAGCAGATGTCTCACTAAGAGGCTTTTAATCTTCAGAAGTTCTATGTACAAAGGCTATGTACAATGATACACCAACACACTCTCCAACAATCTCCACCTTCCACTATCAACCCACATGTATGTCCAGAGGCTTGTCCCTTATATAGCCAGTGCTCCACATGGCTTTCTAGCCCTGCCTCTTCCTTTTGGACACCTGTCAATCATCAGCATGATTCAGCATGTTTGCAGCCCTTTTGCAGCACTTACTGTGCTTTACAGCACCAGGTGACTCCCTGTCATTATGTCACCTCCTGTTTCATCAGCCTTGATGCTGCATGACTCAGCAGTGGCCAAATGCTTAGTCATCATGGCTGCTGCCATTCACCACATTGTGCATTTTCGCAGGACCATTATTCCAACATATAATTGTACAGTTGGCCCTCCACATTTGTGGCTTTGACTTTTGCAGATTTGATCATTCACAGATTTGATTAATATGTTCTCTCTAGGAATCTCTAGGTCCTCCAGTGTGACTCTGTTGTCAGCTTTGGCAAAATATCACACTGGAGAACCTAGAGGTTCCTAGAGAGAACACTTCTCTAGGCATTTGTAGATCCTACAGCACAACTTCATGGTCAACATCTGGCAGATCTTGACCGTAGAATTGACCTGGAGGACCTAGAGATTCCTAGAGAGGTCTCAGGTTCAAAAAAAGTGATTTTTTTTATTTGTGGTTTTTCCACTTTCACCGGGATCCTGTGCCCCTAAGCCCAGCAAATGTGGAGAGTCTCCCATTCTGTTCTTTAAAATTGTAAGCCACTCTGAGTCCCAATTCTGGGGGGAAATGTGGGGTATAAAGTTGTTGTTATTGTTATTATTATTATTATTATTATTATTACAGAAATTAGAAGTATATATGCCGCATAACCTGTCCTAGACTCTCTAAACCAGCCTACAGTTTTCAGGTGCAGTAGAAGTTGCTTCCTAACACCAGGTTGAAGAAAGATTCAACTCTGACCCTTCTCACACTTCACTCTTATAATGCTATATTTCACTGTAACTGCCATTGCAACATCCTGTGGAATTCTGGGGTTTGTGGTTTAGGGAGGTCCAAGAGCAATCTTTCTGAGAATTATAAATGCACTCCCTAAACTACAAATTCCAGGATTCCATATGATATTGCCATGGAGTTAAAGTGGAATATAATGGTATAACAGTATACTATGATCAGGCCCTAAGTCTCCAGTCAGTTATTTGTAGGCAGACTGAAGAGTGGATAAGGTTCCCATATCTCAGGGCCTTTCCCTGAGTCTCAAGGTATGGCTCCTTTTCTCCAATTCACTCCAGTCCAGGTGAAGGTGCCAAATTTCAGGGTGAGAGAGTACTGCCTTGAAAAGTGTGCATTTATAGACGTTTCTCATCTGTTTGACTTGGTCTTCTTCATTTGAATTGAATGCTTGGTGCAATTCTGGGTGATGCTTAATGTAGCCAGTTCAATAACATCACTGGGATTGCCTCTGTGACATCATATGGGATTGTCCCTAGCTCTCAGGTTTTGGCCCTGTAATCTCAGGGCCTGGGATAGCCCTGATTTAGCAACTCATGAAGCAAGTGTCCTTCTAGTCCTTCTACTCAGACAATAAAATGTCTTGGCTCCTTGTCATTTATCTTCATCCACAAGGCAGCATATCCTTCAGTCTCTGCTTTGCCACTTTGGCTTTCCTTCTGCATTCCCCACTTCATGCATTAAAATGCATATAATACAAAATGAATCCCTCCTAATTTCCACAGAATTGTCCTCCCCCCCAGCAAGGTTTTGTTGTTGTTAACAGCCCTTGAGTTGATCTCGACCCATGGCAATCTTATGGATGAGACTTCTCCAAGACCCTCTGTCCTCCACTACTCTGCTTAATTCCTGCAAACCCATACCTGTGACCTCCTTGAGTCCATCCCTCTAGCATGTGGCTTCCCTCTCTTCCTACTTCCATCCACCTTTCCCAGAATTATTGTCTTTTCCAATGAGTTCTCCCTTCTCATGATGTGTAAAAAGTACAACAGCCTCAGTTTGGTCATCTTGGCTTCCAGGGAGGTTTCCAGCTTGATCTGCTCTAGGACCCATTTGTTTGTCCTTTTGGCTGTCCATGGGATCCTCAACATTCTTCTCCAGCACCACATCTCAAAGGAGTTTATTTTCTTCCTATCATCTTCCTTAACTCTCCAGCTCTCACACCCTTAATGGTAATAGGGATTACAATGGCTTGTATGATTCTAACTTTTGTGCTGAGTTGTATATCTTTGCATTTTAGAATTTTTTCTAGTTCTTTCATGGCTGCCCTCCCTATTCTTAATCTTCTTCTGATTTCCTGAATGCAGTACTCATTTCTATCAATGTTTGATCCCAGATATGAAAATTCTTTTACTATTTCTAATTCTTCATTGTCTAGGTTGAACTTCTGAAGGTCCTCGGTGGTTATTATTTCTGTTTTCTTTATGTTCAACATTAAGCCTGCCTTTGTACTTTCTTCTTTGATCTTCCTTAGTATATGTTCCAGGTCTGTGAGGTTTTCTGCTAGTACTATGGTGTCATCTGCATATTTTAGATTGTTGATAGTCCTTCCTCCTATTTTCACTCCTCCTTCTTCTGTGTCCAAGTCTGCTTTTCTTAGGATGTTATCACATGGGGGAAATCTGTTGGTTAATCCACACAAATCCCAAACAAAAACTGAATTTGCGCCTCACGATTTCACATGACGTCGCACAGAAACTGGTCAGAAACTGGACAGAAAAAGATTATCCGAGATCTTTTTAATTTCAGGAGTTTAGAGGAAATGCATTTGCGAAATTACAGTAATTTCGCATTTACTGTAATGTGAAAAGCAAATACGCACGGACAATTCTCTTTTAAAACCTGGAGGATGGCCAAGAGGAGGAGGAGGAGGGGCCTCCAGGGAGGGAGAGTCCTGGGCTCCTTCTCAGTGCCAGGGAAGGGAAGGGAGGGCAGCCCAGGAGAAAAAAGTTTAGGACGGAGGAGAAGTTTGGCATTTGGGATAGAGGAAAAAGGAGGGGAAAGAAGGCTTCCCTCGCAGCAGCTGTGGGTGGATATGGGTGCAAGTGTGGGGTGTGCTTGTGGAGCAACTTGGAGCTCCATCTCACCATGAAGTTCTGCCCTGCAGGTCCTACAAAGGGGAAAGGCTTATGGGGGGGCATGGGAGCTACCTCCAGTTTCCCCCTCTCCTGGGCATCATCCAAGGCTCTGGCTCTCCCCAGGGAACACCCAGCCCTTCCTTCCTTCCTTCCTTCCTTCCTTCCTTCCTTCCTTCCCTTTCCTCCTCCTCCTCCTCCTTCCCTGCCAGCTCTGCCTGTGATCCTACCCTTCTTGCCCATTTCCCCAGCAGCTGACAGCCTCCAATGCCAGGAAAGGAGTGAGAGAAAAGAGAGGCTGAGCCATCTCAATCCCTCCCTTGTCTCGGCTTGCCTTGCCTTACCTTTCCAGCCTCCTCCTCCTCCTCCTCTGCTCTCTTGAGAGGTCCTAACCCCAACGGAAGGGGGTTAGGACCTGTGCAGGAGGACATGACCCCAAATGGAGGACAGTCTGACATTTCCTCCTGGGAAATGCAGGACTCGCCCTGGAAAAGAAGGAGTCTTGTCACAAAACACACCCATTTCCAGTACATGTACGGGTTCTTTTCACTTGTGTATGAAAGTTAAAAACATCTTTTTTCGCTTTTAACTTAATTCCGTTATTACTGTAATTACGTGTGAAAAACTTTTGCGTAATTAAGCTCTATTTTCACTTTCTTTTCGGGATGCTTCATTTCCACTTTATTATCTCTTTAACAATGAAACTGGCCCGTGTGTGATAACGTCCTATGTCTAGCTTCCCTTGGCTCATGCTTCCCACATTCCATGTCCCTATCTGATGTGTAATGCTGCTTTGAATGCTATTTGCCTTTCTAAAGGTATCTTCTATTTGTCTTGTCATCTTTCTTATGTCCTTTGGCTAATCTTGCAAATGTGATATCCCTTTATCTCCCCCTTTTTCTCTTTCTGTTAATGCTCTGATCCTGCCTATATCTCACCTGGGGTGTCTCATCATAGGGTTTACTAGGTGATGGGGTTACACAAGGAGGGCCACCTACACCTCCTTGTGTGCAGTGCCAACCACTGTTAGCTATGGTGTCACCACAGGTCTCTCCTGTCAGTGACACCCACCACTACTGCTGCTGCCCAGTAGCTGTTTGTCTCCCTATATTATTCCTTCCATCGTTGTTTGTTTGCTTTCCTACCCATCCCCTTATGCCTCCTTGGGTTTCCCTCATTCCCTTCCCTTGTGTCCTCCCTCCTTTAGTCCATCCCCACCCTCACCCCTCCTTCCTTTAGTTACTTCACTTCTTTCTCCATGGTTGGGGAGGGCAAAGATGGCTGATCGCCTTCTTCCTTCCTCCACTTGCCTGCCTGGTCCTCCAGCATTGCTCAACTGAGGGGGCAGAGTCTGGGCCCAGTTGATGATTAGTCCCATTCCTCTTGCATCACCAGTGGTCCTATTTGTCCTCCTTCTCAGCTGAGGGGGCAGAATCTGGGTCCAGTTGATGATTAGTCCCATTCCTCTTGCATTGCCAATGGTCTTCTTTGTCCTTCTTTCTCAGCCGAGGGGGCAGAGTCTGGGTCCAGTTGATGATTAGCCTCATTCCTCTTGCATCGCCAATGGTCCTCTTTGTCCTCCTTCTCAGCTGAGGGGGGCAGAGTCTGGGTCCAGTTGATGATTAACCCCAGCCCCCTTGCCTCTCCGATGGTCCTCTTTGTCCTCCTATGCTCAGTTTAGCTAGAGCTCAGTGAAAAGTGCTTGTCACTGCTCCGCTTCTAGGTACAGGGATAGATCCAGGAGTGCCAAGAGAGAGAGAGAAACAGGTGAATCCCTAGCGCAGCCCACATCTGTGACGTCTGTCCTTTTAGCCATCACCTAACAATCATTATTTAACTCTTGCCTACCTACTTTTTATTCAGTTCTAACCATGGTTACACTAAATAAGCATAGATGCTGCAGTCTGATAAAAATGGATCACAATGAGCAAGGTACCATGTGCATATTACTGTCTGCACCCTACTCCAAACATCTACAGAAGAGTGGTAATCATGCACCCTGTGGTCCACATGTGAACTTTTGGAGTCCTCTTTAGCCTTTGGCACCCCTTAAAAACCTTTCCCAGAGATAAAAAGCAGCTTTAAATAATTTGGTTTAGCTGAGAATAGATTTCAGGAAGACCCATCCCAAACCAGCAAGAAATCCCACCTAAAATGCCTAAGGCTGGTGCTGCACTGCAGAATTAATGCAGTTTGACACCACTTTAACCGTCATGGCTCCATCCTATGGAATACTGGGATTTGTTGTTTGTTATGGCACAAGAGCACTCTGACAAAGAAGGCTAAATATTTCAGAACTACAGAACCCAGAATTCCATAGCATTGAGCCATGTCAATGCAGTGTAAAACTACATTAATTCTGCAATGTAGATTCAACCTGAAAATGACAGTTACAGTGCTGTGATGCCACTTTAATTGCCATGCCAATGTCCTATTGAATCCTGGGATTTGCAGTTTAGGGAAGTGTACTATGAATTCTCAGCTTGAGTTATAGTGCCTCAGTGAACTACAAGTCCTAGGATTCCATAGGATGCAGCCATGGCAGTTAAAGTGGCTTCAGAGCAGTATAACTGTATGGTGTGAAAGGGTCCCAGGTCACTGCTGAATCTGCTGGTGCAGCCGCTTGAAAGTGCAG
Organism: Phrynosoma blainvillii; assembly: GCA_026167975.1. NCBI lineage: Eukaryota > Metazoa > Chordata > Lepidosauria > Squamata > Phrynosomatidae > Phrynosoma > Phrynosoma blainvillii. The sequence continues at coordinate 72,320,233 of JANUYF010000001.1, forward strand.
CAGAACTGAATCAGTATGAACTCCCTCTGTGATTTCACATACACATAGGGAAGCATGGCTAAAATTAAACTTTTGGGGGATAACATCCAATCCTAGTTTTGCAGTAAACACTTCATAGGGTACCCATAGAACAATTTGCTTTCACTTCTTCAAAACAAATCATGATGATTGCAGGGAATTAGAATAAAATTAAAAACACTTTTCAAATTCACCACAACTTTCAAACCACAACTTTCAAACTGATCCAGATATATCATGGATAGCTGTTTTCTGACATAGTATCTGTTTGGTGCCTATTGTTTATTCCTCAAAACTCAATTGTGGCGAGGGAAAATGCAGCAAAGCATCTGAAACCAGTTTGGTTTCTTGACACTATGAAGAATAAAACCCACATGATTTTACATGGGTCCACTGAACAGATCACAACCCAAACCAAGCTTATTATTTTTTGTTTCATAGAAAAATGATTGTGCAATGTTGGCATGAGTTGTAACACTAACATTATTTCTGTAAACGGTTTTGATGTACAGCCATTCGCTTCTAAACATTTTTCTTAACAAAGAATGCCCTTGTTTTCTGGACCATTGTTTAAATTATGTTGCCTTTTACATGGTTGAAATCTTGCTTCTTGTTCATATCTAATTAAGTCCCAGGAGCAATTCAAAGTTGCACAATGACTTCTGGACAGATTATCTATGGCAGGGATAGGCATCCTACGGCCCGGGGGCCGGATGCAGCCCCCCGAGACCTTTGGACTGGCCCCAGGCCAGTCCTGCCGCTGCCACTGCTGTCCCCCGACAACGACGACCCCCACCATGATGATATTGATTATTGTTGTTATTATTTGTTCTTGGGGTTTTCTTGGCAAAATCTCCACAGGGGTTTTGCCATCATGGCTTTTCTAGGGCTGAGAGAGTGTGCATGCATGTTTATTTATTTATTTATTTATTTATTTATTTTTGCTTTGGCCCCCCAATTGTCTGAGGGACAGCAACCCGGCCCCCAGCTCAAAAAGGTTGCCTACCCCTGGTCTATGGTTACTACAGTTGTGAATTGACTTAATTGTCTTACTTTTCCATTTGACATGCCACATTTTTTGTTCCACTCAGTTGGATATCTGTTGTCATTTTTATAATGTGCCAGTTTTTTGCTGATCTTGTAATTTTGCTCTTGTAATTATTTGAAGTTTTCACACATTTTCTGAAGATTCTTCAAGACAGTAAAGAAAGAGGAGGACTCGGTATACCTAATTTAAAAATATATTATTATGCTTCCTGTTTAGAATGGATCAGAGACTGGGTTGCAATAAAAGACGAAAAACTTTTGCAGTTGGAAGGCCATGAACTACTATTCGGATGGCACACGTATTTGATCTACGAGAAGGCCAAAGTAAACATAGAATTCTATAATCATTACATTAGAAAATCGTTATTGAGGGTATGGCTAAAATATAAAACTCTTTTTTTTTTTTAACAAAAAATACCAAAATGGACATCTGTGAACGAAGCATTCTATAGAAGGGAAAGAATGAAAGAAGGAGAGTGGGTCGCTTATAACGACTTATTGATAACGGATAGTGGGAATTACAGAATGAAAACAATGGAAGAGCTCTTAAGTGAAGATTTAAAGGGTAATTGGTTTCTCTACAGACAAATTACAGAGAGATTTAAAATGGACGACAAGTTAGTTCAAATAGAAAAGGAAGAAACGTAATTTGAAAAAATGATGATCTATGAAACACAATGCACTATCTCTAAATTCTATAAATTGTTGTTGAAAGTAAATGGAAGAAGAAACAGTAAAACAATTTATGATTAACTGGGCATAGGATTTAGGTAAACCTATATTGTTTGAAGATTGGGAGAAAAAAACTGGGAAAAAGATTGAAGTACCCTCTTAATTATGACATAAAAGAAAACTGTTATAAAATACAATATAGATGGTATCTGACTCCGGAAAAACTGTCAAAAATTTACAAAAATAACAAAAATGAATGTTGGAACTGTAGAGAAATGCAGGGCACTTTAATGCATATGTGTTGGAATTGTAAAAGACCTCGGAACTATTGGAAACAAATACATATGGAAACAGAAAAAATTATTGACACTAAGATGAAGATGGGTATAGTGACTGAAGAAATTGAGAAAGAATTTGGTAAAATCATTTCTACATGATTGCAGCAGCGAGAGCAGTGCTGGCCAGGAAATGGAAAAGTAAGGAAGAGCCAACATTGAATGAATGGATACTTAAACTGTATGATATAATCGAACTTGACAAACTAACATGTATGTTGAGGGATCAAATGTGTAACAAATATGAAAGAGAGTGGTTGCTAGTTACTAAATATTTAGCACAAAGATGATGCAAATAGAATGTAATCGCTCTTAAGCAAAAGGGGAAAAAAGTATACACCAAGAAATCATGAGTATGTGGAAGGTATAGATAATGCTGCCTTAGAAATAGAGTCTTTGGAAAGTTTAGAATTTGTATATATGGTGTAGAACAGGAAGAAATGATAAGGATGGAACTATTAATGTGCAGGAAAAGGAAAAAAATGGAACTTGTGCTAAGAAACAAGGAATACAGTGTGGAAATATAGAAAGTCCCAAGATAATATAATGTGATATTCATAGAGGAGAAGTCATGTTTTATGTTTTATGTTTTTTGTATGTTTGTTTCAATGTATGTAATTGTACTTTGTGTACTTTTATATGTGTTTTTTAGGTTTTAATAAAAAAATTAAAAAATAAGTTTTCATACATTTTTTTTTTAAAAAGGGGGAGCTTTCACAATACATAGTTATAGCATTATAATTCTGTTTTAACTGCCATGGCAGCATCCCATGGAATCCTGGGATTTGCTGTTCAGGGAGACACTAGCATTCTCTGGCTGAGATTTCTAAATACCCCTCCCCAAACTTCAGTTCCCAGGATTCCATAGGATGTTGCCATGGCATTTCAAACATAATAAATTGTGTAGTGTGAAAGGACCCTAAGGAGACTATTACATGGTGGGAAAGCTGGGATTTAAGCCGGGATTAAAAAGGCATTTTCCTGGCAAAGTCGCAAGATCGCGGCAAAGATTTTCAGACACATTGTGATTAGAGAGGACTTATCCCAGGAAGAAACAGGAATGCTCAAGCAACAAACCGTTCATGGGGAAGTCCTGTGAATGGGTTGTTGCTGAAGCATTCCTGTTTCTTTCTGGGATAAGTCCTCTCCAATTGCAATGTCATCTTAAAATCTTCTCCACAATCTCACGGCTTTGCTGGGAAAATGCCTTTTTAATACTGGCTTTTCTTGACTTTTCCCATGTGTTATAAAGAGAGAACAAGATGAGGATGCCACATAGCAAGCATAACCAGATCCAAATGTAGACTGGATCTTTTTCCATTATTTTTGCCAGCTTTCAGCCAGAAAGTTGATATAACTTGGCTCCATGGATACACAGCCCAATCTGAATATTTCAATTTGGAAGGAGAACAGTAAAGGCATCTGACATGCTTTTGATTAGTCCTTGGAGTTTATCACACAAGACGAATCCCATGCAGAAACTAGATTTAAAGTGAAAACAAACCGCTTTTGCAAGTTGTTTTTCACATGACATTCAGGGTTAACCCGAACAGAAACTAAACAAAACCCACAATTGCAGGTTGTTTTTCAGATGATGTTTGTGTGAAAGAGAAATAACGTGAAAATAACCTGAACGGAAAGCTGACAAAACCCTGTCCTTTTTCCTTTTGGGAACTTCTGAAAGTAAAAAGGAGCGGCTTTTGGCAACTTTCTGTTCAAGTTAATGTCATGTTATTTCTCCTTTACACAAATACGTCTGAAAAATAACCTGCTTTTGCGGGGCATTTCGGATTTTTAAATCCCGTTTCTGCATAGGATTTAAGCAATTTGCCTCCGTGTGATAAGGTCTCTTGTTAGCAATTGACTGGGAACTTCTAGGGATGGAATGAGTCAATAGACACTAATTTGCAGTTGATGGAATGTTAAGCTAACTCTAAAGAAAGACAGACATATGCTAACATACCTAAAATTATTCAGGGGTTAGCACATAACCATCATGTTGAATCTATACTAGTATGGAAAGTTGCTATTGCATTAGATGTGGGGATGTAATTAGCATGTATTGAGAGGTGGAGAGTTAATTCTTTTAAACCCTCCACCTTGTCAGTAAGTTGAACTGTGAAAGAAGCCTTTTTGATGAGAGTGCTCTGCAACTAGTAATGCACATTATTACAAGGCAATGGCAGGACAGGAATGCAAGGCAACAGTGGGACAGACACAATGTTGTGCAATAAGAACTGGCCAAAGATGCTTTTATTGTGTTAAAATTCTGCTTTTCTGGCCTCGTGTGATAATGTCCACAGTTGATTCTACTGAGCTATTTTGAGAGGTGAGGGGGAAATGTAATGCAATTCTGTTTCTGCATAAGGCCAGAATTTGTGTTATCTGCACAGAATGAGCCGACAAACATCCTACATTTTGTGATGCCTTGTCTTCCTTTGCAGTTAGGACATCGGATCACCCTGCTTCTTACTCTCTCACACACATCTACAGATCTGCACACACCCTACCCTTTTCTCTTGCATTGTACAGTATGTTGCATGCCTTACTCTTTACTCCTGCATCATACAATACATGCCAAACATATAAAGTTAGGTCAGCATCCAGATTAAGCACACACCTGATGATATCAAATATTAACTTTAGGGGAAAAAGAATAAATTCCTTCAGTCAGCGGGAGCTCTCAAAGTGAAGAAACCAAATTGATGCCCTGACAAGAATCTGAAGGACAATGTTTGGTTAGTGGGTAGAAATTTGGATAGAAATTTCCCAACCTCACTAACAAAAAGTAGACTATTGCTCCCACATTTTGTTTTTCTTCTACCTTTTGAATTTGGTTGGTGGTTGGTTTGTGCCTTTATGTTGTTTTCAACTTATGGAAACCCTAAAATGAACTTATCACTTGTTCAGAGGAAGTTTGCCTTGGCCTTCCTCTGAGGCTGAGAGAATGTGACTTGCCCAAGGTCAACCATGCTGGCTCTCACTTTTGAATTAATATGTTCAATTCTGTTATTCCCCCATAAAACAGGAAAATCTGACCTTTCCCATTGTTGTGCTGGTGGTGTGCCTTCAAGTTGTTTCCAACTTATGGTGGCCCTAAGGTGAACCTATCAAGGAGTTTTCTTGGCAGGTTTCTTCAGAAGGGGTTGCCATTGCTCTTGCCATCACCCAGTGGATTTACATGACCAAGCCAGGATTTGAACCCTGGTTTCCAGAGTCATAATCCAATGCTCAAACCACCACACCACACTTTTTGAGTAACTGTTAAAAGATTATTATTAAAGTACTCCAGGAAGCCATTCAGTAGCATCTCACACCTAAATGAGTCTGAGAAATCAGAACAACATCGTTCATCCTAAAAAAGGATTGAAAGCTGTGCAGCCATTTTTGGGTAGATGAGGTAGTAATGATTCTAAAGACTGGAAAACATCTGGCAAATGTTAATTATAGTGGGGGGGAGTAAAAACCACATCTCGTGAAGACAACACATTTGCAAAATTCACACATGTACTTTGGCATCCCTTAAACACACACACACATACTGTTTGACTGAATCAACTGACTAATGTTACTGGGTTTTCTTTCTCATATGCACATGATTATGGAACACTGGAGGAAAGACACTCTCTTTGCAACAGCATTTTTCTTCCCTTGAGTCCTGGAATCAAGACCTAAAATGTCCTTGGATGAAAGACTCAGGCCTGTCTGAACATTTCCTTTGTTAAATTTAAATGTCAGTATTATGGTATATCCATAATATGGAACAGACCTGAATATTTATTGCTTGTGCTGCACCCAGTTATGTAATATGGATGATATATTAGCATTGTGTCAGGTCAGGTTTTAACATACTATTTTCATTTAACAAATGTAGTGCTGTGTGAAACCCTGGAAGTATCCTTTCTGTTAGCATGGTTACTCAGCGATTGATGGTCCACGTCAACGTGCAGCACCAGTGTCACCACCTTTTCAGATGCAGGCAGTAGCCTGTGAGCTGAAAGAGCACTTCTCCCCTTCCAGAAAGAGTAAAGAGACTCTACAAGCAGACATCTCTCAGATGAGGCTTTAATCTTGGTTCCTCTATGTACAAGGCTATATACACGATCCACAGCTCCCAATGACATCAACCACCCACACTACCAACAACCACCACATGTGTCCTGAGGCAACTCCCTTATATACCCAGGGCTCTATGTGGCCTCCTGGCCCTGCCTCTTCCTCTGGACACCTGTCACTCATCCTGGGTGACTTGGCAGTTTTTCAGCCTTTTCTGTGCTTTCCAGCACCTTGTGATCATCAGCCGATATCACTTCCTATGACACAGCACCTGGTGGAAAGTGCTGTGTCATTATGGCTGCCAGTGACCCTTTCATTCCTCTTCACTTGTGTGTAAACCCATATTGGACATTTTACTTGAGACACTGTCTCCACAATCCCTTCCAAAATGTCCAATGTGTGCACAAAGCTTGGTTTGTTTCTCATGGAGTGTGTGTACTTATGGACCTTCCCTGTTCCCCTGTGCCATATCGCACCAGCCTGACATCTTCCGATGTCCTCCTACCAGTGCCCAGTGCCCTGGTATCCTGTCTGCCACACTGTCTATCTGATCCATGCATCCCAAACCCAGAACATTGTTCTGTTTTCCCCAGCAGCACCTTCATTGATATAGACACACTCCTAGGAAACCTGTCCATCACTCCAGGCACTTATCTTCTCCAGTGCTTCTGCAGTCTTGCCCAGATCTTCCGCCACTCTGCTCATGTCCTCAGGCTTGATCTTCCATCATCTCAGGACCTCATGCTTTGAGCTTCTGCTCCCAGTGCCATGCCCAACTGCACTGACATTCGCTCATGTCTCTCTACCAGGAGGGCTTTCATGAGGATGTCTGCCACATTGTCCTCCGAACTTATGTAAGACAGACACAGAACACTGTTCTGGACTAACTCTCTCACATTGTGATATTGAACCCCTATGTACTTTGTCCTGTTCCTGAGGTTCTCAGCCTTTACCATGGCAATGCAAGCCTGTGAATCCTCATGCACAACTGTTGGGCCTGTGCACTCCTCACCTAGGTCCACCACAGCTGCCTCACCCACTGCACTTCTGCCATCTCCGACAGTGCTGCAAACTCTGCTTCTGAAGTGCTTAGTGCCACACAGCTCTTTTTCCTACTCCTCCACACTACAGGGCTGTCTGCATACCTGATAAGCAGGTCAATCACCAACTTCCTATCATGTAGCTCTGAGGTAAAGGAGCTATCCACAAAGCACTCCAGCTGGGCTTCAGATCCTTGCACCATCAGCTTCATTTCCTTGCTGCCCTTTAGGTACCTGAGCAACCTCTTGACTGCTGTCCAGTCCTCCACCTTTGGACTGCTTATGCTCCTGGTCAGAACACCTACAGCGAAAGAGATATCAGGCCTGGTGTTGTTGGCTACAAACATCAGACTACCAATCACAGACCTGTACAGATCTGGGTGCTCAAAAACCTTGTCAGACTCACTGCTTGCAAATCCTGGGGTTAATAGGCTCTTCACCACCTTTGCATTCTCTAGGCCACACTTCTCCACCAGCCTCTCTATCTTTTTCGTCTGGCTTAACAGGATCTTACCATCACCAGTTATCTCCACCTCAATTCCAAGGTAGGCCTTGAGGTTCCCTAAGTCCTTCAAAACAAACTTCTTTGCCAGCTCCACCTGCACAGCCTTCACCTCCTGCTCAGTTTGAGCAGCCACACACAGGTCATCCACATAAATCACTAGTGTGACCCCCTCCTTTCCTATACACACAAGCATCTGCAATGCTGCGCTTGTATCCCAGCCTCACCAACTCCTTATGGATACAGAGGTTCCAGCAGCTTTCCTGAGCCTATAGACCTTGCCCTCCTTGGCATCATCGAAACCTGGTGCTTGCTTCATATATACTTCCTCGTCTAACTGTGCATTGAAGTAGGCCGTTTCAAAGTTGAAGTGCCTTACTACTTGACCCTTTCTGGCAGCCAAAGCTAGTATCAACCTGAGGCTCTCTGGCTTCACTGTTGGGGAGAAAGTCTTGTCAAAACTCTCAAATCGCTGCTAAGAGAAACCCCTGGCTACCAGTCTGGCCTTATACTTGTGGGTCCCATCTGGCATCTCCTTATTCTTAAAAACCCACTTGCAGCCCACAACCTTCCAGTCACCTGGCCTGTCCACTACCTCAAAGACCTCCCTATTCATCAGAGATGAGAACTCACTGTCCATGGCCTGAAACCACATCTCCTGTTCCTCCTTGGGACAGGTGAGAAGCTCCTGGTAGTTTTCTGGCTCATCCGCTGCTACTGAAAGCCTGGGGAACCAAAACCCTGACATTCTGTACCACAAAACGCTCAGGTGGCCTCCTGACTCTCCGAGTCCTCCTGGATATGATTACCTTGGTTCATCCCTTCTTATCCTCACTGTCACTACTCGTCTGTACCCCTATCTCTGTGGATGATAGTGTCTCAAACTTTCGTGAAGTGATGGGTGAGGTCTGTGTACCTGTGGGTTGCCTGGAGGTGCTAAACTGGCTCTCTGGTGTAGCCTCTGGTGTTTCCACCCCTCCAATTCCAGTACTGCCTCCCTGTTGTCCCAATCTAACCTACACTTTGTGGTTTGTATGGATCTTTTCCCCCCTGGAGTGTTTTTCAAAATTTGCACTCCTGGACAACAGGATGTGACCACTTCCCAAGTAAAACCTGTAACTGTTCCCCTGGTACCCCACAAACATCAATCCGTGCCACTTGGGGTCACCTTTCTTCCTGAAAGCCTGGGAAACCAAAACGTTGGCATGCTGCCCAAACACCCTTAGGTAGCTAAGGTTGGGTGGCCTCCCACACAGCATGTAGTAGGGTTTTTGCTTGACTGCAGAGTCCCACACCCGGTTGGTGTGGCAGGCAGTCAGGATTGCCTCCCCCACAAAGAACCTCTGGGGCCCCTGCATCAAGCAGCATACAGTCTTTGATCTGCTTTAGCACCCCAATTTTTCTCTCCACCAAACCGTCTTCCTGCGGGGTGGCTGGGTTGGTGGTATTATGGCGGATGCCCTTTTGCTTTAACCAATTGCCTAAGCTTGCAGATAAGAACTCGCCCCCACAGTCTGTCACCAGAGTACCAACTCTGTACTCAAATTCCCTTCTACCATTTCCACCCAGTTCTTAAATGTGGCAGCAGCCTCATTCTTCTCCTTTAGCATGTAGGCATAGGTGTATCTGGTGTGTCTATCCACAATTAACATCAGATACCTACTATTGCCTACTGATTTGACAAAAGGCACAGCCAAATCTGTGTGCACCACTTGGAATGGCCTCTGGGTGGTGCACTTGCTTCTCTTTGCAACAGGAAAAGCCCTTAGCTTTTTCTTGCTGCACACAGAGCATTTCAAGTGATTATTACAATCATCCAATTTTAACCCAGGGCACACACATCTCAGTTTCTCTAAACTTGTAAAACCCATGTGTCCCAACACCCTATGGAGGTAGTGTGCACAATTCAAGTGCAATGGCATGTTGCCAACTGTGGCACACTCTGCATGTACAACCTGTTGTGCTTACGAGCTTTTGCACAAACCTGCCCCCCTTTGGTGATAACACAGTCATCCCCCTCAAAGTGTAGGGCATAACCGTCTGTAGTCAGTGAGAACACACTGACCAGACAATTTTGTAACTGGGGAGCACGCAGCACATTTTCAAATCTTTGCCAAACCCTGGGAAATGCACAGTCCCCATGTCCCTTATTTGGCTTGAACCCCCATCAGCCAAGCCCACTGAGTCAACACAGGAGGGCTTCCTGTCCTTCAGCAAGGACCTCTGGTTCACCAAGTGGTGAGTTGCACCACTGTTGATCATCCACAGATGCCTAGCTGCAACAGCAAGATGGGTTTGACATGTTAGGATATGGATGGGATATACAGTCAAAGGTGAAATGTAAAGATGTGTGTGTGTCTGTAATTTTCCACATGAACAGTTTTTGGGCAAAGCACAAACAATATTTAGAGAAACAGAGTGAATCAACACCAGGTGGCCAACACAGACATCAACATGTACTTTCCCAGAGGTAGAACTAATGGACACAGACTTTGTTATGGTTAACAAGAGATATCCAGAAAGGTAAACATTGTTAGCTTGGGAAAGATAGTCACGTGATGGATGATAGACAACAAGAGGCTGGGTTAGTAGACATCATACAGACATTATCCAATTAAAATAAGGTTAACACCTAGAAGGTGGAGTATGGGAAGGGCCTAGAGAATCCTTTGTTTAAAATTGTTTATTGTTCAAGATGTGAACGTGTGTGGCTGGAAACAGTGGTTTTAACTGCAACAAGTTGGATCCTAATGCTTTTGGGATTGTAAAAGATGTAATCTTATATGGCTGAACTGGACAAGTTCATCACAATGGATTTTACTTAGTTATCTTATTTTTTTACTTTTTATATGCATTAATAAAGCTATGCTTTTGGACTTTACAATGTGTCTTCTTGACTGAGGAAGACAGGGTGCTGAAGAAGAGAAGCTGAACTACAGTTGTTGGTAAGAATTACAAAGTGGCTGTGGATCACAGCAGCCAGCTTGTCCTGCAGATTCTGCTGGGTGCCAAAGGGCATCACTACAACACTCATCATCCACACACGAACATGACAGTAACTGTCCTTCACTGCCAAAACAACTCCTTTCCTGTTCCCAGGAGACCAGTGTTGTTCCTTCCTTCTGGCAGCGGGTGGCTTCTTGCAGTTCCTTTTGAGATGGCCTGGCTGACTGCAATTAAAACATCTTCTAACTTTGCAGACAGCTGCATTCTCAGTCTTTTAAACTGCCTCCAGTGGTGTGTTTGATCCCGGCTCTGCATGTTGCTGTCTCTGAGTGCCATTCCCAAAATGCTGTCTCTGGCATTCCTCCAAGACATGTGTTGACACCAAGTCCGTTGTGAGGTGACTCTCCCCCCCCCCCACAGGATGTACAATATGTGGTCAAAGTCACTGGATAAACTGCCCAGCAGGATGTATGCTTTTTGTTCTTTAGGGAGGTTTATTCCTCTGGATTCTACCTCCAAGAATGGATGCTTCATGGTGGCCAGATGCTCCTCTGGGGACTGTCCTTTCTGCATTTTACAAGCATATGGCCTTTTGCTCCAAAGCATTTTGGAAAGGGCAGAGTCTGACTGGTGCACATTTTTCAATGCAAATCAGACCTCCTGTGCAGACCTCTTATCTCTGACGTCGTCCAATTGGCCTGGATCCAAGGAAAGATTTATGGTTGCTCTGGCTTTTCTATCAAGCTCAGCATTTTTCACTGACGGCCCTTCTTCAATAACATCCCAGAGCCCTTCCCTCACTAGGATTGCCTCAGCATACACTGCCCACCGGGAGTAGTTCTGATCATTCAGCCTTGGGAACTTCACAAAATCCATGCTGGCAGCCTTCCCAGCTCTCACTATCTGCTGGAGATACGGAGCACGGCAAGCAGCTTGGCTTCTTAACTCTCTGCCTTCCGGCACTCAGACAGCAAAAACTACTCTTCTGGAGAACTGCACACACACAGGTACTCACACAGTCGTCTAGGCGGATCCGTTGGCGCAGACTGGGCCCATAACCCTTGTTAGCATGGTTACGCAGCACGTGATGGTCCACATAACGTGCAGCACCAGTGTCACCACCTTCTCAGATGCAGGCAGTAGCTTGTAAGCTGAAGAAGCACCTTTCCCCTTCCAGAAAGAGTAAAGAGACTCTACAGACAGGTGTCTCTCAGATGAGGCTTTAATCTTGGTTCCTCTATGTACAAGGCTATATACACGATCCACAGCAACAACTCCCAACAACATCAACCACCATCAACCCACACTATCAACCAACACTTATGTTCAGAGGCAACTCCCTCATATACCCAGGGCTCCATGTGGCCTTCTGGTCCTGCCTCTTCCTTTGGACACCTGTCACTCAACCATGGTGACTTGGCAGTTTTGCAGCCATTTCGGTGCTTTCCAGCACCTTGTGACCATCAGCCAATGTCACAGCATCTGGTGGAAAGTGCTGCATCATTATGGCTGTCAGTGACCCTTTCATGTCTGGTCACTTGTGTATCATCCCACATTGGACATTTTCCTTGAGACACTGTGTCCACACTTTCTGCTTCCTTCCTTCATCCCAAATGCCAAGATCAGATCGAGCTTCTATTAATGGTTGTCACTTAATTATGGTTTCCTGCATATGCTTCCTGCCTCCCATCACTCATTGCACAAGAGGGTCCTCACTTGAATATTCAAAAGTAACTACCACCAGTAGCCTCATTCCTTTTGGCGCACCCTACTCACTGGCAACAGGGCTAGATATCACTGAGGGGTCTGTTTTGCCCCTTTATAAAAACCCTGGCTTTTTCTAGAATGCGTCCCCTGTCTTTCACCCACGGGAGATGGGTAATCCCACAAGTGCACAGAGCAAGCAAGATGCAAATGAGGTGGTGAGATATCATACATCTTGGAGCAGTCCCTCTGAGAACTTAAAAAGTCATAGTTAAATTTAAAACATCTTTGGTGTTTTTACACCAGGTTACATTTAAAACACCTTTGGAGCCAACAACCAGTTAGGGAAGCACAACTGTAAGTTTGTAAGACCTGAGCAGGACTGTTTTGTCTCCATCCACACTGCAGAAATAATCTAGTTCGACACTGCTTTAACTGCCAGGGCTCAATGCTAGGGGATCCTGGGAATGGTAGTTTGTTGTGGCACCAGCAGTGTCAAACCAGATTATTTCTACATTGTGAATGCAGCCTTCATAACAGGTTCTTGGGGGTCTCTCATTCATAGGGTTGCCATATGTCAAAGCTCATTTGACAGCAATTAACAGCAGCAACACATGTCTATAGTAACGCTAAAATATAAAACTCTTTTTTTTTTTTTAACAAAAAATACCAAAATGGACATCTGTGAACGAAGCATTCTATAGAAGGGAAAGAATGAAAGAAGGAGAGTGGGTCGCTTATAACGACTTATTGATAACGGATAGTGGGAATTACAGAATGAAAACAATGGAAGAGCTCTTAAGTGAAGATTTAAAGGGTAATTGGTTTCTCTACAGACAAATTACAGAGAGATTTAAAATGGACGACAAGTTCGTTCAAATAGAAAAGGAAGAAACGTAATTTGAAAAAATGATAAGCAGCTTATCCTTCACTTCCTTTCTTATTCTGTGTTGTGCTTCCTCTTGCTAGTACAAAAATAGCATACATCTTCAGTAAATATATTCTGTATCTTCCAGAAATGTTTTACAACAGTGATAGTGTCCAAGATTCAACTATTACTATATCCATGTAGCTCTGTTCAATAAATGTGTTGTCTAACTATAGCAGGAGACATTTATTATGTCTGTATAATAATAATGCCTCCTCTAAAGCTGACATATGTGCCAGACAGACACCGGCCAATAACTCTTGTATATATATATATATATATATATATATAAAAAACGTAGTAAATGAGATGCTTTCAGAAAACAAATATTTTATTTGTGGAAGTCTGTGTATATGCATATATGTTTTGAAGTGATTTGAAAAATATTTGTTTCTTCTTCAGAAAATTGAAATCATACCATAAATCAGAAGAAGATTAAGAATGGGGAGGTTGGCTATGAAAGAACTAAAAAAGATTCTAAAATGCAAAGATATACAACTCAGCACAAAAGTCAGAATCATACAAGCCACTGTATTCCCTATTACCATGTATGGATGTGAGAGCTGGACAGTTAAGAAAGATGATAGGAAGAAAATCAACTCCTTTGAGATGCAATGCTGGAGAAAAGTGTTGAGGTTTGCCAAAAAGACAAACAAATGGGTCCTACAGCAGATCAAGCTGGAAACCTCCCTGGAAGCCAGGATGACCAAACTGAGACTGTCACACTTTGGACACATCATGAGAAGAGAAGACTAATTAGAAAAAAAAAACAATTAATTCTGGGAAAGATGAAGGGAAGTAGAAGAGAGGAAGGCCACATGCTAGATGGGTGGAGTCTGTTAAGGAGGTCATGGGTATGGGTTTTCAGGATTTAAGCAGAGCAGTGGAGGACAGAGGATCTTGGAGATGTCTCATCCATAGAGTTGCCACAGGTCGAGATTAACTCAAAGGCAGTTAACAACAAAAAACAAAACAACAAAACAAAAATGAAAAAAAGAAAACTATTTCCATTTTCAGTTGTGTTTCTTTTTGCCAGGTGCCAGTCTTCAGAAGTTCGCACATTGCATTGCAGGTGCAATGAATAATACACAAGAAAAAGCATTTAAAGTCCTGGCAGAACGATCACCCTGGCAGAAGATTAATGCCACTTCCCGTGGCTCTTCTTAGTCTGTGCTAAGGGTTTGTATGGAGACCTGATTGGAAATAAACCCAATCCTATCACTATCCAAAGTGTTTATGGGCTTTAAGTCCCAGTTTCTGGAAGGCCCAAACAGCTAAAATTCTTGAACACCCATTGTTTCTATGCTCTGTGCATACCTTGATTTCAGAATAGGTATTTGAATGCTATAGGTGAGTACAAGGGTAGGTACAAGACTAGAACACCAGGGTTTCCATATAACTCTTCTCCAGCACCATAGTTCAAAATATGTTCTTCCTATCAGTTTTTTTCACTGCCCATACATAGAAATTGGAAATATGATGGCACAGACAATCTTGATTTTAGTCTTCAATGGTCCTCATTTTCCTTTTCCTCCTCCTTATCTGCATCTGCTGCTCTCTAGCCTTCTGTTGAATTACAATATGAAGGAAGAAGGAACTGGCAAAACCACCTCTGAGTACTCCTTTGCTAAGAAATCCCTATGGAATTAATGTAGTCACTGTAAGTAGGCAGAGGACTTGAAGGCACATATACACCCACCTCACTGTAGGACTTCCCAATGTTTTCCTGTGAAAACAAATGCTTAGATTTGATTATTTATTTGTATGATTTATATTCCACCTTTCCTCCTCAGGACAACGTCCCAAAGCAGTTTGCAAAATGGAAACAAATGCAATATAGATAAAAACCCACAAAAGGTTATTGTTAAAATGTAACAAAAACCTATAACATTAGAAACAATGTAAAACATCTATTTAAATGTTTAAAAGAAAAATAAACTCCTGTTATAAATACCATAGAACATTATTAAAGACCCATTCTTAGGGCCAATCAGTTCTCAAAAACCTATGAGACTAAAAATGTCTTTACCTGCAACACAAGAACAAAAAGGAAGGAGCAAAGGGGCCCTCCCAAAGAAGTCTGTGAACTACCTAAAGAATTCTTTAAAAGTGTCTAAGGTCCAAAACACACAGCAGAAATAATCCAGTTAGAGGCCGCTTTAATTGCCCTGCCTCAATGCTAAGGAATTCTGGGAACTGTAATTTTGTGAGACGTTTAACCTTGTCTGTCAGAGAACTCTGGCTCCACAATAAACTACAGTTCCTAGGATTCTCTGGCATTGAGCCAGGGCAATTAAAGCGGTCTCAAACTGGATTATTTCTACAGTGTGTTTTGGATCTAAAATATACAACCAGCAAATGCAGCACTATTATTGGCTTAATGAGATCAGGGGACAAGAGTCATAAAATGGCATTACCTTAAAAAGTTCATGGACTAAAACAAAGCTGGGTGAAGTGAGGACATAAGTAAATGTGTCTATGTGCGTGAGTGTGAGTACCTTGAAGTCACCGGTTGACTGATGGTGACCCCATGAATTTCACAAGACTTTCTTAGCCAAGGAATACTCAAAGGTGGTTTGCCAGTTTCTTCCTCTGAAATATAGCCTACATCACCTAGTATTTGTTGGCATCCAAGTACTAACTGGACCTGACCCTGCTTAGCTTCCAAGAACAGACAGGAACTGGTACCTTTAGGATCTTTAGGTCCCCCATGTAAACTTCCAAGGTTGTAATTTTTTGTGGGTTTTTTGGGGCTGTGTGCCCATGTTCTAGAAGAGTTTCTTTCTGACGTTTTGCCAGCATCTGTGGCTGGCATCTTCAGAGAATGCTGGAATGAAGAGAGTGGGTCTACAACAGAACAATACCCATTCAACCACAGGACAATACACAGTTTACATGGGAATCACTCCTCCCTACCCAGGGTCTCACAGTATATATAGACCCACTCTCTTCCATTCCAGCATTCTCTGAAGATGCCAGCCACAGATGTTGGCGAAACGTCAGAAAGAAACTCTTCTAGAACATGGCCACACAGCCTGAAAAACCCACAAAAAACTATGGATGCCAGCTATGAAAGCCTACGACTTCACATGCTAAGGTTGTCTTTGTGACCCCCCTGATTGAACTGAATCCAGTTCTGGCAAAATAAAGGAATAGCCATTCACCTTTAACATAGACTACAGGAATTCTTGCATTGTTTAAAGTGTTTTAAAAAGTGGATATTTCCAGCTACTTGTTATAATTATATTTACATTTTTGCGTGCCATTTCTGGTCACAGAAGTTTATCAGTGATTAATAGGTTATATCTTCTATATTTTCTTTTTAGCTTTTTTATGATTTATATGTATATGAATACAGCATAGTCTATAATATTTCCTAATAGTAATATTAATCTGTGGATGAACAACTGCTATTTTAAGTTTAAAGAAGAATATGTTAAAAATAACACTGGACTGTAATTCAAACCAAAATGTGATATATTTTAAAGGGATTGGAAGGGTTGGGGAGGTGAAGGAACAATGTTATGGAATGCAATTATGTACGCACTTTATGTTACTTATTTGACAATTAGTAGTAGTAGTAGTAAAGTTTATTCAGTCATTGGCCAGCAATCAATAAATTACAACTACAATTACAATTATAGTAATAATAAAATAAAATAAAATCAGCAACTCCCAATGCAATTTTAAATCAATGACACTGAGATTCAGGGAAGAGGGAATTCAGACATGCCTGTCTTCCCGATTTCTAAATTGAAACAATTAAAATTGACTGTCCATGACTATAGGATAAATTAACCAGTAATCCTTAGGCCAGGGGCTGGCAACCTATGGCCCCTGGGCCGGTTCCGGCCCAGGGCCCCACACTTACCAGCCCAGGTGGACCCCTGCTGCCGCCTGCCACTGCCGCTGCGCATTTTGGTCACCATGTGACTGCGCATGCCGCGCCCACCATTTTGTTTTCCAAAATGGCGGTCGCGATGCATTTGTGCATGTGCAGGAGTACTGTGCATGCACAAACGCATCGCGGCTTCCATTTTGGAGAACAAAATGGCGGCCATGACATGCGCGGCGGCAGTTGCAGCAGCGTGTGCAGTGGTGGTGCCGGTGGCGGCAGGACGTGCGGGAGGGTCACACGCAGCAGCGGGGGTTGTGCGCGCACGCATGAGCGTGCGCACCGCCATTCCCCCCCCCCGCCCGCCAGAAGGGACGACTTCGGGGGATTGGCCTCGGGCTCAAAAAGGTTGCCTACCCCTGCCTTAGGCCAACCATTGTAATTTTGGAGTGTCTGTATTTAGTTCTCCTGTAACTCCTATCTACTTAGTTGTTTCCCCAGCCTGTTGTTTGATTGGTGGAATAATCAAAGTGTATGTTTTAATTGATAAAATTGATCAAACACAATAAACCATTTCTAAATAGCAAAAATATTGCCAAGGCATAATGATCTAATATAGATAACCTAGAAATCTACATTGTAACAAAATAGATAGTAACACACTTAATCCCCACATAACTTCCCATGGCCCATACCTGGCAGTGCATCTAGCATTATTAATTTGTAACCTTCTACATACAATTCTTCAACTATCCAAATTCCTTGGAGGAAGATGGTGTCAACTAATGATAGAAGACAACCGTCAATGTTCTAAGGATAAGGGTCAATGAGGTGAACACTGTGATGTTAATTGTTAACTGTCAGTCATTTACAGTCTATGAAGGTGTTAGGTCGTCATTCCCTGAGAAACGTTCACATGGATTCCCTTCTCTCCTGTCTTCCCAATTTCTATATTGGGCAATTAGGATTAACTGTCCATATGTCGGTAAAAAAAGTTAAAAGTTAAACCAGTGTCCTTTGGACCCTCCACTGTAATTTCCCATATGTCTGTATTTAATTATCCTGTAATGCCTATCTGCTTAGTTATTTCCCACCTGTTGTTTGATTGATGGGATGATCAAGGAGTTTGGACTAGCGTCTCCTTTTTCTATTCCTATGAAGAGATGAATGTCTAGGAGGGGTATACGTTGGTGGTATTAGTAGCTTTTCTAAACAATCCTCAATGCATTTGGGAACAATTGTGTTAATAGGGTCATACAATCAGTCGAACATACTGAAGGAAGATTATGGGTCATATACATTAGTGGTGTCAGTGGTTCCTCTTGGTAGTCGACAAAACTTTTGATTCCCTCCTTGTTAATATCCGAAGCTAAACACTAGCTATTCCAAGTTCCACTCCTATCCACAATCGACATTCCAGGAGCAACAAACTGGGGTTGCAGACTGCCAGAAATAGTGTGAATTCAGTCCACTTTTAGGGTTAGGGTTAGTGCTAGGGAATCATGGGAACTGTTATTTTTCTGAGACATTGAGCCTTCTCTGTCAGACAACTCTGATGCCACAATAAAATACAGTTCCCATGGTTCCCTAACTCTAACCCTAACCCTAAAAGTGGACTGAATTCACACTATTTCTGGCAGTCTGCAACCCCCCTAAGACTTCATTAGTTCCCATTAACCAATTGGGGGCGCAATTTACATACAATGAAGCAAAATTTTGCTACCTTGTAAATAATATCAGGTTCCTGATTGTCCAGAAGATGACATACATAAAAGGAGTCAGTATGACCTGGGTATTTAATCAAAAGAGGAGTTATCAACTGATGGCGAATGTCCTTGTAGAATTGGCAGTACAAAAGAACGTGCTCTATTGTTTCAATAGCACCAGCATCGCAATGACAGAGCCGAGAGTCATAAGGTGATTTCCTGTATCTTCCTTCGAGAACTGCCGATGGAAGGGCATTAAATCTAGCTAGAGATAAAGCTCTCCTAAATTTGGGAATTGTAATATGGAATAAGTATATCGCAGGTGATGAAACCAGAAGTTGTTTATTAATCACTATATGTTTAGGAAAAGCTGCAACTTCCATTTAACCTTCAATATCTAAAATCCTTTGTTTGATTGCCAATTTTTCTTGCTTCGTATCTCGCTTTAAGATGATATCTCTGTCTAGTCTAAGAAGTCCCAGTTTCTTATTTATAGCTGTTTCCCAAAAAGACCTATGAGTATCTACCAGGATTAACTGAGTTAATCCTCCAGTTTTTTAATTTAGTTTGAGCCAGTAATTAAAGGCGTTAATCCACAAACTAGTCTCGATTCTACTGACCCCTGCTTCCCTTCTCAACACAGCATTTGGTACACATCGAGTTACCTCAAATATCTTCCTCAAAAAATTGCTTTGTACTCTTTCAAGAGCTACTAAATCTCTGTAAATTCCCAGTTGGGCTCTGTACAACAATTGTGATTTTGCCTTGGCCATGAAAAGTTTAATCGCGGTGGGAATGAACTGGGCTCCCCTGGTGAAAAAGTATTTTTGAATGGCATTTGCTGATCTTTGGGCATTTTTGATAACATAATCCAGGTGGATTGAAATACTATTCCCAAGTATTTGAAGGTTTTAACTTGTTCTATAGGTTGCCTTTCCAACATCCAATTTCTCACTTTAGGGCACTTAGAGAAAGTAAGAATCTTAGTTTTAGAGTAATTTATTATTAGTTCTTCCTCAACGCAGTATTGAGCAAGAGACTTTAAGGCTCTTTTAAGGCCTATAGGGGACTTTTCATTCTTTTCATTTTCGGGATTTTTGAGGATTTGAAAAGATCAGGTTTTTGTTCGAATTAACCCCCTTTTAAATTCGAATTTAGTTATCAGACGAGGCGGAACGGGAGAAATCCCATAAATTAAAGTCTTCTGCTCGTGCCCGTTTATTTCCACTTTCTGTTGTTATGTACTTTTAAGTCATTTCTGAGTAATTGCAACCCTAAGGGAAACTTATCAAGGGGTTTTCCGGGCTGAGAGTGAATGACACACCCAAGGTCACCCAATGGGTTTCCATGGTTAAGCAGGGAATTGAACCCTGATCTCTAGAATTGTAGTCCAATACTCAAAGTACTACACCATGCTGCTCTCTAACCTGGTATAGCCCGAGTGGTATAGTGATTTTAGCATTTGACTCTGGAGACCAGCGTGGAAACCATACTGGAGAAGTCACACTCTCTCAGCCTCAGAGAAAGGCAAAGCCAAACCTCCTCTGAACAAATCTTGCCAAGAAAACCCTGTGATAGGTTTGTCTTAGGGTTGCCATAAGTCGGAAACTACTTGAACTCCCTTCCAATACTGACTTCCAAGGCCCGATCCTGCTTAGACTCTGAGATCAGATAGGATCTGGTGTCATCAAGGTATTCAGGTTTATTCTTCAGGTTATTGTGACAGCCTTCTGGCCACACTTTCTTTTCTGAACAGGAATTGTAAAGTGTTTGCTTCCCTTCTCCTACTCCCAGAGGCCATGTCCCTGGCCTCATTCCCTCTATGGACGTTATCACACGGGGTCAAATCTGCTGGTTAATCCACACAAATCCCAAACAGAAACTGGATTTGTGCCTTGCATTTTCACACGACGTCGCACAGAAACTGGACAGAAAGTGGACAGAAACTGGTGTTAACCGAGATCTTTTGAAATTCGGTTGTTTTGAGGAAATGCAAATGCGAAATTAAGGTAATTTCACATTTGCCGTAATGTGAAAAGCAAATGTGCATTTGGAAGCATTTCCCCGCATTTTCCCATGGTTCCGCGGGGTCCTCAAGGCAGTGTCTCCTTCCCTTCCCCCTCAGCAGATGGCTAATTGAGCCGTCTTGGGGGCAGGGAAGGGGAGGGGCAGCCGCACGATCGGCACCCCAACCCCTTCCCCAGGTCGTCCTCGGAGCAGCCGGCCCTCCGCACGGCCGGCACTCCGAGGAGGACCTCCCGCCGCAGCATTTGCATGCGCTGTGGCGGAAGAGTCGGCAAAGGTGCACCACAGCCTTTTGCAGCGCACCTTCGGCGACTTGAAGGATGGGCGGCCATGGGCCGCCCCGGGAAGCTGCGTTGTGGGGCCAAGGTATCCCCACACCTCAGCCCCGCGGCGCAGCTTCGCCGCCCTTGAAAGGAGCGCTAAATTGGCACTCCTTTCACAAGTCACCGAAGGTGCGCTGCAAAAAGCTGCGGCACACCTTCGGCAACTCTTCCACCGCAGCGTGTGCAAACGCTGCGGCGGGAGGTCCTCCTCGGAGCGCCGGCCATGCGGAGGGCCGGCTGCTCCGAGGACGACCTAGGGAAGGGGTGACAGCCGCGGCGAGTGACAGCCGCGGCGAGCATAGCTATATCTGCGTATGTGCTAGAAGATCATTTCTAGTACATTTACAGGCTTTTCTCACTTGTGTGTGAACGTTAAATGCGGTGTTAGCATGAGCTTACTGTAATTTCAGAATTAAGGTAATTACGTGTGAAAGCCATTTGTGGAATCAAGGTTTATTTTTGGTTTATTTTCGGGATGTCTCATTTCCACTTTATTGTCGGTTTGTGGCCCACGTGTGATAACGTCCTATGAGTGAATTGCTGATTGGGTTATAGGACCCTTGTTTCCACTTGAAACTGATTCTGATCCTATTGAGCTCGGTTTCAATTGCAATGAAGCAAGGCAAATGCAAAAAAACCAGTTTCCTGACACTAGTTTTTTGGCGATTCTTTTGAAAAGAATAGATTCAGAAGCGTGTTCAACAAGTGGGAACAATGAATCTGAACTGCATCATTCTGGAGGGGAATGACTAATAGCAGAGGGGTGTTTACCATCCCTCCTCAGTTTTTGGGAAATCAGCCATTCCACCCCCTCGCAGTGCTGCCTTTCTGCTTGTGGTGTGACCTATAGGCACCCTCACTCTCTCTCTCTCTCTCTCTCTCTCTCTCTATATATATATATATATATATAAAACAATTGACAGAATATGTGATCCATTATATTTGCAACTACTTGCAATTACGGGCGGACTGCAGCTCAGCAAGGCAAGTAGTTGCAAAACCAATGGATTGCATATCCTGCCAATTAAAAAAACCCAACATATATAGTTCCCAAGCCTAGCTGCTCAAAGGGGAAACGATGTGCTTGAGCAGCCTGGGTTGCTGAGGGACAGAAGAAGGCTCAGCTGCTAAAGTCACCCCACTCAGCGCCTGGAATGGCCCCATCCTTACCATCTTGCCGCTTGTATCACCGATGACACACAGATGATTGACATGCATTTTGAAGTGGCGCAAACTAGTGGGAGCGACAATCATGCCAAAAAAAGAAGCAATTACAAGGGAATAATGAAAAGATCCACTTTCATAATGGGAACCTTTTGGGACCGATTCACTGACACGGAGCGAAGGCGAATCGCAAAACCAGTTTAAATGTAAGTGGGAATGAGCCCCCCCATTTCCTCCACTGTCCAGGCCCACTCTGAAAAAAAAGGATAAGGAAGGAAGTCCCTCTGCTGTAACTGAGAACCAGAGTGGAATAGTGGTTTGAATGTTGGACTATATGACTCTGAAGACAAGGGTTTGATTCCCAGCTTGGCCATGAAACCCCCTGCGTGATCTTGGGCAATTCACATTCTCTCAGCCTAAGGGAAAGACAATGGCAAACCTCCTCTGATCAAACCTCCTCTGATCAAACCTTACCAAGAAAATGCCATGATAGGTTTGCTGTAGGGTCACCATAAGTCAGAAATGACTTGAAGGCACACAACAACAACATGCAAACATGGAGCCCATATCTTTACAGAAGTATAGTATTTACTATAAATATCATTGACGGATATACTCAGTGAGACACACCCCATCTTTACCAGAAATCCAGCTCTGTGCTCCATCAGGTGTGGGGCAGTGGCAGCATAGGATTTGCTTTGCTTTTGAGCCATGTGCCTGCATGGACCCTGGAACAGGGAGAGGTGGGGATGCTTCAGCCCCCTCCAGACTAGGCTAGGGAGGACTGAGCACCCGTCCCTCCGCCAATGATCTGGCAAAACGACACCACCAAGACTGCCGCGTATCTGAGTCTCCTTGGGAATTATTAGTCATAAGGGTACTATATAAGCAAGTGCTAAAAAGTATTAAAAGGATCAGATGCAGGTGCATGTGAGGAAGGAAGTACACCATGTCTACCAAAGCTTACGCTACAACTTCCTTCACACAGTCTATGTGATATAAGATCCCTTTGCATACTGATATTCTCAACTGACACAGTTACGGCTCTGAATTCTGAAAAATTTTATTCTATTTTATTTTATTTCTATGCCGCATTTCTCCCAGAAAGGGACCCAAGGCAGCTCAGTGATGGTCCTTCCAGGAATAATAAGGGTTAGCTGCAAAGTATCCAGTGCTTGGAAGTAAGCTACACTGGACACATATGGAGAGCACTAAGGAGACCTTGCGCTTGTAAGAGTCTTCACATTTAAGGATGTTTCACTTATAACGGATGGGGAAAGTCATTCGCCCTCCACTTTGCAAGTCCTTGCAAGCAGGCAAAGCAAAAAACATTGCCTGCCAACTGCTGCGTCTGCATCCAGGGTGACCGGACGTCCTCCTTTTCCAAGGCATGTCCTACATTTCAACCTTCTGTCTGGAAAGAATCCCAAAACGCCCTCCTTTTTTAGCATGACATAAGATGCCCATTGAATAACACCATGTTTGCTGCTTCCCTTTGAAAAATGTGTCTACTGTCTTCACTGCAAACAGGGGGATAGGCTGGATCCTTCTCAAGTCCATTTGTCCTAGGATCATCATCATCATCATCATCATCATCATCATCATCAACAGCAGCAGCCAAGACTCCACCCAGAGCTCAGGGTGCATTTGTTTCTCGGAAGGGAAAAGGACAGCCAAGGTGTTAGGCAATGGGCTGCTCCAGGACAGAACACAAATGTTGAAAGGGTTTTTCCCTTTAATTTCATCACAATAGACATATGAAAGGAATAATTTAAATGTAGACTGAGTCAAGGGTTTGCTCCTAGTAAAGTACAATTCTAAGCATTTGTCTGTAAGCATATTGCAAGTCAAAATGGCATTTTAAAGAAGATAAGTTTGTTGGTGTGGTGTAGTGGTTTGTGTGTTGGATTACAACTCTGGAGACCAGGATTTGATTCCCTGCTCAGCCATGGAAACCCACTGGATGACCTTGGGCAAGTCACACATTCTCAACCTCAGGGGAAGGCAATGGCAAACCTCCTCAGAACAAATCTTGCCAAGAAAGCCCCATGATACGGTTGCCTTAGGGTGGCCATAAGTCAGAAGGACTTGAAGGCACCCAACAACACATTTTTTAAAAAGACAGGATCTATATGTAATCTAGCTGAAAATAAACCATATGAAATGAATGTATAGTTATAGCACGGTGACTGGACATCCTAATTTCCCAGGACACGCCCTACATTTCAACCTTCTGTCCAGGAGGAATTTCAAAATGTCCTCCATTTTGAGCACGACTAAGAAGCATGGATTTATGAGTGTCCTTAGCTGTCATTTGGTCATGTCCTACATTTTGCTTGATTGTTCTACAAGTTGTGGTGCCTTGTCCTCCTTTGTGGTTAGAGGACATCTAGTCACCCTGCCTCTTCCTCTTCCTCCCTAAGGGACCCAGGAATAGCAGACCAGATGTCCCCTCATCGCAAAGGAGGACAAGGCACCACCGAATGGAGGACATACAAGAAAAAACGGAGGACAGGAGAAATATAAAAATCCATGTCTCTTGGTCATGTTCGAAATGGGAGGACCTTCAAGGGAAAATGGAGGACATGAGCAAACGACAGCTAAAAACACTGCTATAAATGTAAATCCATGCTTCTTAGTCCTGCTGAAAAGGGAGGACGTTTTGGCATCCCTCCTGGACAGAAGAAGGTTGAAATGGAGGACATGTCCGGGAAAGGGAGGACCAAGTATGGAGGTCTCCCTGGTCTCCTCCCTTGACCCGCCCTTCCTCTTTCTCTCTCAGAGGTCACGAATAGCCACCCCCCCTGGGTGACCAGATGTCCTCTAACCGAAAAGGAGGACAAATGGAGGACATCCCATTAAAATTGAGGACACGGCCGAATAAAAGCTTTTTTTAAAAAACCCTCCTATAAATGTAAATACACGCTTCTTGGTGGTGCTCACAATGGTGGACCTTTGGGAATTCCTCCTGGACTGAAGGTGCCCTCGGAATGGAGGACATTCAAGGGGAAATGGAGGACGTGACCAAACATAAAAGCTCGAACCACTCCTAGAAATGTAAATCCATGCTTCCGTGGGATAGTGGTTTGAGTGCTGGACTAGGACTCTGGAAACCCAGCTCAGCCATGAAACCCACTAGGTGACCTCAGTCAAGTCACACTCTCTCAGCCTCCTCAGGGGAAGGCAAGGCAAAATCCTTCTCTGAACAAATCTTGCCAAGAAAACCCCCTGATAGGGTCACCGTAAGTCGGAAACAACTTGAAGGCACCCAGCAACAAATGCTTCTCAGTCCTGCTCCAAATGGAGGAACTGTTGGAATCCCTCCTGGACAGAGGAAGGCTGGAATGTAGGACAGGTCTTGGAAAGTGGAGGACCAAGTCTGGTCAGGGGGGTGGTCTATATCCCGGGTCCCTGATGAGGAATCCTTCTACCCTCCTTCATCTATGTTCCTTAGGGTGGCCAGACTATTGGTTCCCCTTTTTCTCCCGGACCTTTTTCGACAGAAGGAGGCTGAAATGTAGGACGCGTCCGGTAAAAGGAGGACCGAGTGTGGTCACCTCGAAAGGAGGCGGGAGGCTTGTCTATATCCTGGGTCCCTGATGAGGAGAAAGAGGAGGAGGACGAGGAGGAATCCTTGAACCCAGACATTTTGGACAGAAGGAGGCTGAAATGTAGGACAAGTTCTGAAAAAAGGAGGACTGGGTCTGGTCGGGGGGGGGGGGGGAAATCGTCTATATCCCGAGTCCCTGATGAGGAAGAGGAGGAGGAAGAGGAGGAATCCTTGAACCTTCCTTCATCATCCTCAGAGTGTCCAGACTATTAGTTCTCCCTTTTCCCCGGCCCTTTGGGAGTTCCTCTTGGACGAAATGTAGGACTCGTCCGGGAAAAGGAAGATTTTTTGGGGGGGGGGAGGTCAGGTCACCTGGAAGGGAGGAGGAGAGAGGGTCGTCTATATCCTGGGTCCCTGAGGAAGAAGAAGAAGAAGAGGAGGAGGAGGAGGAGGAGGAGGAGGAAACCTTGAACCTTCCTTCATCATCCTCAGAGTGGCCAGACTATTGGTGTGTGTGTGTCCCTCCTTTTCCCCCCCCTCCTCCCGGACCTTTTGGAATCCCTCTGGGACGAAATGTAGGACGCGTCCGGGAAAAGGAGGACCGAGCCTGGTCACCTGGAAGGGAGGAGGAGAGCGGGTCCCTGAGGAGGGAGGATGGAGGATGAGGGTGGGGTGGGTGGCGCCCGTCCGGGGAGGGCGTCTTTGGGGGCCGTGCTTCCTCTCCCGGAGCTGCCCGTGGCCTGGGGCCGTCCACTCCGTCGAGGGAGGGAGAGGCAGCGGAGGAGCATGCCCTGCTCCTGCTCCTCCTCCTCCTCCTCCTGCTGGTGCTGCTGGCCCAGCCTGGTGGCGGCCCTGAGCTCCCTGCTGGTGGCCCAGGGGCTCCTCCACTTGCGCTGGAGCAGACGCAGCCCCATCCGATACGGGAAGCACGACGACGACGACGAGGAGAAGGAGAAGGAGGAGGAGGAGGAGGAGAAGGAGAAGGCGGGCAAGGGAGCCCCCCACCTGCCCGCCCGCCTCGCCTGGTTCCTGCAGGAGCTGCCCTCCTTCCTGGTGCCGGCGCTGCTGCTGGCCTGGCGGAGCCCCCCGCGCCTCCAGCCCCTGGGATGCAGGATGCTGGCAGGCATGTTTTGCACCCACTACTTCTACAGGTAAGGCGAGGCTCTGGGGGTGGGAGGGAGGGACTGCACTGCACTGCACCCTCCATCATCCCCCTCCACAGCCCCAGACATGCTCCACTGGCATACTGCCACCCGCCTGACTCTAGAGCAGTGGTCCTTGGAGGTCTTTAAGCAGAGGCTGGATGGCCATCTGTCGGGGATGCTTTGATTGGGAGTTCCTGCATGGCAGACTGGGGTTGGACTGGATGGCCCTTGTGGTCTCTTCCAACTCTATGATTCTATGATCCCCAAACTCTGGTCCTTCAGATGTTTTAGACTTCATCTCCCAGAAGCCTCATCTATCTTGGCCAATAGTCTTGGATTCTGGGAGGTGAAGTCCAAAATACTGTACTGGGAAAGCAACAGTTTGGGAATCCCTGCTCTAGAGGAAGCCGGTCGCTTTTTCTTCTCTCTCTCTCTCTCTCTCCATCAAAAGGTATGTCTGTAAGGAGACAGGTCTTCTTTGCAGGACCTTTCAAACCTATAGCTCTTCCCCACTGCAGACATATATAAATATGTGGAAAGAGAGATCTAGTAGCACCTTGGAGACCTATAACTCTTCCTCATTGCAGAAATAAAAGTATGTGGAGAGAGATCTAGTAGCACATGCAGGGTGCTCGCAGGCAAGTTTTGCACCCACTACTTCTACAGGTAAGGTGGGTCTCTGGCGTGTGTGTGTGTGAGAGAGAGAGAGAGAGAGAGAGAGAGACTGCCCCCTCCATCATCCCCTTCCACAGTCTCCATACGCTGCACTTAGCTACGACTACTCGCCTGACTAGAAGAAGCCGGTTGCTTTTCTCATCTCTCTTTCTCTCTATGTAGAAATCAAAAGATATGTCGGTATGGAGACAGGTTTTCTTTGCAGGACCTTTCAGACCTACAGCTCTTCCCCACTGCAGAAATAAGTATGTGGAGAGAGATCTTGTAGCACCTTTGAGACTTATAGTTCTTACCCATTGCAGAAATAAGTATGTGGAGAGAGATCTTGTAGCACCTTTGAGACTTATAGTTCTTACCCATTGCAGAAATAAGTAAGTGGAGAGAGATCTTGTAGCCCCTTTGAGACCTACAGCTCTTCCACGCTGCAGAAATGTGTCTGGAGAGGGATCTTGTAGCACTTTTGAGATGAGCTACAGCTTTGACTGATGGTTCTGAAGAAGTAGACTTGAATCTAGGAAAGCTCCTGCTGCCAACCTCTTTCTTTCTTTCAGTGAGTTTCAGAGGTGCTGCAAGATCTCTCTACTTACTGATTCTACAAACTAACACAGGTATATCTTTGCATTCTACTGCAGAAATAAAGCAGTTTGATACCACCTTTAAGATACCACCTTTTGATACCTGTTTGCTTGCTTTTTCATGGCTCCATCCTGTGGAATGCTAGGATTTGTAGTTTGGTGAAGTATTCAGCCTGGTCTGTCGGAGAGGTCTGGCGCCTCACCCCACTACAAATCCCAGGATTCTGTAGGATGCAATCAAAGTGGTGTCAAAAGTGCATTATATTCTTCAGTGTGGATACAACCTCACTGAAACAAAGAAGTTGGCAGCCTGAGCTTTCCTAGACTTAAGTCTGCTTCCTCAGGTGCATTGTGTTTCCAACTTATGAGTACTCTGTCATGGAGTTTTCTTGGCAAGGTTTGTTCAGAGGGGCTTTGCCCTTGCCTTCCTTCCTCTGAGGCTGAGAGAGTGTGACTTGCCCAAGGTTACTCAGTGGGTTTTATGACTGAGAATTTCCAGAATCCTAGTCCTCCCAACTCTTGATGGTTATATCGCCATCTGGTGAGGGTTGTGAATGCCTCTATCTTTGTGTGTGTGTGTGTTGTGTGCCTCCATGTGCCGTTCCTGACATAAAGTGAACCTATCATGGGGTTTTCTTGGCAAGGTTTGTTCAGAAGAGGTTTGCCCTTGCCTTCCCCTGAGGCTGAGAGAATGTGACTTGCCCAAGGTCACCCAGTGGGTTTAGGCGTGGATCTATTGGGAGACTGGATGAGGTGGAACTGCCCCAGATGGTCCAAAACACACTGCAGAAATCATCCAGTGTGAGACTGCTTTAACTGCCTTGGCTCAGTGCTAGGGAATCCTTGGCGTTATAGTTTATTGTGGCACCACAGCTCTCTGACGGAGAAAGCTAAATGTCTCTCAGAACTACAGCTCCCAGGATTCCCTAGCATTGAGCCAGGGCAGTTAAAGCAGTCTGAAATTGGATTATTTCTGCAGTGTGTCTTGGGGCCAGATTTTGATTCCTCGAAATCTGTGGGGTTTAGTCCCAACCGAGTGTCCTCCAGTAACATCTGATGCATATCTCCTCCAAAGTAAGTTTCTACTGATTCCTTTGGGACTTACACATTGCAAGCTGGCTAGTGGGACTGTAGCTATAAGTTATGCTTACACAGTTGGCATCTGCACTGCAGAAATAACAACACACTACGGTTCCCAGAATTGTATGGCATTGAGCCATGGCAGTTAAAGTGGTGTTAAACTGGATTATTTCTGCAGTGTGAATGCAGCCACAGTCTTTGTATGGAAGTACTTGACCCGGTTAAGTAAGGTACTGAGAAGCAGTTCTCTCTGGAAGTAGAAGCCAACATCACACACTATACTACTCTCAAAAGAGACAAACTATTGTGTTCCTAGAGTAATGGTGCAATATGTGAGAGATCTACTCCGAAGAAAGCCCAGAGTTCAGTGGGATTTACTCTCATGTAGAAATGAATGTATTGGGTTGCATCTGAACTGACCTTAGAGCCCTGTATATCTGTATGGAAAAAGATCTTGTAGCAGTAGACCAGGGTCCAAAACACTGCAGAAATAATCCAGTTTGAAACTGCTTTAATTGTTCTGGCTCAATGCGAGAGAGTTCTGGGAACTATAGCAACTTTTGTTGCTAAGCTGCTATTTATTTATACTGTATTGTTTGCTTTTATTTTGTATTTTAATCTTGTTATAGTTTAATATATTTTTAAGGGGTGGGTGGGTTAGGGAAGGGGTTGCTTGACTGTTTTATCTTGTAATGTTGTTTTAATCTGCTGTACGCCGCCTCAATTGCGCTGCAGAGAGGTGGCATAATAATAATAATTATTATTATTATTATTATTATTATTATTATTATTATAGTTTTGTGAGACATTTAGCCTTCTCTGTCAGAGAGCGCTGGCGCCACAATAAACTGAAATTTCCAGGATTCCCTAGCACTGAGCCTGGGCAATTGAAGCAGTCTCAAACTGGATTATTTCTGCAGTGTATTTTGGACCCAAGTCTACAAAAGCTGATGTGCAAACTTCTTTTGCTTTGCAGACTGCTAGAAATAGTGCAAATTGAGTCCACTTTAACTGTCTTGGCTCAGTGCTAGGGAATCATGGGAACTTTTTCTGAGACATTGAGCCTTCTCTGTCAGAGAGCTCTGGTGCCACAATAAACTACAGTTCCCATGATTCCCTAGCACTGAGTCAGGGCAGTTAAAGTGGACTCAATTTGCACTATTTCTGGCAGTCTACGTCAAAGGTGCTACACGATTAACCCTTCTCACTTACCTGTTAGGCTGCCTTCCAAGAAAACATGTTTGGGACCTGCCTGCAAATTTTACTGGAGGGAGCCAAGAGTGAAATATTTGGGATTTCTCACCCTTAATTGCTTATGCTCCCCACATCACCCTTGTGTGCTGCAATTTATATTCTATAAAAATATTAAGTCTCCATATAACCCCTACTTTTTTACACAGATGCAGGGTGCCCAGATGTCCTCCTTTTCCAGGACACATCCTCCATTTCAAACCTCTGTCCAGGAGGAGTTCCAAAATGTCCTCCTTTTTGCGCATGACTGAGAAACATGAATTTTCGTTTATACGAGTGTTTTTAGCTTTTAATTTGTCATGCCCTACATTTTTCTTGAATGCCCTACATTTTGCGGTGCCTTGTCCTCTTATGTGGTTATGACATCTGATCACCCTGCACAGTGGATTTAAAAACCTCTGGAAGAAGCCCAGTTTGACAATTGCCACGATTATAAATATCATTTTCCTTCCATACCTTTTCCTTTCCAGCTTCAAGATGCCTTGTTTACTGATCTCTTTCTGTTAAAACAAAAAATTACAATATATGATGGAGTATAAGCATAAATATTTAACAACAACATGAATGCTGTCAGATTTCCTCAAGAATTGTAGCAGATTTCCTAGACTGTTTTCTCATAGTCTGTAGTTTTAATCATGGGGCCAAATTACGCATTACATGGCAGATGCACAAAGAGTTCCTCCCATCATGTTTCTCTTTAATTTAAATTAACCACAATGGACTGTAGATGTCTTCAGTGCAGCGTTATTGGCTGGAGTTAGGGGTGAAGGATCCCCTTGAATGTGGGAAAACCACAAATAAAAAACCCACTATTCTTTTTAATAATAATAATAATAATAATACATTTTATTTTTACCCCGCCTTTCCATAGATATGATCAAGGCGGCTTACAAAGGTTAAAATTGTTACAATATAAAGGTTAAAAACATCGGTGCAGGGAGAAGGAACAGGAATCAAAGAAGCCACAAATATCAGAGGCAAGAAGTGGATGAATCAAATTGCAAACAGTCCGGGGTCAACAAGGAACACATGGGGCAGAGAAAGAAAGAATAGCATTACTTAAGGCGGAAATGCCAACTGAAATAAATACGTTTTTAAATTTTTCTTAAAAGAGACGAGTGATGCAGAGGAGCGAAGCTCTGCAGGAAGCTTATTCCAAAAAGAAGGGGCAACGATGGAAAAAGCCCTCTGAGAGGTCCTCACAAAGTGAAACTTGGGGACCTCTAGCAGATTGGTCCCAGATGAACGGAGTGTGCGGGGCGGATTGTGTGGGGAGAGGCAGTCCTCCAAGTACCCTGGGCCCAAGCCATTTAGGGCTTTATAGGTCAAAACCAACACCTTGTATTGAGCTCGGAAGCGAATAGGCAGCCAGTGAAGGTCTTTTAAGATAGGTGTTATATGGTCCGACCT
The DNA here is from genome assembly GCA_026167975.1 of Phrynosoma blainvillii. Taxonomy (NCBI): domain Eukaryota; kingdom Metazoa; phylum Chordata; class Lepidosauria; order Squamata; family Phrynosomatidae; genus Phrynosoma; species Phrynosoma blainvillii. The sequence goes on from JANUYF010000001.1 coordinate 72,352,220, forward strand.
GGAACTACCAGCGACCAATCTAGCTGCCATATTCTGCACCAATTGCAGCTTCTGGGTTTGGTACAAGGGTTGCCCCATGTAGAGCGCGTTGCAAAAATCCAGTCGAGAGGTTACCAAAGCATGTACAACAGTTTCAAGGTCCCTACGGTTCAGGTAGGGACGCAACTGGCGTATCAGCCGAAGCTGATAACAAGCACTCCTGACTGTCGCATCCAGCTGAGATGTCAGTTGGAGCGCCGAATCAAGGAGTACTCCCAAGCTGCGCACCGAGTCCTTCAAGGGGAGCGTGACCCCATTCAGGACCAGATGACAAATCTCGCCACCTGGAACCGGGGAACCTATCACCAGTACTTCCGTTTTCCCTGGATTCACACTGAGTTTGTTCTCCCTCATCCAGCCCATTACCGACTCTAAGCAGGCATCAAGAGGAGAGATGCCATCCTTAGTTACTGCATCAGTCAGAGACACAGAGAAGACTATTTGGGTGTCATCAGCATACTGATAACACCACGCCCCGTGTCTCCGGATGATCTCTCCCAGCGGTTTCATGTAAATGTTGAAAAGCATAGGGGACAAAATCGCTCCCTGAGGGACACCAGATGTAAGGGCCCTCTTATCGGAGCGACAGTCCCCCAGCTCCACCATCTGGAACCTGCCCGAGAGGTAGGATCGGAACCACTGCAGAGCAGTGCCCCCGATACCCAGCTCCCTCAGGTGGTCCAGAAGGATACCATGGTCGATGGTATCAAAAGCTGCTGAGATGTCCAAGAGCACTAACAGGGACACGCTTCCCCTGTCCATGCCCAGACGGAGGTCATCAACTAAGGCGACCATGGCAGTCTCCACTCCATAGCCTGCCCGGAAGCCGGTTTGAAATGGGTCCAGAAAATTGGTGTCATCCAAGATCAATTGAAGCTGGAAAGCGACTGCTCTCTCGATCACCTTCCCCAAAAAAGGTAGCAGCGATATGGGCCGATAATTATTATGAATTAGGGGGTCTAAGGAGGGCTTTTTAAGCAGGGGTTTAACCACTGCTAATTTTAATTTGGATGGAAACTGACCCTCTCTTAGAGATGTATTAACGATGCGGTGCAACAATGTTAACACCGCATCTCCCCCCTGAGCTGCCAGCCATGAGGGACAGGGATCAAGGGAGCATGTCGTTTTCCTAACACTTCGAAGGATCTTGTCCACTTCCTCGGTACTGACAAATTCAAAATGATCCAGTATAACAGGGCCACGGACGCTTAGGACACCACTCTAGGATCTGCAGGAATACTGGCGTCGAGATCAGCCCTTATCCGAGAGATTTTATCCGTGAAGAAGTTGTTGAATTCGTCACAGCAGGCCTTAGATGGTTCCAAAATAAGGCTCAGGGAGGGGGGGAGCTGAGTTAGCTCCCTCACAACCCTGAACAGTTCTGCTGGACGCGACTCCGTGGACGCAATACGTGCAGCAAAGAATGAATTCTTTGCTGCATCCATTGCCACTCCATAGACTCTTAAAAGAGAGCGGAGGAGTGTCCTGTCGGACAAGCGCTGATGTTTCCACCAGTTGCGCTCTAGTCGTTGCACAGCCCGCTTCCATTCCCTGAGATCTTCCGTATACCAGGGTTGTTTATTGGAGGCAGGCTGGAAAGGACGCTTGGGAGCGATGCAGTGTATAGCCCTGGAAAGGTGTCATGAAATAGACAGCAGCACCTCTGGACAATCAACCAGTCAGTTTGATTGAAGAATCAACAGAACTTTATTGAAAGATCCAAAAGTCAGACATGTCTACCAAATGTTTTAGCTGAGACTGAAGATTCCCCCCCCTACAGCCAGATAAAAGAATGTCTAAAAGCCCGCGCATTCAACCCCTCCCTTCTTTCCCAAAACAGAGCCTGCATTCCCAGCTAAGAGAGCCAGGCACTCAAGGTCAGCAGATAAGGCACCTGGGCTACTAAATCTTCCAACCCAACCTCCCATTATCCCCACACTGCACTCTATATCTGACAGAACACTAACAGGATTCTAACAAAAGGTTAGTATCCCAGATGTCGGTCAGGGCATTAACAGAATCGCCATCAGAACCAGCCGTATACCCTTCTAGGGCTTCTTGGAACCTTTTGGGTTCCATCAGCCTTCGAGGGTGGACCATCCTAATAGGTCCGCCACCCCTGGGGGGGCTTAAGGTAGAAGCCTTGATTCGAGCCTCAACCAGGAAGTGATCCGTCCATGACAAGGGAGAGATATTAGAAATCTCTACCCACGGAGCCTCCATGTCCGTACAAAAGATCACATCGAGAGTATTACCAGCGCAATGCGTCGGCCCTGAGACTAATTGAGACAGGCCCATGGCTGTCATGGTAGTCATGAACTCCCGAGCTGCACCTGTTAGAGTATCACTGGCCTCGAAAGGGATGTTGAGGTCCCCCAGGACAAGGAGCCTAGGGGACTCCAACAGCAGTTCCGAGACCAGCTGCGTCAGCTCGACTAGGGAGTCTGTTAGCGCACGGGGTGGCCGGTAAACCAACAAAATCCCCAGACTGTCTCTGGCCTTCAGGGTCAGGTACATACACTCGACTGGGTTCCTGGTTAAGGAAAGGGTGTTTTTTGGACCAAGGCAACACCGCCCCCCCGCCCACCTAACCTGATCTGGTCCTTAACTGAGTACCCGGCAGAGAGGGCCTGGGCCCACACTGCCTCACCCTCAGGCCCAAGCCAGGTCTCAGTAATGCACGCCAGGTTGCAGTTTTTATCCTGTATAAGATCGCAGATGATGTGGGTCTTATTTTTTATGGACCTAGCGTTGCACAGGAGCAGAGACAGGGTTTGTGGTACGACTGGCCTGACCCTCAGGCCTCTTTGGTTAGGAGAGTGGAAGGAAAGAGAGATAGATATTACGCATTGATCTCTCCTTCCGTTCCTACACAGATCCACTTTCCTACCGCCATACCTCCCTTTGCCCCACACAACCTCAATGGGAGCTCCCGTTACGCATGCACCCAACATAACAGCTGGTATCCCAAATCCCATATCCACCCCCATACCTATTAAAAGCAACGAAAACAAAACCCCAAAACAAAGGGAGACGAAAAGAGACGTCATTCCCTAAAAAGTTTTTAAGGCTGCCGGCACTCCAAGCTGTCACAGCGAGGGCGGGGCGTGATGGCTGAGGGCACTCAGCTGAGACTCTCACTCTCAGCTGCGGCTGGCGATGGTGAGTCCGGCCTCTTAGCTCCGTTCTCTCCGCTTCTGGCTGGGCTGGAGGAGGTGGAAATGGCAGCGTTTTTAAAGCTGCCGGCACTCCAAGCTGTCACAGCGAGGGCAGGGCGGGATGGCTGAGGGCGCTCAGCTGAGACTCTCACTCTCAGCTGCGGCTGGCGATGATGAGTCCGGCCTCTCAGCTCCGTTCTCTCCGCTTCTAGCTGAAGCGGAGAACACCTCTCTAGGAGTCTCCAGGTCCTCCAGTGCTACTCTGTGGTCAACATCTGCCAGAAGTTGATCATAGAATCATGCTGGAAGACCTACAAATGCCTAGACAAGTATTTTCTCTAGGAACCTCTAGGTTCTCCTGCACAACTCTATGGTCAACTTTTGGCAGAGTTGCTCTGGAGGACTTAGAGCAGGGGTAGGCAACCTTTTTGAGTTGGGGGCCAGGTTGCTGTCCCTCAGACAATGGGGGGGGGCTGAAGCACCATAAATAAATAAATAAATAATAAAAAATAATTTAATTTTTTTTAAAAAAAATTAAAAATAAATGCATGCACACTCTCTCAGCCCCGGAAAAGCCATGGCAAAACCCCTGTGGAGATTTTGCCAAGAAAACCCCAAGAACAAGTAATAACAACAATAATATCATCATGGCAGGCAGCGGCGGGGGGCGGCGGTGGCAAGACCTGCCTGGGGCCGGTCCAAAGGCCTCGGGGGACCACATCTGGCCCCTGGGCCTTAGGTTGCCTACCCCTGACTTAGAGATTCCTAGAGAGAACATATTAATCAAAACCACAAATAATCAAAGCCGCAAAAAGTCAAAGCCGCAAATGTGGAGGGCCAACTGTAGTCAGGTATGTCTACACAACTATGTGTATCTGCTTCATGCTACTGTAATTGTCATTGCTTCATTCTACAAGTCTTGGGACTTGTAGTTTGGGGAGGTACTGAGTAGACACTAACATACCCTGAGAAGAGAGGGGTGTGTGTGGTTGTTATGTGCCTTCAAGTTGATTCTGACTTAATGGTGGTGAACCTATTATAGGGTTTTCTTGCCAAGATCTGTTCAAAGGAGATTTGCCATTGCCTACCTCTAAGGCAGAGAGAGTGAGAGTGACTTGCCCAAGATCACCCAGTGGGTTTCCATGGCTGAATGGGGGTTCAACCCCTGGTCTCCCAGAACCTAAGTCCAACACTTAAACTCCTATAAACATAACTGGCTGAAATGATTTAATCAGTTTAATTCTGTACTGGAGATAAGTATCTAGGTTACCTTGGGAAATGTAATTCTTGGGAGCAGGCTAGAGCACTGGTTCTTCTCAGTCTTTAGATGTTTGGGACTTCAGGTTTTAAAATCTTTGACCATTATCCATACGCAGGTAGAAGCTTCTGGCTGCTGAACACTCTGCATACACTGGATTAACCATTAGAAAGCTGGGTATGTTTAGCCTGGAGAAGGGGAGGTTAAGAGGTGATATGATAGCCCTGTTTAAATATTTGAAGATGTGTCATATTGAGGATGGAGCAAGCTTGCTTTCTGTTGCTCCAGAGAATAGGAACTGGAGCAATGGATTCAAACTAGAGGAGATTCTACCTCAACATTAGGAGGAACTTCCTGACAGTAAGAGCTGTTTGACAGTGAAACACACTCCCTTGGAGAATGGTGGAGTCTCCTTCTTTGGAGGTTTTTAAACAGAGGCTGAATGGCCATCTTTTGGGGATCCTTTGATTGTGAGTTCCTGCATGGCAGGGGGGTTGGACTGGATGGTCCTTGATGTATCTTCCAACTCTATGATTCGAAGGGCTCATTCCCACTAGCATGTAATCCACTTTGCGAGTCGCATTGACACTGGGTCACTGAATCGACTCAGGCCGATGTGTAGTTCCCACTATGGAAGCGAATTATTTCATCATTCCATGCATTTGTGTCTTTTTTGATATGATTGTCATTCCCACTAGATTTGCACCACTACAAAATGCATGCTTAGTATTGGCTGCAATTGATCCATCATGGTCTTTTTTAAAAATGTCAGTCATATGATGCGCATGTACACATCATCAGTGATACAAGCACTTGTAGGTGTGGCCCTGTCAGGAGACCCATTACTCGCTCTAGAGATCCCACAGAAATGCAGGTGATCGCAAAATCTGTCAGTTATTTTTTTTTAAAAAAAATGTGTCAAACCCCTCTCCCCAAGGAAAACACCCCCAAAGTTTAACATTCCCTCCACCCCTTCCACTCCTCCTCCTCCTCCTTTTTTCTTTCCTCCCTTTTTTCTTCCTCTTCCTCTTGAAAGGGGTGAGGATGGGAGGGAGAAGATGAAAGGCAAGCCACCGCTTTGATTGACAGCGCATTGGACCTTATCAAACGCTGGCCACGAAGCGAAGAATAAGCGAAAAATAACCGAAGTAGGAATAAATTCAGTTCTATAGCGAAACGAACGGAATATCGCACGTTTGGCCATTGCGCAATTAATACGAAGGCTCCCTTCTCTCCCGTCACAAAAAGCCGGCGTCGCAGAATGTGGATGGCAAGGATGGGAGGAAGGAGTCGGGAGGAAAGGCAGCCAAGGGGACCGAGGAGGAGGAGGAGGGCTGGAGGACTGGAGAAGGGAAGGCAGCCCACAGTGGCGTGTCGGTGGGGAAAAATGTGAGAGAGATCACCTCCCTCTTCCCTCTTCCCTCCTCTCCTTCTTTTCTCCAATCCGGTTTGCCTTTTGCCAAGGCAATCCCTTCCCCTCGCTGGGATTTTCTCCCTGCCTACCATTGCGCAATGAATGCGAAGGCTCCCTTGTACTTCCCCGACAAACCGAATGTCAAAATCTCTCTATTCCTTACGGATTAGCTCCGTGTTCTGCCGAGTTCAGGGGCAGCATCGTGTATAAACACGGGGAAACAATACGAATTAGCTCCGTGTTCTGGGGCAGCGTCGTGTATAAACACGGGGAAACAATACGGATTAGCTCCGTGTTCTGGGGCAGCGTCGTGTATAAACACGGGGAAACAATACGGATTAGCTCCGTGTTCTGGGGCAGCGTCATGTATAAACACGGGGAAATAATATGTATTAGCTGTGGATGCCCTTTGGATTAGCTCTGCTTCAGACCCCATGTGATAAGGTCCATTGAGAGAGGAGAGGAAAAGAAAACGGAGCCATCCACAGAAAGAAGGGGGGAAGGGGGATGGATGGATGGATGGATGGGAGAAGAAGAGGGAACCACATACAGAACCCACAAGAACCTGAACTCAGCTTAGAAAGCAAAGTGGGAAAAGGGAGAGCACGGGATGGAAGGAACCTCATAGTTATAAAATTATGAAACAGACCCAAAGCCATGACAGGATACAAGTTTTGATTGTTGGGGGAGGGTCACCAAGGCAGCGTTGAGAGTGGGGAAAATGGTGTATTTCCCCAAAAGTTGGGGTGGGATGGGTTACATCCCTATGCCAACCTTCTTCCATAATCCCTCCCCTCCAGTGCAATGCGATTGAGATCTGAACGTTGTTCCCATTAGTTGAACACGCTTGCAAATCGATTCTTTTCAAAAGAACCACCAAACGATCTGTCTTCAAAAAGAACAATTCTTTTGCATTTGCCTCGCTTCTCCACGATTCCGACTGATCGCTGTCATGTCTGAAATCGTTTGCAGTGTGAACAAGGCACATATAAATCAATTAGCAAATCTGTTTAAATCATAGTGGGAACGAGCCCTATGATTCTAAGTCCAAACCATCTGGGAGACCAAATGATGAGAATCGCTGGAGTAGAGCTCTCCAGAAGAAAATGCTAGGCACGTCAGCTTAGGATGGAGCTATGATAAAGAAATATGAGACTAGTAGAATTGTGTGGTGCAGGTATACTTGTACTGGTGTATCAAGTAAAACTGACTTTGAAAGAGCCGATAAAAGGTAAATTCTTCTAACATGTTAACAGCTCTCTGTAAATGTCACGTCAAGTGTGATTTCATTAAAAAGGAGGTAAAGATGGATTTTAATCTTGTTATCAGCACTTCACTGTTGACAAGAATAAGATGAATATTCCTAATGAAGATTATTATTTTATTGGCTTTTGGAGGATGCAGCCAACAGCATTTTGCTGTATAAAGATGTTTGGCTTCTTAAGATTAAAACCAAATGTGGGATTGGAAGACTCTTCAAACTGAGTGAAATGAGTCAAGTTCTATCAAAAACAAATTCAATAAAATTGGATCAGTGTGGGAAAGGATAAAAATCTGTGAAGTTAAAACCAATGACTGCTAAAACATCATTGTGGTAATAGAACTGCCACCTGGTCCAGCATATCATTGCTTAGGGGAGATGCGTTGGGAGCTAACCAGGGCTGCAGATGCCCATCTGTTCTGATCTACCCTGTTGCCTTGGGAACTCTAGTGAACCTAATCTGAGGAGTGTCATTGGGAGGGAAAAGAATGAAGCTCCTAGCTACTACCTACTAGGGAGATGGGAGAAGGTGCAGTAGGGTGGGGAGTAGCGGAGCTTGAGAAAGTTCCATTTTGGAGCCATAGCTCCCAGAATCCCCCTGCCCCGAGGCCAGTGATCAGTTTCTGTTTCTAGGGTTTGGGAGTGTTTGGATGGATACTTTCAGACATTTCCACCAACCCATTTGGGCTGATTTCCCTCCCCTTTTTCAGAAAGACTTGGGCAGGATGACCAGATGTCCTCCTTTTCCAGGACATGCCCTACATTTCAAGCTTCTCTCCAGGAGGAATTCCAAAATGTCCTCCACGTTCAGCATGACAAAGAAGCATGAATTTACATTTATATCAGTGTTCTTAGCTTTTAATTTGGAATGTCCTACATTTTGCAATGCCTTGTCCTCCTTTGTGGTTATGACATCTGGCCACTCTGGACTTGGGAGACTTTTAGAGAGTCAGTGGGAGACCTGGGGCCATAAGAAAGGAGTCGGTCAAATGCAGCCCACAGGCCAGTTTCCCCCCCTGATAATACGGCAAAGGGGTGGGATGGAAGGAGATGTGAATGTAGACCTGGCTGTGAAGGGAAAGGATGTGGGAGCTGTCATAAGAGCACTTCTCCTGTGTGCTGTCCTTTGCCCTGCCCTGTTCTAGTCATTTCATCAGGTGACCTTGCCAGCAGAACAGCCTTGTTAACAGTGTTCCAACAGAATATTGGTCATGACCGTGACACAGCTGCCAAATCCTACAATCCCCAGCCACCCGGTCTTCAGAGCCACCACATCTTCACATCAGATTTTACCTTTATTTATTTTACCAAGTGATTTTAGGATTACAGTCCAAGTTTGATAGCAATGCTAGAACAGCCACAGAATGGAGTATGTTTGCATCACCCATCCCAACTTGGTGCTGTCCAGAAGTATTAGATTATGACTTTCCAGCCAGAATTCATAGTGCCAATTGCAGAAGGCAGCGTTGAGGTTAATATTTTACATCAGGGGTAGACAACCTTTTTGAGCCAGGGGCCGGGTTGCTGTCCCTCAGACAATTGGGGGGCCAAAGCACCAAAAATAAATAAATAAATAAATAAATAATTTTTTAAAAAAAAAAAAAATAAAAATTTAAAAAATATGCATGCACACCCTCTCAGCCCCAGAAAAGCCATGGCAAAACCCCTGTGAAGATTTTGCCAAAAAAAACCCCAAGAACAAGTAATAACAACAATAATCAATATTATCATGGCGGGGGGTGGCGGCGGCGGCGGCAGGACTGGCCTGGGGCCGGTCCAAAGGCCTCGGGGGGCCGCATCCGGCCCCCCCAGGCCTTAGGTTGCCTACCCCTGTTTTACATTGTGCAAATGATCCATCTGGAAGCCTGTGCAAACCCCATAGAAAGAAATATAGCTCCTGTTGATTTTAATGGTGTATTTAGATGCACTTCCAAACCAACTATGTCCTATGTATGTGTGCATATAAGAGCTTGAATGTTTCAAATGCTTACCTACCAGGCAGTTCCCAGAATAGTGTATTCAAGTAAAACACAACAGAGTAAATAACCAGTACAACATACATGTGTAAGACAAAAGTTCTATCAACTATCAGATCTGGTGGTATGTATGTTTTTCCTGAGTGGATACTATTCCTTCTCCATCATTCTTTATAAAGCCAATCTAATATTTACACTTTGTTCTATATCTGGCTACCTTTATTTCAAGGCATTAATAAAAGTGATGTAGAAAATTGCTGCATTCTTCAGTACATACGTTTGAATTGATACACATTTCTGAATAAAACATTTGCTTTTAAATAACTGAAAAAGCTTAACATATATTGTAGTGTTTCTGTCCTGTAAAATTTATCTATATGAAAAAAAACTCTGCACTCTAAAAAAAACCCTTCCATGAACTGTAAAAATCAGTGGTAGAATTCAAAGATGTAGCCATGTTAGTCTGTAGAATAGTCTGTAGAGAGATCTTATAGCACCTTTGAGATTAACTAAAGAAAGAAGTTGGCCGCATGAACTTTTGTAGACTAAGGTCTACTTCCTCAAAAGCATCTGAGGAAGTAGACTTAAGTCTGTGAAAGTTCATGCTGCCAACATCTTTCTTTAGTTAGTCTCAAAGGTGCTACAAGATCTCTCTGTAAAAATCAGATTCTGGGTATTTTCATTGGAAGAATGTTCTTCATCACTCACCTAGTGAAGTGTATTATCCACCCTCCTCAGCATTTTTATTTATTTGTTCTTTATCTTTATCTTTACAGATACTGGGAATAGTACTTCATACATCTAATGAAGTGGACTGTGGTCTAAAAGCTTATATCATAATGTAACTGTTATCCTTTGGCATTGGTTTTCAGTGTTTGACCCTTCAGATGTTTTGGACTTCAACTCCTAGAAGTCTCAACCAGCATGGCCAATTGCCAAGGATTCTGGGAAATGAAGCCTAAAGTATCTGGAAAACCAAAGGTCAAAAACTACTGTTTGTAGGCAAAAAAACTTCTTCTTTGAAAATAGGTACACATTTTTCACTGTGTTTATATGTCATGACAAGCCATGGTATGGTTTTTTGAAGTCTTATATTGTGATGTACATTGTTTGCCACCACAATCCAAACCAGTGGTTTGTTGCTGTGTTATGAAGTCTTGCTTGTGTTAACCATAGGTTGTGATGACATCCAGATCTGAATCTGTGGCTCATTTTTGGCCCCAGCTGTGAACCCTGGGACAGAAGCTGACAGACAGGGCAGGAGAGAAACAAATGAGAAACTGGAAGACAACTGTAGTTTGTTTGGTTGCCAGCAGTGCAGTTCTATGGCTTAAGCAACAAATCATGGTAGGCACAAACCATGGTATATGGTGGCATGCTAATGCACACATATATTTATGTTAAAAAATTCTAAGCCCAGGAGTTTGTTTTGACTATCAGACCTAATGGAGTTCCAAATGCTTCCACACAAAATTCCACAGGAATTCTGGAAAGAAGGGATGATTTACAGCCTATTAATTTAATAAGATTTTTTTTTTTTTAAAAGTGAACATATTGAAAGGGGTATATATATGGAGGGAAAGAAAGACATGACTGTGGTGTTCCCTCCCCACACACTATAGGAATCTTGTCAATGGGTTTACAGTTGTGAATTTTTAGGAACAATTTGAGCACAAGTAGAGCCAGCACATCTTAGATATAGTTGTGGAAATATTTATATCCTACCCTATATCCAAGGATTAAAAACATTTTAAAATGTGAATTTACAATCTAAAACATATTGAACTATCTCAGAAATTAAGCAAGTTAAATGACAATTAAAACCATGTGCACACACAACTGGATGAAATAATTATATCACAGGTTTTAATAAAAAGCCGTGTCTTAACTATGTGCCAAAATGAAGCCAATGTTGGTGCCATTTCCGCCCCTTTCCCACATCCTCCCACATTGCCCCCACTGTTACAAAGGAGTGCCCTCAGTCACGAGCACCGCTTACTTTTCTTTCTGTGGCAGCCCAATGGTTTTTTATCCCACCGCTGCCTCAATATGTGATGTACCAGACCACTTCTGTTTATATCTATGGGTTTACTCCCCAAACATGGTTTCTTTATTTCTTAGTAGCGTGGAAATTCAATCCAGGGGAAGGGGAGGGAAGGGAGAAATCAAAGGGGGGGGGGGGAACCCACAAAATTTCAAGAAAGACACTGGATGAAAACCCATGAATATGCAGGAACAAAAAAAAATGGGACAGTTGATGGTTTCTGATGTGCTCAACCTGTTTTGCTGATAAGGTTCAGCACTTTGGTTAGCTCCTTTAAAGTTTGGACTCAAACCTGGAGTGGATTTGCTTTCTCACTGGCATGGAAGCCACCACTGAAGAAGAGACAAGCCTGGTATCCCATGGCCTATGTTTTCTCACAGTCCACAAAGAAATGGGTTAGCTTGAATCAAAGTAAATGGAAGTATAGGAACAAAACTTTGCTGCATTTTCCTGGAAGGATATAAGATGGAGTGGTTCAATAGCTACAACCATGGAATGCCATAAACTATTATGTTACTCAGAAGCTTGATGAGTCAAGTACATGGTAAATTAGAAGACTGGCAAGTTGATACCTGGCTGCTTCCTTACTTGGGTCCTGCCCTGCTGTGATTGTTCTACATCCTGTGGCATCAGACATACTGCGCATGGGAGCTCATTACACCTCCCAATTTGGCGCCTCTGTGCTGTGTTTGTACAAGTCTCCAAAAGAGCAACTGCCAGAAATAAGGTGGGAAAAAGGAAAAGGAAATCAGTCAAAATAAAATAAAATATACACTACTTATATCCTGGGGCATTTCCTGACCCTAATTAATTTAAATGCTCCCCCATAGAAGAAATTTTGATTGGGCCAACCTGTTGACAAACAGAGCATGTCACTTTTGTTTTGTCATAATATAGTTCTTTTTTTTAAAAAAAAAAATACATTTTCTGACCCAATATGTTTTATTGATTGGGACAAAAATAAATAAATTCTCCAATAGGAAAAATTAGTAGATTTCTTGGGACAATGTTTTTGTTCCAGCCATTTTGTTTTGTTTGTGGGGCGGCGGACCCATCTATGTCAAGCTGAAATCTTTACACATTGTTTACAAATGTGCAGGTAACTATACTGTAGAACATTTACATCGTTGATTACTTCCATATGGATTCTGCCAGAGGATACAACTTTGGGAGACTAAAATTCTGTGTCCCATCCTAGTACATAAGGGTTAGTTTTTAAAAATAACATCAACAACAACAACACTGTCCTTAATTTGGAAATGAGAATTATGATTGAACTCATTTACCCTTCCTGGGTATGTACTTCATGTTTGCACTGACTACAAAGTCTCCAGTGGTGCCCTGGTTTGAACTATAATTTAAAGTCTATTAGAGCTCAGCAAATAGCTGCTGGTTAACTGAATGCCTGCAAGAAGCAAAAACAACAAACAAGAAGCAAAAACACATTGCTTAGACCATAGACCATATGTCTTAGAAATGGCCTGTCATCAAGATTTCAGCAAGACACACTATTCATTCATTTATTTCATTATTCGCCACCTATCTCCTAGACCCAAACCCAATAATAATTGTGAAATCGAAGACTTTCACGGCCAGCATCCATAGGTTTTTGTGGGTTTTTCGGGCTGTGAGGCTGTGTTCTAGAAGAATGTATTCCTGACGTTTCGCCTGCATCTGTGGCTGGCATCTTCAGAGAAATGCAGATGCAGGTGAAACATCAGGAATACATTCTTCTAGAATTAGATCATGGTCTCACAGCCTGAAAAACCCACAAAAACCAATAATATATTTTTTAAAAACAATTCAAGTCATTATATTAAAACAAATAAAATCATTTTAAAAGCATACCAAAGTTAAAAACATATGTCTATAATGTAACCTCCCAATAAGAAGCCTTCCTACAAATGATTACATATTAGAAGCCTGCTTAAAAAGAAAGGTCTTTGTGAATGGAGAGCAGGGAGGAAGCCAAGCTTCCCCTGGAAGGGAATTCCAGAGAATGGGAGCAGTCCCTGAGAAGCCTCTTTCTCATCCCATCAAGCAAGCCTGTGATGGTGGTGGGACAGAGAGAAAGCCCTCCTCTATAGACATTAAGATTCTTACATTAAATAATGTTAACTGGTTGTCAACAGGTTGGTCTAAACATTAAATGGTTTTTTCAAAAATAGGCAGGGATTGGACTAATAGGACAACAGTGATTTATACATAGAATCATAGAGTTGGAAAGGATCCTAAGAGCCACCCCCTGCCTGTGTAAGCATCCACAGCTAAACCATCCCTGAGAGATGGTCATCACACTCCTGTTTAAAAGCCTCCAATGAAGGTGAGCCTACTAATAATGTTGAGAGGTTTTTCATAAGTTATAATTGAAATCTCCTTTCCTGTAATTTGAATTTGGCTTGGGTCCTATTTTTCTGGGGCAGCTGTAAACTACCTTGCTTCATCTTGCATTTCAGATTTATTCAGATATTTAAAGATGGCTCTTGTATTACCACTTGGTTTTCTCTTCTTCAGGCTAAGCATACCAAAATCCCTAAAATATTCCTCATGGGGCGTGGTTTTCAGACCCTTTATCATCTTGTGCTTTTGACATATTCCACCTTGTCAATATCCTTCTTAAAGTGAGGCGTCCAAAGTTTTATTTCACACTTGCATGTTTTTTTATAGACACAAAATGAAATCAGGAATTTCTCACACCCATCCCAATTCCTGTTTGTGATAGAGAACATGGAAGTGTGACTACAGTATTAAACTGAAAGCAGAAACAAAGAAATTAATGACAAAAAACATCATTCTTGACAAATAGGTTTTGTTTTTGTTTTTGTTTTTAGCTGTGACTTGTGTTTCCTACTCCTTTTATTTTCAAGTTGCAATAGCAGCTGTAGCGATTCATCAAAGTTCTTGTTTAGTTGTTATTTTATGTGTTGTACAGTAGTGATACTTTCTATTACATGGGGAATTAAAACGTAATTTGCATGTAGCTATAACATTTATATTCCATTTTTAACATGCAAAAGAGCCTTTTTGTTCCCTCCACAGTTAAGACCACATAATAAATCTTGGGACTTTGTAGTTCATAAGAACAACTAACGTTTTGAAGTCTGTAATCTGGTTAAGTCATTTTGGCACATCTTTCCTTATTTTGGCAGATATATGACACACATAATAGCAGTAGGAACAAACTGGTCTGTCTTCACAAAATATTAAATGGCAATTTTCAGGAAGGATAGCAAGGGATATGTAACTGAAATATGACGGCATTGCATTTAATATCTACCACCCATGGAAAGCACAGTTATACCATATGTTAATAATATCGCTCACTGATAGTGAAAGAGAAGTTTACATGACAGAAACACTAGGACAAAATCCAACATCCAGCACTAATGGAAACCTTCTTCTTGGGCCTTTCTAAGCCCTCCAGAACTAGTTTTGTAGAATCTCTATGGCTGCAATGTGTGTGTGTGTATGTGTGTATATAAAATAACACTCCATCTTCATCTTATGCTGGAATCCCCTCCTGTATGTGTGGAAATCCGTCACTGGATATACACCTTGAGCAGTAGCAGATTTCTCTAATGCTTTTCAAATAGCTAACTATATATCCTGATGTAGACCTATAATGGCTTAACAACCATTCTATCTTTTCTTTCTAGGGAACTCTGGAAACTGTGGTTGAGAACATAAGAACAGCCATGCCAGATCATACCAAGTTCAGCTTTCTTTTCAGATAGGGCCAGCCTGGTTCATTTCATTTATTAATCAATAGATTTGTATGTCACCCCACAACTAGAGATGAGAGCCAGCATGGTATAGTCATTTTCATGTTACACTAGGACTGTGGGAGACTAGGGTTCAAATCCCCACTCAGCTATGGAAACCCACTGGATGACCTTGGGCAAGTCGCACTCTCTCCGACAAAGAAGAAAGCAATGGCAAACATTGCCTGAATAAATCTTGCTAGGAAAACCCTGTTATAGGGTCACCTTTGGCTTCCCCTAGGTTGGAAGTTATTTGAAGGTACAAAACAAAAGTATAACTAGATGGGATGTGTATGTATGTGTGCAAACAATTTTAAAAAGCTAACTTATAAAACAATGTAAGCAAAATTAAGAGAATAAAATTAGTTCCCATAGCAAACACATAAGCAGGGGCCTGTCTACATTTGGGGGGAAAGTCCAAATGGACTCCCCATCTGTACTGCCCTGCACCCATCCTAGAGCCATCCTATACTCGTTTTATCTGCAGCAGTTGTCTACACTGCTGTTGCTGTGGTTCACCATCAGCTCCTGCCACCGCTGTCTTTCCCACAGCTCCCAGAGCCAGGACAGTTCACTGCTGGGCAGAGACTGCCATTTACCTTCCCTCCCCCAAACAACATTAAAATAAAGATTTTTCCCCCCTGCTTGTGAGGTTCCCAATGCCTTGTTATAACCTCACAGCACACTGCCAGGAACAGTGCCAAGAAGGAAAAAACATTCTTGGTGAGGAACTGGTTTTTTCCCCTCCTCAACACCAATCCTGACAGTGAGTTTTGAAGTCATAATGAGATGCCAGGTGCATCAGAAGCAGAAAAAAAATAAATCTTAATTTTAATCTCATTCCAGGTGGGGAAGGTAAATGCCCCTACCAGACAGCAATCTGTCCTGGCTGTGGGAACTAACGACAACAATGGGAGCTGAATGAAAATGGCAGTGCCTGCCAGGTGGACTGTCCTGTCCCCCACTCCATCCAGCATAAATCAGTTTGGACACATGCAGGGGGCACTGGGTTTCCTGCAGCAAATTCTGAATTTTTCAGATCTGCATTAAGGCATTTTTACTCTGAGTTTGCTGCTGATTGGGCCCTGCATCATGTGTCCTGATTGTGCTAGATTTGGGAAAAATGCCATGCATCATGTGTCCTGATTGGCACAGATTTGGGGGGAATTGGGTTTTTTCCTTCATGTAGACAAACAACAGGACAGGAGGACAACAGCATCCTCCCACTCCCTTTCCCAGGACATTGCTAGGGAGGTAATTTTTGGACCTCGGGTTATTTTTCTGTTTTTAAGGGTTAGGGTATATCTTTCCCCAGTCTCATGGGATGGATTAGAATTGGTGCTAGGGAAGATGGGAGCTATCGTCCAACCTGGTTGTCAGGTTGTAGAAGTGTTCTTTATACTGGACACTGAACAGAGATTATTAGTTCTTAGATTATAAGAAATGCATTGCAAATTTCTAAAACATTATGAGACCCTCTACCTGAACTGACTAAAATATTTGCTTTAATAAATAATCTTTTACTATATGTAGTTGTAAAGGAAACTATACATCTTATTTTAGAATTCCATGTTACCAACACTTTGGCATACCTGAAAGATACTGGAGCCATTTGTTTTGTTCTTCTGTGTGCTTTCAAATTGCCTGTCAATTACAAAAAGAAAAATTAAAAGGAGTAAAAACACTAGGTGGCACCAGATGCCCTTCTCTTCCCTTTAGTTTTAACCTTTTCATGCATACAGGAGATGTAAAGATTTCATTCCAAAAGGCAGTTTTCACACATGACAGTAAATAACTTCTTTGAGCCTTGCTTGCATTTTGTGTGCCATGTGTGAATGTTAATAATGTTGGTCAAAAATAGAAAGGAGATGTTTAGAAATCAAATATAGATTCTAATGGATTTGAATTACAATCTGATTTAATCCTCACACATGAAAACATTAGAATCTGGGTGTCTTCAACATCAATGTCACAAAGTAGTGTGCAAGCTTTTGAGTTCTCTGGACTTCTTCAGGCTGCTTGTTGAACAAAGTGGAATGGAAGCAGGGAACTGTAGCATTTGATCTATCTTTAACTGGAAACATTTGAAGATTGCAGACTGAACTAGACTTCATTAGATTGCACTCTACTTAGTGCTGCACAGATTTCAATTTGCAACTAAGATTCTGAGGCAAAAAAAAGCAAATAGTAGCTAACATTCAGTATATTTCCAAGTTTAAAACTGAGCAGCTACTTGAATCTAGGAGTGCCTGTTAATATGCACTGTAATACAGTATTCTACAACTGTAGTTTTGCCTTTATCTCTCTCTGCTTTCAGTAGCATGCAGTTTTAAGACCTTTCATATTGATTTGACTTGTGCTTTTTTGTAAAAGTTATGCCACAGATTTAGAAAATGTTGTCACAATTATGCTAAAGGTAAATTGCATCCAGGCACCAGTGTCATCTTGCGTGATAAAGGCATTTGATTTGGGAGCAATGCTAGTTTTGTTGGATTTTTAATAGGTGACCACCAAGGAGTGATTATTAATCTGCCAGTGTACTGACTAAGGAGCCAATAACCTACCAGATAAATGTCCAGTCCAACATCTTAAGATATTGAAGAGTGCAAATTCCAGATATTTTTTTTAAAAAAAACCATAAGTAATATACAGAGGAAGTTACATCCACAGTAGAGACACTGCTTCATTTGAAGTTGTAAAACAGTAGTAAAGCTCAACCATCCCAGCTTACTCATTTCAAAGAGAAAGTAATTATTCCCTTCAAGTTTCTCAATTGCATAAATGCCAATATTTAAATAATGTCAAATTCTTATGACTATTGGTTCATTTAAGCAAAGATTAGATATGACCACTTATTCTAGAATGGACACCTCCTCACTGTTATCTATTGTTGCAAGGATTACAATAACTAGATTGGAGCACATTTGCTATGTATGCTTAGTTTACCCAAGCGTGGTTATCACTTGTGCTTTTCTAAGATACGTCATTAATTCACTTTCCCTGTTCTATCTATCTGGACTATCTTGGATCCATCTCATCTTGTCAGCACATAAAAACATCATATACTTTGCAAAATTCCTTACTCTTCAGCAAAGAAACAGATCAGCAAAATAGTGACTTCCCTGTTGGAGGAAAGCAATTGGTCTGTATTCTGAGGAGAAATGGCTTTCACACCTGGTATATTCTGAAGAGTTTACAAGGCAACTGCTAAGATAAGCGGCAGCACCTCACTGCCAGCAGAGAAGTTAACATCCAGTTGAATTGAGGGAATAGAAGGACCCACACAAGGCTAATGCCCTCCCCCAGTATAAACCTTTTACTGAAATCACTCCCAGTTTCTGGGGGCCAAAATTCTCCCATCTTAATTTAAGTTTAAGCATTCATATGTGAAAACTTACAGTTCATTGCTACTATGCTGTACTGGCATTATCCAAGATTCATAGATAAAATATCTTTATTCTATAAACATATGACCAGCACCAGTTCACTTTCTAATGCTAATTTACTTTGCAAACAAATATAAAACCTAATTCTCAAAGTGTGTATGCTAAGAAACAACCTAACTTTATATAATTATCCAAGTTTGTTTCATTAGCTAGCAAAAGTGATATGTTTATAGCTGTCATCTCATAAATATTCTGTCTATACTACAGGATGGAATTGGCAATAACATTTTATATTATGTCTATTCTCTCCTGAGTGTACTTTGAGGGAGAAAAATAGTACTTTGGTGGTTTTGATGTGCTTTTTGGAAGCACTTGGTGCTTCCTCTTCCCCTCAAGTTCCCTCATAATTGCCTGAAACTTGGCTCCTAACACCAGTTTGTAAATGGATGAAAACATCATGTACTTGCTTGATTTATTGCTTAATATGGACAATGAGATAAAATCTACATTTGCAGATTTACAACATGAACTTTCTGCAATATTTTTATTACATTTTTTAGTTAAGTATTTTCAGGACATGCTGGTATTATAAATTCAGAATACCAATTACGATTAATGAGTGCATCACTATATTTTTGCATGAAATGTCACCTGAAGTTGATCAGAGATTTGACAAAATAACCCTTACGGCCCTAGCCTTCAAAATATGATGCCACTCAGAGACGGTTTGAAGAAGGCAGAGAAATGTTTTAGATATTATCTGCAGCTGTAATGGGGCAGAGGATCAGAAAAAGAGAGTTGTAGTTCACTGAAGAAGCATTTTGGAGTACAAAGGCCTTATCTGGGAATTTGATTTAGGATTTGTAGATATGCTGCCTGCTGTAGGAGTGCTCATTCACTTGTATACCTGGGAGGGTTGTAAATAAAGCAATTATTAGGATGTCTTTCAATCTAGATGATGAGCAAATAGTAAAAGACTTCTCATACCTTGAATCAATCACTGATCAGAATGGAGATTGCAGTCAAAAAATCAGAAGGCTAGGACTGGGAAGGGCATCTGTGAAAGAACCAGACAAGATCATTAAGTGCGAAGATATATTAGAACTGAATACTAAAGTCAGAATTGTTCAAGACACAGTATTCCCCATCACCATGTATGGATAGATAGCTGGACAGTGAAGCAGCTTCATTTATATACCGCTTCACATCGCGCTATGGGATGTCTAAGCGGTTTACAACTGTGAGCTGATTGCCCCCCAACAAGCTGGGTACTCATTTTAGTGATCTCGGAAGGATGCAGGCCTGAGTCGAGACTCAGCCCTGGCTGGTATTGAACTCGCAACCTTGTGGTCTATGAGTGAGTGGCTGCAGTATAGGCATTTAACCACTGCACCAGCAGGGCTGAAGAAAGCTGATATAAAGAAAATCAATGCATTTGACAAGTGGTGCTGGAGAAGAGTGCTGAAGATACTGTGGATGGCCAAAAAGAACAGATCAAACCTTACCTCTTCCTGGAAGCCATGATGAGTAAATGGGGTTGTTGTACTTCAGCCACATTAGGAGAAGGCACGTCTCACTAAAAGAGACAATAATGCTAAGAAAGGTGGAGGGCAGTAGGAAAAGAGGAAGATAGATGGATAGACTCAATTAGAGAGGCATTTTGGATAAGGGCGACTTCACCTGTATGAATTTACACAATACAAAGTAAAGAGCAGAAGAGGAAGAGACAGTATTTATCACTGCTACTGAGGGAATTCTGGAGTAAGGGGCTAAGCAGATGGCTAATTGGGCCGTCTTGGGGGCAGGGAAGGGGAGGGGCAGCCGCACAATCGGTGCCCCAACCCCTTCCCCAGGTCGTCCTCGGAGCAGCTGGCCCTCCGCACGGCCGGCGCTCCAAGGAGGACCTCCCGCCACAGCATTTGCACACGCTGCGGCGGAAGAGTCGCCGAAGGTGTGCTGCAGCCTTTTGCGGCGCACCTTCAGCGACTGGTGAAAGGAGTGCCAATTTAGCGCTCCTTTCAGGGGCGGCGAAGCTGTGCCGCTAGACCGAGGCATGGGGATGCCTCGGTCCATTCACTATCCCACAACACTTGGTTTTGTTAAGCCCTTTGTCATTAATGGGAATCCCTCCAATTATCAGAACCTTCTCCCCAGATAAAAAGGGTTAAATGTGGGAGGAGGTACAGTTACATTTTAATGAGGGTCTACATCACACAGGTGGTGAGATGGCAACTGTCCAATGTGATGAGCCACTGGGGAGAAGAGAGAACCATCGAGATGGGACTGAGGGGAGGTTTGAAAAGGCCTAGAAAGCAGCAAGGCTTTGGCCTATCCATAGATCTGCCTCACCCAGATTGGTCCCTGGGCTGCAGAGGGCATAGGCAGTTGTTCACACACTTGTCCACGCTTTGACCCAGACTCACAACTGGCACACACTCCTTACCTATTGCTTTCACTCCTCCATCACCACATCTGATGTGGAAATGGGGCACCTGGCCTCATAGGTGTAGCCAGGCACCTCTTTTCCAGATCAGACATGGTGATGGTGGTGGCCAACAAGATAAGGGACCAGGGTAGGCAGTGTAAACAGCCAGGTTTTGCTGTGGAGTTTCTAGGAAACTCTGTGCAAAAGCAGGGGTATTTTACCCTGGGTAAAGCTTGCTCACCCTGGGATTGGGCTGGATCCTCTGGATCCACATCTGGTCTGGCAGGACCAATCCTGCCCTGGGAGTTTTGGCCTGCTTCGTCTGGATTTGAAGACGTATGGCTGGTGAAAACCCGAGCCTTTTGGCTCATGAGGACAACCCCTGAGTCAAAGCAGCAAAGCCAGCAACATGAAGCAAAAATTCATGCCTAGAATCAAAAAGACCAACTGTTTTATAAGGGTCCAGTACAGAACCTGGCTAGTCCTGGGGAAATTATTTTTCTTTTACTACTGTTTCCAGATTCCTGCAGCCAGCATGGGCAAGAGCTCTGGTAGCTGGGTGATGGAGCTTTTCTGTACTCTGGAGCCTTTGTGAGTGAAAGTGAGAGCTTTGCATTATCAGCAACTGCAACAGATTAGTGAAAGGATGCCAGTTCATGATTCTCCCATGCCCTGACGTTTCCAGGCCAAAATCTGAGTGTTAGGAACAGTCCTTGGTATCAAGTACAGGACACAGTTGCTCACAGTTTGTTATTCAAACACACAGAGACACAAAACATTTTTGTTTTTCTGTTTGGAAGTTAAAGTAGAAATCTTAATGAAAGGGGCTGTTCCCAGATCAAGGTGAAACTGAGAGGATTGTTCCTTCTCACTTACTTAGGGAGATGGGATAAGGAATTTAATCTAGCCTGATTGCTTCTAGCCAGAAGGTGGATGAAGCAGAGGGAAAGGAGTGAACCCAGGCACCACAATGACAGAGAGAGAAGGAGGATGGTAATTAAAGTAATTAAACAGACCCCTGGAATCTTAGAATCTATATAGAGTTGGAAGAGACCACAAGGACCATGCAGTCCAACCCCTGCCATGCAGGAATACAATCAAAGTATACACACACCCAAAAGATGGCCATCCAGCCTTTATATAAAAACCTCCAAAAGAAGCAGACTCCACCACACTCCAAAGCAGCATATCCCACTGTCAAACAGTTCTTACTGTCGGGAAGTTCTTTCTAAAGTTTTTGTGGAATCTCTTTTCTTGTAATTTGAATCCACTGCTATGTATCCTAGTCTTTGGAGCAGCAGAAAACATCCTTTCAAATATTTAAATATGTCTGTCATGTCACCTGTTAACCTTCTCTTCTCCAGGCTAAACATACTCAGCTCCCAAAGCTGCTTCTCATAGGGCATGGTTTATTTTGGTTGCCCTCCTCTGGATATGCTCCAGTTTATCAACATCCTTTCTGAACTGTGGTGCCCAGACAGTATTCCAAGAATAGAGTGGTACTATTGCTCCCCTCAGTCTACACACACTGTCCTCCCATTGATGCAGCCTAGAATCACAATAGCTTTTTTTAGTTGATGCATCACACTGTTGACTTATGCTCAGGTTATGATCTACTAAGATTCACAGATTCCTTTCACATGTACTGTTGTCAAACCAAGTGTCACCCTCCTATATCTGCATTTCATTTTTTTCCCTGCCTAAATATAGTAACTTTCATTTTTCCCTGTTGAAATTCATTTTGTTAGTTTTGGAGAGTCTTTGAATGTTCTAGCAACAAATGAACCTGTGCAAATTCTAGCAAGCTGCTGCTCTACTAGCTG
Source organism: Phrynosoma blainvillii (assembly GCA_026167975.1). NCBI lineage: Eukaryota > Metazoa > Chordata > Lepidosauria > Squamata > Phrynosomatidae > Phrynosoma > Phrynosoma blainvillii. The sequence continues at coordinate 72,374,765 of JANUYF010000001.1, forward strand.
AGCTGGATATTTCCTGTTGCCCAAATATGAGTCCACCAAACTGGAGAATTTGCACCCTCATCTCTCACCTGGAGATGAACTGTGAAAGGTGGAGGCTCAGGCCTAGTCTCTGAGATCTGGCATCTCTAATGGCTAATGATATAAAATTGTAGATGTAGAGTACCCAGACTGGAGTGGCTGTAGATTAGTAGATGACCGGATGATGGGCTTGAGCTATGGAAATATACATTGAGTGGCAGAGAACGAGGAAGCTTTGACTATCTATAAGCCTGACAGAAGCAGAAGACATAGGAACATTGCAGGAACTAGCAACAGCATGAATGCAAATGAAATGCAGCAAAGAGAAAACAAGCTACAGCATGGATACGAAGAACTGTTGATAGATTTCTTCACCCTGTGAGCACCCATGGAAGAAAAGAGTCTGTAGAAAAAGCTGGAAGGGAAATTGTAGAAAAAGCTGCCAGAAGAACAGCAATTGCTATGAAAATTGTTTGAAGATAATCTTCAGAAGCCTTGCATCACAGGCCTGCTACAATTATCAATATGACTGGTCATTGGTAGAGATGGGGCCTTCTCTGTGTTGACCCCTGCTTGTAGAATTTCCTCCCAAGAGAGATAAGGCTGGTTCCATCTATGGCTACATTTCATAGTCTGTTTTTTTTAAATAAATAATCTGTTCTCCAAGACTTATAATTGAATTTTTTTGTGATATTTGCTGCTGATGGAAGAGACTGCAAAACTAGAGTTGTTCTGCTGTTTCTCAATAGGAGGCATAAGCTTTTAAAGTTCACTAGAAATTTAACTTTACAAAGGATTGTGACTGCTGATGTTTTGTGGATAAGTGATTCAGGTTTAGCAAGGGGAAATGTCTGTTGGCCTGTTGACTGTCTTTTTTTAAAGGGAACAAGTAAATGTGTTTTACTGTAACAATGACACTCAGTAGAATCCAAACCTATTTGCTTTACCATGTTAGTGACAAGCAAAACCTTTAAGATTTTACAAAGTACCAGGAATGGATAAAGTGTCTGGATTGAGAAACTCCAACTGTTGTCTGTAAGCAACGAAGAAGAAGAAGAAGAAGAAGAAGAAGAAGAAGAAGAAGAAGAAGAAGAAGAAGAAGAAGATTTGGCAGGATTGTGGTTTGTATGAACATTGCCTTCTTTTATTGCAAATTGAGGTTTGAGTGGGAATTTTTCTGAGTCAGTAAAAATTTGGTTCAGGGAGATTTCTTTTTCTTTCACCATGTGGTTTTCATCATTGGGGTTTTCATGGTCTATATCAATTTGTTCATTTACTGTCTTTCACTAGATGTGAGTGATGTGATGAAACAGCACATTCTTTTAACCAAAGGGAGGGGTATAATGTAATAGCCCAAGTTTGGAAAAGTTACTCTTTTGAACAACAACTCTTTTGAACAACAGCCAGTGTGGCTAATTCTTCTGTTTCTGGTAATGGGTTTCCTATCAGATTTTTCTGAGTAAGGTATGGGTTGCAAGGAGGCCTGTGGCTAGTCTGGGATAGTCTGGTGGTGAATCTTCCTTGCAGCTAAGAAGGCTAGGTGATGCTCACAAAAGATGACTGTCCTGGATCTTCATTTGCAACTCCCACCCCCATTTTAAGATGGCTAAGTATGTGTGTAGCATGTGTGAGAAGAACAACAACAGACTGTAGTTTTGAGAAACAGAGATAGACACACAGAGTTGATTGTGGGCTCTATAAGCATCTTAAAGTGCTGGCTGTTTCCTTAGACACTTGAAGTGGGAGCAGAAGCTCGTGGTTATTTGTTGGAGTTTTTAGAAGTACTTTTGCTCATGTTCAGCCTGTATATTTACAAATGAGCACATTTTGTGATATGCCAATAACCCACCATCCCATAACCTTTGATAGGAAAACAAACCAAGGCAATTGCAGGCCTCTACTCAGTGCCCTAACAACTGGGATGCACATAATGCCCTGATGAGATATATATGGAGCTCTGTGGTGGTGGACAGTTGCTTATTCCTATTTAGACAATCTTCCAGGCATTTTGTTCTATAATCCAATTTGTTCTTTTCTTGGCAGCCTACTTAGGGCCTTTACAGACTGCCAGAAACAATGCAGTTTGAGGCCACTTTAACTGTCCTGGCTCAGTGCTAGGGAATCATGGGAATTGTATTTTTTCTGAGACATTGAGCCTTCTTTGTCAGAGAGCTCTGGTGCCACAATAAACTACAGTTCCCATGATTCCTTAGCACTGAGCCAGGACAGTTAAAGTGGCCTCAAGCTGCATTATTTCTGGCAGTCTGTAAAGGCCCTTAGTCACTGTTGTTCTGGCAGAGACCCTGCTCCCTTTGGTTCAGGAACTGATCATTTTCCTTTTGAAAGGCTGCCAAATTGTTTGCCTTGTTAAATCTGATGTTTTCTTCTCTGCTGCATAAAATGTTAGTACAGCTTTTTGATATCCTGATGTTGGTACAGTGCCATCCCCTCTGTAAGATCACACACTTGAAACAGTTAATGGAGCCACATTCAAGTGATCTCTTTACCTGTGCCTTAGCATGATACTGGCCTATTTTTGACTTCCTGTCTTTAAAGGCAAAATGTTATTTATGATTGTGTTCATACCAGAAAACCCATCTACCTCACTTGTTTTACACCAGTAGCAGAGATATTCAGTTTCAGAATCAATGGAAATACATTTCCCTATGTTCCACCCACACCACTGTGCTCTCTCTCTCTCTTTCTCCCCTCTTCTGTTTCACTTAGGGCCTTTGCAGACTGCCAGAAATAGTGCAAATTGAGACCACTTTAACTGCCCTGACTCAGTGCTAGGGAATCATGGGAACTGTAGTTTATTGTGGCACCAGAGCTCTCTGACAGAGAAGGCTCAATGTCTCAGAAAAAAATGCAATTCCCATGATTCCCTAGTACTGAGCCAGGGCAGTTAAAGTGGACTCAATTTGCAATATTTCTAGCAGTCTGCAAAGGCCCTAACTCTTCATTCATTTTTTTTCTTTCTTGCTGCTCTTTCTCTTCTCTCAGGTGCTTGTAAATAAAATTAATAATTTGCATTGGTTACCTTGAAGATATTTAGTTAAAAATGGGATGACATTAATAGTGAGGTGAGATGTGGCAAAAGCAGTCAGGATATAATGCAAAGACAATACAATATCAATATGATTTCAGGGAAAACATATCAGTATAACAATAATCCAAGTTCATGTTCCATCTACAGGGGCAGAAAAGGAAGAAGTTGAATGATTCTGAGCTGGCATCCAGGACAAAATTGATCACACACCCTAAACAAGACATTGGTGACTGGAAGGCAAAAGTAGGAAAAAGAGCAAAAAAATGTTGGAGAATTTGGCTTAGGGTCAAGAAGTGAAGCAGGAGAGCAACTTACCAAATTTCATGGGTCCAACAGTTTGCTTATTGCAAATAGATTCTTCACACAACCAAATAGATGGATCTATACATGGATGTCACTGGATGGCCAATACAGAAATCAAATAGATTACATAATTGGAAGCAGGAGATGAAGAAGCTGCATTATTTCTTCAAAACCAAGACCAGGAACAGATTGTGGCACAGACTATGAATTGCTAATATCAAAAAATAGAATAAAGATAAAGAAGTACACTAAATCAGTCACTGTGCAAAAATCTGCAGAACATAGCTGTAGAATTTAAAAGCTATGTAAGGAACAAATTTATGCTACTAAACCTAATTGACCAAAATCAGAAGAATTCTGGAGTGGAAGCAAAGACATTAACAGGCAAAAGAAAAGAAAAGAAAAAAGGACTCTGTCTGTAGCAAGAATGAAAGACAAGTCTCTTTGGATGACTGATGAACTCAAACAGTTACAGACTGACAAGAAACAAATGTAAAAGACTGACAGAAACAGAATCAGAATCCTGAATGCCAGTGTTCAGCAACAAAGAAAACTATTATAACAATCGGTGCAAAGAAATAGAACAAAAAACAAAAGAAGTAAAATAAAAGATATTATCTATAAATCCAAGGAAGCAAAGGGATGAGTAAGGATGTCATATGATCAATAGGAGAACACATTATATGATCTGGACAAAATTAAAAGATGATGGAAGCAATACACTGAAGAACTATATTAAAAAGATGAAAGAATGATAGAATATTTCAAGGAGGAACCTTGTGATGATGAACCACAATTTTAGGAAAGGAAGCTCTGAAAGCATTTGGAAGAAATAAATCACCAGGACCAGATGGCATACCAAGAGAACCATTCCAAACTGCGGAGCTGGAATCCATCCAAATTCTAAAAACAAAAACAAAACAAAAACAAAAACCTGCCAACAAATACTGAAACCAAAACAATGACCAGCAGACTACAAATTCTCAATATATGTTCTAGTCCCTGAAAAAAAGGGACACCAGGGTCTGAAGTAACCAGGCCATTGCATTAATTTGCCATGAAGGCAAAGTGATGCTCAAGATTTGGAATGACAAAAGTCAGGCATCCAAGTTGGCTTTATAAAAGGAAGAGGCATTAGAGATCATATTGTAAACATATGTTGGCTAATGGAATGCATCAAATAATTTCAGAAGACAATCAAATGATGCCTTATAGATTATACTAAAGCCTTTGAATGTATAGGTTATCAAAAACTAGGGATCACTTTAAAATAAATCACTGTACCACAATATCTGATTTTCCTGATTAATAAGCTATACTTGGGTCAAGAACCTACTATCGGGATAGAATATGGACAATATCAGAATGGAATATGGTTTTCAATCAGCAAGGGGGACAGAAAATTGGTGTATATGTTTTATGCCCAAAATATATACAGAAATTTAAATTACATTTGGAACAAAGAGATGTGAAAATGTTAGGAAAGAGAATCAAACATGTAAGATATGTAGATGGCCCCATATTACTAGCAGAAATAACAAAGACTTGGAATTGGTGCTAATAAAAATTAAGGAAGGTTACAGCTAACTATTAAGAAAGCAAAAATAATGGCCACAGATTATTTACAAGCTTAAGAACAGATGAAGACATGGATGTTGAAGACACTTAAGGATGTTCTACACTTTGGCTCAGTCATAAATGATAATGAAGGCTATATTCAAGAAGTCAGAAGAAGACTAGGACTTGGAGGGGTAGCTGTGAAGCTATACAGATACATGATTAAATACCAGAATCAGAATAATATGTATCATAGTATTTCCAGTTGAGAAAACTGGACAGTGAAGAAAGCTGACAGCATAAGAATCAACTTATTTGAAATGTGGTCTGGATAAGAATTATATAGACACCATACACTGCCAAAAAGAACAATAAATGAGTTCTAGAGCAAATCAAGTCAGAACTTTCATTAGAAACCTTAATGGCTAAACTGAGTCTATCATACTTTGGATACATCATGAATTGATATGACTCACTGGAAAAGAAAATGGAGGGCAGTAGGATAAGAGGAATACCTCAATACAAATGGATTGACTCAATCAAGAGAGCCACAGCCCTAAGTGCAAAACCTGAGCAGGACTGTGGATGACTGGGGCTCTTGGAGATCTCTCATATATAGGATTGCCATTAAGTCAAAGCTGGCTTGATGACAAATAAACCTTGAAGATCTGTGACTGCATCAATGCAAATAATTCCTCCTGACAGATCACAACTATTTCACTGGGGTCAAGAGCTCAGTGTTAACAGATGGTTTGGTATATACAACCCAACCTGGCCTACTCCATATGTGTTGGACCGAATGTGGGGTTATGAGAGTTGTAATCCAATGGTTCTGGGTGGTGTCAGGTTGGGGGATAATGATGCAAACCTTCCAGTGCTACTGTATATAAGCTGGTTATACAGAAGATCTTTGCCAAATAAGTATAGGTATCTGTGCAACATCATGTTCCAAGCTCCAGAGATGCCTCCCCGCCATTTCAGGGTGAGGCCCATAGGCCATCCCTGCTGTGCAATCTGTCCAAATGTGTATATGGGTTCCCACTGACCGCTATCAGCTGTTTTGCTATTGATAGGTGATACATGCTTATTAGAGACACGTACATCATCAAACACATATGCTACCTCTATCTTGTTAGTAGAAGTGAAGGTGAAGCAGGTAAAAGTCTACAGTAAATGTTAATATGACATGAAGTCATAACAAAGTAATAATGTTTTGCCTGAGATGAAAATGGGGATTCCTGGCAGCCTGCTAGGACAATCAGGAACATTGCTTCTGCTGTAATTAGAACAGTTATAGTGTTCTTATCATTATGTTGTATTCCTATAATGTTGTTACAGAATAACTGTAATAATTAGTATTCCAGATGTTTGATATTGTGTGTATGTATGTGTATTTTTCTTTACCGCAGGACATTCATTTATTCATTCCTTACAAGAGGAAGACCCTTTCCATTGAAGATGCTGTATCTTGGTGTGCTGTTCTGTACCTATAACGGTTTCCTTCAAGGTTACTACATGATTTACTGTGCTGAATACCCTGATGACTGGTGCAGCAACCTAAGATTTACATCAGGTAATTATAGTTGTGTGATGTCAAACATCTAGCCATTTTGAGCTCTGCCAAAAGTGTCAGATCTGAGTGCATAATCACAATGGGGTGGTACAGTATTTGTTTAAATGTCAAGGCTATAAAACAAGAGTTTGAATAACAAAAAAAATTTATTTTTTTTGCAAAAGCTCTTAAACATTATAATCCCCAAAGAATTTTGTTTATACTGGAACATACTGAAATAAAATATGTAAAAACACCTGTAGAAGATAAAATATATGCATTTGTATTGATAAAGTCCAACCATTAGAGGGAGTTATTTGTGCATTTCAAACAAGCAGTTATTGAAGAAGCTGCTTCCAGCAGCAGCTTCTTTTTTTATTAATAATTTTTATTATATATATTAAAACAAAAATAACAAACAAGACAAAACAACATTAATACATACATAACTAAATACAAAAAAAAACTACACAAGCCTTATTGACAATACAAACATTAACTCAGCTAAAAACAAAACACTGAGTACAAATATATAAAAGACTTCCTTATACTAACAACTGATATCGCTTAATAGAACTATATATTTCCTCTAGCAATACTGGTTTACTTTTCTATACTATGTTGCCTATACTTTTATTATATCTGTTTCATTATCTTACATATTATATGTAAAAAAATTGCTATATAAATATAAATATTCCTATTTCTAAATGCCTTCATCGTGAAAAATGTATAATACAGTTCCTATTGTGATGGATTACATATTCTAGTCAGCTTCACATTTCCAATATCTGTTGTATATTTATATGTTTTCCAATCCTTTCACCCAAAGTTCACCCCATTTTTGTTTAATATATTTAATAAACGGATTCCATACCTTATTAAAAAAAAATTAACAGTTTTTTTTTGTAACAATTGTGTAAGTTTATCATTCTCCATTAAATCATAAACTTTCCAAACCCAATCATCAATATCAGGGATTAAATTTTATTCCATTTTTTGGCATATATCAGTCTAGCTGCAGCTGTCATATAGAATATAAATCTCCCATATTTTTTTTTGTAATCTGTCCTCTTCATTTACATTTAGTAGATATCTTGCCGGATCCTTCTTTATCGATTGTCCTAATATTAACTCACATTCTTTATGTATCATATTCCAAAACTTTTTAGCCTGACAGTTATGATTTAAAAGAAAATACATACAAAATGTTATATAGGTGGCATCTGACCCCCTTCAAATTGGCAAAGATTTATAAATTAAAGGATAATAAATGCTGGAAGTGTGGGAAAGATGTGGGGACATATTTCCATATTTGGTGGGAATGCTGCCAGCAGCAGCTTCTTAAATAACTGCTTGTTTGAAATGCACAAATAACTCCCTCTAAGAAGAAGCAGCTTCTTAATTTCTTCTGTTATGTCTCTCCTCAGCCACCCTTTCACTCCAGTACAAAAGATGCTCTAGGAATGAACTCAGAGTCAGATGAAGGCCTGGTGTTTTCTGAATTAGATAGTTCCTTTTGTATTAATAAGCTTCGTTCCATAGTTACAACCTTGTAACATTTCATTTATACCTGAAGCTTGAATATTATATTCTATCAGTACAACTGAAAAAGTGGAGTTTCAAATAGTTACACTTACAGGTGCCACAAGACTCCTAGTATCATCTTCCTTCCTTTCTTTTCATTAAAAAACTCGCTATCTTATCATTTAGAAGCAAAACAATTATATATCTATAGTTATATATAAATAGAATATAAATAGAATAAATAGAATATTATAGTTGTTACGGGCCTTCCAGTTGACTCTGACTTAAGAATAACCTTCTCGTAGGATTTGTTTGGCAAGATCGGAAGAGGTTTGCCATTGTCACTGCCATCTACATTGCAGAATTAATGCAGTTTGACACTGCATTAATTGCCATGGCTCAATGTTATGGAATTCTGAGATTTGTAGTTTTGTAAGATATGTAGTCTTTTGTCAGAAAGTTCTGGTACCACAACAAACTTCAAATCCCAGGATTCCATAGGATGGCATTAGGACAGTTAAAGAGAAGTTTCAAACTGCTTTAATTCTTCAATGTGGCAGCAGCCTTAAATTGAGTCTGACACACCCAAGGTCACCCAGTGGGTTTCCATGGCTAAGGGGGAATATATTTCTCATGATTTATTAATATTTAGTGGAGAGTAATACCATAAAGGTGCCAGATCTTGTCTGATCTTGGAAGTTAGGCAGAATAAGCCATGGTTAATATTTGGATGGGAGACCACCAACAAATATCAGCCACTGTAGGCTATATTTCAGAGGAAGGAACTGGCAAAATATCAGCCACCCATGAAAAAAGTTTTGGATTTTAGAATATTTCGGATTGTGGGATACTGGATAAGGCTAAGTCAACCTGTATTTGTTTATATCCCATTGTGTTTCTGATTTGAAATACAAAAATTCAAGATATGATCTAGTCCAGGGGTAGGCAACCTTTTTGAGCCGGGGGCCAGGTTGCTGTCCCTCAGACAATTGGGGGGGGGTCGAAGCACCAAAAATAAATAAATAAATAAATAAATAAATAAATAAATAAAATTTATAAATAAATTATATATCATGCACACACTCTCAGCCCCAGAAAAGCCATGGCAAAACCCCTGTGGAGATTTTGTCAAGAAAACCCCAAGAACAAGTAATAACAGCAATAATCAATATCATCATGGTGGGTGGTGGCAGCGGGGGGGAGGCAGTGGCAGCAGGACCAGCCTGGGGCCGGTCCAAAGGCCTCGGGGGGGGCGCATCCGCCGCCCCCCGGGCCTTAGGTTGCCTACCCCTGATCTAGTCTCTTGATGCCACAGAACCTCTTTGTCCACAACTTTTAGGTATCCACCTTTTGTTAAAATGTGCATTTATTTCCGTATTTCATTTATACCTCACCTTCCACCGAAAGCTGAACTTAAAGTGGTTAAAAATAAAATACAGATAAAGCAACAAAAACTATACTCAAAATACTAAAAGTCATCAACTATAAAGGCATCCAATTAAAATGTATGCAGTCAAACCACACACATCTAACTGTTAAACTCACTTCTTCAGGACATCAGTGTACATGTCAAAAGGCTAGCTGAGCAAAAATACAGTGGCTTTCTGCCAAAAGGACAAGAGAGATGAAGCAACCATGGCCTCTTGTGGCAGGTAGTTTCTAGGCCTGGAAGCAGCACTGAGAAGCTTCTCTCTCTCATGTCCCTGTCAATTTCATATTGATAGTGGCATGAAAATCCAGGCAGGAGTTCATCAGGCACACACTACATTATTTTATTTTGTTTTATTTATACTATGGATGCCTGTTGTCTATTGTTTACCTCTGTAGGGTGATGCTGCTACTGCTGCTGCTGCTTCTTATGGAATGTAAGCACTTCATAGGTGGCAGTGGTATTAATTCACATATCTAAATTCTGCTAGACCCTGGACAGACATTGAACAATAAGATCTAACCAACACAGCTCAAACAAGGAAAGGAGAGGGATAAAGAAAGCAATAGCAACTTTTTCCACCAATGGATGGATCTAGGCAACAACAACAACAATAATTTCTTACCCGCCAACAATTAACAAACATTAGTGAAAAAGGCATTGGTTAAAACACACATCAATTAAAAGAACAAACAAGATGTACACATATTAAAACATATTAAAACAATCCACATTGACATTGGTTAAAACACACATCTGTTAAAAGAACAAATACGATGTACACATATTAAAACAATCCATATTGATATTGGTTAAAACATACATCAATTAAAAGAGAAAACAAGATGTACATGTATTAAAACATATTAAAACAATCTACATTTGAAATTCCAGTACGTATTTTTCTATTTCTAGTATGTATTTTTCCTAGAAGTGAATGGTGAAGCAACATACTTTTACTGTTTCTTCTCTGGATGAAGTACAGTGCCATGTTGTTGTGTCCCTATGTCCTTCTTGGGAGGCCAAGGGTAACCTGCAGGATGAGTGTGGCCAATGTTCTAATTATGCTTAACAAAAATACCCTTTTAAACATAGACATTAAAGCAGATGGCCACTCAAAATATAAACACCTCATTTTTTTCTTTAGGCCTCTTGCTGTTTCTGTTTGGCATAGGAATCAATATCCACAGTGATCACCTTCTACGCCAACTAAGAAAACCTGGAGAGCTCACGTACAAAATTCCACAAGGTATGGTCTTCTTTTCCAAATATCCCAGAGATATTGGATGACAGATACTCTGCTTAACCCACAGAATCTGTCCCTGCAGTATGAGGAGCATATAGACAGAGGGTGAAGAAGATGCTGTCTCTAAAAGGAACTCATGTCTTTAGGGTCCTTCCCTTCATCAGAAGAGATTAATAAACAGAGTAATGGAATCATGGTATTGAACTAAGAATGCTTTGTTTTTTGTGGGTTTTTCAGGCTGTGTGGCCATGTTCTAGAAGAGTTTCTTTCTCAGAAAGAAACTCTTCTAGAACATGGCCACACAGCCCGAAAAACCCACAAAAAACTATGGATGCCGGCCATGAAAGCCTACGACTTCACATAAGAATGCTTTGCTTCCTGGGATGATCTGAACACACAATCTAGAGCTGGAATAGAGAAAATGTAGTTTGGTCTTCACCCCCATTTCATGATTATTTTAGCGTCTGATACAATTGAGACAGAATTGAACTAATTCTCTTACATTAAATTATTCCTTAGTTAAATTGAGGTGATGCACAACCTAGAGCAGAGCAGAAAGTGGATCAGAATCTACTGGTAGGTTTCTGGGTAATTTACAGTGGATTTGAAACAGTGGTGTACCTTGTATATTTGACACCTAGTGCAGATAATTTTGAATTCCACCACCCCACCCCACCCAAATTCAGTAGCCTTTTCCAGGTCTGGTGAAGATGCTGGCCAGGTGGGAAAGGGAGGAGATTTGCTTTCCTACCTGGCCAGCAGAGCCACTAGACCCAGAAAAAAACCTTCCCAACAGCACATTGGGTGACACCCCCCTCTGAGGTGTTACCTGCTGTGGTCTGCACCCCCTCCCCAGTGATACCCCTGATTTGAAATGTGTTCTGGCTCACTAACTACAGTTAGAAACTATTTGCCCCGCAAAGTGCAGAAAAAGAACATTTGAGGGGGAAACAGAATGATTTTTGTGTGTGTGTAAAAGCCTTTGTGAGTGTGGTTCTCGTAAAGATCACAAATTCTTCAGCTGAGCAAACACACTTTTTTCCAGAGCATGGGGAAAATTTGGACTACAACTTCCAGACTCTCCCAGTAGTCATGCTGGTTGGGGGATTCTAGGAGTTATGGTCCAAAAAGTAATTTTCCCCAAGTTCTGGCCTGTATCTTAATTTTTAATGGGCTTTTTTACGAGGCAGAAAAGTCTCTGGAAGTATCTAGATTTTCCAGTTATTTTTGTTTTGACTTTTCCTGCTTATTCATAGTTTTGCATCCAAACTTTCTTGAGAATCCTGGGTTTCCCTCCATTCCTCCCCCTCCCTTGGGTTCTTTCTGCTCCCACTGATCATGGGTGACATCTAGACTCAGACAATGTTTCAGAAATTGAATTTCACAAATTTTCACTGAGCTCTTTTTAATTATTATTCAGGAGTCAAAGTGTTAAACTGCTTTGGCAATATTGCACTGATTAAGCATTGGAATCATTTTCTTTGATTGCTAGCATTCCTCTTTCCCTCACTTATCTATGTTGAATCTTAGGTGATCTTAGCTAGTTTCCATACAACATTCCCAGCCAGCCATGGATAGGTACATTTCATTTTAGAAAATACTGGGTTAATTTAAACTGCCTTGGAGAGTGGGAAAAGAAGTACTCATAACTGCTGGAATTACCTTTGGAATACTTTAGAATGGAGAAAACATCATGTAGATCTCAAAGTACTAAATCATCATCACCAGAATGGACAGGAACAAAGCCAGTTACTTCCTTGTTTTTCCAGTCCATTTGGATGGGCCCAATTTCTGTCTCCCTGTCTAAGCTATTATTTTGCATCTAGCACCAGTTGGTGGATGCCTGGGTTCTGATCAAAAAGTAAGAACACCACACAAAGCCTAAGTCTCTCTTTATTTGACAAAGGGAAATTTATTATCTGGCACATTTGCTTGGTTTATGTCTGTCTGCAGTTTTCAGATAATAAACTTCTCTCTTGTGTTAATTTCCACTAGTGTTGATCAAGGTGGCTATACTCTTCAAACTAGTCCTTTTGTCTAGTATTGAAGCCCAAACATTGCCTCCCCCTGGACCTCTCTTTAGTATCACTAGGTTAGCAAAAGAGGTGGGGTAAGAACACTGTACGACAACATTCTCCATATGTTTCCCATCAGTTATATGCTGGGTAGGCAAAAAGATGGTCTGTCTGGAGCAGGGAAGAGGAGGAAAAGGCATGCACCTGTTCTTCTTCCTCCCAACTGTCCCAGGCCTCCCAACCGTCCCAGGCCTGGAAGAGAGGAGGGGGAATAGGTATGCGCCTGTTCCTCCTCCACCTGGGCCTTCAGCTGCCCCGGAGAGGCAGCTGAATGCCAGGGAGGGGGGTGGAGGAGGAGGAACAGGTGCACACCTTTCCTTCCTCTTCCTTGCTTCCCCCCAGGAAGATGTGGGGGGGGGGGGGAAGAAATCCTGCCCCAGAAGATCCGCTCCCATAGGCCAGAGGTCCTGCCCTGGAAGTCACATTCACCTTGGAGTTCCTGCATCTGGCACAGGGCCATTACTGTTCTAGGAGGTTAAAAGATATGAGAATAAGCTTTTGTTGTCCAAATGTGCTCATACAAGTTCTCTTTCATGCAGGAGGACTCTTTGCATATGTATCAGGGGCAAATTTCTTTGGTGAGATAATAGAATGGTTTGGCTATGCTGTAGCAACCTGGTCCCTACCTGCCTTTGCCTTTGCTCTTTTTACACTCTGCTTCATTGGGCCACGTGCTTATCATCACCACAGGTATTCAAATGATTTCTGTCTTTTATTATTTACATACTGCCTGCCTAGGAAGATAATTATTAAGACTGGTTCAGCATTCACTGTTTGATCAAGACATGAATATGGGCGAACTAGTTGTCACATATCAGATTACAAAGAGAGAAGTTTCAAATTGCTTCATATTATAGGTATAGCTCAGTTAATAAAGCAGCTGTATTCCTGGGAATTACAGGAATACTTCAGTTAACAAAGCCTCTGTTTCTTCACTCTCCTTCACCATAATCCCAGTGCCGATGCTGCTAAAAAGTCCAGCTAGGCAGAATACAAGGAGGAAAAGGAGGATGGAGCATAACAAGACTTTGTTAAAAGGAGCTTTTTTGCCACAGGCTTTGTTAACTAAGGACGCTATCACACGGGGGAAATCTGTTGATTAATCCACACAAATCCCAAACAAAAACTGAATTTGTGCCTCACCATTTCACACGACATCGCACAGAAACTGGACAGAAACTGGTATTATCCGAGATCTTTTTAATTTCGGGAGTTTAGAGGAAATGCATTTGCAAAATTACAGTAATTTCGCATTTACTGTAATGTGAAAAGCAAATACGCATGGACAATTCTCTTTTAAAACCTGGAGGAGGGCCAAGAGGAGGAGGAGGAGGGGCCTCCAGGGAGGGAGAGTCCTGGGCTCCTTCTCAGTGCCAGGGAAGGGAAGGGAAGGGAGGGCAGCCCAGGAGAAAAAAGTTTGGGACGGAGGAGAAGTTTGACATTTGAGATAGAGGGAAAAGGAGGGGAAAGAAGGCTTCCCTCGCAGCAGCTGTGGGTGGATGTGGGTGCAAGTGTGGGGTGTGCTTGTGGAGTAACTTGGAGATCCATCTCACCATGAAGTTCTGCCCTGCAGGTCCTACAAAGGGGAAAGGCTTATGGGGGGGCATGGGAGCTAACTCCAGTTTTCCCCTCTCAATCCCTCCCTTGCCTTGCCTTGCCTTGCCTTGCCTGGCCTTGCCTTGCCAGCCTCCTCCTCCTCCTCTGCTCTCTTGAGAGGGCCTAACCCCAACAGAAGGGGGTTAGGACCTGTGCAGGAGGACATGACCCCAAATGGAGGACAGTCTGACATTTCCTCCTGGGAAATGCAGGACTCGCCCTGGAAAAGAAGGAGTCTTGTCACAAAACACACCCATTTCCAGTACATGTACGGGTTCTTTTCACTTGTGTATGAAAGTTAAAAACGTCTTTTTTTCGCTTTCAACTTAATTCCGTTATTACTGTAATTACGTGTGAAAAGCTTTTGCGTAATTAAGCTCTATTTTCACTTTCTTTTCGGGATGCTTCATTTCCACTTTATTATCTCTTTAACAACGAAACTGGCCCACGTGTGATAACGTCCAAAGGTATTCCTGTATCCTGAAAGAAACTGTATATAGGAACCAGCTATATTCAACATACAAATGGAAGTTACTGAACTTTCGTGACACTTTTTAAAAATTAATAACTGTTTCAGAAGTGAAAAATGTGGAGAAACAGTTGAAAGTATGGGGGGGGGGGGAGATTAACCTTTGCTCTCCACTCCATTTTCTCTGTTGAAATTGCTCCTCCTGTCACCCATAAAGCCATCATTTGCCTGTAGCACAAAACTTAGATTTACATATGTTTTTGCATGTGTTGTCAAAAACAGATAGGTATGGGTTGCATGTTTTCAGCTTTCCCAAACATAACAGGAAATGTTAAGTCCTGTGTGCTTTATCAAAATTCTATCCTGACCTCCACACCCCATGACTGCATTTGCCATTTTCCAAAATTTGCAGAATATTCAGACTCAGATCTCCCACATTTTGTCTGCTTTCATCCTGAATCATTTGCACGTAAATTAGCTACTTTAATGCATGTATAATATGTCATTTTGGAATCAGACTGAAGGGACAAGTCAGTATCTTAGTATAAGACCCTTCTATTCTTTTGCCCATACCCTTTTGTTTTGTTGCATCAGTAGCACAATTTGGAATTAGCATGCACTGATTTAAAAAGAAAGTGGAAAAGCTGTGATCTGCCCAAACACAGCATTATGCAAACAGGTCTAAGAAGCATCTTACCAATGAGTCTTCTGGGTCTCATGCCTGGATCTTTTTCAACTTAGCAACCAAAATTCCAATTAGCTGGAGATCAAACCAGGGATCTTCTGCAACTGATAATTATATACCAGACAGGAAGAAGTCCCTGGAAGAACTGAGATTTTCCAGTTCTTTCCATTATGATTTTACCTGCATATTCATGGCTTCATGACATATTAATCTAAACCCTTTCTTAAAATCCTCAACATTCTTGAAAATCCCTCCTCCCTCGCACTGATCAGATGGTTTAGTGTAATCTCTAAAATGATGTTCTCTTAGTATAGACCAGTTCCTTCAATCTGAAAACCCACCGAAGGTTTCCTGTCATACACTATTTTTGAATATCTTTTCAAAGCAAAAGAATAGAGATCTGAGAAATTCTCAGGTTCTTCAAAATAATAGAAATCTGAGATTCAGCTTTCTTAAAATAATTTTTACAAAAATTTTGTATGATATAATATTGGCTATTTGTATTTTTATGTTGTATCCCATTTCTTTCAGGTACTATGTTAGGACATTCACCAGCTACCCAAGATCAAGAAAAGCCTTGATTCCTTTTATTTTCTGAAATGCAATTATCTGGAAAAATTTTAGTGTCAATTTACTATATAAGTTTATTTTTATTATTATTTAGTGCAAAATGTCATTGTACATTTCAAAAGCAATGAATCTATCATTGTGTAATATTGCCACGTGCTTGGAGTTTTTGCTGTATACCCAAAATTATATGCTTACCACAAATGGATAGTATCTTAGGGCCATATTAGAAGCCATTGTTAGTTTCTTTCCAACTGTTTAAACAAACATCTGCAGCACCAGCAGTGTGGTTTGGTATTTAATTCTTTTCCACTGTACTATTCTTTGGCTCTCCTGGCAACTGCTTTTCTCACTACAGGAGAAAGAGATTAATCTCTGCATCTTTTATCTGCCAGTTGGAAAAGCAATCTTCTGATGAACACAAACAGAAAATCATTGTGTTCTTGGATGCATCTGAAGGGAAACACATCTAGCCTCCTTAGGCTGAGCTGGGATCACAAGAACTTGGATAGTTTCAGATTCATGTTTTGCATGAACAGAGTCATTTGAGGCCTTATAATGCCTTTCCGGGTTCTGCCATACTGTTGAAGAATGGGAAACCTTCAAGCTTGAAACTTACCACCTGCAATCATCCATCATGTGCCTTGCCTGCACTGGTAAGGAGGTCATAAGGAATGGGGGCCTCTTGTGTAAAGGGACATAATACAGAGCTTGTGGGGGGTGATCATTTTTTAGAGTACAGTTCCCAGAATCCTGCAGCTAGTCTGGGTGCTGAGATTTTAAAAAAAGACTTCTCCAAGTTCTGGCTCTTCATGGGTAGCCATCTTTGGGATTCACAATTCAGGTTTCTTTGACTGATGTACTCTGGACAAGGTTCAGTGTTAGGAATTGGGAGCCATACCTCTGCAGCTTGCAGTGTTAGGAATTGGCAACTCAATTTAAAGGAATCTTACTCCTTTCTGTCAGACACCTGTCAAGTGGTGGCAGGCTGCTCCCATATTGGCCAGGTAGTGAATCCAATCCAGGCTTTAGCTTGTCTTTTAAATGGACTCTCCATGGTATTGAACTCTATACCCAAAATAGGATCAGCACCATGGACCGCTCCTTTGGATTAAAACTCAAAACACACTGAGATTGGAGCCATTCATTGTCACTGCTCCTGTCCACTACTCAGGATCACAATGAGGGGCTGGAGGACTTTCAGTGGATTTATCATGGGAAAGGAAAAAGTTAAGGAGGCTTCTCCAATCCCCTCCCTTCACTCCTGCCTGCTCCACCTATGATTTTTGCAAAGGTGCTTTTCATTAGAAAGCACAGCAACAGCAACCCTGAAGGGAGAAAAAACAAACCATGGAAAACATGAAGTTTAGCCCTTAAGCATGTGAAAGATAGCTGCCCTTAAACATGTTAGTTTCCTCCACCCCCACCTTCATTGCAGAGATTGCCAGTCAGAAGTGCTGTTTTTTATTTGGAAGAATGACTACATTTTTATCACTGCCTGTCTGTACAAGCCACTGCAGGAGCTATTATAGTTAAGAAACTTTTATTAGGGGGAAAAAAATCTAGCGTGGGGGTAATTGTCACCCTTCTATTATGCCCCTATGTTCTTTCCCATAAAGATCAAGAGATAATTCCACAAACTAGTGTTTGATTCCAAGTCCTCTTGATGATGGGAGGATTTTTTCATATATATTCATTCATTCCAGCTGGATTGTTATTGGAACTAATTACAATCTAGAATGGGTGTAGTGTTCCAAAAGCATACAAATAATTAAACTGGACATGTCATTCTCTTGTAAAACATGGTTCATGAACTGACTATGAACTCAAATAACAAAACAGTGATTGAACTTATTGCAAACTCAGACTTCAGTTGTGCTAAAAGGCTTGTTCAGCAGTCTGTTTTAACAGAAAAATGTCATAGCATCTTAGATTATATGATATGTGCATTTGTTCATGGTCTGTTTCTGTTTATTCATGATCTGTTGAAGATATCCTCTAGCAATTCCAGATGGTGTGGGTTTTTAAAAACAAAAAACAAAAACATATGCTTTTGTTTATATTGAAAGACAAACCATATCATGTGCTCAGCCAAGATAGTGATAAAATATAATAAAGCATCTAAAAATCACTTGGCAAAGTATAAAATAAAGCAAGTCCTGCCCTATAGGCATACATTCTAAGATACAACAAAACACATTATAAAGAAAGGAAAAGTTCACTTGGCTTGGGAAATTAGTTATCATGTCAAGTTGCTAATCATGATTAGAATTGACTAAGCATAACACTGTATAAGTTGCTTCCTGTTCAGAGAACTGAGAAAGAAATACTAATCTGCACATTCTGTTTGGGAACTGGAGTCCAACAACAGAGGAGGACTAAAAGTTCCCCAGCACTGACTTAAGCATTTTATTTATTTCATTTATATCCCACCTTTCTCCCAAACTGAGATTCAAGGCAGTTTATAATTACTTAAAAAGGTCTAGCTAGAACATTAATTTATAAATGTTTAAAAAATTAAATATGTACAATTAAAACATGATTAAAGACAACTAAAAACACTAAAATACATATATGTTGGAAGCACTGGCAGCCATGTCAATTGGGCAGTGGATCTGCTCTTAGTCCAAATTTTAACCAAGCTATTCAATGTCCTGAACCTATTTTGGGGACAGGGTTGAGCATTTTGTTGGCTCTTCAGATTGAAACCTGGAGTGGATTTACTGCTGCACTGGAAGCCGCCAGCTGCTACTGCAAGGAAACATGCTTCTGTGTACATCAGATTTCCAGAATTGGAATTGTTACTTCAAAAAGCAATGTATTACTCATTTATCATTTTTACAAGCAACATGTTACTTGTAACTAACATGTAACATAATGCATTATTAACACGGTGCTGTCAGTGTTTGGTTTTTCATATCGAAAGTTACCCAGTCTTGCAAAGACACAGCTTCTGTAATAAAAAGTAAGTGTGACTCATTAACATTTGGCTCTTTTTCATTAAAATATTTAAAGCAATGACACTCATTCCAAATATACAATGAGTAATTATATTACTTTTATCCCATTACTTCCACACTCTGAAGACTCTTTAACTGCATTGAGTCTATACATTCTATCTTGCCACTGATTTTTAAATTGTTAATTCCAGCTTTTTCCCTGTGTTGTACACATTTTTCTGGTTTTACTATTGATGAACAATTATCTTTCTATAATAATACAAAGCCATTGTAGAATTAGGACAACAGATTGGGTAATTCTTCTGTAAGTTTGGCTCAACTTTCCTAAACATTCCTCAGTATAAAGTAGTAAAGTTTGGGGAGGAAATACATTTCTCTGGCCAAGCTAGAACAGCCATCATTCTTTCAGGCAGAGCTCTTGTGCATTTAACAATTGTACAATAAGCTGATGTTCAGCAATAGAGCATTTCCCTGGCATGAAGATACAGTGATAACTGAAGCTTCAGATATCTGCTTGATGTGCAGATAATGCCTATTCAGGAGCCTTCTCAAAACAAAACAAATGCTGGTAATAATAAGCTAGCCGATATAACGTTTCTTTAAAAACTGACATAATATGTTGTTCGAAGTGTGGGTTCAAGGCGAGGAAATTTGTGGCCCTCCAGATATGGTTGAACTACATCTCCCAGCATTCCTTACCACTGGCTATGCTGCCTACTGCTTATGAGAGAGGTGATCCAACAACAGCTGAAGGGCTACAGGTTAGCCACCCTTGCCCTAATGCTAGAATTCAAAAACATAACCGTGTTATCCTGGAAAATCAGTATGCAAAGGGATCTTGTAGCACCTTTGAGACTAACTGAAAGAAAAGCTGGTAGCATGAGCTTTTGTAGACTTGAGTCTACTACCTCAGATACATGGAGTGGAAGGTCCAGGAACAGATCTATATATAAGCAGGCTGCATGCGTGAATTGCAATAGAAATGCAAAAGTTGTGAATATGATGATGGAGTGACAAGTTTAGTTTTAACTATGATCATTGGGAGACAAATGCAGCCTCCCCCATGATAATGTTGAGACCAGCTAGAGCAGGGGTAGGCAACCTAAGGCCCAGGGCCCGGATGCGCCCCCCCCCGAGGCCTTTGGACCGGCCCCAGGCCAGTCCTGCCGCTGCCGCCGCCACCCCCCCCACCATCATGATATTTATTATTGTTGTTATTACTTGTTCTTGGGGTTTTCTTGGCAAAATCTCCACAGGGGTTTTACCATGGCTTTTCTGGGGCTGAGAGAGTGTGCATGCATATTTTTTTAAATTTTTTAATTTTTAAAATATATATATATATATATATATATATATATATATATATGGTGCTTCGGCCCCCCAATTGTCTGAAGGACAGCAACCTGGCTCAAAAAGGTTGCCTACCCCTGAGCTAGAGTGAAGCGTGGCAGGGAAGGAGGTGGCATTTGCTGAAACAGTAACATCCAGCATCCTTTTGCCTTAATCCCTGCTTTCCTCCACAGCAATGTTAAACTGAGGTCAGCTAAAGTGAGGGCTGGTGGGGATGGAGCAGATGTTTACAGTAGCAACATCCAGCAACCCCTTTGCCTTCTTCCCTGCTCCCCACTCCCATCCTTCTTACTCTAGTTGGCCTCAGCTTAATATTGTTGGTGGGGGCTTTAGAAGCCGGACACAGCAGAGGCCAGTTGGCGGAGGGTCTGCTGAAGCAACATGCAGGCTGAGGGAGGCAAACAGAGCGAGTGAGCCTGCAAGAGGTAAAGTGAGCAGATTGGTGAGGAAGCAAGCAGGTAAGCAGAGGGCAGATGCCACCTCAGTGGTGGACTGCATGTGCCATGTTGGTGGGGAAGGACACAATACCACATTATACTGTTATAGCACATTTATTCCACTTTTAATGCTGTGAATGCCTCCTATGGAATCCAGGCATTTGAAATTTAGGGAAGGGCATTTAGAGTTCTCTGCCAGAAAGGTCTTAGGCCTCTCTAAACTACAAACCCCAGAATTCCACAGGAGGTAGCCATAGCAGTAAAAGTGGAATAATATCATTATAACAGTGTAGTGTGGTCTTCTCTCAGGGAGGGAGGCGGAAGGTTCCTTGAGTCCCTATATTGGGAAAAAGGTGGGATATAAGAGGAGGAGGAGGAAAAGGAGCCACTGTCACTGGCCCATTGCTACAAAAGTCTCCTTGAGTGTTGTCATCTTTCTTCTTGAGAAAAGGACAACAATAATGAAGGAAATTTCTGCGGGGATCCTGTGCCAGTAACCCTCGCAAACATTGAGGGCCAACTGTACTTGCAATATGTAGATGTGCCCAGGGTAGATGTTAGGTTGTAGCACCACCACTCTGTACATGAAGAAGTTTTATGCATCTGAATAGGAGTACATACTTGTTTTCAACTTTGTTTTAAAACTGCTACTGGGTGTGTGCATAAAGCACTTTGAATATAGGAGAGGCATCTGTCATGTCAATAATCCCTTCTACACTGCTGAAACCACACTTCACAAGAGAGATATGTACACTCAACAAACAAATTACCTGAATTCTCAGGTATAATTAAGTCAACTTCATTCAAAAGGGTAGTGGAATGAGAAGAAGTGAAGGGAGTTTGAAAACTTAAGAAGCAACAGGGGGGAAAAACAACCTGCCTATACTTGTATTTCTACACAGACACAAATGTATGGAGTCATTTGCACCGTGCTGGTATTCCAATGGGTAGCTGAGCTGTAAATTCAGAACAAGAGATCAGAAGCATTTCAGATTACCTGCCAGCTGCAGGACACTTGGAGTCCTAGGACGTTATCACATGGGGAGTCGCGGGGAGAAAGTGGAAATAAACGGGCATGATCGGAAGTCTTTAATTTACAGGATTTGTCCCGTTCCGCCTCGTCTGATAACTAAATTCAAATTTAAAAGAGGGTTAATTCGAATGAAAACCTGATTTTTCATTTTCGGGATTTTTGAGGATTTGAAAAG
The DNA here is from genome assembly GCA_026167975.1 of Phrynosoma blainvillii. Lineage (NCBI taxonomy): Eukaryota > Metazoa > Chordata > Lepidosauria > Squamata > Phrynosomatidae > Phrynosoma > Phrynosoma blainvillii. The sequence goes on from JANUYF010000001.1 coordinate 72,396,793, forward strand.
ATCAGGTTTTTGTTCGAATTAACCCCCTTTTAAATTCGAATTTAGTTATCAGATGAGGCAGAACAGGACAAATCCCGTAAATTAAAGTCTTCCGCTCGTCTGGTTTATTTCCACTTTCTCCCCGCAACTCCCCGTGTGATAATGTCCCTATGGATGCAAAGTAATCCCAAAGTAATCTGGCTCTAACTGTAGAGTACAAAGAGCCACAAAATGTCTTTTTCCATCTCCGTGCTCCACCAATGTGAGAGACCCAGGTATAATCTGAAAAACATTTCAGTGATTTGACCCAAATTCTTGACTAGAGTGTTTTTATATAACTTTGTTACACTTATATCCCATGCTTCCATCAGCTGGTTTTCATTTAGCTTCATGGCAGAGGGGCATTGGAAACAATCTCCCAGGTCCTCCTCCACCCTCTATAGCGATGTGGGCAACTATTGGAGGTGAGTGAGCCTCATTTGCCCCCAGCCAAGAGCTTGCAAGGCTGCTCTACCCCTTGGCAATTTTTTTTATTAAAAGAAATTTAGGAGGATAGTTTGCTTACTGTCCTTTCATGACAAAGCAGAAATTGTATTACTATATTTGCACTGTCCAAAATTAAAAACATCATTTATTATACTACATAGGTTTCAATATTACATAACAAGAAAAGGGGGGAAATGATTATTGACATCTGAACCAACACCAGCAGAGGAACAAAATAGTGGTATTTATTAGTTACATTTTTAAAGTTATATTTATACCCCATCTTTCCTCCCATGTGCTCAAGGCAGTGCACATAGGTCTTCCCCTCTGCATCCTGTCCTGACAGCAACTCTATGAGATAGGTCAAGCGGAGTGTGACTACCCAAAAGCAATCCAGTGATTTTCATTGCCAAGTAAGAATTTGAACCAATATCTTCCAAATGCTACTCCATTGCTTTAACTTCTAACTTAACTTAGACTTATGCTGGAACAGACCCAAGACCTATCTAGTTCAGTGTTCTGTTTCCACAGTGCCCAACCAGATATTTTTGGAAAATCTGCAAGGATATTATGTCAGAAGAACTATCTGGAGAATAAGTTTATGCCCATTACTGTAGTTGCTGTAGTTATTGTGTGCCTTCAAGTAGTTTCTGACTTATGACTAAGGTCACCTATCATGGAGTTTTCTTGACAAGTTTCTTCAGCGAGAGGTTGCCATTGCCTTCTTCTGAGGCTGAGAGTGTGTGCCTTGCCCAAGGTCACCCAGTGGATTTCCATGGCTGAGCCAGGATTTGAACCCTGATCTCCAGATTCATAGCCCACTATAGCACACTGGCTCAGTAAAGCAAAAGGCAGTTGCAAGGCCACATTTACAGTTGGATAGCGACTTAGTCAAGGAATCCACATCTCTGACTCTACAAGACATGGGGGGGGTTGCAGACTGCCAGAAATAGTGCAAATTGAGTCCACTTTTAGGGTTAGGGTTAGGGTTAGGGAATCATGAGAACTGTAGTTTATTGTGGCACCAGAGCTCTCTGACAGAGAAGGCTCAGTGTCTCAGAACAAAAACAATTCCCATGATTCCCTAGCACTAACCCTAACCCTAAAAGTGGACTCAATTTGCACTATTTCTAGCAGTCTGCAACCCCCCATGAGCACAGTTGTTGATAACAGGGTGACTTTGTTGTTTCTCATTCATAGAATCACCATAACCAAAGTCAACCTGATGACAATTAACAACAATAACAAAGCCTTTAGCTTCTTGACAGAAAAACAAAATACAGTGGGCCCTTGATATCTGCTGCAATTTGGTTTTAGTTCTTCCTCGGCCCATGGATACCAAAATCCGTGGATACTCGAGTCCCATTAAATTAAACACAATGTCATAGTAAAATGGTACCCGTTATAAAATGACAAAATCAAGGTTTGCTTTTTGGAATTCATATTTGAAAAAAAATATTTTCAAGCCATTGATAGTTGAATCCATCGCTAAAGAATCCATGCATACGAAGGGCTGACTACACATTTATTGCTTGTTTAGTTGATTTAGGCTAACATTCATGGATAGGTCCATCTTCCACACATTTGCCTAACCCTTACAAGAAACAGCAGCGGTACTGACCATCACCACGCCTTGTAGCAATACATTCCACATGTTAGTTATGCATAATTACGCACCTCATGAAGAAATAAAACACCTAGAATAGAAATACTCAGCTCTCCTTTCAGTGGCTCCGCTCACTTTCTCGAGGCCTCTAGCTCTGCCACCATTTAGGCTTCTGTTTTTTCTAGATTTTGCAAGGCCCTTTTCAATTTCTATTAAATTATTCCTACTCTACTGGAGAACAGTAGAATTCCCATTATGCAGTTTCTGGCTCATTAAGCCTGTAATTACTTTGATTTTGGTGTCAGTAATCATTTATCAACGACTGAACATTTAATAAACAAGTGAGCAGAGCTTTTAAACAAAACATACAGGCATTGATTACACATTGTGAAGGACATATATTATTGATCATCATGGTTGAATGGCTGCCAAGAAGAGGAACCAACACACATATGATGGAGTCATGCAATTGGCAATCCTGTGAAGACTTGAACTCAGGAAGGCTGTGTTGTATCTCTTTCATATTTTATGGGAGCCAATATGGCCTAGTGCAGGGGTAGGCAACCTTTTTGAGCCGGGGGCCGGGTTGCTGTCTCTCAGACAATTGGGGGGCCGAAGCCAAAAAAATAAAAATAAAAATAAAAAAATATAATTTTTAAAAATATATATATATAAAAATATGCATGCACACTCTCTCAGCCCCAGGAAAGCCACGGCAAAACCCCTGTGGAGATTTTGCCATGAAAACCCCAAGAACAAGTAATAACAACATTAATCATTATCATCATGGAAACGATTGGAAGGCAGGCCAACAAACAAGCAGGGATGCATGCACACTCTCTCAACCCCAGAAAAGCCATGATGGCAAAACCCCTGTGGAGATTTTGCCAAGAAAACCCCAAGACCAAGTAATAACAACAATAACAATATCAAGGGTAGGTAACCTTTTTGAGCCGGGGGCCAGGTTGCTGTCCCTCAGACAATTGGGGGGCTGAAGCACCATAAATAAATAAATAAATAAATAAATAAATAAAAATATTTTTTTAAAAAAATTTAACATTTTTTAAAAATATGCATACACGCTCTCTCAGCTCCAGAAAAGCCATGGCAAAACTCCTGTGGAGATTTTGCCAAGAAAACCCCAAGAACATGTAATAACAACAATAATCAATATCATCATGGCGGGCGGCGGCAGGACCAGCCTGGGGCCGGTCCAAAGGCCTCGGGAGGCCGCATCCGGCCCCCGGGCCTTAGCTTGCCTACCCCTGGCCTAGTGGTTTGAGTGTTGGACTACAACTCTGAAGACCAAGGTTTGAATCCTGGTTCAGCCATGAAACATACGAGGTGACTTTAGGCAAGTCACACTCTCTCAGCCTCAGAGGATGACAATGGCAAACCCTCTCTGAAGAAATGTCCCAAGAAAACCCCACTATAGGGTCACCTTCAGGTTGCCATAAGTTGGAAATGACTTGAAGACACACAACATCTACTATTACAAATTTTTAAATGAACTGAACAGGCCATCATACTTGCTGATTGGGTTTGATGGGAGCTGTAGATCAATACCTCTGGGGGGGCACTGCATTGGTAAAGACTATTTGATTTACAAAGTCATTTATAAAATTACCTACACTTTTTCAAACTCTACCTCCCCTTTTTCCTGTAAAAAAATAATGGACACATAGAAAACATCAGCCTAAATCTAGCAGTGGGCATGAATGCTACCAGCAATATTTGGCATTTCTAAGTCAATCCTATTTCCAGGCAAACATTCCTTCAAAGCTAGCCTGACCTTTCAAACATAACATTGGTATTCTCAATCCAAGTAATCCAAAGTAAGAAGGACCTGAAATAACAATGGGGTTATTGAAAGGCAGTTTGTGCAAGCAAAAATCTCCTCTGCTTGCACAAGGTGTGGCACCCATCAATTGCCACCCATCCAACCTTCCAAACCTCCTGAAAATATGCTTTAGAAGACTGGAAGTCCACCTGAGATAGCATGCAATATGGCACAGAAGATTGCAGTACAGAATTTGTGATGCTGCATCATCGACTCCATCTTTGTTCGAATACCTACACGTGTGTGCAACGGAACTTGCAGAGATGTGCATTGATGTGGTTCCATAGTGTGAATAACAAATCAGAATGCCTGAGTGAGATGATTCATGTTGTCATGCTAAAAAAAACTGACATCTGAATGACCCCAGAGACTCCTTTGGACAATGAGAGATATTTGGGCCAAAGAGCATGCCTCTTTGCTAAGGACAATGGCATTAAGCCTCTATGAAGGAAAGAAAAATCAGACTATAAGGACGTTATCACACGGGGCCCAATCCAAACAAAATCCACACGAAATCCTGAACGATACCGGATTATTGGCCTGTGTTTTCACACGACGTCGCACAGAACCCCGACAGAACCCTGACAGAAAGTGGAAAGATCCGAGATCTTTTGAATTTCGGTTTCTTCAGGAAATGCAATTGCGCGATGAGGGTGATTCCGCATTTACCGCAAATGTGATCGCCAAATACGTATTGGGGAGCATTTCCCCATCATTACCCATGGTTCCCGCGAGCATTCCTCTCTCTGCGCATGTGCAAGAGGCTCATTTCTACTACATTTACGGGATATTTTCGCTTGTGTGTGGACGTTCTTTGCACTTGCTGTAAATTTGCAATTAAGGTAATGACGTTTGCGGAAACAAGTTTATTTTAGGTTTATTTTCGTAATGCCTCATTTCCACTTTTATTTTCGCTTTCTGGCCCACGTGTGATAACGTCCTAAGTTTTGCCTGCAATTCTCCATGCAGCAATGAGTGGCAGATTGGCAGCAACCAGAAGCTGTGTGTGAATCCACACTTGGGGTTTGTGCATGTATGCTCGCACACTTTCCTCTCATCCACCCACATCTTAGCATACTGAAATCTAGGGATGGGATCTCTGAATAAGCTATTAGAGTGTATCCTTGCCCCAGCAATCCTAAGCAAGAGCACCACAGTGAGAGGGGAAAGCCTCTCCTTCCTTTCCCAGAGATCCTGATTAAGATTATTAGAAGCAGCATCAGAATAGCATTCTTTTCCTCACAACCCCTGTGATGGCCAATCTGAGATGTTAAGGAAAGTAGATGGAGCTCTCCAAGTTTTATGAAGAGTTCATGCACTGCCTGTGAGTTGTCCAAATGTGCTATACACATTTACCACAAAGTAAATCTTCTTGAGTTCAATGGGTCTTGCTTGTTATTTGACATTTCTAGTGTTGCAGAGATACAAGGAATCAAGATAGCTGCAACAGAGATACAAGGAGGTTGTATCTTTTGTTGTTAACTGCCCTCAAGTTGATCTTGACTCATAAATTGAGTCCACTTTAAGGGTTAGGGTTAATGCTAGGGAATCATGGGAATTGTGTTTGGTTTTTTTCTGAGACATTGAACCTTCTCTGTCAAAGAGCTCTGGTCCACAATAAAATACAGTTCCCATGATTCCCTAACCCTAACCCTAACCCTTAAAATGGACTCAATTTGCACTATTTCTGGCAGTCTGCAACACCCCTAAGTGAGGAGGAAAGATTCTTGAGAATACAGAGAACCATAGCCCATCAGACAATACAATAGTGCAAATTGAGTCCATTTTAAGGGTTAGGGTTAGGGTTAGGGAATCATGGGAACTGTATTTTATTGTGGACCAGAGCTCTCTGACAGAGAAGGTTCAATGTCTCAAAGAAAAAAAAACAATTCCCATGATTCCCTAGCATTAACCCTAACCCTTAAAGTGGACTTAATTTGCACTATTTCTGGCAGTTTGCAAAGGCCCTGAGTTACTTTTTTCTCCTATCTTCTTTCTTGACCCTCCAGCTCTCATATCCATACATGGTAATAGGGAATACAATGGCTTGCATGATTCTAACTTTTGTGCTCAGTTGTATATCTTTGCATTTTAGAATCTTTTCTAGTTCTTTCATAGCCACCCTCCCCATTTTTAGTCTTCTGATTTCCTGACTGCTGTCCCCATTTCTACCAATGTTTGATCCCAGATATGGGAATTCCTACTATTTCTAATTTTTCATTGTCAGGTTGAACTTGTGAAGGTCCTATGGTCACTATTTTTTATTTTCTTTATGTTCAACATTAAGCCTGACCTTGCACTTTCTTCTTTGATCTTCCTTAGTAGGTGTTCCAGGTCTGTGAGGTTTTCAGCCAGTACTATGGTGTCATCTGTGTCTATTAGATTGTTGATATTCCTTCCTCCTATTTTCACTTCTCCTTCTTCTGTGTCCAAGCCTGCTTTTCTTATAATATGTTCTGCATACAAGTTAAACAGATAGAGTGAAAGGATGCAGCATTGTCTGACACCTTTGCCAATTGGGAACCATTCTGTTTCTCCATGTTCTGTCCTGACAGTAGCCTCTTGTCCTGAGTACAGATTCCTCATCAGGACTGTCAGATGTGTTGGCATTCCCATGTCTTTAAGGGTGTTCTATAGCCTTTCATGATCTTGCAGTTGAAGGCTTTGCTATAGTCTATAAAGCACATGCTGATTTTCTTTTGGAATTCCCTGGTGCTCTCCATTATCCATCATATGTTTGCAACGTGGTCCCTGGTGCCTCTTCCTTTCCTGAACCCTGCTTGGACCTCTGGGATCTCTCTTTCCATGTGTTGTTGGAGTCTATGTTGCAGAATTTTGAGCATAAATGCTTGTGTGGAGATGAGTGCTATGGTCCTATAGTTGCTGCAGTCTCTTGTGTTTCCCTTTCTGTGGATGGGGATGTACAAGGGGGTATTGTAAAGTAATAATTATCACCTGGAAGTTATTATGGTATATTAATGAAATTTTGTCAGGGTCATCATTAGTCCCTAAGTGCATGATGTTGAGAAAATCAGCACTTTGTGCCCTTTATTTTTTTTACAGGTTGTGCCAGAAGTGACTAAAGTGTAAAATGGAGAAGACTGAGGCTTGCAGTATGATAAAGTTCCTACATTTGAAGGGTAATAGTGCCCAGCAAATTCATGATGAGATGATGGTAGTTTATGGAAATGATTGTTCATCTTATGACACTATTGTGAGGTGGAAAAGGAATTTCCAAACTGGTCACATGTCTCTCACAGATGAGGCAAGACCTGGAAGGCCATCATTGACGGATGATGTGGGCACAGTGAAGAAAGTAGAGTGTTTCATCCTGGAAGATAGATGAGCAACCGTCCAAATGATCATGAATGAAACTGTTCTCAGTTATGATAATGTGTGGAAAATTATTCATGATGAACTGCACATGTCTAAGGTGTCTGCACACTGGGTTCCACATTTGCTAACTCCTTTCCAGAAGCAAACACAGTATGATCTTTCAAGACACATGTTGACATTGTTGGAATAGGATGAAGTGGATTTTTTCGGTTGTCAGGTAACCATGGATAAATCTTGGATCTATCAGTATGATCCAGAAACCAAAACCTTGAGCATGGAGTGGAAGCATGACAATTCCCCTCCCCACAAAAGGCAAAGGTGCAAAAATCAGCAGGGAAGGTCATGCTCTCAGTTTTTTGGGACTGTTGTGGAGTCATTCTCACAGATTACCTTGGAAAGGGACAAACTATCACCAGCACATACTACAGCAATCTTCTGGACAGATTGTGAGATGCTCTGAAAAGGAAATGTCATGGTATGCTCTCCAGAGGCATTCATCTCCTAGCTAACAATGCACCAGCTCACTCATCTCAAGGTGCAGTTAACAAAGCAAGGACGTGTGGCTTTGAGATCTTGCAGCATCCGCCTTATTCTCCCGACCTCACACCAAGTGACTTTTTCTTGTTCCCAGAAATGAAAAATCTGTTGCGGGGTCGCTGGTTTGACAACACAAATGACATCACTCATGAAGTGGAAGAGTGGTTTAAGGCGCAATCTACATACTTATACAATAATGGCATTTGGAGGGTCAAGAAATGCTGGGAAAAATGTGTAAATCAGGATGCTGACTATGTAGAGAAATGTTAACAACTACAAATCAAAACAAACTTTCTGTCAAATTTTTGTAAAGGTGATAATTAAAACTTTTTGATACCCCCTTGTATATTGATAATTTCCAAACTGTCAGCCATTGTTTTGTTTTACATATCTGTTGACATATGTTAGTTAGCACTAGTATTGACACTGTCAATGTGGACCACAGCAATTTAGTTGCCATATCATCTGTTCCTGGTGATTTGTTTTTCGCTGTTTCTCTTCTTGCAGTTTCCACCTCACTTTTTAAAATTTGGGGTTCATCTTCATATGGCTCTTCATTCCATGTGTCCTTCATTTTGTCATCTCTGTTGTATAATTCTTCTGTGTATTGCAGCCTATGTCTTTTTATTCCTTCCTGGTCTTGAATTATGTTATTTTTATTGTCATAGACATAGAGCATCCCAGTCCTTGGTTTGAATTTTCCTTTCATTTCCTAGATCTTGTGAAATAGATCTCTTGCACTTCCCTTTTTGTTGTTGTCTTCTATTTCTCTGCATTGGTCATTGTAATAATTTTCTTTATCTTTCCACACAAGCCATTGTACTGTTGCATTCATAATTCTTAGTTTGTTCCTATCTCCCTTTTGTTTTCTTTCTCTTCTTTTCTTTATTGCTTGTAGTGTTTTTTCTGTCATCCATGTTTCTTTCTCTCTCTTTCTGTTTATTGAAAGTGTCTGTCTGCATTCTTCTTTTATTGTATCCCTGGCTTCAGACCATAGTTCCTCTGGTTCTTGGTCTATTATGCTTAGTAGTGTGAATCTGTTTCTTATGTTGTCAGTAAATTCTGTTGAGATATTATTTAGATCATATTTTGGTATAATCACTGGTTTTGTTTTCTTCTTGAGTCTTACTCTTTTTTTGATATGAGTAATTCATGATCTGTGCCACAGTCGGTGCCTGGTCTAGTCTTGGCCACCAGTATAGACATCTGCCATCTTTTACTTCCAATTATATAATCTATTTTATTTTTGTGTTGACCATCTGGTGACATCCATGTGTATCCTTGTTATCTATGTGTATTCTTGTATCTATCTATCAGCATCTTAGTTTGTATCTTAGGTTGTTTCTATTAGCATCTTAGAGTAGTAGCTGTCCCTGTCACAATCTGATGTAGGAGCTGTGGAATTTAAACTATGGGTAGGATGATTGATGCTTCCGTCCAACAACATCCAATTGCTGCAGCTGTCCTGAATTGGATGTTGTTGGACTGAAGCATCAGTCATCCTTACCATTGGGTGGGGTGGTGGAAAACACAGTCCAACACATTTCCCACTTCTGGATTATTATTTTTATTATTATTTTATTTTCTTACATCCCGCCTTTCTCCCAATACAAGGACTCAAGGTGGTGGATTAAACTGTCCCTTCTCCTTATGTTCAACTATATAATTGTAAATAAATGCTAATATTAAGGGACATCATCAGTATACACCAAGGGCCATCCAGTTCAACCCCAGTCTGCCATGCAGGAACTCACAATCGAAGCATCCTCGACAGATGACCATCCAGCCTCTGTTTAGAAACCTCCAAAGAAGAAGACTCCACCACTCTCCGAGGGAGTGCCATTGTCAAACATCTCTTACTATCAGGAAGTTCCTCCTAATGTTGAAGTGGAATCTCTTTTCCTGTAGTTTGAACCCATTGCTTTGTGTCCTAGTCTCTGGAGCAGCAGAAAACAGCTCGCTTCATCCTCAATATGACTTCCTTCAGATATTTAAACAGGGCTATCATACCACCTCTTAACCTTTTCTTCTCCAGGCTAAACATAACCACTTTCCTAAGTCGTTCCTCGTAGGGCATAGTTTCCAGACCGTTCACCATTTTAGTCGCCCTCGTCTGGACACGCTCCAGTTTTTCAAAATCCTTTTTGAACTGTGGTGCCCAGAACTGGACACAGTATTCCAGGTGGGGCCTGACCAAAGCAGAATACAGCGGCACTATTACTTCCCTTGATTTAGACACTATTCTTCTGCTGATGTGTAGGTCTAGGAAGGCTTAGTATTTCTTGGTGTTTGTCATTTCTAATCTGCCATTTTATGTGGCGAACATCCAAGATAGTTTCCTAATAAAAATCATAACAACTCCAAAAATCAACGTTAAAAGCACTGTGCATGCTAAAGTCCCAAAGAGTAACTTCAGTGTACTCAGATATGGTATGGTTTGTACCAGAAGCCTTCACAGTGTGAGATCTGTGGAGGAACGTTGCTTGAATAATACCAAACCCTCCTAATTTATGAACAATGTCAACAAGATAATAACATTTGTGCATCTTTTGCTTTTCTATCTAGTCACATAACACTGGGGGGTGGGGGGATACCTAGAAAAAGATAGATATGCCAAAGAATAACATAGCAAGGCAGGGAGATATTTGTTAAAATGAAAGAGGGCATGGACCTTCTTTTATGTCAAGGCCTGCATTAAATGTACATTGACATAATTGTTGTCTGAGGTAGTAAATTATGGTATGTATTTAATTTCTATTAGGTTACGTAACATAGTTTATTAGCTCCCCTAGAACAGCGTAATTGAAAACGCTAGAACAAAAAGCTCCCGAATAATGGATTCATAGCTGTCAAACTTGCTTTATACAGAGAATGCAAAGGCAGCTTTTCTGTTCCGTTATGCACTGTCTAATAAGTGTTCTTTGTTTCAGTGAAAAGCCTAAAGGTTATGACCGTTGTCAGGAAGCCGACATTGTATCAAGAAAGTGTATTGTAACATGTGGGGGGCACACAAGGCCACATGTAAAATTAATACTGCCACTATATCTCCACAATGGAAATATCCAGCTCTGTGACGTTCCTTCTTGACCAGACAAAGTGTTTTTCACATATAATAGTGTGACACCTCAAAATGCTTGAGTGATGCTATGTGGTATATATATATAAGTGATATATATAAACATATATATATATATATATATATATATATGTTTATAGCTTGATTTACCCCGCAGGGTTGTTATGAGCTTAAATGGTGGATGAAAACAACCATGTGCACTGCCTTGAGTTCAGGTCCTTGAGGATTGCCATGAGGAAGTGTGAGATACAGATCTAAAGAGAAAAGAAATATGGCAGTTTGTAGGAGAAAAGTCTCACAGAATCAGACCTTTTGGCTTTCTCAGCTTCCAGCCATCCTTGAAACAACTCCAGATGAAACCTAAAAGTATCCGAGGCACTCAGTTTGGCTGCATCCACACTGCAGAAATAACTCAGTTTGACACTACTTTAACTACCATGGCTCCAGGCTATGGAAGTCTGGGAATTATAGTTCGTTGTGGCACCAGAGCGGAACTACAGTTCCCAGAATTCCACAGCATGGAGCTGTTGTAGTTAAAGTGGTGCCAAACCGGTTTATTTTTGCAGTGCAGATGCAGCCTTTGAGTCTGCAAGTGCATCACATCTTGGAAAGAAAATGGAAAATCTGTGACTTTTAGCATCTAGGCTTCTTCGCTTTCCTTCATCATCTCTGCTTTTCGAAACACCTCGAAAGCTTGTATCCGAGCTAGAAATAATATTTTTTTAAAAAAAAGCTTAACAATGCAGGTTTGGGATTTTTGCTTGTGGCGAAACATGTCTGCCTTTGCGGGTTTCCCCCCAACCATATCTTACAAGTAAATGCTCATATATTTATGCCGCAAGAGACGAAAATAAAACCTTATTCACGTGTCAATTTGGTGGTCCAGTGTTTGGACCAATTGACTCCGTTTCACCAATGGTGAACTCGAAACCTTTTATAACATATGGCTGGTGACCAAAAAGGGATTTCCTAATTGTGGCTTTGGGATTTTCTCCCTCTCATGAAGCGCCATGTTTGCCTTGGTCAGCCCCCAATGGCAGCCATCTTGGCCTATGTGAAACACTAGCATGGGATGAGTAGATCACTGCCATGGACAATTTGAAAGGAAAAAAAGGCCTGCAATGGGCAATTTATGTGTTTAATATAAGCCACAGCTAAGACTTTGTCATTTGTCATGTGTCTCCAGCATCCTGAAATGGGGAACGTACGTTTGCTGGACCTTTTATCTGCCACAGACTCAAGAAAGTCGTGAAAACAGACACTGGATTAAAATCTGAGGCTGCATCCACACAGGAGAAATAACCCAGTTTGGCACCACTTGAACTGCCTTGGCTCAAGGCTATGGAATTCTGGGAACTGAAAACAACAACAATTCTGAAGGAAAGAGGGAAGGAGAGCTTATGCAGAGCCGCTCTGGGCCCCACAACAAACTCCCTTTCCCAGAATTCCATAGCCTTGAGCCAGGGCAGTTCAAGCGGTGCCAAACTGGGTTATTTCTCCTGTGTGGATGCAGCCTTAGGAAACTATTCCTGCTACATCTGCTATTCTGTAGTCATCCTGAGTGTAAGCATGACCACAAAGGAGGACAAGGCACTACAAAATGTAGGAATGTAGGACATTCAAGAAAAATTTAGGACGTGGCCAAAATAAAGCTAAAAGCACTCATAGGGACGTCATGCTCGAAATGGAGGACATTTTGGAATCCCTCCTGGACAGAAGGCTGAAATGGAGGGAAAGCCCTGGAAAAGGACAGCTGGTCGCCCTGGACGCATCCGCACTGCAGAAATAATCCAGTTTGACACAGCGTAGACTCAGGCCTCCTTTTTCAGGACATGTCCTCCATTTCAGCCTTCGAAAGCCCTCAATTTGGGGGGGGGGTGTGTGCCTGATCCTCCTTTGCGGGTAGAGGACATTTAGGTCCCAAACCACACTGCCAAAATAGTCTAGTTTGAGACTGCTTTAACTGCCCTGGTTCAGCGATAGGGAATCCTGGGAACTGTAATTTATTGTGTCACCAGAGCTCTCTCTGACAGAGATATCTCACAAAACTACACTTTCCTGAACTCCCTAGCACTGAGCCAGGGCAGTTAACGCGCTCTTAAACGGGATTATTTCTGCAGTGTGGTTTTGGAACCTTAGGATGTGCTCGAGAGAGGAGGGCCGTTGGAGTAGCGCGAGCCCCGCCCCCTACTTTGAAAAACAGAAGAAAACGGAGACGCCACTCTTTTAAACCACAACCGCCTCGGAACGTCAGCGTTCGAAGCGAGGCATGCTGGGATTTGTGGTTCCACGCAACCTCCATCCGGGCATTATCCCCCTCCCTCTCTCGCGTCAGGCCTAGAACGGGTAAGTGAAGAGAATCCCCCCTCCCACTCCCCAAGAAAGGCTGTGAAGGATTTGAAAAACCCCGCGAGGGCTTGTGCGACTTGTTCTCGCGAGATCTCCTCCCTGCAGGGCCTGCCTGCCGGTGAGTGAGTGAGCCTGGGTGGGCGGGAGGAGAAAGAGGTTGGTGGTGTTGCTGCTGCTGCTGCGCAGATAGAAAGTGAACGTGGTGGAGAAGGCCTTAGCGCGCCCGCCCGCCCGCTTTTCCTGCCCGCCTTCCCTCAACCGCCGCAGCGGAAGCCATGTCGCGCTTCTGACCCCAGAGCGAGCGTCGTGAGCGGTGACAGCCCGCCTCAGGAGCAGGTATTGGGACCGGGGCAGAGGGTGAAGGGGGCTACGAGGACGCCGACGCCTCCCGACTACTAGGCCCGGTTTGCGCCAGGCCTCCGTGCCTGAAGGAAAGAGGGAAGGAGCGCTTATGTAAGCGCCCGCTGGCGCCCCACACGGGCCCCTGGGCCGCCTTTATCCCTCCGCTTCCTCCCATTAGAGCTTCCTCTTGGCACAGACGCGCAGACCCACGCACCGCCGGCCCTAACAGTGTGTCTGTGTTATGTCTGTGTTTGGCGAAGCCTCCCCCGTTTCCTTGGCCTCTAAGCCACGGTGCCCAGGTGTCCTCCTCACTGCAAAGGAGGACAATGGCTGCAAAATGGGGGGCCTTCGAGAGGACATGGAGGACCCGACCCAATAGAAAGGTGAAACTACTTATATCAGGGTGGCCAGATGTCCTCATTGCAAGGGAGGAAAAGGGACTGTAAAATGGAGGGCGCTTGGGAGAACATGCAGGACCTGACCCAATAAAAAAGTTAAAATATTTATATCAGGGTGGCCAATAAAGGAGGACAGGGGGCTGCAAAATGGAGGGCGTTCGAGAGAACATGGAGGACCCGACCCAATAAAAAGGTGAAAATATTTATATCAGGGTGGCCAGATGTCCTCATTGCAAGGAGAACAAGGGCTGTAAAATGGAGGGCGTTTGAGAGAACATGCAGGACTTGATCCAATAAAAAAGTGAAAATATTTACATCAGGGTGACCAGATGTCATCATTGCGAAGGAGGACAAGGGGCTGTAAAATGGAGGGCATTTGAGAAGACCAGGCCCAATAAAAAGGTGAAAATATTTATATTGGGTGGACAAGGGGCTGTAAAAGAGAGGGCTTTTGAGGAAACATGGAGGACCTGACCCAATGAAAGGTGAAAATACTTATATCAGGATGGCCAGATGTCTTCCTCACCACAAATATGCAGGACCTGACCCAATAAAAAGCAGAAAATATTCATGGAAATATAAATGCATACTTCTTAGTCATGCTGAAAAGGGAGGACATTTTGGGATTCCTCTTAGACAGGAGGAAATGGAGGACATGACCTGGGAAAAGGTGGACCAAGTGTGGTCACTCTGCACATAAATGTAAATCCATGCTTCTTAGTCAGTCTTGAAATGGAAGACCTTTGGGAATCTCTCCTGAACAGAAAGTGGAAATGTAGGCAGGGTCACCACATGTCCTTCTCCTCACTGCAAAGGAGGACAAGGGACCGCAAAATGGAGGGCGTTTGAGAAACATGGAGGGCCTGACCGAATAAAAGGTAGTAGCACTCACAGAAATATAAATGCATGCTTCAAAATGAAGGAGATTTTGGGATTCTCCCTGGACAGAAGTTTGGAATGTAGAATACTTCCAGGAAAAGGAGGACCATGTCTGGTCACCCCTGCGTACCAGTGTAAATCCATGCTTCTTAGTCACACTCCAAATGGAGGACATTTTTGCAATTTCTCCTGGACAGAAGAATGTGGAAATGTAGGCAGGGTGACCAGATGTCCTCCTCCTCACCACAAAGGAGGACATGGGACTGCAGAATGGAAGGTGCTCAAGAAAACAGGGAGGACCTGACCCAGTTAAAAAGCTGAAAACACTCATTAAAAATATAGAAATATAAATTCATGCTTCTTAGTCGTACTGAAATACCTCCTGGACAGAAGGCTGAAATGGAGGACTGAGTCTGGTCATCTTCCATTGAAATATATAGTCGCCCCTCTATTCTCCATACAAATATATAGTCGCCCCTTCATTTCCACGGTTTTATATATTCATGGAGGGACGACCTCCATTAAAACTGGGGTGCGCTTCTGTGGGAGCGCACCCTATTCAAGCCTATAGAGCTTGAATATTCACGAATCTCCATTTTTGCAGGGGTGTGTGTGTCCAGAATGGATCCCCCATGAAAACAGAGGGCCAACTGTACATTCATGCTTCTTGGTAATGCTGAAAAGGGAGGACATTTTGCAATCCCTTCTGGACAGAAGGTTTAAATGGAGGGTATGTCCTGGAAAAGGAGGACCAAGTCTGGTCACCCTGTGTCAGTGGGCTTCCTAGTGATACTCCAAAAGTGGACATTTTGGAATCCCTCCTAGACAGAAGGTTGAAATGTGGGACATGTCTTGGAAAGGGACCAAGTCTGGTCGATCTGCCTCTGAGCCCCAGCAGCAGCAGGGAAAGGCTAGCTTCTGAGGGAAGGAAGGAAGGTGGACAGGCAATGTGGTTTTGGTAAGTGGGAGACTGCGAGGTTTTAAGGGGGTCAGGCAGTAAGGAAGGGGCAGGGTGGCCAGAAGTCCTAACCTGCGAAGGTAGGACCAGGCACTGCAAAATGGAGGATATTAAAGGAAATGTGGAAGACCTGACCAAATAAAAGCTACAAACACTCATAGAAATATAAAATTAATGCTTCTTAGTCAGGCTCAAAGTGGAGAATATTTTCAAATCCCTCCTGGACAGAAGAAGGTTGAAATATAGAATGTGTCCTGGAAAAGGAGGATGTGTCTGGTCTCCCTGCAAAGGGGTGTCTCATGCCCCTCGTTCCTGCCAGCCTCCCCACTGAAGTGGTTGAGCTTCTTCCTTCCCTTTTCACCAAGAGCAGGGAGGACACATTAGTAAACAGAAGACGGTGGGAGAACAGCTATTTTTGAGAGGGCAGTGTACGTAATAAGTCTGTCAGAGGCATGGTTTCAAGCCCCTAGTTTGGCTTCCTGTTTGGCCCTCTGGAAAGCAAGGGGCTTCATTGTTCAAGGCAAGGGAGGCTAGCTTCAAAGAAAGGGTCAGGACAGGCCATTGGAGCCTTATTGTGTGTAGAATTCAAAGATATAATCGTTAGTCTGTAGAATCAGTATGTAGAGAGATCTTGTAGCACCTTTTAACTGAAAGAGAGAAGTTGGCAGCATTAGCTTTCATAGACTTTAGTCTTACTTCCTCAGGTCCATTGTGTCTTGTGTGCCTTCAAGTCATTTCCGACATGGCCACCCTAAGGCCTATTGTGGGTTTTCCTGGCAAAATTTGTTCAGAGGAGGTTTGCCATTCCTTTTCCTGAGGCTGAGAAAGTATGACTTGCCCAAGGTCTGCATTTCATGGCCAAGCAAGAATTGAACCCTGCTCACTTTTGGACTCTCTTCTGGGTTTAACCTCCAATCAATGACTCAAAATGTTTTTCAGTTAGTACAGTGCAGCCGGACCCTTCACATTCATGGATTCTGCATCCATCAATTCAAATATCCATGACTTGAAAACATTGAAAAATCTAAAAAGCAAACCTTGATTTTGCCATCTTATATAAGGGAGACCATTTTACTACGACATTATATATCATGCGACTTGAGTTTGGTATCCATGAGGGAACCAAACGGCAGAGGATACCAAGGGCCTGCTGTAATGAGAAGACTGCTGGAGCCTTGACCTCCTCCCCAAGTATGTTGTTATTGCTGCTTTTCTGTTTATATGAAGGTCCTTTTGTGGAGAAAATGTGTTTGAAAATAATTTTCTGCTATCTAGTTTGTATAGATCTGGATAATGTTTCAGTTGCATATCTGCAACTGTGACACAACAAATAGCTGGTTCGGATTTTACCTCATTCATGAGGTGATTATCTAGTCCATTCATCCACACATATTTCCCTTTATTAAAGACCTGTGTGGCTTTCTTTTGTCTTCTCAGAGTACTGCTTCTCCACACTTCAGGCATTATTATCAGGATTGGAATAAATAAAGATCTTGAATCAAGGTCATACCTTGGTTTAATATCCTTGCTGGTATCTATCCAGCTAATCATGCATGTCAAGTCAGGAAACAATCATGGTTAATTAATTAATTGAGGGAATGTTGAGTTGCATGAGGTTGAGAAGGGAAGACCAGGATTGGTGTGAGGATGGAGCATGAGGAAGCTAGGTGTGTTTCTAAGCCTCTTTCTGTAATAAGGGATAATGCTTGTTTCTAGTATGAAAGTTTGTTGGGCTTATGGGATCATGAATGTGGAGTTCTTCAAGCACTTGGGGAAAGTGTTAAATAGTAAACAGCATTATAATCTTTTAAATGGGATTAACAGTACAATCCCATACAGGTCTACACAGAAATATGTCCTGCTGAGCATATTGGGACTGGCTTCCAGATAAATATGAATACAGTTGTAGCATGTTGTTTGTCTTTCAGGGTAGTTGTTAAGAAAGAAATTATGCTTGCTTGTGCTTTGGGGGGTGGGTGGGAAAACAATGCTATAAAATGACTCCCCCCCCCCCCAAAAAAAAAGGAAATATAGCTACCAACAGAGACCCAATGTGGTGTAGTAGTTTGAGTGGACTAGGACACTTGGGAGATCCGGATTCAGATCCCTGCTTAGCCATGGAAACCCACCTTGGGCAAGTCACACTCAGCTGCATAGGAAGTAAAAGGCAAATGCTTCAGAACAAATATTACAGAGTAAACGCTATGGTAGGCTTGCCTTAGGTTGACATAAATCGGAAATGACTTGACGGCATACAACAACAACAAAGTTGCCAGCATGCCCTGGTTCCCGAGCTATGTGCAGAATTTGATCCGAGTTTGATAAAATCCTCTGAGGATTTGAGTGGTGAACATACTAATGTCATTGGATTCCATATTGACAACCAGTAATATAAAATCTGACACTGGGCCTGAACAGACTGCCAGAAATAATCCAGCTTGAGACCATTTTAACTGTCCTGGCTCAGTGTTAGGGAATCATGGGAATTGTAGTTTTTTTCTGAGGCATTGAGCTTTGTCAGGGAGCTTTGGTGCCACAATAAACTGTCCTGGCTCAATATTAGGGAATCATGGGAATTGTAGTTTTTTTTCCCCTGAGGCATTGAGCTTTGTCAGAGAGCTGAGCCAGGGCAGTTAAAGTGGTCTCAAACTGGATTATTTCTGGCAGTCTGTTCAGGCCCTCAGTTAAGCATGATGGTGGGTATTCTAAATTTAGTGGGTTGAACATACAGGTGAGAACTATGTGCCTGGATATAGGTACCAGATTACATTATGTAGACTTACATCTATCTTCAGAATCTAAAGATTGTGTTACGAATGTTTGGTCATAAGTTATTATTTAATATTACCATAAAATCATGTCAGCTTCTAGTAATTTTGTGCTTTTAAAGGTATGCATATTCTAGCAGACTGTGGAGTAGCTGGCATGTAAAATATTTTTTTAAACCTTAAGCATGCTGAATCTTAATTTCTTCCTTTGCTGTCTTTTGTTGTCACTATTCTAGTTGATACAGAGGCCAAAAACTGTTTGATCATGAGGCAGGCAATAATTTGTGAGTTTTCATGGGCAAAAAAAGGACTTTTAAAATGTATTTATTTCATTTATATCCTGCCTTTCTCCCAACTTGAAGATTATATATGAAAAGCCTGTTTGAATAAAAATGTCTTTGCCTGCTGGCAAAAGGAAAGCAGGGAGAGGGACAGCTAGACCCATGGAAGGGCGTTGCAGAGGATAGGATCAGCCACTTAGAAGCCCCCCCTTTCTTTCTTTCTTTCTTTCTTTCTTTCTTTCTTTCTTTCTCTCTCTCTCTCTCTCTCTTTCTCTCTTGTGCCCTCACCAAGTGAGCATGTGATGGTGGTGGGACCAAGACCCCTGAAGATCTTTGACTTCTTGCAGGTTTGTATGGGGAGATACAGTTTTTCCCATAGCCGGGACCCCAGCTGCATAGCACCTTTAGGTCATAATGAGCACTTTGAATTGTTTCCTGGAAACAAACTGGTAATTTCAACAAGGGAGTTATGTGCTCCCTGTAACTGGCTCCCACGTTTTGAACCTGCTGAAGTTTCTGAACAATTTACAAAGGCCCCACATAAAGTATGTTACAGTAAGACTTGCAAGAAGACTAGTGTACTTATGTCACTATCTGCTAATCCAATGGAATCAATACTTCTAACTCATTAAATAAATATAAACACAACCTGTGTGTGTAAAGTGGTTTAGATAGTTGTGATTTGAGGAATAATCTCTGTGGGAAGATCGCTTTGTTTTTAAATCTGTAGTGTTAGGCAGCAAGCTATCTGTTTTGCTGAGCTAGTTTTGTTGTATTTATGCTGCTTTATCTGCTTTTGTCTATGGTTTGTATCTAGTTGAAAAGCTAATTTTTTGGGTTATACTCAAAACGTTTAGATGAAAGGCAAGCCTATACGTTTTTAATATACGATCTTAGACTTTTTGGCAAACATTTATTAAAAGTTTCATATATTTCAGAGTAGATACTAGTGAGCTGAAACAACTTTTTATGTGTTGTATTCAAATGTTCTCTTTAATGGGAAGGAAGAGCAAGATGGAGTTGTGGTTACAGCTTCTACAATCCCAGTGATGGTTGCAATGTTACAGTGCATAGGCAACTCATCAGGTGGGTAAATTGGTGAATCACTGTAATAGGGGCTGAATAACATGACCTCCCAACTTGGAACTTTTCCCCAACCTGCATTTGTTTTTCATCCTTCATTGTGGACATCTGCTTATGACTTACAGTGAATTAGAATAAGCTACTGGAAAAGAACCCAGCTGTTCCTGCTGCATTCCCTAATGATCGTTTCCTGGTCTCCTAAATAAGAAAAGGTTGCATTTGGGTGTTTTAAATTATTAGCTTTTCCTACAGTGAGTTAAAACCTTACAACTGGTAGACTAAGACTTTTTGGAAGCATGTTTGTAATAAGAGTGTGAGGCTCTAAACTAAGGTTGGGCAACTTTGCACTTCCAGATATGCCTGGTCAGTTTGCCTTAAACCTAGACAGATAAGGAGTAATAGGAACTGTAGTTCAGAAACAGAGAGTCAGTGTAGTGTAGTGGTTTGTGCATTGGACTAGGACTCTGGAGACCAGGGCCCAAAGCACATGCTTTGGGGGCATGGTGTTTAGATCATGCATGCCCTCAAAGCAGTCTGAAGCTGCTCCAGTGCCACACTCCAGTCCAAAGGACTGGAGCAAAAAGGAGCCATTTTAATCCAGCTCCTGTGGCGCATGGCTTGGGACCGTAGGCAGTGGCCCGCTTTGGGAGTGGGCTGTGCAGTCACTGTGGTCCCACCTGTCTGCTTTGCCGCCAGGTTTCGAATTGTAGCTTGGCTTTGTAAATCCACTGGGTGACATGCATACAGGCTTAGTTTATGACTGATGTGTTGATAGAGCTTTTAGATAATTCTTCTTCTGACTCAAATCATAAATATAGCGAACATGAACAAATACTTTATGGCACTTAAAGCAAAGAGAGAATGTGATTCAGAGCGTACCTTCAGAGTGTATACAGTGGTACCTCGACATACGAGTGCCCTGATATACGAGTGTTTTGAGATACGAGCCGCCGAGCGAGCGATATTTTGCTTTGAGATGAGAGCAAGATTTGAGATACGAGGAATCGCACACTACACCGCACACTACATTTGAATTACTTTCAATGGGGAAAATTGAGATGCTTTGAGATACGAGCAATTTGACATACGAGCAAGGTTACGGAACGAATTAAACTCGTATGTCGAGGTACCACTGTATTCTTGGTTTACAGTAAAGAGAGTGTTAAATGTAATAGAGCAGAAAAGGAAGAATGATAAGTTAATTGTATGAACAAGCCCATAATCCCAAAATGACTTGCAGTTCTTGTTCCTTTGAAGTGTTTGATGCTTGCTTGTACTATTGGTAGTGAGGTTTCCACTGGCTGATACCAAAACTTAGTAAGTACAGTCAGCCATTTGTATCCAAGGATTTTTTTTTAACCATGGATTCAAGCATCCCCAACTTGAAAGTATTCAGAAAATGTATAAATTACAAAAAGCAAACCTTGATTTTGCCATTAGACACCATTGTATTTGATGGGATTTGAGCATTGATGGATTTTGATATCCACGGGGGGTCCTGGAACCAAACCCCAGCAGATACTAAGGGCCCACTGTAGTTTTTCCATACTGTGGCACAAAACATATCCAAAATGCTGGCAGGGTCTGACAGTGTAGTAAGCAATGTTCTTTCAGTACCTTGTGATGTTCCCTGAGTTGGCTTCAAGAACCCCATTTAGCACATGAACCTTTAGTTTCAAAAACTACTTTTACTGTTCAAAAAGCAGTTCAGCATGTGGCAGCTCCTTGTATGTTAATGTTTTCTCAAATGGCAACATTGGTTAGATAAATATATAGCAAGCTGTTTATTTTCAAAAATCATACTGCAGTGATTTTCCTGTCCGATTTATTTTTGTGACTATTGATTTGTAGACATCATGACTTATTTATGGCACATTGAAAGTAGTTTTGATGTATCTTTTTTGTTTTAACCGAACAACCCTTGGTTTTAATGATGAAAGGCTTATTTACATCTAAATGCTAACTAGAAAAAGAGCACTAGCGAAAGTCTCTTGATTTGGGGGTGGGGTAAAATGCTTAGGCTAAAAGCAGATCTTGCTGGATTGATTTTTGGCATTAGCTGAAGCTGGTAACAAAGGTCTCCTTAATTTTAATGGTGGAGAATTGAGAATTTAGACCCTGTGTCTTAATCTGGCAAAAGCATATGCCAGTTGAGGATATTTTACAGAGTCAGCGGTCATGGTGAGCTCAATAGAATTATTCACAGCCTGTTCAATTTGCAGCAGAGCACATTGGACTTGTTGTGCACCTGTGCATAAATACTTGCATAACTTGGCTTGTTTATGTAATTCACTTGAAGCTGGTAGAGTGGGAAAGCTTGCAGTCTTAAACTAGGTTTGAAAGGAACACTGGAATTGCAGATTATTTTAACAAAACAGAACGAAGCCTATTTTTATCATTGAAGGTACCCAAACATATTCCTTCAGTTTTTCCCCAAAGAAAATACTCCACCATGTTGGTGGATAGAGTCTATATTCAACTGCAGAATGTGGTCATCATCATTTGCGATATAAAGAAATTTTCCTCATGGACCAGATGTATTCCTGGCCCTGCAAGTATTTAATTTCCCTATGAAGACATTACACATTTTGCATGTCTGAGCTATAGTCTTATACCTTGCTCAATTGCTTATACTACAAATTGTTATCTGTCAACAACTTGAGAAATGTCCTTTATTAGCATTTGAAGAAAATTGCAAAACATATTCCAAGTGGGTTTTTTATGAGGAAGCTACAGCATCTTAAATATTTTAAAATATTAGATTTTCAGATCTCTGACCACACTACTGCATAAAGAAGGCATCAGATACCACAGGGGATTTCCCTTTAAATTAATAACAAAAGGCAAAATCAACATGATAGCCTCTGCTCAATTTCAGTGCTGGATATTCTCATAGCTCTAGATATCCAAGTTCCTGAAGACTTGGAAGAGGAAATAAGAAAGGATGACCTTCCTGTTGCTGATCCTCACCAAGTGGAATGCAAAACAGAGAGGAACTTCCCACTGCTGATCCTCACCAAGCAGAATGGAAGAGAGAAAAGAAAGATTAATCTGCAACACAGAAAAAGTGAGCTACTAAAATCCATCTTTGCAATTTACTTACCTGCTTAACACCTGCTGCACTCTGACTATGGTCACTATGGGGGGAGGCAGCCATTTTAAAAGAATTCATGCTGATGGCACAAATGAATAACTTCACTGCCATGCTGTGATGTACACCCAGCTATTTTTGCTGTCCATGTTCCTAGCAGAAAACAAATAACTGAAACATAAAAGAAATCATTACTTTTTCTGCTCACTATTGCTAGACTTGTAATTGCCGGAAAATGGGAAACTTTACCGGAGAAAATTGGTGGCACAGGTTTTGGGATTTGTGCCTAATGGAAAAACGCATTGATAACATCAGGTGATCAACTGAACAAGGCAGTTGCACACAGTTTAATGAGAGATGGTTTCCTTTTATTGATTATGTAAAGAATTACTACCTGTAAACCCCTACCACAGCAGGCCATACTCTGAAAAGATATACTGAACAAAATCCCAGGTGGGGAATGGAATAATATCAGTTCACACAGAAGACGACTATTCTTCATTTGAGAAGAAGGAAAACAAAAAACTTTATTTGCTGTTTACAGATTCACATCCAAATGCACACTATGTTGTTATGTTAGTGTTACAATTTTGTTTACTGTGATAATAATAATAATAATAATAATAATAATAATAATAATAATAGATCCTGCTTTGATGCAGAGGAATGAAGTAGCTGCCCTGTAGGTATCATCTAAGATACCTATCAGCAGGTAAACTTTTTCCTGCAGCTCTTTGTGTATATGTGGTCTTTAGAACCAAATAAGAATAGTTAGAAACAGGTAAGCACATGCACCTAAATATTCTTTTTAAACATTCTTATATAGAAATCTGTTGTTGTCAAAAGTGGATAATGCAGCTCCTCAGAATATTTATATTCCTGAGTCCATGATCCTTCACACCTGAGTAATTGAAATAAATGTTATGCAGGAGTCCTGCAATGAAACTAGTCTGCAGTAACATGTTTTTCTGAGCTAGTAGTAATTGATAAGGTTGTAGTCCTATGTGCACCTTACTTCCAAATAATAACTATAGAGCATACATGTCAGAATCTGACAAAAGGAAGAAAATTGTACTTCTGCTTCAACTGTAAATCTTTTAAATACTTCTTTTTTCAAAATAAACAAATATGTGAAACTATTGGAAGAGCTGCCAGGATTTAGGGGTCCTGATGGTACTCAGCTGTAGTTCTCCTTTTCACTTGACTGCAAGGAATCTGTTTATCTTCTAAACTAGTGTCTGGCATCGCTAGTGGACTGGCTGAAGTTGTATAAATTGAAGCTTAATTCAGATGAGATATGTGCTTCTGAACAATTGAAAGATAAATCGGGGAATAGGAATCCAGCCTATGCTGGATGGGGTTACACTTCCCCTAAAGACACAGGTTTGCTATTTGGGTGAACTCCTGGATGTGTCTCTGTGGCTGGAGGTCCACATTTGTGCCATGGCCAGGAACACATTTGCACTGTTTAAGAAATGTCTGATCTGGTCACAGTGGTAAATGCCTTAGTTATACCCTGTTTGGATTACTACAATATGTTCTACATAGGGCTGCCTTCAAAATGTGCTCAGAAACATTAAGAACTGCAGCCAGATTGTTACCAGGCTGGCTATAGAAAGCATCCGACTCCCTTGTTGCAGCATCTCCATTGGCTGCCAGTAAGTTTTGGACACAATTCAGAGTGCTGGTTCTGACCTATAAAGTCCTGTGCAATTTAGGTTCAGGCTATCTGACAGACCTTATCTTAGATGAGCCTGTCCAGACTGGCATAATCTTCAGAGAGACTCTTGTCTCAGTTCTGCCAACTTCCCAGGAACATTTGATGGAAACAGGAGAGAGCATTCTCTGAGGGTGCTCTTAGGTGTTGGAACTCTGTGGCTGCTCTCCACCCTCACCCTGATGTCCTTTTCCTGGCAAGTGAA
Organism: Phrynosoma blainvillii; assembly: GCA_026167975.1. Classification (NCBI taxonomy): domain Eukaryota; kingdom Metazoa; phylum Chordata; class Lepidosauria; order Squamata; family Phrynosomatidae; genus Phrynosoma; species Phrynosoma blainvillii. The sequence continues at coordinate 72,421,724 of JANUYF010000001.1, forward strand.
ACAAGGTTTTAGGAATTGATTAGTGGGTGAAGCAGATGGCTGTTAAAGAGCTGCCTCTGGCCATGATCAGGCTGGGACTGCTGCGACCATATGGCCCGCACCCAAAGCAGGCCGCCGCCGTAGTCCCAAGCTGCACTGACCAGGAGTCGATCGAAAATCGAGTTCTTTTTAGTTTGTTTTTTAGTCCCGGAGTGTGGCCTTGGTGTGGCTTCCGGCCACTTTGGGGATGTGCGTCATGTAAATGCCACACCCCCAAAGCGACTGGAAGCGGCTTTATTTGGCCCATGGGTTTTGGGTCTATAACAACTTTTAATGGTATGCTCTTTTAACGATGGGCTATCTTGCTGATTTTCCTCCTTTGTCTTTCAATGAATCTATATTCATTCTATGGATTGTTTAATTGTATTTTTAATTTTAAAAAAATGTTTTTACTTAGTGTACAGTTGCCCCTCAATTTTTGTTGGGGATGCATTCTGTGAAAACGGAGATTAGCAAATATTCAAGTCCCATAGATGGGCAGGTGCCCCATTGATTTAAACGGAGGTCACCCCTTCGTGAATATGTAAAACTGTGGACTTGAAGTCCACAAGAATGGGGGGTGACTGTAAATGCTTTAACTGTATTTGTTTTAATGTTTAGAAGTTTCCCTGTGTCCCTGTATTGCAGGGAAAAGCAGTTTATAAATAAATTGAAATGAAGCAGTCCTCACTAGCTTTGGTTTAATGTTATGGTTGGAGTGATAACCCCCCCCCCCCCCAGCAAGGTCTTTTGGATCATAGATCAACACTCCCCTGTAGTAATTCATGGAAATGTTTACCTTAAGGTCCACACCAAGATAAGTGCTACTAAGCACTCTGTTCCCTACATACTGCACTAGCTGTGATGTAGAAAAGCTAAAATGAAACACAGTATTTAATTACCTTGATTGTACTGCTCTTTGTTTCCCAGTCTCCACATATTCAAAAAAGGGGTGTGTCTTCTATTTGAGCTGATATCCCAGACAACAGAAATAAAATCTTAAGACAAAATGTAGCTGCGACATAATCATTTTTCTTGTTCTGCATGGTTTTTAATACCTCTGCATGATCGAGAAATTAGTAGAGATTTGAAAGCTTGCATGATGTATTTTGTGCTTTTTTAGTTGGTCCAATAAAGGTATTACTGTTTTGTGTATTTTGTATTTTGTTGTAATTTGCTGTATGGTCAACATAGCTACCTCTAAATATGTTTACAGGCTATGATAGTGTTAGATTTGTAGTGTAATTTTATGCGCATGTCATTGTGTGCCTTCAAGTTTTTTCTAACTTAAGGTGTTTTTATCATGCCATTTTCTTGGCAAAATTTGTTTAGAAGGGGCTTGCCTTTGCTTTCCTCTGAGGCTGAGAGGATGACATGTCCAAGGTCACCTTGTGGGTTTCCATGGCTGAGTGGGGATTCAAACCCTGGTCTTCAGAGCCATAGTCCAACGTTCAAACCACTACATCATGCTGGCTATCATGTATACCTTTGTATTTAACTGCCTTCCAGTCGATCTCAACCCATGGCAACCCTATGGGTGAAATATCTCCAGTTCCTCATTCCTCTACTGCTCTGCTCAGCTTCTACAAACTCATATTCTTGGACTCTTTACTAAAGTTCATTCATCTAGCATGTGACCTTCCTCTTTTTCAACTTCCCTCCACCTTTCCTAACATTATTGTCATCTTGGCTTCTAGAGATATTTGTTTGTCCTTTTGGCTGTCCATGGAATCCTCAGCACTCTTCTCCATTCTGTTTCTCCGTGTTCTGTCCTAACAGTAGCCTCTTGTCTTGAGTACAGATTCCTCATTAGGACTATCATATGTGTTGGCACCCCCATGTCTTTACGGGCATTCCATAGCCTTTCATGATCTATGCAGTCAAAAGCTTTGCTGTAATCTATAAAGCACATGTTGATTCTTTTAGAACTCCCTGCTACACTCCTTTAGCCATCATATATTTGCAGTGTGATCTCTAGTGCCTCTTCCTTTCCTGAACCCTGCTTGGACCTCTGGGATTTCTCTCTCCATGTATGATTGGAGCCTATGCTACAGCATTTTGAGCATGATTTTGCTTGCATGGGCGATAGTGCTATGGTTCTATAGTTGCTGCAGTCTCTTGTCTCCTTTTTTGTGGATGGGGGTGTATATTGATGGCCATTGTTTTGTTTTCCATATCTGTTGACATATGTTGGTTAGCACTAGAGTTGACTCTGTCAATGTGGATTGCAACAGTTCTATTGGGATATCATCTGTTCCTGGAGTCTTGTTTTTTGCCATTTCCTTTATTGCAGCTTCCACCTCACGTTTTAGAGTTTGGGGTTCATCTTCATATGGCTCTTCAATCCATGTGTCCTTCATATTGTCATCTGTTTGATATAACTCTTCTGTGTATTGCATCCATTGTCTTTTTATGCCTTCATGGTCTTGAATTATGCTATTTTTATTGTCATAGAGCATCCCGGTCCTTGGTTTGAACTTTCCCTTGATTTTTCAAACCTTGTGGAGTAGGTCTCTTGTTCTTCCCTTTTTGTTGTTGTCTTCTATTTCTCTACATTTGTCATTGTAGTAATTTTCTTTATCTTTGCATACTAGCCGTTGTACTGTTGCATTCATGGTTCTTTATTGCTATCTCCTTTTTGTTTTGTTTCTCTTCTTTCCTTTATTGCTTGTAGCGTTTTATCTGTCATCCATGGTTTCGTCACTTTCCTTTTGTCTGTTGGAAGTGTCTTTATGCATTTTTTTTTATTATGTCCCTGGCTTCAGACCAAAGCTCTTCCAGTTCACAATCTATTATTCTTAGTACTGCAAATCTGTTCCTTATATTGTCAATGGATTCTGTGGAAATATTATTTAAATCGTATTTTGGTATGATGACTGGATTTGTTCTCTTCTTGAGTTTTACTTTTATTTTTGAAATGAGTAGTTCATTATTTGTGCCACAATCAATACCTGGTCTAGTCTTGGCCACCAGTATGGAGCTTTGCCATCTTTTACTTCCAATTATGTAATCTATTTGGTTTTTGTGTTGGCCATCTGGTGATGTCCATGTGCATAATCTTTTCTTTGATTGTATGAAAAATGTGTTTGTATACCTAGACCTATATGTAAACCTATTAATATCACCATAATTCAATTATATGCACCAACCACAGAGGCAGAACAGGAAGAAATTGATAGATTCTATGAAGGAGTACAGGAAGAAATTGACAGCACACCAACACAGGATGTCAAGCTGATCATTGGAGATAGGAACGCAAAAGTTGGAAGTAAAGAAGAATAAAAAACAGTAGGCAGATTTGGATTAGGCAAAAGAAGCAGGTGAGCATTTGATATATTTTTGTGAAGCCAACAACCTATTAATTGCAAACACATTTTTCATACAACCAGAAAGAAGGCTACACAAATGGACATCACCAGATGATTGACACAAAAATAATATAATCAGAAGTAAAAGATGGCAGACCTCTATACTGGTGGCTAAGACTAGACCAGGCACTGACTGTGGCACAGATCATGAATTACTCAAAACAAAAATAAGAGTAAGGCTCAAGAAGAAAACAAAATCAGTTATTATATCAAAATATGATCTAAATAATATCTCAACAGAATTTATTAACAACATAAGAAACAGATTTGTACTACTAAGCATAATAGACTGAGAACCAGAGGAACTATGGTCCCAAGCCAGGGACATAATGAAAGAAGAATGCAAAAAGAAACTTCCAACAGACAAAAGGATAGTGACGAAACCATGGATGACAGATAAAATGCAACTAGCAATAAAGGAAAGAAGAGAAAAGAAAAATAAAGGAAAAGTTACTCCTGTGGATGGTTGTTATACAGACAATTGAGAGAGAAATTTTTAGTGGATGTGAAAAGAGTTGAGAACACTACATTTGGGCTTGAACAGGGGTAGGCAACCTTTCCCCTTTAAGGGGGCCAAGGGACTTCAGCTCCCAGAATCCCAGGAGCTATTGGCGAACATGGGACTATTGACCAACATGGCTGAGGCTTCTGGGAGCTGAAGTCCCTCGGCCCTTAAAAGGGAAGGTTGACTACCTCTGGGCTTGAACAATGGGAAAAAACGTGGAACCAAAGACTGAGGTATACTGCATGCTATGAGTTAAGAGAGAATTTTTATAAAATGTAGTATAGGTGGTATCTGACCCCAGTTAAATTAGCTAGAATATATAAAGGGCTCTCCAACAAGTGTTGGAAATGTAAACGGGAGGTAGGGACAATAACAATTTATTGATTTAAACCAGGGGTAGGCAACCTTTCCCCTTTAAGGGCCGAGGGACTTCAGCTCCCATAATCCCAGGAGCTATTGGCCAACATGGGATTATTGGCCAACATGGCTGAGGCTTCTGGGAGCTGAAGTCCCTCGGCCCTTAAAGGGGAAAGGTTGCCTACCCCTGATTTAAACCATATCCTCATTGGAGAGTTTGGCTTCTTTTTTGAAACTTAGAACACAGGAACAAAAGCTTAACTATACAGGGGCTTGAGTGATAACAATAAAAGCAAACAGTTAGTAGCCACATAACTCGGGTTCCCTATGCCAACTTGTTTTAACCAGTTGTAGATTGATTTCTAAAGGAAGCAATGTAAAAAAAAAAAAAAGAGGGAGTTGCTGTTGGCGTATAAGCCAGACTCTTAAGGCTTGCTATAAAGAATTACACATAAACATGCCCTCCTTACATTGTTGGTATGCTGTTCAAACTTTTCCTGCAGGAAACATTTCAGGATTGGAAACATTCAACTAAAAGCTAGTCTTTCCTGGAAGTGTATGTGTAGAAACCTGTAATTATTATGTATTTATTTTAAATAAATAAATAAGAATACAGGCATATCTCAGTTGATGAAGGAAAGGGGTTCCTGGGCATTACTACTTTAACAGAAAATTTAGTACCAGAAGTAGAAAAAACGTGGAAAGAATAAGGATCTGTTCTGACACCACCAGAGAGAAGTTCAACATGATTTAGCAAACTTTTTTATTCAATACTAAAAATATGCACTTGTGAAATGAAATAACCAGGTTAGGTAAGCCTTACATGAGTAAATAAAAACATTTTGAAACTTCTAGAGGCCACATGACTTTATCTTTTATCAGCCTCCTTTAAGATTTACATTCTGATGGACAAACTTAAACATCTATGTCATTTTTTTTTTTAACATGCTAGAGGGAGTTGGTCAGGCAGGCTAGTCTGCTTTCCCTTTTTTCTCTGTTGCTGCTCACCCATGCACAGTAAGGGATTTTGGATGCAGCTGCTGTTTCCTTTGCTTGTTGTAGGCAGGCACAGACTGCTACAGTAGGATTGGTTAGACTTGGTAAAACTTCCTAAAGACCTTGCAAAAAGAAGCCTCTTTGTCAGAAGCTTTGTTAAGCGAGATATACTAGTAAATAATTTTTGCTCTATAACTGCTATTCTGTTTTGACCACTTGGATAAAAGGAACATGAAGAAACGTCAGGCTTTAGAAGATGGAAGGTCTGAGTAGAAACGCTGCATCAGCAGATATTAACAGTAAATAAGAGTGCCTCCTACCATCCTTTTTTGAGGAGGAGGTGACATGGAAACTTGTCTGCAGCTATACCTGTGCAGCTTTTGTGGAATACTCAGGTGGTCTTGTCCTGTAAGATGTCTTGCAACTAAATCTTGTTGCTTTCCCATCCATGGATTAGAGTAGACTAATGCATCCGAATCAAAGCTTCAAAGTGATGAACATAGTGTATTTCGAGGAAGCTTTTGTATCTACTGTTTCCCCTGTAAGGATCCTCCTGGGAAAGCCATAGGTTCTGGGAAATAGCAGCAAGTACAGCGCAATAACACTGAGGAGGGAGGATTTTTCTGTAGATGGAGTTGATGTAGTTGCTTTCTATTCTTGTTAAATAAAAATGGCTGACATCTGCTTCAAGAAAAATCTCACAATTTTTAACTGAATTTAGATATAGAAATAATTTTAAAGATAAAGCATACTTTTCTTTTTGATTATGCATAGATGGTTCAACAGCAGCATTTGAAAGAGGTGCTTTATTTTTATTTTTACTACATGAGTAAAAAACAACACTTTTAAACTGAAGTTCCTTTTGCACCTTTTTAATAATTGAAAATATTAACCAAACAACTAGACAGTCAGTTAAAGATCAAGTTAGTCCAGAGTTTGTAAGTCAAGAAAAAAAAATCTGTAAAGTTTGGCTTCCAAGGGATTGCAGATAGACCATCCCTCCATTAGCTTCCTAACTGATAAACCTACAATATACAGAATTTGCTCCTCCAAATGTAGGGCAGAAAGTTCAGGCGAATGATGGAAGGTTTATGCTGCAGGCAAATACAAATTTCTCCAGTCACTGCTAGTTATCTTGATATGGGCACAGGTTATTTCTTGACTTATACTAGGACCTTTGATAAGATCATGACAAATTTTGCCTGTAGTATGAAAGAAAAATATATAATGCCACAAATCCACGTAGTCAAAGGTGTTAATGTTTTTTAATGTTGACCCAATGGTGAATGGAAATAATTGTTATTGGTTGTTAGGGTTGGTGAGATCATGTGGGTCTTGCATATGCATATTTTTAATATATTGTACGGCAGCCTTCCCTACAAATAGTTGAACACAGCTGGACCCCCACTGTGAAAAGGCTGTGCTTTGACATCCTGTTAATGGTTGGCTTTTCTCTTCATCAGATGTTGGTAGTGACTACTAGTAATTAGAAATGAGCTTTTAATCTATACTCATAGAACAAGGCTCTAAAATCTGAGAGAAATATTTGCTTGACATCAGAGAATGTGAGGTGGATCTCAGTAACACTTCATAGCCCTCAGTAACTTCTTGGCTCTGTGATGGTGAACCTATGGCACGCGTGCCAGAGATGGCACACGAACACTTTCTTTGTGGTACACAGCACGCGTCTCTTCCTCCTCCTTTCTGGCTGTCCCAGGCCTTCAGCTGCCTCTGGAGAAGCAGCTGAAGGCCCATGAGGGCGGAGGGAAGAAGTCCCACTCTGGAAGTCCCTTCTCTCCCCACCCTGGAAGTCCCGCCCCTAGGTAACACCCAGTGCCAGAAGGCATTTTAGTTTGGGCACTCGGTCCCTAAAAGGTTTGCCATCGCTGTTCTAGCTTCTGCCTTTTATTTGTGCAGTGTCCTTTATCTGCCATTAATTTCCTTTGCTTTCTCCAGACTTTGGAAAATTCCAGGTATGTTACAAATGTGGATTGCTGAAGAAGTATGTTACAAGGAATAAGCAAACATGAATTTATTTTGACTGCAGAATGTCGGTTTCCCTAGCACACAGTACAACTGCCTTAGCCCATGGCTATTGTAATAGTTGTAATAACTTACTGATACTGACAGCTTGCTGAATAAACTTCCTATTGTTTGTCTACAGTGAAGCATGCGAGACCTAACAGCTCACGTAACCAGCAGTCTGCTGCAGTTTCCAGAAGTTACTGTACAGGCACTTGGAGAAGATGAGATAACTATAGGCTGTGTACTTCATGGGAAATTCACTGGAGGTAAACTTCTGAAACTTCTTTTTGTATCTATTATAACTGTTATAATATTTGAATGCATGGTCAAATTTCCCCAAAAAGCAAATAAGAGCAGGTTACATAATTGGTTCCAAGTGGGGAGCAATTCTTTTGAATCAGCAGTGCAGGTTGTGGATAACTGGCCACCTGTACATCCAAGAGCAAGATCTGAGCTTCATATTCTAGCAGGCATGTCTACTTGGAAAATGAAGCTGAGTTAGATTAGAATGGAAGCGCTGGTCATTGTCAGTTCTAGGCAATATTCTATCTCCTACTTTGAACAAGGTCACAATCCTCCTAAAAGAAATATACAGTGGACCATTCCAATCTACCCAAGTTCACTGCCAGGGTCTCCCTTGGATGTCCATGCCAAATATTATTCAGTGGTGGCAACATTCATGTAGATGCATCATTACATTCATGTGAACACACTGCCATTGAATAATATGGGTTGTGGCAATCTGCAGGTAGTCAGTCCATGGATTGCCAGCCCCACCAGTAAGGAGAGTCCACTGTATAGCTTGAGGAAGCCACTCTACCAGGTTTCACAGGTGGCATTAATAGCTTCAGCACTTTTGCACCAGCTCGAGCAAGTTAATCAGTTGTATTCGTCCTTTTGAATTTATGTAACAGTAACTTCTCAGTGGACTAGTACAATATAGTCAGTTTTGACTTTCTGTTGATCATTGGAAGCTTAGATAATTCAGAATGTAATTTGCTTTGTTGACTGGTTAGATGAAAAGAGAAAATCACTCCAGGTTTGATCCTACCCAGTCTGCACTGGTTTAATTTCTAACCCAGTTTAATGTACTAATTTATTTGTGAGTTGTTTGTGGCCTAGGTCCTTTACCTTTGGGGTTACTTCCCTCCACATGGCCTCAAAAGCTGTCAGTTTGTTTACATTGTTTACATTGTGAGATCTGGATGCACAGAGTTGTGACAGCTGTTTCTTTGGAATTTCCTTCCATTGGAGGGTTCTTGTTGGCTCCTCCTAGAGTTGGAATCAAACATTCTGTGAACCACATGTAGCCCATACATAGAGGAAAGGGCCATATGGAACTCCTCCCTCCATTAAAAATCTTGGGCTAATGTTTTTCTGAATGAAATCTGACTCTAGAATGCCTATTTGGTCCTGTAAACCAGGGAGGGGCACACTAAAAAAGCAAAAACCACTTCCAAAGTGACTGTTAATAAGTATGGTTGCCCCAAACATTATTTCTAGGTGTGCCAGTACAGCACAACAGCAGCAGTAACCTTTCATTAATATATGCATGTGTGTGTGTGCTTTCAAGTCGCCTGTCTACTTATGGTGAACCCATGAATTTCATAGGGTTTTCTTAGGCAAGGAATGCTGAGAGGTGGTTTTTGTCAGTTCCTTCCTTTTAAATATAGACAATAGTACCTGGTATGTATTGGTGGTCTCTCATCCAGTTACTAACCATGGCTGATTGCTTAGCCTCCAGGATCAGACAGAGCTTGGTGCCTTATACTGTGATTTAAATTTACACCATATGAAATCAAAAGTATATAGATTGCTTCACTTTATATTCTGGCTCAGTTCTTCAGTCGCAATTTTTTTTTGATGGAATCTTCATTATCCATCAGGTAGTTGGTGGGTTTAGCAATTCATAGCATAAAATGCACTTGCATTCTTCAGAGAATGCTGTCTTTACTTAAAAACAGACAAATCAGAGGAGGGATGGATGTTAAACTAGCATTTTCCATATAAGATGCACTGACAATGTGACATTTGTCAAGAATAGATCAGGTTCTGCTCTGTTGCATTGGAGATATTAAATGAAGATGCATCATGTTATCCTACACCAATATATCCCTCCCTCAGCATTTTCCACCTCAAGGCAATAGACATTTGTTTTTCTGCCTTTGCTTGAAATTAATCCCTTTCCTTATCTTAGTTCCATTGTCCTCCTGGATTTCGTCCTGGAACTAGGAAACGTCATGCTTGCTGGTAAATGTTCCTTTCATTTGGCTGAATATCCACAATAGAAGCTTTTATCATTTTTGTGTGGAGAGCTGCAGCAATTTGGAGGTGCTCTTACGAGAAGTAGCAATAAGCAAATAGGCCTAATGATTTTTGATGATTATTGAGGAATCAATCAACTCTTGAAATAAAGATTTAAGTATTGGTTTTACAATATCAGGCAGATAAAGTCTATGTATAAATTACTTTTGTATATGTTTATTGATACCACTGAGATTGCTGTGGGGTATCCTCTGGTGGCTAGGGTCCTGAATGGATAAAATGTGTCTGAAGGGAAGCTCTTCCTTTCTTTTGCTATTCTCCATTCCCTGCTTACTTCTGGTATTCTGTCTCAATGAATTCCAGATTCATACTCAGCTACATTTCCCTTAATTTCATGTTTTTCTCCTCTTTTCTTGCAGGACGAAGTGGACTGGCTTGCCTAGCATGTGGGCCTCAACTTGAGGTAGTAAATGCAGTCACTGGAGAACGGCTCTCTGCGTATCATTTTAGTGGGGTGACTGAGCAGCCTCCTACTATCCTTGCAGTGAAAGAGTTTTCCTGGCAGAAAAGAACTGGACTGCTTGTTGGCTTGGAAGAAACAGAAGGGAGTGTATTGTGTTTGTATGATCTTGGAATATCAAGAGTGGTTAAAGCAGTAGTTCTTCCTGGAAGGGTATGTATATGGATTTTAAATTTAAAAAGCAAGCCTTTTGCTCTGTATATTTCAGATACTGTTTCTGTTCCTATTCTTACTGTTTGCAATAACTTAAATTCTATTCTTCACTTCAACAGTTATTTTTATATTTGAAATTCTGATCTTGTTATAGTAGGAACTGGTAGGTGGAAATCATGAGATCCTCTGGATGCTGTTGGATTGGAGGTCTCAGCAGCCCTTACTACTGTAGCTGAAGATGTAATGAGTTGCAATCAACATTGTCTGGAGGGCTGCTGATCCCTACCTCTCTGCCTCCCTGCCCAGCCCATTGTGGACACTGAAAAGCCTCTCTTGAGAATGGGACGACTCACCAACACAGTGAGAGAGGCTGTGATAACTGCTGGAGTACAATGTTGCATATAGCCTTGTACTTGGTTTGAAAAGATTACCTCCTCTAGCAGCTCCTGTGCTGTCATTGAGGGTCCTCTGATTCTCAGGATAAGCCTTTCAGTAGCTGTATCTGAGAGGTAGAGAGAGGACAGTTCACACAGTGTTGTGTAGCTTGGTTAAATAGCTGTCAGTTGCCTCTGACTTGTTTATATAAGTAATCCTATTGTACTGTTCTGATTTTTTAAAAATTATGACATTCATTCTTTATCACTGTCCATAGTATAGAAATGGAAGCAAAGATCAAATTACATTGGGTTTGCCTTAAACTTTGTCTTTTGGTTTTTTTAAAAACAGCCCCCAAATTTGTGTGCTAAATGATATTATTTGCTATTCATTCAGTCTTCAGCTGCAGATCAAATTTGTGTCTAGTCATTGTTAAAATATGTTGCATTCTTGCCTCTTGGGCTCTTAAGGCAAATATATTGAGGTCATCGGGACTCATTGAGCTGATGAGTCAGGGTTTCTTGTTCGTGCCAGAGAAGAGAAAAAACCTTGAAGCATGTGATACTTTCCCATTTTCATAACCACTTAACAGAGCCATGATTGCACACTTCTAATCCACTCAAGTATTCTATGTTTTGTTTTGTTACTTTATTGAAAACTTGTGAATTTTAATTTTTGTTGACATATCCTAGTTTTTTGAAATTATTTTCTTGAACTAAGGACATGTTTTTAACTAATCATTTAAACCAATTTTAAGGAAATAGTTAACTAAAATTGCGATAAGCATTTATATAGAGCAGGGAGAGAAATGGGAAAAGTATGTTGCCGTATAGAGGTGTACAATGAGATTCATCTCCACCAGATATATTTTGGTGTATTCATTGACAGACATTATCGTGGGGACCCCTGCTAATTACCAGATTTAATCTGCTGACTTAACCTGCTAAACTGTTTTGCCATTGTGCAATGGAAGTAGAGATCTCTTGGCTGAAGTCAGTAGGCTTGAACGTTAAAACTAATCTTTTTATTTTCCTAGCCACACCTTTTTTGTTCCATCTTAACTGTTTGTGCCATCACTGTGCCATGACTTGAAATCATAGTTAAATGAGCTAAAATATTTCATACTAATTGATCTGTTCAACTCAGAATCATGAAAGAGTCAATTTGTAATGTGCTGCTGTTGTGTTGTACACAATAGAATGCAACAGAGAAGAGCATTGCATTATATTTTTGCTCTACAGAATGTTACCCAGAACTTTATTAGTCACATTTTCCCAGGCATATTGCTTTTGACATTCCGTGCTGTGGTTCTCCTGAAACAAGAATCTCCTAGAGGTGAGATAATGTGAGCCTTCAGTGTAGGGAGCTACTAATCTGTATGCAGGGTTATGTTCAAAATATCCCACTACCACAATAAATGCACAGAAAAATTATAACATAAAACCCGACTTTTCTTTAATGGAAAAATAAAACAAAACCTGCAAATGAACAGTGCAGGAGGTAAGAGAGCTGTCTGTATGTGAACAGAAATTAAATAAATACATACATAGTTCACAGTACATACTTTACAATGTCCAAACTGCACTGACTTTTCCAGATTTTTATTTATATAAATAAATAAAGAATTTGTACAAAGATATATATATATATCTTTCTACAAATGTAGGTCTCCAGTCCATTTGAAATATTGAGTGTGCCATTTTATAACTAGCATTTCAGGTAGTGTCCAGGCAGCTAGATTGTGTTCCCAAATAAAGTGACAGAAATCTGACTTCTTATTTATTCTTTCTGTCTGTCGAGTGACAAAATAACTGCAAAGCATTCAGTATAGTTCTTTGCATTCTGTCACATCTGGATCATTTCTAGCTTTGTAAAACATTACAATAAAAAAGAAGTAGCGAGGATAGCAACCGGCATCAAATATAATATCTACTCTGAGTTTTGAATAGGATCTTGCTTGCAAGGTTGTAGAGATTCCATTTAAAGTGGAATATGTGTGTACATTCTTTCTGCAGTTACAGATAGAAAAGGTGGGAAAACATCTGAACCACGTATCAACTCCCAGTTCCACCCAGATAACCACGTATTGTATTAATATCCTCTGTTTCTGCATAATTTGGAATAATCAAAACTAACAGTGACAGTATTCAGAAATGCTAAATTGATGCTCCTGTTAAGAGGGTTCGGTTACTTTGAGGTGATTCTTTCTTTCTTTCTTGCTCCTGAAGAATAAAAACCGATAATCTGCACAAAACTATTGGTACAAAAGATGTTTTTGAGAAGGCATTGAGGAATTCTGAGTGTTTGTTCAGAGTTCAGGACACCAGTATCAAGAAAACTGGCTGGAATAACACAAAGCTAAATGGAGTCCAATACTATGCTGGAAGAGGTGCTGTTTCAGGGACAACTTGTATTCCATCAAAAAAAGGGAGCTGAATACAGCACAGTGGCTTGGTTAGCTGTGCATCAAATTTCGCTAGCTTCAAAATTACCTTGATCTTGGAGCAGATTTCTTTGCCCCTTGAAACAGACAATTGTTCTTCGTACTCGGGGGGGGGGGGAGTACCTTAGATAGTTCAGAGAAAAAACAAAAATGACAAATAGCTTCTTTGCTATAAGCACTAGCAAAAATTGGCTGTGATTTAAAAGGCTGTTAGCAATAGCATTTCATATAAATATTTGCAAGTGATTGACAAATAATTTTCCTGAAAAAAAATTAACTTTCCCACTTTTTTCCTGGTTAATCTGTCTCTGTGGTTGAACTTATATCTTCTGTTTGTTTTAGGGGACAGAGCTATTAATTTATTTCCAATTGCTAGACAGGCTACTTTCTGTGTGTAGCAACAGCAAATTAATGGTACAGATGTCAGTTAGGGATGATAGAACTGGGCTAGAAATACCAGAAATGAATGAAATATTTATATGTTCATCTTCCATTTTTGTCCAAATGCATACGTAACATTCATTTTTCCCCTAGGTCACTGCCATAGAACCCATAATTAACCATGGAGGAGCCAGTCTGACAACACAGCACCTGCATCAGAGTCTCAGGTGGCTGTTTGGTGTGGCTGCTGTGGTTACAGATGTTGGACATGTCCTTCTAATAGATCTTTGTCTGGATGATTTGTCATGTAGCCAGAATGAAATAGAGGCATCTGGTAATTCCATTCAAATATTTTTCTGTAATGTTGATTGCTAGCTGAAAACGAGTTAGATATTTTAGATCATGTGTATGCCATTTTATATATTTTTAGAGAACATAACTAACATAAATGAAGTGGTTAGGATATCTGTGTTGTGTCCCTTCATTCCCAATAGGATGGTTGGCTTTAGTTTGACAAGTTATAAAATGTATTTCTAATCCCATTCACAACAGTTTCTGTGAGATGGAGGATCAGAGCGGTTGATCCACCACATTAGTCCCCTGGATTCTTGTCCATAGCAGAATTGTACTATAGACTGTTGATGATGTGAAACATGCGTATTAAAAACCTAACCTGTGTTGTCATTCAGAATATCTGGGGTTCTTTGAGTTATATCCATCCATGTCAGTCTACTAGCAAAATGGACATTTCTGGTAGAATGGATTTTCCATCTTCCAGTTCTCCCACACATTCCCAGACCCACTTCAGGGAATTGGAGAACCACCTGGTGATTTTAGGGTGGGCTTGGAAGGACACAGAATGCAAGGAGGAAGGAGAATTTCCATTGTGCGAGTAGAGGAAGTATACTTATGTAATATTGGGTGCTTATAAAACACTTGAGGGAAGGAGTCTGGCTAAACAATCAATATTTGTGAGTGCCATTAATTTTGCCCACCCTTCTCCCTTTCCAAACTGTGGTAGGACAACAATTCCTGAGTATTATTGTGCTGAAAATTATGTTAAAATTACTGCCCACAACCCAGTGCAACTTTGTTCTCGCCATTGTTTCTCCAATGTACCTTAATTTCCAAAGGCTCTTTTGTGATTATTTTGTGAGCCAATAGATTGTAGTACAGGGGTAGGCAACCTAAGGCCCAGGGGCCGGATGCGGCCCCCCAAGGCCTTTGGACCAGCCCCAGGCCGGTCCTGCCGCCCCCCACTGCCGCTACCGCCCACCATGATGATATTGATTATTGTTGTTATTACTTTTCTTGGGGTTTTCTTGGCAAAATCTCCACAGGGGTTTTGCCATGGCTTTTCTGGGGCTGAGAGAGTGTGCATGCATATTTTATTTTTTTATTTTTATTTATTTTATTTATTTATTTATTTTTGGTGCTTCGGCCCTCCAGTTGTCTGAGGGACAGCAACCCGGCCCCTGGCTCAAAAAGGTCGCCTACCCCTGTTGTAGTATGTGCTTACAAAGACATTTCATGTACACAGCTTTCAAACAATAAGGAATTTTTACTTTCTCTGAAATAACTAAATAGAAATATTTGTTTAAAAAATGAACTGAAAAATAAGGCACTGTTTTATATTGACAAAATAGGGTAAAACTATGTACAGTTCAAGTAGATGGAGGAAAATACTGAAACTGACACAGAAAAGCCTTATTTAAAAAAAGCTCATGTGTGCCCAGCTCTGAAAAGTTCACGAACTAGAGACAAGAGAAAAGAAAATAGTGAAACTTTTAAAAGGGATGGGGGTGGGGGTTCTGTTTAGTCTAGATACGAGACTATATCTGGTTTACATTTTAATTACAGATAAATTTGGAATCTCTTACCTAAGCTGACTGAAAATAAAGAGATTGCATCCTGGGGGGCAGGGGCGGAAGGGGGAGGATAAGCAAGTCAGTGGGAAACATTGAAGGCCACAGAAGACTGCTTGGACCTTCTGTTGAAATCTTTGGGAAGCTGAACAAAGTAATGAATGCCATTTAAATTACTGGAAGACAGAATATGTAAACAGATTATGTAAAACTTGAAAAATGGAAGCAAATGAAAAATAAAACAAATTCTAGCACATTTTCTGTCTGACCCACTTTACTCTTTGATCTAAAGCTTTTATTTACAAATAGATGACTTTAAAGCTTATCAGTGTACATTTAAGTTGCATATTGTCATTTACACAGATCTAGAAGTTATTACTGGAATCCCTCCTGAAGTCCCACAAATAAGGGAAATGATAACAAGGAAAGGTCGGCACCTGTGTTTCCAGTTACTGAATCCTTCAGGGAATGCTGTGACAGCTCTCTCATACATACATAGGAGTAACCAGTTAGTTGTGGGGTTTTCTGATGGCTATCTTTCATTGTGGAATATGAAAAGTTTGAAAAAAGAGTAAGTATGTCTGTATGACACTGGAGTATTTCATTGAGTGAAATAATCTGAAAGCAAGCGTTGATAATGACGTACTTATTAACAGTGATTGTTTCAATGATGTGTAAAAAATGTGTGGTTATCCTTTTTGTTAAATGCTAATCGGTTACATAAACTAGGAAAAGGTCTATGAAATGTACTGTGTAGTTTAGCAGGATTTTGAAAGGAAGCTTGAAACCAAAGTAATTGAGTTGCAATCATTTTGTCGCTTCAGCTTGTGATATAGCTGAGCAATACTTGAGTGGGAGTATAGAGGTTCAGATGGCTTGGAGTCAGGCATACCATGACTCTATGGTCTGTTCGATGATACTCCTCCATAAGTGAGAGTGAAGCAGATTTCCTTTATACATGCATGCATACACTCCCCCATCAGCAGTGTTCTGGAATTCTGTTCCAGAGTGCATGGGAGGGGGAATCATTTAATGTGTTGTATATAGTAAAAGGATCAAAAGAAAAAAAATTGACAAAAATCAGTTCTGTCTTCATTCTTCAGAAGAATATTTCTGACTTCTTCCTACAGTGGAGCCTCCACTATATTGATCACATGCCCTTCTTTGAACAGAAGGTACTCCTGTGTCTAACTCAGTTAATTCTATATAGTGATTTAAATATAGATTGATACCAACTTGTAATGCAGCATCTGCTTACTGTCCTTAACTCTTATAAGTTACTTCAAATGAAAGACACAGATAAATCTATTTGATATGAAAAAATATTTTTGTTTATTTAATTAATTTAAACAGGTTGAGTATCACTTATCCAGAATTCCAAATCCCAAAATTGTCCATATGAATGGTGATAGTGGCACCTTTAATTTCTGATGTTACATGGTACACAAATGTTTCATGCACAAATTATTAAAAAGATTATGTATAAAATTACTTCTAGGCTATGTTCATAAGGTGTATATGAAACATAAATGAATTTAATGTTTAGACTTGGATCTCAACTCCAAGATATCTCATTATGTATATGCAAATATTCAAAAAAGAAAGGTGGGTGAAGTTGGATTGTCACATTTAGAAAATACAATATTCAAAAATCCAAAATCTAAAACATTTCTGGTCCCAAACATTTCGAATCTGTATCTTGCCTTTCTACTTGCACAGGATCCATGGCTGCCCGTCAAACTAAGGGCATTTACAGATGGCTCCAATAGGACAGCTTACCACTGCCCCTTTGCTCACTGGATCGGAGGTGCATCAACCTCACGCCACTGCCCCAATCCGGTGCTTTGCCGGGCCAAAAGAGGGATGAATGGGCAAGAGCTGCTCTTGCTGCCACGGTGGTGGCTTTTCTGCATTTCTTTGGCGCAGTGCATCTAAACGCTATGCTGAAGAAATGCCCTTTCGCTGTCTGGGCTTGCAGGCGGTGTGATGCCGGAGTGGGGGCAGGCGGTGGTCACCACGCCCGTACTCCACCCCAATGCCTGTGCTTTTCGCCAGTCTGTAGAGGCCCTTAGTTGGTTTAGCAAGGTTCAGACATATGAGTACTTAGCTAATTATTCCAGTAAGTCTTTGTTAATCTCTTCATCACTGAGTCATAGAAAGTTTTGGGGTAGTTTTTGCGTTGTTTTAGATGTAAGCCGCCTTGATTGCTACGGCAAAAGGCGGGGTATAAATTATTATTATTATTATTATTATTATTATTATTATTATTATTATAGCTGCTTATTTAGGAAGAGGCCACAGTGTTGGGTAAATTCTTGTACTGTACATTCTTCATGATTTGTCTGTTTTATGGGTGTCACCATCATACCAGTTTCACATTTCTGCCAGCATCAGAAATGGAAGATAGAATAAAGTATGACAATTAGATTTCCATTCACTACATAACAGGAAGTATTTCAGGTAACCAAGATATATTATTATGGAGTCTCCAGTGAAGTGGTGAAACAGTTGTGCTAATTTGCCTGTCTCCCCTCTGTCCCCTTCCCAATTTAGATATCACTCCCAGTTAGAAGGAGGTAGGATTCCAGTATATGCTGTTACTTTTCAAGAACCTGAAAATGATCCTCGCAACTGTTGTTACTTGTGGGCCGTTCAGTCAACACAAGAAAGGTGGGTGAAGATGGATTGTCAGATTTAGAAAATACAATTGATTTTTTTTAAGTTATGATCTATGTTGAGCCTACATGCTAATTAAGTCTTACTGTGAACATGAATTTGCATATTTTTTCTGCTGTCTTAACACAGTTGGTCCATTAAATTCTATATTTGTGAATGAGAAGTGGCCCTGGGGTTACATGTAGCTTTCCTTGGGTGTTTTTCCAAGTGTTGAACCCTCTAGAGTCCTGAGCCCACCCCTGGCCAGAAAGGGTGAATTGTCTGCCTCTCTGGGAAGCTTCCAGGAGTTGCGTCCCACCTTCTAAATAGGTTGTAGTCATCACCTGACCAATTCTGTTCTCAATAGAATGCTTAGACCAGGGGTTAGCAACCTACGGCCCAGGGGCCGGATCCATCCCTCCGAGGCCTTTGGACTGGCCTCAGCCCAGTCCTGCCTTGCAAGTCGCGGCCGCCATTATGGAAAACAAAATGGCAGCCATGACTGCTCGTGCATGCGCAATACACCGGAAGTACTTCCGGCGTACTGTACGAGCGTGCGCATGCGCACACAGTGCCATTCCTCCCCCCCAGCCCGTGGAAGACCTCGGGACCAGCGGGCCGGCCCCAGGTAGGAAAAACTTGCCTACTCCTGGCTTAGAGTTTCTATTACTATAGCCTTATGTTGCACAACTGTTAAGTAGTCTGAACTAGAATTCCAGAGGTGGAATCTTAATTATTATCAATGCTAATGTGGTGCAATGTAATTAGGTTTTATTTGTTTGATTTTTGCCTATTAATGGGAAATCTGCTCCATGGTATTGAGGGGACTGTTCAGGTTGGGGAGAGAACTGTAAAGGAATGGGGGAATTACTTAAAATCACCCTCCCCTTGTGTGATAAATGACTTTAAGGCGGGACACTTCAGTGTAGTTGAAGAATTCCTTGATAGAGATTGAAAGAGAGATTAGTTTCAGAAATTGCATTGTCATTATTTAACTCTGTGAATCTTGCAGAAAATAGTGTAGTATATGCTATAAGCATTTGCTTTATAGAATATAGTAAAGCTTTTGACTGCATACATCACAAAAAACAATGGATGGCTCCTAAGGACATGGGAGTGCCACTACATCTGATAGTCTTGATGAGAAATCTGTATTTAGGACAATAGGTTACTGTTAGAACAGAATATGGAGAAACAGAATGGTTCCCAATTGGCAAAAGAGTCAGACCAGGCTGCATTCTATCACCATTTTTGTTCAACTTGTATGTAGAAAGTACTATATGAACAGCAGGTTTAGATTCAGAAGAAGGAGGAGTGAAGATGGGAGGAAGGAATATCAACACTTAAGATATGTGGATGAAACCCTACTAGGAGAAAACATTACAGACTTGGAACAATTACTGAGGAATACTAAAAAAGAAAGTGCAAAGACAAGCTTAATGCTGAATATAAAGAAAACAAAAATAATGACCACAGAGAACCTACATACATTGAACATTGACAGTGAGGAAATCAAAATAGTAAAAGAATTCCTCTGCCTTCGATCAAACAATTACCAGAACGGAGACTGCAATCAAGAAATCAGAAGACTAGAAATGGGAAGGGCCGCTATGAAAGAACTAGAAAAGATTGTAGAGTCAAAACATACAACTGGGCACTAAGTTTAGAATCGTCCAAGCCACTGTATTTCCCATCACCATGTATGGATATAACAAAAGCTGATAGGAAGAAAATAAACTCATTTGAGAAGTGATGCTGGAGAAGAGTGCTGAGGATACCATGGACAGTCAAAAAGTCAAACAAATGGGTCCTTGAATAGATTAAGCCTGAAATCTCCCTGCAAGCCAAAATGATCAAACTGAGGCTGTTGTACTTTGGCCACATGATGAGAAGTCATGACTCATTAGAAAAGACAATAATGCTAGGAAAGATGGAGGGACGTAGAGAGGAAGGCTGCACTCTAGATGAATAGACTCAATTAAGGAGATTACATGTCTAAATTTACAGGACTTGAGCAAAGCAGTGGAGGTGTCTTCCACAGCGCCGTCATGAATTGGGGATGACCCGAAAGCAATTAACAACAAACCATGATGTTTCTTTGATTCCATTTTGGGAGAAAGGCAGGATATAAGTGCAATAAATAAATAACAAATAAAATCTAGTCTACTGTCTAAGACCCAAAACAGATGAGCAGACAGGGGCAGCTTCCAGCCACTCCAGGGGTGTGGCGTTTACATGATGCACGGCCCTGGAGTGCCTCGGGCCACCTAACTTAGCCCAAAACTGGTCCCAAAAGGAGTGGATCTTTTCCACTCCTGTTTAGACTGCAGCGTGTGTTCACCGTGGCCCTGGGGGTGATCGGGTGGGGATCGGCTTCTGGCCACTCCTTCCTGCCCATTTGCTTCACCCCAAAGAGGAGCTAGTTACAAATGTTACAAGTCTTTTTAAAGCATATATTGAGGCTATATAAGGTTTGAGTGTTTCAGTTATAATGGCAATGGAAAATTACTGTTTGCCCTTTTCTTGAATTTTGTCACTTAAATGTGCATATGGAACTTACATGCATAAGGCCTCTGGTTGCTTAAGTGGAATGAATCTATGCAATTAAGGTAAAGGGGACCCATACAGATCAACTATTGAAATTATAGGAAAGATGTTCTCAGTTATATTTCTGTGTATTTGTTGAAGTACTTGCTACTAGAATACGTTATCGGCTAGCAGTGGCATTGGGGAAAAATAGTGAACTAATTTATCTGGAAGATATGTTTAAAACCCTTATTTGTGATAGTATACTATACGTTAAATAGTAGCAAAGCTATCTAGGTCCTACACTAAAATCTTAACTTATTTTATTGTATTCTAGTGAAGGTGATATTGTTAGCTTACATCTGCTGCAGTTGGCCTTCAGTGACAGAAGACGTTTGGCATCAGGACAAATCATGTATGAGGTAAAGTATTTTTATATAAAAACATGACATTGTTTCATAGGTTCATCTATAACTAGGGGTAGACAGTAGCCCATGGGTGACATGTGGCCCCCAAAACTTTTCTAGCACTCCTAAAGCCACCATACCCCAAAAATCAGATAATTGCCCCATATTGTTAATTCACCACTCCTGATAGTGGGAGATAGCTTAAATTGAGCTCTATAAAATCCCCAGAGGTTGGGGGAAAATAGGGATGAAAACCAGAAGTTATTTCTGCTTTTATTTTCATCTGATTTTCCTGGGTGGTGCAGCCTGCCACAAGGATGAAAAATGGCTCTGACATTCTCTGCAGTTGTTACTCCTGATCTAAAAGCACCTATACGTAATGTGGTTCCTTTGATTTTAGAGACTAAATAAAAATTGAGTATAGAAAGTCAGCATGGCATAGTGGTTTGAGTGTTGAACTATGTTAAGGAAAATGCAACATGGGACATACAGTAATAGAAATAAAATATGTATGTGATAGTCACAGTGACTAAGCAGGAACAATCATGAAGCTACACAGGTGAAAAGGATAATGTAATTTGGAAGCCTTGAGAGCCAAGGACAAAGTTATAGAGTGTATATTGAAAACACCTGTTATAGATTGCAAACACCTGAGATTCATTAAGTAGTCAAGGTAAAATGATGAAATACTTGGGTTGGTCTTAAGTATGGGATGATCTATGTAAACCAATCAAAATGAATGTACACGCCCACTGGGTGGAAACTGACTAGTGGGTGGTGACTAACAATGGCTATAAGTGCAATGTTTGCCAATGCATATTGTGGTGTAGTGTGGAGTATTTTGGTGGAGTAGAGATTGTGATTTGTAGGGCATATAGTATTTATATATAGTAGAATAAAGTAGATCTTTTATATAAGACTACTGAGTTGTCTGGTGTCTTGAGGGAAGATACAAGAACCAGAAGGGTCCTGGAGAAGTTTGGAGACATCTCAGGAAGAAGAGAGAGAAGGCTTGGAGAGTTTGTCAGGGTCTTCAGCCTATTCTCTGAAACTCTGCTGCTTGCGAAAGAAGCATCAACCACTGATCAAAGCTGGTCAGCTCTGCTGCATAACAAGGTGGTGAGTTAGAGCCAGAGGTGAAGAGCTACAACTCCCATCATCCCTGACATGACTGGAAACCAGGATTCAAGTACCAGCTCAGCCATAAAACCCACTGGGTGACCTTGGGCAAGTTGCATGCTCTCAGCCTCAGGGGAAGGCAATGGCAAATTGCCTCTGAACAACTCTTGCCCCCCCCCCCAAAAAAAACCCACAACCCATGATAGGTTCATCTTAGTGTCACCATAAGTTTTAAACAACTTGAAAGCACACAACACCACAACAAATAAGAGTTTTATCAAACTAGTTGGGATTACATCATTACAATCTTTTGTTATCTATAAAACTCTGTATAGTGCTGAACTATATGATGTGTGTGTACATATATTTTAGATGTAAAGCCATCAACCATTCTTACTGAGCTAAATCCACATTGTATACCTCCTGCAGGCTGGATAACATCAGAGATGTGTGACCCAATTTCCTCTACTCCCCTGCAGTTTCTCATTTACTACTTCTCAGTCTGCTCCTCAGTGGTGGCCCAAAACCTCTGGAGCAGGTTTGGAGCACCTGGAAAAGGAAATCAGTACAGCAAAGGTTTTTCACTAGCAAATGTAAACAGTTAGATGCTGCCCATTCCTTCCTATGTTTGCTTTTTATGCATTCTCCAGTCTTAGATCCAATCTCAGATCTTACTTTGCAGCACCTAGTTTGCCTTCTTAAAACATGAAAACAAATAAAATTATTGTGGGCCCTCCACATTTGGTGAGGTTTAGGGATATAGGATACCTGTGGGGGGGAAAAACCAGATATATATATATATTTAACTTTAAAGAACATCTCCCTAGTGATCTCTAGGTCCTCCAGAGCAACTCTGGTCAACGTCCTCTGGAAGTTGACCACAGAATTGTGCTGGAGAACCTGCAAATGCTCAGTAAGTGTTCTCTCTAGGAATTGCTAGGTCCTCCAGAGCAACCTCTGGTGGAAGTTGGCCATAGAGTCACGCTGGAGGCGTTGACCTAGAGATTCCATATTAATAAAACCTGTGAATAATCAAAGCTGCAAATGTGGAGGGGCCAACCGTAAACATATGATAACACTGCATAATGGATTGAAAATCAGGTGCAACCTCTTTCTTGAGGTACATTTAATTTGGCTTGGTATTTATGAAAAAGCAAAGCTGATGCATAATAGTTGATTGTGTGTGGAGCATTAGTACTACCCTAAGTTCTCATTTCAGTATTGTATATCCTTGATAAGGCTGCAGGAATTGGAATTAGTTGCGCCAGCCCAAAATTGTCCTGATTTCATTGCAAAGCTCCAAACCAGTAGAACACAGCATATTCCTGTGTGATTATTATTATGGCAATGAGATTACTGAATGAAATTGAGATAAGTACAGTGGGCCATTGGTGTCTACAGGTTTATATCCTCAAATTTGAACAACTGGATAGAAATAAAGAAACATTTATTTATTTTTTTTAACCTGCAATGGCCAGGCTGAGAAGTGGTCCCAGGACAATACTAGAGGCTGCAGTGGCAAGACCTGGACAAGTCGATGTGTCCATCCCCCATGGAGGTCAATCCCACTACATAGCCACAGTCAGAATTTAAACTTCTTCCTCACTCTCTTTCACATCACAAAGCTGCTGCCTAAATCACTCTGTTTCTCACAAGGAAGTCTCTGCCAGAATTTAAATTCTTGCTTTCCCACTTTCTCACAAGGAAGCCTCTGCCAGACTTTAAATCCTGCCTCATTTTGTTTCCCTCCTTCACACAAGGAAGCTTCTGATGGAATTTAGACCCCTTTCCTGCTGATACACCTCCTTGCCCTGCTCCTTCTGCTGCTCTTCCCTGTGGTGGATTGGTGGCAAAGGGGTTTAAAATCTGGCAGAGACTTCGTGATGGGAAGGTGAAACAGAGTCAGAAAAGGGTTCAAATACTGGCAGAGCCTTTGTTATAGGAAGGTCAAAAACAATGCAGGAAGAACGCCTTCCTGGTCCAAGGAGTGAAAGTGAGGCAGGGAGACCATTGATTATTAGGCCTGATGTGGCCCACCAAGATACTCTGTCCAGCTCTTGGTAGGTTTCAGACAAGCTGGGTCACATACCTTGATATCATCCAACTTGCAGTAGGAAGGGTGAGTTCTGTTCCCTCATTCCAGTTTCATAACCCTGCTTTAAAGCAATATTAAACTTGGAGGTTCTGTATCATAATTGGAAAATTGTTTTTCATTGTTGTGTACCTTTAAGTTGTTTCTGACTTATGGTGACCCTAAGGCTACCCTATCACAGGGTTTTCTGAGGCTAAGAGTGTATGACTTGCCCAGGGTCACCCAGTTGGTTTCCATGGCCAAGCTGGGATCACAACCTGGTCTCCAGAGTCATAGTTCAGTGCTCAAACTATTAAACTGTGCTGGCTTCTTTGTACTTTGGATATTAAATTTAACCATTGCTGTTTTGTTAAATGCATAGCATTTGTTAAACCTCATAAATCTTTCTACTTAACACTGATAGTGTTAGTATTAGTAAAAATTTCAAGTCTTTAGTAAGGACTAAGACAGTAAGATCTCTACAATCAAAAAATATGGCTGCTGAATTCAGTAGGAGTCAATATTTTCATTCTAGTTATTGTGGTTCTTTCTCTCTCACCACAGGGTTTGGAATACTGTGAAGAAAGGTACAGTTTGGACCTCACGTGTGGAGTTTTCTCTTTGAGGGGGCAGAGTAGCAACACCAAATTAATCGGTTGCCAAACTGTAGAAAAATTTCGAAGCCATATTGATAGAGAGGATGGCATTAATGAAGGTCAGTATAGAACTCATTTAAAAAGTTTAGTTGTATAAAACCCCTTTCTCCGGTGAAGACTGTTCAAAACATTGTGTTTCTCCATAATTTTTTAAAAATGTAATACTCCAAATTCTGTATCAGAATTGTTGTACCTTTAAGTTATGAACAACTACATGTATATATACTCTAGAATTTCAATAGGGATATAGAACACAGTTAAATGCCATTTTCTAGGAGTATCACTGAGCAGAAAATATATCTAGTTTGTTTTTAAAGTAGCGAGGAAGCTTCTAGTGTATTAGTGTGAAAAGCAGAGATCTCTGTGCTTGTGGGTGTGTTTCATTATGTGTACACTTGAAACAGACTATTACTATAGCTGGCTAGCTTTATTATGCTATCTTTTGTGAAAGTATCTGAGTGAGGAGATTGTATCAGCCCCGTCCTAAACATGCTCTTCAACTGAATAGACTTTAAGAAAATGTCTAGGTTAAGAGTGTATATTAAACAAATATTTAAATAGATCATCAGGACTGAGGCTGAAAGTAGTTTGGGTTATTTAAGTCTTGAAATGTGTACACTTCTTTATAAAATAATTAGGATGAAAGCTGAACTTGCATGTAAGTTTTCCTGTTCATGTGTTGGCAATATAGGTGTTATAGTAATAGTCTGTTGCAAGTATATACATAATAAAACACACCCGTAACCACACACCGCAGTCTCTGCTTTTCATTTATTTATTTACTTTGAGTATTTATACCCTGCCCTTCAGCCACAAAGGCTCTCAGAGCGGCTTACAAATTACAGTGGTTAATTAGACAGTTTCCTGCCCTCAGGCTTACAATCTAAAAAGACATGACACAAAAGGAGAAGGGAATGGTGGTGGGGAAGGGGATCAAGTCCAGCGGCTCTTCTCTCCCTTCGAGGCCTGGACCAAGGCAGATGGAGTGGGGAGGACTCTTCCTCTTAGTCTAGGCCCGGTGGACATTTCACACCAATTTACAGTAATTCCCATTACTCTCAAGAATAACTAAAATGTGAGACAGTTCCTAATACATCATTTGTTTAATCTTTAGTTAGACCTCTTCCAAAAAGCATAAACTAATCTCAGAACTGATGCTTATAAAGGAAACAGCCAGCAGTATGATAAGATCCCTTTGCATCATGCCTAGAAAAGCAGAGATCTGAGTGTAATATCTTGGAGATTGGCCAAGAGATTATATTGGTATTATAAACTTCTTTTAACAATTGCTTTGAGTTATATAGAAGAGAACAGCTTGAAGAGTTTATTAGTGTCTCTGTTATTAATGCTGTAGTGCTTGTTGGAGAGATCCATGTGCAGCAAACATACTCCAGAAACTCAGACTGAGATGTCTGTTTGATTACTGTCAACACTGTCCTCAGACATGCTTCCCTGTCAAATGGTACAAGGTCTGTAGCATGTAAAACTGCTCTGAAGCACCTATCAGTTAACAATAGACAATGAACAGTCAGATGGATCATTGGTCTCATCTGCATAGATATGCTTACCATATATAATGTGTAAGTCGAGGGCAGGTTTGGGGGGCAAAATTATGGATTTTGATATGTCCCGTGGATGAGTTGAGGGTAAAATTTAGGGCAATGTAACAAAGGATCTAAAGGATGAAGCGAAGGAAAACAGTTCCAAATAACTTACAAAATTCCAGCAGGCATCACTGTTTGAACTCACATTAAAGAGTTAAAGTACAGTACTAACATTGACCCATGGATAAGTTGACTCTGTTTTTTTGGGGTCAATTTTTTGACTACAATTTCTAGACGTATACATGAGTATATACAGTATGTTACCATAGTGCGGTTATTGTCAGCTAGATATTCTTGCAAAAATTGATTTAACTAGCTAACTTGTCCAGTAAATGAAACTATTTTTGAGGATGTTCTAATACCTAGCTGCCAAAAAAAAAATCCCCAGAAGACATTCACTTAATTGTTCTTAAGGTGTTATATAAATTTTGTATAAATAGAACAAAATACAATTTAACTTTTGTCCAGGCAAGTATTAAAAATACCTTCCTATAAATGTCTTAACCTGGGGTATTTTCTAACCTTTTAGATTCAGCATATTGCTGGATTTAAAGATCACTCATGCCGCAAGAGTGTTTGTGGGTTCAGAATCAAGGGCATTCCACAATGCCCAAACACCCAGAGCCAGAGCACTTGTTCACATGAGGTGGAACATTTGCTTTGAGTAGCTTTAAGCCTCAAGTTAAGAGAAAATGTAACCAACAAAAATGTAATATGTTAGTTGGATGTGTGTGTGTTCCAGCTGATTGTGGGGGGGGGGGGTTCAAAAAATTTATACATGGCATATAGCTCAAACTTGAGGATACTGGCCAAGATCCTGTATAATTATTGGTATAATGGAAATCTATGCAAATATATCTCCATTGGGCTTCTGTTGCCACCAACTGCACAAGCCCAGCTTCAAAGCACTGAGACTCACACTTACATCCCATGGTTTTGGGATCCCAGATCTCCTGCATACTATTGGTCCAGGAGAGCGATGGCTGGGTGGTGTTTTAGGAGCTCTTTGCCTGTCATTGAACTGTTGTAGAGTTGGCCCTCCATATCCACAGATTCTTTATTCACAGATTCAACCATCCATGGTTTGAAAATATTTCAAAAACATATAAATTACAGAAAGCAAACCTTGACTTTGCTATTTTATATAAGGGACACAATTTCACTATGCTATTGGGTTTAATGGGACTTGAGCATCTGCAGATTTTGTTTGGGGGGGGGGCTGGAACCAAATCTTAGCAGATACCAAGGGCCTACTGTAAAATCAAAGCCTGGTGGATTTTAAGATTGAGTGGAATGTGGGGTGGGAGGCTTTTTGACAAAGAGGCACCTCAATACTTCCATCCACAATTTAAAAAGTACTTGTCCTGGCATATTCCAGCAGCAAGATTCTGATCGTTTGCTTTGGTTGACATAAAATGCCTTTATTCACAGATTCCCCTGAAGTATAAATTCCTCCTGATTTGAAAAGGAAGCCTTCACTCCTTGTCCTCAGTAAAGTTGGCAGAAATCAGTATTAATGAAATAACAGTATTTTAGAAAACACTGGCTAGAAATCACATTAAAGGATTATTCAGTGTCTAGAAGGGATTGGAGGGCATTTGTTACTTCTTGACTTCACTAAATCTAAGAGATCACTGCATGTACTCAGTAAATAGCATTCATTGTCAAGTTGCTTAAACAGATTGCAAGAAAGCATGGAAGGATTAGCGCTGACATGATAACTATTCAGGTTACTTTTAAGATAACAGCTATATGAATAAACTGAAAATTATGCATGCAGAATTCTTGAATTGTTCATGTGTCTAGAAATACTTTTTATTGAAATATCATAACACAGAATCTAATAATTATTACATTATAAATAGAGTCACTCACACTGGCTGGGGATCTAAACAAGTAACCCAGATGGGCACAATACTTAAACAGCCATCTTAGAAATTGCGCCCACGTACTCATTCACAATGCAGTGGATATTTTGTGTCCCAAATAGAAGCCAGTCATTCTGAGCAAAGAAACCAAACATTTACACTTTTCAGTTCCTATGTCATTTTTTATGCTTGCAGCAACTTTCCTCTGTAGTTGCTAATGAGTTGAAGGGGTTAAGCCAGCCTGCCCCCTGCACAGCTGCACTTCAACCCAATGACCTAGAATTCCCCCCCCCCCATTCCCTCCACCTTTCTCACTTCCATTTCCCCCAGTTCCTCCAAGAAAGCATGGGGGTGTTAGGGCTGACATGATTATTCAACCAAATTTAGAAATAAATTCAGTTCACTCTTCAGATGTGAAATCAAGCTCTTCACCAGGAAGAGGGGCTTCTGCCCCCCTTTCTCATCAGTCTTTGAAATGTTGTTTTAGCCTCTTCCTTTCATTCAACTTTTCTTAGGGACCAATCTGACACTGAGAGAGGGGATTGGTCAGATTCAGGTGAGCTAGAGGATCTAGCAGAGAGAAATAATTTAATCAAAATGACTTTATTCCCTCCTTTTTAAAGGCTGTAGCAGCACTGGGGTTACAAAAATCCAAGCCTGTTTTTTCAACAGTTTTAACCACTGACTATTTCAGATGTGGGCAGCTCTTTCTCCAAAACCAAAAGCCTCTTTACGAGTTGCACCTTTTCCATCTGATTTCAACTATCTAGTAAGATCAGAATGGATTGCTCCTACACAAAATAGAAGGGGCACTAGTGTAGCACAAACTCTATATACATTTGCTCCTGAAGTTGCGAATCTTCTTAAATCTCATGGATAGTCCAATCTCAGTACTTTTGAGTAATGCTGCAACTCCATCATGACTGCAACTGTAGCCAGAAGGTCCATTTGGCGAAGGCATTGGAATGCAGATGTACAATCCAGATCCATTTTAGCCACCGTCTCTTACACAGGAAACCTTTTTAGAGAGGAAGCCCTTAAGGACATCCTCATTGAAACAAGGAATAAAAAGAAGGCTATACCTTCTGTACCAAAGAAGGATATGAAAAGATATCTAAACTATATATTAAACAAATTTGATTCCGGTAGGGAATCATTTGACAGGTGGGACAGATGTCGGATTAGTTGAATTTTTCTTTTGCCACCTTCCTTCTCATGTTTAATTTACTCTAGAATAATTCCCATTCATGGATGAATTCTTCCCTGCAGGGAATGTGCCTAGAGAATGGCACATTGAAGAATTTACTGTGAAGGTCCATTTAGGAGTCATCCAGCCATCCCTGTGGTGGCAAGATCATTTACCTTTTTCGGGGGATCTTTCATTTCTACTTTCCTTTTTTCTGGGCTTGGGAATGAACTGAGGAGGAACCAGGGATCCAATAGGAAATACTTTCTTAAAATACATGATCCCTTGCCTCACCTAGGTGAAGACAGTAACTAATCCATTCATGGATGACACCATCTCCTTAGCTAGAATGGACCTTAATGGTGAGTTCCCCATTGTGCCATTGGAGCAGTGTGCATGTCCCCTCCTCGCAATTGTGATAGCTTTACAACAGGTTGAGTTCTGATCTGATTCTAATTCTGATCTGTATTTAAGAAAAGGGTTCATTTAGTTGGGTAAATTGGAAGAACATGAAAAACTTGAGTTGTGATGCTGCACATAACCACATATTTTTATCAAGTTGATACTACTTGAAAAGGTGCTTAGATATAAGCTATGTAATTGAACTATAGTTTTTAATTTGTAGCTGCAAACACTTACAGAAGTTCAATGTTTTTTCTCAGTCATATCGCCTGACACAAGTGTGTCTGTCTTCAGCTGGCAAGTGAACACTTATGGTCAAGGCAAACCAAATACCTATTTAGGTATATTTGACATAAATCGTTGGTATCATGCTCAAATGCCAGATTCATTAAGGTAAGTATGAATTTTTCTTCATAGATTTGCCAGAAGAATGCATAGTATATCGTCATCTTGACTTTCTTATGTGCTTACTTTCTCAAGACCAGGGGAATTTCTGCATAATTGCCCCTATTTTGCATTATGGTCCCTGGATGCTGTAGTGAGTATGACCTCTCCACATCAGATCCTGGATGTCTTAGTACATGAACGAAGCTTTAGTCGTGGTGTGCCTCCTTCATATCCTCCACCTGAACAGTTTTTTAATCCAAGCACCTACAACTTTGGTATGTATGCCATGAGTTGCTTCTGTAGGAACTTGTTAAGTAAGAGAAGTGGAGATAAAATTTGACATATTTGTCAAAATTTCCAGTTCTCACTGCTGTGAAGAGCCCTGGTGGTGCAGTGGTTAAATGCCTGTACTGCAGCCACTCACTCATAGACCACAAGGTTGTGAGTTCAGTACTAGCCAGAGCTCAGGCTAGACTCAGGCCTGCATCCTTCCGAGGTCGCTAAAACGAGTACCCAACTGTTGGGGGGCAATGAGCTTACAGTTGTAAACCGCTTAGACATCCCATAGCGCGATATGAAGTGGTATATAAATGAAGCTGCTTTACTTTGCTTTGAATCTTTTAATTATTTCTAACCATTATAGTCTTCTTCATGATTCATTTCAGAAGCTGCCTTGTGTCCCAGTTTGTAAGAGAAGGCAGAGTATAATTATTATTGATCGTAATAATAACAGGAGAAATTAGCATTCTTAAGGCTCATGGCAACATTAGTGGTTATGTTTTATTGCACTTTTTTAAATGAGGGAGGTAAGCATAGGTTTTCTTAGCAGTCACAAAGCTCCTTGACCCTTTGTTGGATAGTGTGTGTACATTCCCTGTTGCCAAGGATAGTGTCATCAGCAGAGGGGGAACGTACTTCCTGTGTCCAGTACTGGAGTTGTTAGGAGATTTGGTGGAGAGGCTGGGTGAAACATTTGGATCAATATTTTCTCACAAGGGTAGGAGACTAATAAGATGGCTGAGCAGCCAGCCTAGTACATGGTCTTAAAATTTGAGGACTTTGAGCATTAAATATCTGAAAAGTCTTGAGTGGATAGTCATGCTATTTATCATTAATACTTGTAAGGATAGCCCCTTCTCAATCTGCTCCCCATTATGCTTTCCCCATGGCTCCCTAAAACCTTAACAATAGTGACACAGCAGCTGAGCTACATAAACACTGTAAGGTCCCTGTAAGCCACCCGTCTAGATAGAAATTACATACCATATTTCTGCTGTAGCAAATCACATGCTGTGGTGTAAACCCCATGATAACCCAGCTAGATGTGGTGTTCTCCATACTATTCTGTGCAAGCATGTGGCCTGTCAGCCCTTCAGTCCTCACTAAAGGTCTCTTCTACCTTCTACTTCATTATCCTTCCTCATGGAGAGGCATGGTTGGTCTTGGGGAGAGAAAAGGTCCTTGAGAGTACATGTAGAATTGAAGTAAGATTCTTAGTTCTGCTTGTAATAATTTGAGATAGGTACTTGCATAGGTGAGAGCCATGTATATCTCCTTTCACCCCTGTAGGCTCAAAATGCATCAACATGTAGCATACAGTGTTCTTTCTAAAAAGCTGACTGTATACCTCTGGGGCTGGTATAGATAGATAGATAGATGGTTTTTTTTACAGGTGGGATAGTAAATCTGTGCTCCTCCAGATCCTACTGAATTCTGACCATTAGTCGTATTGGTGGGGATTGATAAAAATGGAGTCCAACAACATTTGAAAGCCACAAGATTCCTCTGTTACTCTAGAGAATTTTTTTCCCAGAAAAAGAAGCACATATTTAACCTTTCAGCTAATTAATATTATGATTGCATGTTGCTGACAAAATAGATTTTAATGAAATATTCTCTTTCATAGATGCCACCTGTCTGCTGAACTCTGGAGTTGTTCATGTGACTTGCACAGGGTTTCAAAAAGATGTGAGTTTCAAAAAAATGTTTTGTAATCTGAACATGATATGCTGCACATTGTTTTCTTCTATACTTTGCAAATCATAAATGTTGCTTCTGTCTTGGCTACTATTTCCAAGATATCTGGGAATGGGATCTAAAGCTACCATGCCAGTTAAGATTGCCAAGTCTCAGGACAATGGCTGAAGTATTTGAACAAAGTGGCAGTTGTAGCAGCTGGATGCATTTTATCAGCTGACAATAATGATTCTTTCCCCTTTCCCAATCTGGGTTACCATATTACCTGGTTAGCCAGGTTTTACCTGGATTTTGAGGCCTTTTATGTGGATTTTCCTTGTGCCAATTTCCATAATCATTTGGTTTAGAAATACCTTGTCCCTATCTCCCTGCCTTGTGAGGACCCACTCCTATGATATGCTTTGTTTTGATTTTCTCAGCTGGCAGCTGGAATCACTTCAAGCTCTGACTTGTAGTTATAGTCAGTTTCATTTCCTCACAGCGCTTGGGGGCCCAGAGACATTATTCAGGAAATTAAGATGGCAGTGCTTCACTATGCAGTACAGCAAGCAAAAGAAGGGGTGGGAGAACTGCCTGGTAAGAGGAAGAGCTATGGGCTCACTTGGGGGCTCGACAGACGGCCCCAACAGAGTGGCCTCTGGCTGCACCTTTCCTTGCTGGATTGGGCCTGCAGCAACCGCATGCTGTGGCCCCAATCTAGCAGTCTACAATTCTAAAAAGAACCAGCAAAATGCCTCTCCTTTTTAGAAAGCAGCAAAAGGGTGTCTTTGCCACCGTCTGGTCAGGCGAGTGGCATGACGCCGGCGTTGGGGCATGCGGCGTGCGGTTGCCACACACCCACTGCCCCAACGCCAGCTCAAAGTGCCAGTCTGTACAGCCCCTTAGTGATATGTATATGGATACATGAAAGCCACATGGTTTTTTGGAAAGCCAAAAAATAATGTGGGCATTTAGGGGTCTGAGGAAGCATTTAGGAAAGCTGGGCCAGGGGCGAGAGTTGGTCAAACATGGCAGTGAGGCTAGGAAAGTTGTAAGTAGCTGAAGGATGAGTGAAATGGTAAAGTCAATATGGTAGGGAGAAGTAGTTCCTTTATTGATGTAAATTAATTTTCTGAAACCTGGATGTGTTCTTACAGCATCATTCACTAATATGTAACCTAAAATAGAAATGAACCTATAGGTACAACTTCTTGTCCAAGAAAACAAAATTAGCACACACTATTTTCTCGGCGGGAAATTATTGACTCTCCAGTTATTTTGGATTACAACTGATACCTTATCTAACCATTGGTTCTCCTAAGTGAGGCTGATGGGAGTTGTAGGCCAAAGCATCTGGAAGGCCAAACGTTCCCAGTCTCTGTATTAATGCAAAATCTCTTAGTTACAATTTGTCTTGAGTCCCA
Organism: Phrynosoma blainvillii; assembly: GCA_026167975.1. Classification (NCBI taxonomy): domain Eukaryota; kingdom Metazoa; phylum Chordata; class Lepidosauria; order Squamata; family Phrynosomatidae; genus Phrynosoma; species Phrynosoma blainvillii. The sequence continues at coordinate 72,455,256 of JANUYF010000001.1, forward strand.
TCATTCTGCACACTTATATGTGCTTATAATGCATCACAATCCTAGCTTGGTAGACCTCAATGAGTATATACAATGTCTCTTATAATAGTTTTGGATTGAGCTCCTTGTCTGGCTGCCACAGAGAACAAAGAATTGCATCCTAACAAGTGAACAGCAGGTAGGGGAGGGATAGAGCACTCAATCCTTCAACTTCCACTCCACTTTTCTACCCTGCATAATTTTTGTTGGCCTTTTGAAAAACATTTGTAAGAAACCCTGGCTATGTCCCTCTTTTGCTTTTATGTGGTCTTCATGGTCTCTGTACTTCTCACCTAGGTTTTGTTCTTGTGCAGAGCCTCAGTTTAGCACCTTCTAGTATTCATGGTTTTGAAAGGCTCTCTGCCCCTTCCTAATGTGCACACTGAGACAGGCTGTCACTCAGTTCTACTTTGTGTACCACATCAGTAGCAAGCAAGTAGGACCTTCTCTTGAACTAGATCGCTAAACTTGTGGACCCTATTTTTATTTCTTTAAAATGTTTTTTAAATTCTTTTTATGGATTGTACTCCTTCCTGACAACTTGAATATGAGGGTATATCAGACGTTTTTAATAAGTGTGTAAGTAAATTCCATACAAACAAACTAGTTAGCCAGCAGTTTTAAAAAGGCTACATAAATAATTACTTACAAAAATGTTAGATATAAATTATTTTATATAATCCCATCCATTTTTCATTGATTAAAAATAGCAGCATGAGAGAAACTTCCTTTCTTAGTCTCTCGGAAATACCTGACTTACTGCATGTTCATGCTTTAAATTACTGGATTTTTAAAACAAATATACCAAAGGATGTGGAAGTGAGTTTGATGAGGAAGTGGGCTAGTACAAAGTAATTGAGAAGTTTAGATTCCTATCATATTTACATGACTGGTCTTGAAAAGCTGTTCTTGAAGGTCAAGGGACCTTCCAGTATGAAATTCGAGGGAAGGAAAAATTTGCCTTCCTATCCATGTAAGCACAGAATCACTTGCTACTCATATATTAGGCTCTTTGGAATCCAGTCTCTGTAACACCAGTTTGTATAGAGCATATACCTGCCAGTGTCAATGAACCCCTGAAGCAATAGGGCTAGTGAGCTCAGGCTCAACACCATTAGACAATACACTGAAAGCTTGATCCTACATTGCATGAGTGCACTTGGCAAGGGGTATGTAGTCTTTCCTATTACCTTTTTGCTTTGTAGCTTTCTACTGGTAGTTTAATTGCTGTCTGAATCAGTAATTATGTTGCTTACTTGCAGACCTTGCATTTCTTAAAAAAATCTGCTTCCTTGCTGAATGAAGCTATCCCTGATGGTTATAACAGATGTCTGGTAGCAGGTTTGCTTTCTCCAAGATTTATTGATGTACAGCCTTCAAGTCTGACTCAGGTGAGTCCATAATGTTTATGTGAGCAAAATTTTATCCTTTCCTTTGTGATTCTTGATTGTTTCTACCCAGACTTAATTGAATTCATTTAAAGTGCCTGATTTAATTACAGAATTATGACAGTGTCCACATTACAGAATTATAACAGTTTCACATCATTTTAACTGCCATGATTCCAGCCTGTGAAATCATGGAATTTGTACTTTTGTGAGGTATTTAGCCAACTCTGTCTGAGAGCCAAGGTACCTTACCAAACTACAAATTACAGGATTCTGTACAATGGAGCCATAACAGTTAAAGCACTGTCAGACTACTATAATACTGCAGTGTGCCTTAGAGAATAGGATAGCAGTTTGCCAGTTTCCAAAATGGGATTGAAATCAGAATTTTCAAGCCCTCAGGTGCGGGAAGAAAAAAAATGCGACGTTCCCTCAGCTTTGACGGGAGTTTTTTTCCTCCTCTTCGGTCCAAAGCTGCACAACCTTCATTGAAAAGTTCACAGCTTTTCCAGCTGACATGTTCTGGGAACTTTTTTCCCTGCAACTTTCCCTCCCTTCTCCCTACTCCAGTCCCAAAGCTTGTGTTCCAGAGCTGTAGGCTTTAGCCATGATTTCTGTGAAAGATGGGGGGGGGGGTAGGAGAGTTGCAGAGGGAAGTTGCTAGTTTTGATATAATTTCTGTTTTTCCCACAACTTCCCTCTCCCCAAGTCCCAGTCTTGATGACTATGAAAAGACTTCTCAGCTACTGTCAAAGTAATGGGGGTGGGGACTAGTGGAGGGCACAGCCTCTAGTCACAAGTTCTTGAAAGATGGATGGGGTGGAATTTTGGATGTTTGGCAGCTGATGATCTAGTCTGCTGACAATCTAGTCTTCAACTTCCTTCCCCACAAGCCCTAATGAGAGGCTGTGAAAAGACATTTCAGTTGCTATCAAACTGGCTGAGGGGACTGTGGAAAGAAACTCAAATGTCTTTGTGTACTCCTGCATGACTGGTTCTTGGACTGGATGGCCCATGTGGTTTCTTCCAACTCTGTGATTCTGTTATTCTTTTCACAAACCCTCGTTAGGCTTTCTGTAAAAGATTGGGGTGGGATGGGGGAGTTGTGGATGTTTGGCAGCTGACAAGCATAGTTTCTATTCTTCCCACACATTCCCTCCCTCCAAGCCTCTTTCTGTCTTTCATAGAAATCTTGACTAGAGGCTGTGAAAAGATGTTTCAGTTTCCACCTTCAGTCTCCCCACAAGTTGGTTTTCATAGTCTCTCATTAGGAGTAGGGCTTGGGGTGAGGGAAGTTGACAGGGGGAGGGGGCAGAAACTACATTGTCAGCTGCCAAACATCTGTAACTTTCTCCCTTTGCAACTCCCCCCCCCTTTAAGTTTTTATAGAAATCTTGATAAGAGGCTTCTGCTCTCAAACAAGACAGTTTCTATGCACAAGTTGCAAGAAACATGTCAGCTGGAAAAGCTGTACCCTTTTCAATGAAAACTGCTGTTTTTTGAGAAAGCTGTGCGGCTTCCTGTCATCTCGGGGGCGGGGGGGGGAATCCTGTGCCTCCCAACAGTGTGGGAAGAAAAATAGATGGGGTTTTGGTTTTTTTAATACTCATCCTGTCAAGAAAAATCAAGAATTATCATCCCTAGTGTGGATACACCTTAAGAGATGGGACACAAAAGCATTTCCATTGGGTCCATTAAGTCCTGATTAGAATTGCCTGGATGCATGATTTGAAGGTGGTATGCTCATACCTATCTGCAAACAGCACTGCACACTGCATATAATGACAGCTAGACTGTTATTGTGGTAGTGCACCCTCAAATCACCTGGCCTACTGTGACCCTGGATTTTCTTGGCAAAATTTATTTAGGAGGTGTTTGCCTTTGTCCCTCTCTGAAGCTGAGAGAGTATGACTTGCCCAAGTTCACTCAGTGGGTTTCCATGACTGAGCAGTCTCCCAGTGTCCTAGTTCAGCATTCAGACCATTAGACCACACTGAGCTGAATTGGAACCCTGAAAACCATTTGCACCATAAAATGTATTAATTACTGATATCAGTGAATTTTACTTTTTGTTTTTGTAGGAAGAGCAGTTTGAAGCTGTATTGTCAGCTGCTATCCAAACCAGTTCTCTGGGGCTCCTCACTAGTTGCATCAAACAGTGGACTGCTGAAGGTAAATAAACTTGCTGTTGAATTAAATTACCTATAAGAGTCTGGAACTTATGCTCATAACATCTGTTTTATTTTCTTAGAGCAACCAGATTCTTCCTCTAACTTGCGTTTTGTTCTTGAATGGACATGGAATAAAGTGCTGAACACAAAAGAAGATTTTGTTCGTCTTTGTAAGTAGCATCTTGGCAGTGTGGAAACCAAAACTGCCTTGTATTGACATATTCAGTAACAGGTGGTTCACTGATTCATTTAGTGATGTTAAGAAAGAGCACCTTTAACTCTCACTTCACACTAATACTTTCATATTCTTTATCTTTGTTTTATAAGGTGTCCCTCTGTTTGATGGATCATCAAACTTCATTGACCCACAAACTCTACAATCCCTACAGCACTGCGAGTTGCTTCTTAGCAACCTTAGCACAGTTTTGAACTGTTTTATAATGGAAGCACAAGAACTGACAGAAAAAGGTGTGTGAGATCACGTATTAGATGCACATTTAATGTAATTTTCTAATAAGTGAGGATCTTACCATTAATTTCTCCTTTCTCAAAAGTATGTTATTTGCCTGTATGTATTGCTTTTCTAGTGAGCTGGGGGAAAAGTCTGTTTTTTTAATATATAAAAAAGCTTCGAACCCCCAAACATGGTAATACCTAAAAAAATTGTAGAAAGCTTTGGTTAACATATTAAGGCCTTATTTCCCTGGGTATTATCTCCATATGCTGCTGACTTGAAAACTTGTAAGGCCATTTTTAAGTTGGAGTTGATGATTCCTCAGCAAGAGCTTGGAGGAAAATAGAACTAGACGTGACTATCAGCTAAAAACAGAGAGTGTGTATTCTGTCTGCAGAAAGGAGCCATTCAGGAATGGGTTAATTCCCACTGCTCTCCATGCAAGGCAGAGGTTATGTGATCTATATTTTCTCTTGAAGAGCTCTTTTCTCCCTCAGTTCTTTCCTCTGCTTTAGCCTAGGAAGAAGTTCGGTTTCTTTTCCTGAACTCTTATTTTGTATATTCTTATCCTTCCATATAATAATAATAATAATAATAATAATAATTTATTTATATCTTGCCTTTAGCCGAGGCTATCAAGGCGGCTTACAATCTAAAAGCACAATCCCATGCAATACAAAGAACATTCACCCCTCCTAAAAATATATTAAATTCATAACATTAAAATTTAACTTAAAACAAATTTACAAATTCAATACGATTAAACAGGCCACTCTGATTATAAAGGAGTGATCTAATGGCGGGGGAGAGATTATGGGAAATATTCTGTGAACGCCTGCCGGAAGAGATCCATCTTGATGGCTTTTTTAAAGCCATCTAAGTTGGTTATCTGACGGATCTCCTCTGGCAGGGCATTCCACAGTCTAGGAGCCGTGGCAGAGAAAGTCCTCTGGGAGGCTGCTGCCAACCTAGTTCTTATTGGTTGAAGCAACTTCCTCCCAGAGGACCTGAGGGCACGGGGCGGATTATATGGAGATAGGCGACTCCTTAGGTAAGATGGGCCCAGGCCATTCTTTGGAAGGAAACCTCTTCTCAAAGATCCCCCAGTCTTTGACTCTTGTTAGATGTAGAGCTATCAAGATATGATAATAGGGCATGTGGATTGCATTAGATTCCATTGGCCCTCTTCCACCTCCAGTCTGTGCTGTCATATGAGCTATTGTTTGTCTGAACAAATAGTTGTTATGACCTATTGGGAAAGATATCCCTGGTCCTTCTTCAAGGACATGATTACCCCATTCCACTCAGGTGATCTGAACATCACAGTAGAATTCCACAAGAGAATTATTACCATTTCAGCTCCAACTCTCTCTTCTGGTCAGCAGAAGGTTAGAGTGCTCTGCCTGCCCTCTGGATTACATCTTCCAGGAGAGTGTCCAAATTACAAGCATCCACTTTTCAGCAAACACCTGTGTATATTTGGGTAAAGATATGGTCAGGATGCACTGAGATCCTGTCTGTATGTAAGCCAAAGATAAACTTTATCTTTTAGCATTCACAGGATCTTTTTTGTCCCAGACTCTTCCGACCTTTGAATGGAATTGCATAGGCTGGAGATGCATAGGGCACTTAGAATTTAAATACATGAAGAATCTATCTCCTTCCTACCTACCTCACAGAGGAAAAGGTCACTCTCCACCTTAGCAAGAGGGTCGAAAGCCTATGTTTCCATAATGTGGGAATTCTTGCCCAAAACCTAAGAATATCACTTCACAATAGAAAACAACAGCAATCACTTCAGTGGCTTTTTTACCTGATTGTCCTCTCCCTGAAATTTGCAGAGTGGCCACATGTTCTAACCTTTTGTAAATGCTTTCACTTAGCATGACAAATTGGACTAGTATGCCTCAGCTGAAATGACATTTAGAGAAAGGATGTTGTAACAGGTTTTCTCCTCAGGTTCTCAGTCACCCTTCCACCTCTGTTTAAATGTTAAGCCTGAGCACATTTCAGTATTGGAAGGTCTCTTCCCTATAGCGAGAGAGTGGAAGGCAGGTGACTTCCATTCTGTGAAGCAAAGCAAAAGCAAAGCAGCTTATTTATATACCGCTTCATATCACGCTATGGGATGTCTAAGCGGTTTACAACTGTGAGCTGATTGCCCCCCAACAATCTGGGTACTCATTTTAGCGACCTCGGAAGGATGCAGGCCTGAGTCAAGCCTCAGCCCTGGCTGGTATTGAACTCGCAACCTTGTGGTCTATGAGTGAGTGGCTGCAGTACAGGCATTTAACCACTGCGCCACCAGGGAACCAGTCATAGATCAATTCAGGTAATGGCCATTGAAGATTTATTTGAGTTGTGCCATACTTCAGTTGGTATTGTTATTCCTAATTTCTGAGCTTTGCTGTGTAAAGAACTGAGGGAGGACTCAAAGGGTCTGTTGTATAAAGACAGTTTACAGATCTTGTGACATCTGCCTTGCCTGAAAGGCAGCTAATATAGTCCTGGACAACTCCTTTACAGTCCAGAATGGACCTTCACAGTAAGTAACCAATACTCCATTTCAAATAATTTCTTATATACTTTGCAAATTAATTGTTGCAAATTCATATTACTTTCTAAGCATGCATTACAATTTTTAAAATCCTGTGTTAATTCCTTTTCAGGCATTACAGATCTAACAAACAAGCAGGTTGTAATTGGTCTCCTTTCACAGTATATGCAAGTGGTCATCTGGTTCTGCCGATCCAACCTTCTTCCAGAAAGTTCAGGTAAACAATTTAAAGCTCTCCCTTTCTCAAGCATGCTAACTGTTTGTATTTAACAACAAATGAAATGTAAATTCTGCACACTTGATACTTTTGGAATGATGGTAAGTGGCTACCGTATGTGACCTAGCTGTTGAATATCTTCTGGATTGGAATTGGGTAGTACAGTTTGAGTATCCCTTATCCAGAATACTTGGGACTAGAAGTGTTTTGGATTTTGGAGGTTGCTTTGTTTTGTAATACAGGTATATAAAATGGCGTAGGGCAGCAGTGGAGGCAGTGACAAGCCCCAGCTGCCAGGTGTGCATTCTTCAGGTTCCCTCACCTCTGTGGAGAGGTGATGTGGAAGAGGGAATGGAGATTGCACAGCTGAATTCACAGTCAAATTTTGCACAACCTCCAAAATCCAAAACACTTCTAGTCCCAAATATTCTGATTAAGGGATACTCAAACTGTACTATCCAATTCCAGCCCAGAAGATATTCAACAGCTTGGTCACATACAGCAACTGCAATGGCAGCGGCTGCTTCGCCCCCGCCCCCGCCCCGCCCCCAGCCCAAGTGAGGTCTAGAGTGGGATGCTACAGAGGCAGCTGGTGGTGGCCATCTCCAGCCTTGGCCTGGAAGAGAGCTCCACACCAAAAACAAAAAAACCCACCCCTCTCCTCTCCCCACTGCTTCTACCACTGAAGCCCAAAGTCCAGTCAAGGCTTCTTCTTTTTTTTAACCCAAGTCTTCTGGAATACTCAGTAATTGCAGCCAACTCCATCAGCAGCAGCGATGGGGCTGCCTGCTTCCGCCTTCGAGCAACAGTTGCAGCTCTTCCCATTCTCCAGTGTCTCTCTGTAGCTGTCTCTTTCTTTAGCCTTGCTGGAGTATGAGGAGGAGATACACTGTCAGTGTATCTGAAAATCCTGTTTGGCTTTCTCCATTACAAAGAAATGCTTGATGGTGCTGTAAAATAGGGCTTTTTCAGTGGCAGCATCCTGGGTGTGAAAGTCTTTCCTCCTATCCCTTTCCCTATCCCCAGTCAAGTGCAAAGGACAGCTCAATTCTTTAAAATGTGACAACATTTGGAAGACTTTGATTTGGAGGAAAAAGAGAGAGACAAAATAAATGTTAAGAGAGACCAGACATCAAATAGCCAAACTATATGGTTTAATTCTTTGTTTAAACATGGAAAAAGGAAGTTATTAACAAATCAGTGATTAAGCGGGCAAAAAATATTGGGCATTCAGTAACACAAAAATTCACATTGGCTCAAGACCTTAAAGAAAATCATTTAAAGATGTTAAATGTTGGAAATGTAAATCAAACATAGGATCATTTTTTCATATATGGTGGTCTTGCCCGGTAGCCAGGAAATTCTGGACTAAAATACATTCTGCAATTTCAAATATTATCGAATGCTCTTTTCCCTTGAAAGCAAAACTTTTTTTGTTAAATATAACTGAAGTTTTGAATAGGAATTATGAACATGAATACTGGAGACTTATATTGTACATGGTTAATGCTGCCCTTATGCAAAAAGGTGAAAAGAGGTAGAGATGCCCACAACAGATGACTAGTTAATTAAACTGATGGAGATGTTAGAATTAGATAAGCTATCTAGTTTGATTCAAAATAAGTCACTGAAGAAAGTGGAAGAGGACTGGCTTCCTATCATAAAATTATGGAAAGAGAAATGTTCAAATCTTATATATTAGGGTATTAAGCACAGAACACTGCAGTGTTTATTAGTATGTGCTTTTATAAGTCAAGAACGTTTTTAATAGCCTATACATGAGTCGTAACATATGTCCTTAATATAGTTTGGAAGTACTTTGTGGATGTAGAACATACTTTAACGTAATGTATTTAATAAGATGAATAAGAAAATAATGAAGTGTAACGAAGTAAACAAATTGGGGAAGGAGAAGATTTATGGCAAATATGAAAGAGGTGGTAATGGGTAGATATTTATGTATGTAAGTTTGTAAAAGGAGCAAAGGACTCTTTGAAGGTTTGAAATGATCTATCTTTTGTATTTTATATTCTTTTCAAATTTGTTTTTATTTGTAATGTCAAGAAAGAAGTAAGGTTTGAGGATTTCAAATACAAAATAAAAAGGGAAAAAATAAAATGTGACAACATTAAGTATTTCTATACTTAAACATGGTTGAAGTACTTGTTCTCAGAGCAGAAAAATACTCTACTTTTATATTCAACTGGAAGTGCTTTTATCTGTTTTTAAAATGAATGTTCATCTCATGGCTAGATGAAGATACACCGTTGTCAAAGCCTTTCTATAATTACCAACATATACAACGTTTTTATGCTGGCTGTCGTCAGAAACTGGAGCGGTTATCCCGGTGAGGGCTCTTTTAGACTTCAGAACTTTTAATAAGTTTTCACTTGCTGTGTGTGGCTGTTCATATTGCTGCTGTCAAGGTGATAACAGAATGATCTAGACAAGACAGCATAAGGGGTGGGTTTGCACTTCCTAAATGGCTGATATTTGGGTAGGGATATCTGACTTCTAATATCTATATGTAAATATTTTTATGTTTTAAAATTCTTTACATTGTCTTGTTCTTTTTGTTACACTATTACACTTTTTAAACTGTAAATTGCAAGCTATCCTAACAGAGCTGTTGCAGCATGTAATAAAGTGATAAATGCATGGTAAATAGTATTCAGCCACTTACTATTTTCAAAAAGTAAGGATTTTACAGAGGACTCTTCTACAGAGCCTACAGACCAAACTAGTTCAATTTTTGTGATGGATTTTTGTATATGTAGAGAGAGAAGATCGCACAATCCATTAGGTAATAGAAAGTTTCCATTTCCTTTTAACTCTTGGGAATTAAATTGGTTTGTATATTATTCCTTTTTGTTTTGTTGTAGAGGCAAATGGAACCCTGACTGCTTAATGATTGATGGAATGATTTCCCAGTTAGGTGATCCAGTTGTGAAGCTCTGGCAGAGAGATGATGGGGGAACAGACAAATATCCTCCTCCTACATTACATGTAAGTGTGATTAATAAAGGTTTGCTAAACTTTAACAAATTACATATCTGACTGTATGTTATGTGTTATAGGCACTTCTTGATCTCTACTTGTCAGAAAGTACAGAAGAACTCTACAAGCATGCAATTGTATCCTTTTGTAGACTTAAAACATAATAGTTCATCATCACAAGGTACTGAGTTAGCCTTTCTAAATTTGGTGGGGAAAAGTTCTGTGTAAAATTTAGTGTAGTGTTAGAACAACCGTTTAGCCCAAAAGCAAGGAAGTGAAATGTATAAACAACAACTGTCAACTCTGAGGGGGACAGAGGTGTGTTAACCACACACACAAACACACACAAAACTAGTGTCACATCCAGACCTATTACAAAGTTTTCTGCTGCAAAATTTGAATGTTTTCCTACCATCCCCCACATGTTTTCCTACCATCTCCCTACCTAGAATGGAGGCTTGCTAAATGCTTTTTAAAAAATCAGTTCTATCAAAATTTTCTGTTAGTCCTGTAACTGCTCAGCTACTCGGTCTCTCTGGGCGGTTTGGTAACTAGCTGGTTGGCAAGCCAAGAAACAAACAAAATATCAGTCTCCCCTTACTACATATCCCCGCTGTTTGATTGCTGTTGACCAAAGAAAACTGGAACTTCTAATCTTCTAGCTGCTTCTCTTTTTTTCTGTTGAAGATTCTTCATAAACAATACAGTATAGTATTTCACTATAAAGAACATGCTGCTGTTCTAGTTGTTTGTGAAGCACAAAAAAAGCCCCACTGAACACAGCTAGATAAAGGTATTCCCCATTGACAAGGTTGTCAAGTCGTGCCCGACTGTAGGGGGCGGTGCTCATTTCCATTACTAAGCCAAAGAGCCAGCGTTGTCAGAGACTACTCTGATCATATGGCCAGCATGGTTGCACAGAACACTGTTTCCTTTCCCACCCAAGTGCCTATTTATCTACTTGCATTTGTATGCTTTTGAACTGCTAGATTGGCAGAAGCTGGGACTAGTGACAGGAGCTCACCCCATCATGTAGCACCCGGGCCTCTGCCAACCTGCCGATTTTGCACTCAACAGAGTCAGTGTCTTAACCACTTGAGCCCACTGCATCCCTTGCATCTCATCTCACTGTATCTCAGCTACTTGGGTCCAAAACACACTGCAGAAATAATCCAGTTTGAGACTGCTTTCACTGCCCTGGCTCAATGCTAGGGAATTCTGGGATCTGTAGTTTTGTGAGGCATTTAGCCTTTTCTGGCAGAGAAATCTAGTGCTATAATAAATTACAGTTCCCAGGATTTCCTCGCACTGAGCGAGGACAGTTAAAGTAGTCTCAAACTGGATTAGTTCTGCAGTGTGTTGTGGACTTTAGTTTTAGATAAATAGTACAGTGGACCCTTGTTTTACGCAGGGGATCTGTTCTGGAACCCACCCACCCCCAATAAGGGAAATACCACAGGACCTCAAGTCCCGTTGATTTTAGCGGTGATGTGCTCCTGCGTGTGCATGCCATTAAAAAAACTGCAGCTCACCGTCCGCGTGACCTTGAGTCCACATATGGTAAACTCGCTTATGGCACAGGCGCGCTGTACTTAAGCTGTACAAATGCCACACCAGCATGATGTAGTGGTTGGGATGTTGGACCTGGAGATGAGTGTTTGAATCCCCATTTGGCCATGGAAACCCACTGAATAACCTTGGGCAAATCACAATCTCTTGGCCTCAGAGAAAGGCAATGGCAAACTCTCCTGTGAACAAATCTTGCCAAGAAAACCTGGTGACAGGGTTTTGATGGAATTATATTTATTTATTTATTTATTTGATGATTGATGGAATGATTTCCCAGTTAGGTAGTCCAGTTGTGAAGCTGTGACAGAGAGATGATGGGAGAACTTCAATTATGTTAGGGTTGCTATAAGTCAGAAACAGCTTGGAGCTACACAACAACAGAGTTCTTTTGCAAGGGTGAGGTGAAGCTAGGTTTTCATTTCATTGGCCATTTTGCCCTGTGCAGTTTCTCCAATGATGGCAGAATCTGATTATTGCTGGTAGGAAAGCTCATGCTAGCCATAAAAATCAGTTATCCTGCTCTACTTGTGTCACGTTGGGCCTATGAGTAGCCTATAGTGAATACAGTGAAGTTTATTCCTGAATAAATATACTTGGGTTGTGTTGTTAAAACATTGCAGTATTGTTTTAAAATGGAAAATTCACCTTATATTTACAGATGACTAACATTTCTGAGCTCAGTATTAAGGGTGTTATCTTACTGATAGCAGAAATGACAGCACCTATTGTTTCTGCAGAACATCATAGAGGCTTATGAGGTTGAAAGTGTACACATCTCTGAGTGGTTGCACAAATGTGTATACAGTTGTCCCTCCGTTTTTGTGGACTTGAGGTCTGTGACCCTCGCCCATTCACGGGTGGAAACAGAGGGGTATAAAATGGGGTGCTTGCCTGCAGGTGTATGTCCACATTCAAGCCTATGGGGCTTGAATATTTGCAGTATTCCATTTTCGCCAGGGTGTGTGTCCGGAATGGATCCCCCACGAAAATGGAGGGCCAACTGTAAATTGTTGCAGAAAACTTTGCCAAAGGTTTGTAGGGGATACCACATCAGGGAGCTTGCAGTTGATACCCTGAAGGATGCAATCCTTAATACTGTGCTATGACATGATATAAAGAATATAATGACCAGTTCTTCAGCTGTGCATCAATTGGATACAATAAAGAAAGTTCTCGAATAAGTAAAATTCTGCTGTAAAAACTTCAGTTTTCATTTCTCTTTCCTCTCACCCCCTAAATAATAAAACAATTTCACAGATTATTGTTGGACTTCACCCTTGTTTATAATATGTTCATTGGAACATAGCCTCTTCAAAAACTACTTGGTTGCTAAATCAGGTTGAAATAACCTTACATTGTTTTGTGTGTGTGTGTGTTTCAGACATTTTGTTGGTTCTTTATTCTTCACTATGGGCCTCAGAGAAATTTTGGCTGTTGTTATTCTGATTTGCAAGCTTTTCCACTTCTTAGCACAAGACAGTGATTCACTGCCTTTCTCCACACCCACAGAAGGGTAAAGGGGGATCTGACTCATGCTGAGCAGCGGTACAGCTTGAAAATCATCATGATGGTCCATTGCTTTGTATCCCTTTTTGTGATTGTGCTTTCAAGATAATACTCCTTCCTCATAGTTTGGAGCAGGCAGGAAGAGGCAGTAGCTTCCACAGTGTTTGATCTAGACCTCCAAAACGTCATCATGTCACTGTGAAAGATGAAGGTACTTTGCTAGCCACCAAAAGCAGACATTGGCTAATTTTAACTGGTTTTTGTCTTTGAACAGTTGTTAAGCATTAGGTAGTACTATGTACAGCTGTGTATTCTCTGCAACATGCAGAGGAAAAATCTACACACTAGGTTAATCCCTGCAATACCAGACAGAGGCAGGAATCACATGATATTGCAGAATATTCTTGAATACTCCATTCCTGTTCCTTTCAGTTTTTTATTTTCTGAGCAAAGCTCAGTTTTATTCTTTTCCTGTTTTCCTCTGTAGGAATGATTCTTTTACCCTTTTCCTGATTACATCTATCTTAGAGCCGAAACAGACAGCCCGATTAATCTGGTAAACACCACACCCCCAAGCTGGACAAAAGCTACACCAGTGATTACACGCAGGCTGGCTTCTATCCTGCTTAGGGGCGTGGCATTTTTTTAGCCAAAAAAATGGCTTTAGAAGGAAAGAGGTGGCCTTTTCCCACTCCTGTTTGAGGTGGAAGCTGGCCAGATTGGGGCCGCAGAGTTTGGTTGCTGCACTCCCCTCCCCAGCAATCTGTTTCACCCCTTAGTCTACATGTTGGTCCTCCAGCCCTCCTCTGCCTTTCATTTGATAGTAGTTGTGTTCCACACCTTACACAAGTATCCATACAGTTCTTGAATAGGTTCTGTAGCACTTCTGATTTTTGAACATATCTTTGAACATTTCATGAAATGCTAGTGAAATTACTTGGAGCTGTGGAGTGAAGAAAAAAGCCATCAACATGCATAAGATGACTTACTAGCCTGGAAAGTTTCATTCTGTAATTCATACTGATAAAAGAATGTACCATATTTTCCGGCGTATAAGACCCACGTATAAGTCGACCCCCCCCCCCCCCATTTTCCAGCCAAAATATAGAGTTTTAGCACATCTATCCTCATTATCCTTATATCCGGCGTATAAGACGACCCCCCCCCCACTTTAGCCACAGATTTTGCAGGTAAAAAAGTAATCTTATACGCAGGAAAATAAGGTATATGTGTTCATGTTCAATGAGAAATGAGATTGTACTGCAGAATATATAATTTTATAACTAGATCATTGGCCTTAATGTTTCTAATCAGACAATTTATTTACTATTGGATATCATGCATTCCTGTCCAAACAGAGCTGATACGTCAGTAGACTCTTTCCCAACTGCCTTTGCAATTCCTGTAGGTCTGGTTAACCTAATCCAAGGCTTTTGGTGTTTGGATCACAGTGACTATGAGGTAAGTGAATAAATGGCTATGAAGGGAAAATAAGGGATGTCTAGTTAATTAATATACATAGCTAAAAGCTTTTATTGCTTACAGTCTATAGTCTTGAAACCCAATCACATTAGGTTTAACTGGATCTTGTTTAATTTGATGGAGTTCCAAGACTTCTTTTCTACTTACCAATGTACTGGTTTGAGTAAGTGTGGTATAATGCCTTTTGAACTAATACAGTGCTTAGGATCATAGTAATCGGCTGATACCAGCTGTCAACTGAATATTGTCGGCACTAGCATGAGACATAACTATTACAGCGGTACTGATAGAAGGCTCCAAGCAGCCCATCTCTTCAATGTCTTCTTCATGGCTGCTGCTCCCATGGTCTGCCTTCTGCTGCCACTGTCTATGCATGGGTTCAGCATCCATGAAGAAGACATTGGAGAGATGGGCTGCTAGGAGCCAGTAGATTTTGCCTGCCTTCCATCCACACTGGTGCATGACTCTTTAAAAAAAGTGCAACCACTAGTATAGTGTGCCAACAGGGTTCTAACCCTACTTGCCAATGGGCCATGTGTCTTGATGTAAGTTGTCCTGTTTTAGGTACAATAGTGGGCTATACATCAATTGTAGTTCTTAAATATCTGTTAGTGAAAAGTGAACAAAAATCTTTCCAGAGAAGGACAACTACACCAGCAGTAGCAGGTTTTTGTTTTTGTTTACTGCTTATCCCCTTCCAGCAGCCTGCTGACACTCCAGATCTGGATGTGACATGATGTCATTTCGAGTTTCATTTAAAAATGACTGATTTTTTAGAGTAGTGACAGGGTAGTGTGCGATGGGTGGCGTAGATCAACAAAACTTCCACAGTTTATAGCAGTTTGGGGGTAATTTTGGCTTATTTGATGTGTGTGGAAGGGGGGAGGTTTTCCAGCAGGAGCCTGGAGAATCACATAAATGCTCCAGGTGCTGCATGTGGCCTTCAGCCTGCACTTTCTCCACCACTGTCTTAAGTAGATTACTTTGGGTCAAAGTAGGTACTACTTTGATGGTTGTGACTCCATTATGATAACTTAGAGGTCTGTGCTCCCAGTTCTCTCTTTTGCTTTAGGGTACACCTGCATAACATCTGTATTCAATTAGATTCAGAGCCTATGCCCACAAGCATGTAGTTGTTGTTAAATACCTACAGCTTGATATTGTAGTCTATTAGATTGAAATCTGAAGATTTTGCTGAAATAAATTAGTTAGCCTTAAAGATAGTGCTACATTCATTCTTTCCTTCCCCACCTTTTTCCTTTTTATGCTAGAACAGTCTGACATGACTATATCTTTGAAAAACATAATTCTGTAGTGAGATATAGAGCTTTTACAGAGTGCCAAAAATAATGCAGCTTGAAGCCACTAACTGTCCTGGCTCAGTGCTAAGGAATCCATGGGAATTGTATTTTTTTTTCTGGGACATTAAGCCTTCTCTGTCATAGAGCTCTGGTGCCACAATAAACTACAGTTCCCATGATTCCTTAGCACTGAGCCAGGACAGTTAAAAGTGGCTTCAAGCTGCATTATTTCTGGCAGTCTGTAAAGGCCCATAGTGATATGCTCTCTCAAACGAATCAGTCTAATTCTGCCATTGAATTTTGATGGGGCAGGACCAGGTGGCTTTGGGAGGATTGACCACCAGCCCAGCCAAAGGTGCCCACCTCATATATGGAATTGGTGTATACCAGTTTCAGAGCAGAATAATAATACTAACAATACTGGGCATGTTCATTGGTTGTTAGTTTTAATGCTTGAGTTGTCCAACCTTCCTGCTTCTTAAGGCTTGCTACGGTACAGCACTTTCATTTTAATACAGCTCTTAACCACATGGATTCTGCTTAAATTCTGGTTCTCTTTAAAGTGTATTTTGAATAGGGCAAGAGACAAAGGATCACATGCACAGGAAGATACATGTAACTCGTTCCTGTTCCAAGCAGACAGTTATAAAGGTTAACCTATAGAGTGACAGACTGTTAGGTGCAGGGGTCCAATACTGAAAGGAAAGGGCAGCAGCCATTTGGGTTTCATGGATCTCTCTGGGTCCTCAGTATAGATAATGAAATTATAGATTGCCAGTGTTGTTTGCATTCTAGTTGTCACCTTGGACTTTTGCAGAATTCTCTGGCCTATCTGTTTCATCCAGCTACAATCAGATTGTCTTGGCAACACATGAGGATAATTCAAGCTTTGATGTGTCAAGGAGAGCACAAGAGAGCCCTCCGATATGTGCAAACAATGAAACCATCCATGATGAGCAGCAGTGAAGTTATGCTTCACTTAACTGTCTTGCTGTTTAACAGGTAAAACATAGATAGCAAATTCTTTCTTTGTTCTTTTAAATGCTGAGCTGCAGTGTTCACGAACAAAAATACTCCCCAGTTTTTTAAAAAATGTAACTTATTATCAAATGATTGTTCATTTTTAGTAGTACGTATTGGAGATATTTCCTAAACTTTTGGAATACTTTTAGTATTACAGTAGTTGTAGTGCAATTTTTATGTAGAAAATCTATTACAGCTTTAATCTGCATTTCAAAAATCAATTTCAGTTGTATGGTGGAAGCTTGGAGTGTATTGCGACAACATTCTACTAGGTTAAACGTAGAGGAAATGCTCAAACATGTATATGAAATCTGTCAGGAACTGGGGCTCATGGAGGATCTGCTGAAATTACCCTTCACAGAAAATGAACAGGTAAGCTGTGGCACAAATAGATTCTCAAAATACACTTCTATTCCTGAAAAAGCAATTGAAAGCACTATAACACATAACTATGCAAACACCACAATATAAGCACTATGTTTTTGCATAATTAGGCCCTAATTACTGTAGAAAAGAAATATAATATTCTAAATCTTTTCTAGGAGTGTTTACAGAAGTTCTTGCAGACAAGTGCTGGTGTTAACAATCACGAGTTCCTATTAGTACACCACCTCCAACGTGCAAACTATATTCCTGCACTGCAGTTAAATCAGTCATTGAAGAATAATCTCATGGTAAGCTTTAATGTTCATGTGAGTATGAGAGAAACCATGGTCTGCTTGCCCTGAAAATTTGCTTTGATCTATTTCTGAAAAGTTAGGTAGAAAATCTAATTTGTCTAGACTCCTAAATGATTACTTTTTAATCAGCGTTTTTCACTTTACAGTATAAGCAATGTTAAACAAAACTTTCCCCTCCCTCTCACCCTTGTTACATTTACAAACCAGTAACCCATCCATAAATCTTCCTGTTGTTGTGGTATCAATAATGCATTCGTATGTAGATCTGTACAATTTGTGTAATTGTTGTTCTTCACATGATGGTTTTATGGGAGTAATTAATTTAGTACCCATTTTAAAAGAATATTTTTAAAATGTAATGGTATCTTTCAGTTGTTTATGTGAAATGTTCATTTAGAATTTCTCCTCACTGCTCTGTTAATCAGAATGATCGTGATCCCCAATGGAAAGAGAGGTCAGTTGTCAGAAACTCTATATTAGACCAGTACGGGAAAGTCCTTCCCAGGGTACAAAGGAGGCTGGCTGCAGAGCGAGCCAAGCCCTACCATTTGTCGTCTTCAATACGGCGGGAAAGTAAGTCTTTCATTTCAGTGCAGATTGGTGACTTTTTATTCTTAAAACAAATTTTTAAAAACTCAGTTTTAATATTGGGTTTCCTTCTTTTTTCCTTCATAGTTTTGAGGCCAAAGCCTTTATCAACAGTTGCAAAGCATGTTGCTCCAGGGAATGTAGTTACAAAAGCAACTTTCATCAATAATGTATTGTCCAAAATTGGAGAGGTGTGGGTGGGAACTGAACAGAAAAATAAATCATTTCAGAATGAAGTGTAAGTATTCTTTTTGTTACATTAGGGAATAACTAATTTGTTTTGCTCACTGCCAGTGCTAAAATACATAGGAACATCAAACCAGTGATCCAAATTCTTCACTTTGCTTCTATTAATCACTAATAGTAGCCTGGTATTCTGTAAGTGTGCCTTTCAATCATAGAAACGTTTGTTCATTTTGTAGAGCAGGTTCCCATAGTTCTACAGTGAGCTAAACTACCATATGTGTTTTTAATGTTGAGGAAATAATCCTTAAATTCATATATGAATATCATTTCTGCTATGAATTTGGCCTCTCACCTGTTTTCCAAATCTAGAAGTGAAGAACCACCACCTGGCATGTCCTACATTAATACGGAGTTACCTGATCCATTTGTTGGGACACCAGTTACTAAACCATTACGAAAATATTCCAGGTAAAATTCTTAAATCTGAAGTACACCTAAAGTTCAATAGGGATTTATAATCTTGGGGTGCTTTCCTGATCTTGTGACATGAGCAGCAATACTTACATATAGTTGTATAGCTGAGAATTGATTGGTGAATTTGTAACACAGTTGATAGTTGCTTTGAATTAAATTTTATTTGTAGACTCTTTTGAAAATTAAAGAGTTCAAGTTTAGGTTCTGATATTTAAGAATGAGTTCTTTTCTGTATATGAGAAAAGAATGTGTATATAATTAAGTCAGGAGAGGAGAAACTTTAAATTAAATAACTAGTAAGTTAAGTGCAGGAAGCTAGCTGAGGGAGAGTAGTTTATTAGTTGTTTTTGTTCAGGGATTTCTTCCATGTATTTTTCTTTCTTTTTTTTAAAATTGTCTTTGTGGTATTTTCTGGTATTTTTCTGTAATAATTAAACATTAATAAAAATTATATATATATATTTTAAAAAAGAGTTCTAGTAATGCTATTCCATGCTTGAGAAAGCTTCTTATATGGTACTAAACTAAAATGACATGTGAACTGTGGCAATGTAGTATTAAAAACAACATTTTTATTCATATAATGATAAAGACATAAATTAGAAGCATGAAAAGCAGATTTTATTAATATAAAGTAATTTAATTTTTTCAACTCTAAAATATTTGCAGATTGCTTGACTTGGTGGTCCAGCCTGTTTCTCTTGATTCACCACCCCTTCGGAGTAGCTTACAGGTGTCACCAAGAGTTTCTGCTTCCTGCATGCTTTCCAGTCCATTGCATTCCAACTCTCGATGCTCCTTAAGAACATTACTACATAAGAACATTACAAGAGCACCAGAATTAAAATTACTGGAAACACCCCCTGTTGTTAAGGTATTTAAAATTGTGAAGGTTTCACAAGCCTGTCTGGTTTATAAGCTGAAGCCTGTCACTACATAGCACAGGGGTCCCCAAACTATGGCCCACGGGCCGAATCCGGCCCGTCAAGGCCTTTGAACCAGACCGCAACCGGTCCTGCTGCGCGACACAGGGTGCAATTTTGTGTTCCAAAATGGCGCCCGGAGTTGTGCGCATGACTCCAGGCACCATTTTGGAACACAAAATGGCACCAGAGTAGTGCGCATGTGCGCGTGCTTCTGGCCCTCCTAAGATTTGAGCCCCCGGCTTAAAAAGTGTGGGGACCCCTGACATAGCACTTCTGCTAACCTGGATTTTTAGTTCACCCATTTTAAGATGTTTTCTCCTCCCCTTAGAGAGCTAAAGCTTTGACATCTACATCTTCCTCTGGTTTCCCTGGTTTTACTCCTCAGTCTATTCTGAGATCAAGTCTTCGCACTACTCCTTTAGCTACACCAACTGCATCTCCAGGAAGGTCTGTTACACCACCTGTACGTGCAAAAGAAACAAAAATATCATTTGTGGAAGAAAACAAAGCTTCACAGTGGATTGATCCAGTAAGTTGAAAGAAATGCTGGAGAAAATAACAGCCTGACTAATTACCTGAAGTGTAGGCACGATATGGAATTGAAACCGATGCCAGCTCTGCTTGTAGAGAACCAAACAAATCTAGATTTCATCTATGGAACCATTGTTGTTACTTCTCAAAAAGTGAGAGGATGGGTAAGACAAATTGGGCCAAGTTCACTTGGTTCTGCATGCATGGGCTGCAAGTGAATGTGAGGTCTAATGAAGAGGTGTCAGGCAAACCCAGAAAGCAGGGGCATAATGCCATTTCCAACTCTCTTCCATGCACAGGTTCTGCATTGTAGCAGAAGAGCATATGTACAGAATACCTAGTGTAAGCTACCTCTAGTGTTCAGTTTGTAAGGCAACTACAGTTAAAGTTGCTAAATAGAATTGTCAGTAATGTATTTTCTTCTCTGAAGCTTAAAAGTAGCTGCATTTGCCCGCTTCAATATGTATTGATTTCTAGATCTGGTGCCTTCCTTGCACTCTGTTATCTCTGAACTTTTGCTGCATTGACTTCAGGGTGGCAAGAGGCAGGTCTCCATGAAATCATCCCCTGGTACAGAAATCAGTTGCAGAGTAGAGAACAAAGGAGCAAAGTACATTGGAGTTGTAAGCAAATACAAATGTAGGAGCTCACGGTACAAGTAACACGTGGCTTATCTACAGATCTGGGAGAAGCCTGACTATTCCTATGAAGAACACAGCACAGCCTGCTTTGTCTCCTTAGATAAATAATTGGGCTAGTTCCTGAATTGAAAGGTTTGCTCCTTCATGAACTGCAACTTCTCTTGTGTCTTTGAGGAAGGCAGTCTGGAGTCAACTGGTAAAATGTCAAGTAAACATTTACATGTTTCTGAACATTGAGAAGTTTTGTCTGGCAATTAACTGTTTTTACAGTGAAAGTTCTTTGAGTTAACATTTTAATTCAGAAACACCCACACCAGATGTGCAAAGCTATTGTGTGGTTGTTTAATTTCAGTAATAGAAGCTCACATATCCAAAACAACATGCTTACATCTGAGTGCTTAAAGTATATGTTTTGTCTTGTGCGTATGTGCCTTCTGAGCTTAGGGCACTGAATGGTTTTTCTGTTCAGAAATTTTTCTGTTCACTGGAAAAATTGAGCTACTTCTCTATCGTAACTAGTCATTGTTCTTCCTCAAGGTGCCGGATTGTAAAGCAAAACACAGTGCAGTTTCATCTGAATATAATACAGACATACAACTGGAAGATATGTGGACTAAGAATAGAAAAACTCATTCCTTCTCCATGAACAGTCTTAATGAAGAGCATGAAGATATGAACTTATCATTAGAATTTATACAAGGTGATCATTTAGATAAAAATGAAGCCTCAAAAGAAACTCACAACACTGGTGGCAAGTCTGCACAGCCAACGTCAGGGTATCATGATTCAAAATTACCAGTTAACTATGGAAGTAATCCCTTTGTTCCCACCCAGACAACTCATTTTTTTTCCGAAGACACTGCAAATATACCAGGGTCAGCTGAGAAGGATGACAGTGAGACAATTGAAATTGATCCTTTGCAAATGGAACAACAAATATCACCAGAAGCAGTTGGTATGTGTCCTGTGACCTAATTACCTACAGACATAATGGCAAAGGCAGCAAGAAAATGTTGAAATGTAAATGGGGATAGTAGGAAATAATGGAGGCAGCCAAATATACTACCACCAACTTTATCTCTAGTATCTGGAGAGAAGCGGTCTTTAATGGAGGTTCTGTTATTTGCTACAGTTGGCCCTCCGTATTGGCAGGTTAGTCATTCATGGATTGGAGCATCCATGGATGGCCCCATCCCATTATTGTCAATGATGGTGCATGTGTGCAAACCCTCTGGATGACCATCAGTCAGGGATGCTTTGATTTTCAGTTCCTGCATGGTGAGGGGGGATGGCCCTTGTGGTCTCTTCCAACTCTATGATTCTATCTATGGTCATGTGCACAATGCGTGTCCATTGGCAATAATGGGACTTGAGGTTCCTTGCTTTTTACTATCCATGGTGAAGGGTCTGGAATGGAACACCTGCCAATATGGAGGGCTGACTGTATTTTCTTTTTCTTTAATAGTAAACTTAGGTAGTTCAGTGTGTCAAGCAAAGTAGTTCCATGAAAAATACAAAATGCCATTTACATATTCAGGAAACACCTTTGATACACAGGAGTAAAGAAAAGTGAATTAAAAGAAAGCAGCGTTTTTAAAAGCAGACACCAAACTTCCTGACTTGTATAGTTAGATATAGATGGCAGTTAGTTGTTAGGGTGGGTCCAAACAAGTCGTCTTCAATCAAATGATACCCTCCCCACATTTTGGACTACAACTCCCAAGATCCCTTGGGGCTTGTAGGAATATTGGAAGGCACCAATGTCAGCAAAGCTGGTTTAAATTAAATAAACCAGAGGCCAGTTAGTTACTGTCTTCTCCTGCGGGAAGTTTACACTGCAGCACGTCTTGCAGATAATGTTTAAGATAAACAAATTATGATCTGCTGCTTTAAAAATATGTGTAATTGTTCCTTCACAGCAATCTGTTGCAATGGTTCTCTTAAATTAAAATACAGTAGTTTTCTTCTATTAAAAAAAATAATCTTATCAGTGCAAGGATCCTGCAAGCAACATTGCCTTTAGTGACTGCCTTCCCTTTGGACAAATGACACAAAGTCCTCCTGACAAACTTCAAAAGAAGTGATCTTTTGCCACCTAGAAAATATCAGACCTGTGTTCAGATCTCACACAGAGACCCACTGGAAGAAAGCAGAAGCAGTGAGAAAGACTTATGTTGCAGATGCTTTCTCCTGAGTTTACCACAATATTAAGCTAGTCTAGCTAGTTATATGCAGATTGTCAAGCATACCAGTAACTAGCCCGTCGTCAGCTGCTAAAATCAGAACTTGTCTTCAAATTTCTGTTTAAGAAGTAAACATTTGAGTTTCCTTAATGAAACTTTTTTAAAAGCTGTGTACATTAGTTTGTTTGTTTTTTAAAAATAACACTGCAACCTCTGTTCATAGGATTGCCTGAAAAAGAACATGACATACATCCTAAGGACAGCATATTGGTGACGGACCATTTAAATGCTGCTCAGAACACTGTAAATTCTTTTGTGCCTTCTAATGAAAGGTGAATATACTTAAGTATATCTTGGAAAAATGATAGGTGTAGCAGCAGGTTTTAAAGGGTAGCTTTTTTGTTCACATGCTTGGCTGCTGTGATTTTGATTTATGTAAGAGAAGGAAGGCCACAGGTGGAGCACCATTTTTGGGTTATCCACATGTTCTCCCCAGCCTTGCATCATCCATTTCAGATGACACAGGCTGAAACCCCAGGACAAAGATCAGGCCTAATCCAGCCAGACTGGACATGGGTGAGCAGCCTTTGCCCCGGTTTGATCTCTGGTTTGCCACAGTTTCCTGAAATCTCCATAACAAAGTCCTGCTGTTTATATGCTGTCATCATTCCCACCCACCCAGCCGCCCCACACTCTATACCTTGCTGCACCATGGCTGGCATTGAGAACCCCCCCCCCCCCGTTGCCACATCTGACATCGTTGTAGCCAGATGCACCGTTTCTGCATCAGACATAGCAACAGGAGGCTTCTCAGTAACAGCCACAAGGCAGCAAGGTAAAGAGCATCAGTAGTGGGTCCCAGGTCAGCACGGGGACAGATGTGTAAAAACCTGCCTGACTGCATCGACCTGGGGAACCAACCCAGGTGAGCACCAGGGCCAACATAGCATGGGCTCAGTCTGTGCTGTTCTGCCCCATGTGCTCAGCACTTACGGAGCCTTGTTCATTTATATTCCTTATTCTTTTCTGAATATTTATAGTTACAAACTGTTACCTTGATCTGATAAAGTTCCTAAAGAGTTTTGACAGCTTCTGACATAGCTTTGAGTATGTTTTTTTCTACTTCTATACTATTTGGATCACTTTTTCCCCATTAATAAGAAAAAGCAAGAAAATCAGACCAGAGGCTGGGCTGCATGTAGCCCCTAGAAGCCAATTTTTGTGACCCACAGGAGAATTCAGACATTTAAAAAAAAATAGACAAATGTATTTCTGGTGGGGCTGCAGTTCTCATCTGAAACAATGGGGGGTTGCAGACTGCCAGAGATAGTGCAAATTGAGTCCACTTTTAGGCTTAGGGTTAGGGAATCATGGAAACTGTATTTTATTGTGGCACCAGAGCTCTCTGACAGAGAAGTCTCAATGTCTCAGAAAAAAAAACCAATTCCCATGATTCCCTAGCACTAACCCTAAAAGTGGACTCAATTTCCACTATTTCTGACAGTCTGCAACCCCCCAATGTTTGCAATGCACACAATATTGTAGCCAATTATCCATCTTTTAAAATCCAAGGAAGTTAGAGTTTGGGGTTGTTTTAAATGGAAGTAAGTCAGCATGGACTACAGCTCTGGAGGACTGCAGCTCTAGACACCAGGGTTTGAATCCTTGCTTGGCTGTGGAAACCCACTGGGTGACTTGAGACAGGTCACACACGCTCAGCCCTCAGAAAACTTTGTGATAGATTCACTGTAGGCTTACCATAAATCAGAAATTACTTGAAGGCAAACAGCAACATTAGACTTTTGATCATTTCTGTTTGAAGGGTTGTAGCTCCCAGAGTGTTCATAATGTAAAAGTGGCCCCTGGAGCATGGCCACCCTAGCCTTAGTAGTATGTATTTGAGCTTTGTGCTATAACCTGTCCTGTGCGGAGATAATAGTCATAACTGTTCTTGCATTAATTTGCTCTGAAGTAAGATTCATATTTATGGGTTTTTTCTGTAAGTAAATGGGGTTTGCTAATCAGTAAAGGTGCTTTTTGATACTCAATAATTGTCAATTGAATATACAGAATAGTAGGAAATACAGACTTTAGCTATTCATATTGAGACCCACTTTGAGTCACAGACTTGGCAATTTACCAAAAGGGTGGGTTCCAGACTTTTCCATAGAAAAGATTTGCATTAGCTCTGCAATTCAGTTTAGCTGTAGTTATACTAGATGAAGATGTGTGTTGTTAGAACAGTTTAGTGGTCTTTATAAATATGATTTTTAAAGACTTTTTTTGAAAACCTTAATTGAATGTTGTTGTTTTTATGTGCTAAGTGGAACTGCTGTTATAGAATCCAAAGTGCCACCATTGTTAGAAGAAGGGCTCCTTGCTGAGACAAATGCCCAAGCTTTGGAGCCAGCAGGAACAGATGCTGAGTGTATGTATATTTGAATTATTATACAAATAAAACTTAATAGAAGGGATTCCCCATTTGCCTTTACAGATGAAAGATACTTTAAATTCCCAGACTATGTGACTATATTTTCACTGTATGATTTCAACACATGTATTTAAAATTTTGGAAGCCAAGCATATTTATTAATATGATGATGTGATTGTTTCTGAACTATTGCTACACCAGTGTTTTGATTACATGATATTTTGTATGAGCATATATCTAAGAGGAGCGTTCTCTCTACCTTTCCATGTTTCAGAGCCTGCTTATTTAAGATTAGTTGTAATGGTTATTTAGTATCAGATTTTAGATGAATTTAACAATATGTTATTTTAGAGTCTTCTGGGAAAGGCTTGGAGCTGTTGTCATCTATTAAGCAAACATACGGTGTTTCTGAATGTAATTTCCTAGAAAAAGTCATCCACATGCCACTTTCTCTAATCTTCATACTATGCACACAGAAGACAGCATGGAAACTGCCCTCTTTTCTGTGCTTCACTTAGTAAGGTTTGACTTAGTAAAAGTTGAGTCGGAGCCTTAACAAACTTACTCAAAAACCCCTGCTTCATATTTGCAAATTGTCAAGCAATCAAGAGTCTGTTTAGGGAAAGCCAACTGATGTCTGTAATGTTGAGAAAGAAGTGATCAAGTATTAAAGGTAAAAGTATTCCCTGTTGACAAGGTTGTCAAGTTGTGTCCAACCATAGGGGGTGGTGCTCATCTGTGTTACTAAGCTGAAGAGCCAGCGTTGTCAGAGACTAATCTGTGATCATATGGCCAACATTGTACGGGACACTACTTATCTTCCCACCAAAGTGGTACCTATTTGTTTACTTGCATTTGCATGCTTTCAAACTGCTAGGTTGGCAGAAACTGGGACTGGTGATGGGAGCTCACCCCATCATACGGCACCTGAGCCTCGAACTGCCAACCTGCTGATCTTGCAATCAACAGAGTCAGTGTCTTAACCACTTGAGCCACCATGTCCCTATTAGCTTAGTCTAAAAAGTATTAGCTTAGCCTTAATCAAAGTATATCGAAGGGATGTCTAATATCACTATTTTTAGGAATGTTATGGTGGAGTATCTCAGACATTTTGGGATGCAGTGGTTCAGCAGTTAAAGACACTGACGATTGCAAGATTGGCAGGTCGAGGCCCAGGTGCCACATAACAGAGTGAGCTCCTATCACTAATCCCAGCTTCTGCCAGTCTAGCAATTCTAAAGCATGTAAAAGTGCAAGTAGATAAATAAATACCACTTCAGTGGGAAGGTAACAGCATTCTGTGCAGTCATGCTGGCCACATGATCACAGAGTTGTCTTTGACAACTCTGGCTCCAACAGTTTAGTAATGGAGATGACCACTGCCCCCTACAGTCAGATATGACTAGACAATCACACCAAAGGGGAAATCTTTACTTTTTTATCTCAGACATTGCAAAAGCTATAATTGTTACCATTTTGTTTTACTTGGGACTAGGATGTACAATATAATTCTTTTCTGATTTAGATGTGTACCAATAGCAATGGGATTTAATATTCCTATATATAAGCATCCTACCCAGCTCTTACTACAAAGGTAGCTTAATATTAGTTGAGAGGTGCAATAGTTCGGAACAGTTTCAGTACTTTTAATTCAGTGATGATGAGAGGCTTAGAATGTTCCTTAAATATGGTAGGTGGATTTTATTAGAAAAACTATCACTAATAAAAAGTATTAATGCAGAAATAATTAGTGAGATAAATAATGGGAGGAAAATCCTTTTTCAGCTGTCATCAGTATTCCTGATAGTGAAGATATGGCCAGTATTCATTCCACAAATGAACGTGATGAAGTAGTAGTAGATGAAGATAAAGCAGAAGCTGTCAGAGATGAAAATACAATAATACAGCATGAAAAAGCACCACTTGAACTTGAAATTCAAGAAGGGAAAGTAAGTAAAATCTGTACTTAATACCACATATTATTTGAAATCAGTTACTTTGTTTGGAATTGATTTACCAGTATAAATGCTTCCAAATTTCTTTTTATAGTGGATGATCTGGATATTTGTAGGCTACTACAATGATGTGTGAGTGTATTACAGCCAAACAATAATTATAAATTGTTACTAGGAAGTGGCAGTTGTATCCATAGATGCTAAGGGTCGGTTCTTCCACCCTCCATGTGGATCTGTTCCTAAGGTTGCTCCATTTGGATTAGTGTACTCAATTAGATTGGTGGAGTATAGCTTTTAAACAGTTTGATTCTTTCTCTAAACTCTAAAGTACATTCGGGAAAACATTGTACTGGAACTGATGTCATACTCTTTTTGTTCTTTAGGTCATTGGAGACAGAAAACATGGAGTCTTAATTTCAGACACTGTTGTGGAAGGGTTCCCAAGCGTTGAGCTGAGTCCCTCAAATAATCTTACATTTCAATACACTTGTGACACTATGGAGCAACAAATCACATGTGAATTTCTTGATAAAGATACTGAAGAAGCTAACTTTACTGAAGGAGAAGGAGAGCTTGTCCTGTCACAGAACAATTTTTCTTTAATATTAGAAGGGGATGAAGAAGCTGAAATAGATTCTGCTGTATTGGATACTTCTATTAGATCAGCTAAACCAAAAGAAGATGAGTGCACAGATGGTCCTGGAAATAACATCCAAGAACTTACTACAAATTCCGTGTCCACAGTAACTAATGATGAGATCTCTCAAAATACTGCTGAAGTACTGCCCTATGTACCTGAACCTATTCAGATGGCTATTGCTGAAAACCTTTTAGATGTAATAAAGGACACAAGAAATAAAGAACTTTCCACTGAAGTAGTAGAACAAACTCTTCATGAAAACATAAGCAAGAAGGTATCAAGTTCTCCACAGGTTCCTTTTGAAAAAAAGAAAGAAACAAAATTAAGTCGAATGGAAAATTTGGTGATGTCTAGTACTTGCACAGCAGAACAGATGACACATAGACTGAATGTCTCATTACCTGATGGCCAGCCACTGACAAAGATGAATAAACCAGAAGTGCTAATACTGCCCACTCCAAGGAGAAGTACTAGACGAGCAAGAAAAACTCCAGGCATTCCTGAAAGCCTTCCTATAAGTTCTGAAGAATCCCAAGAACAGCAAATACTCCATACTTCAGCTGTTACAGTAAGCAATGCCAAGAAAGCAAAAGAATCTGACTTAGAAGTGTCAGCAAATGTTCAGACTGTTGCACAGAAGACTCAAACAACCATTACTCCAAAAAGAGGGGTGAAAAAACAAAGAAAACTTGCATCAGAACTTCATGAGCATCCAAATGAGCAGCCATCTGCTCGCAGAAGAACTTCTAGAAATACAAGTAGCTTAAGAGATCAGGAAGGTAGTCAGTTTATCATTGACCATACAATACAGATGACAGTCAATCCTAAAAGTGCAAAGAAACTAAAAAACATTGCTTTCCAACTCACAGAAAATGTAATTTCAAATCAGACAGTGGAACCCCATGAACAGCAGCTAAGTCCAAAACCAAGGATGAGGACAAGAAAGCATGACATACTGAAAGTAACACGTCAGACAGAAAAAGAATCTAGGAAGCTGTCATCGACTACACCAGTTAGAAGGGGTAGAACTAGAAAGTCCAGTCTACTAGAAGCAACATCTGAACATGATGTACAGCCAAATGAACTACTGACACCTGTCCCAACTGAACAAGCTAAAACACAAATTCCAAGTATATCAGGAACAGGAACAATTGAACAATCAGCTATACGACGTAAAAGAGGCAGACCAAGAAAGAATCCTTTGAATGTTTCAGCAAATCTGCAACTAGATTTGTCTTTGTTATCTTCTCCCCCTCCTGCTCCTCAGACAGATTCTAAAACTTCTCTCACTACTAGAAGAAATACTAGAAGTAGAGCATTAAATCAGTCAACAGGTACAGAATCGTTACCTTCTCCAGAAGAATCTGCTGTGTACGCTACAAAGAGGAGAACAAAGTTTGCATCTGCAAGCGTAGGGGAAGTGGATGCAGAAAAATCTCTTCTAGAAGAGCATTCTGACCAATCAAACAAGACAGTAACTTCAGCAGTGAGTTCTGGAAGAAGACAGTCTAAAATGACAGCAATCAGAAAGAGGAGCAAACTCCCCTCTCTTTCTGAGGAAGGTACAGAAAAGGAGAAACACTTGGCACAAGGAACCAGTGATCCAGAGGAATTGCAGTCTGCAGACATGACCAAACTAAGACTCAGTGAAACAGGGACAACTCTTATGCAGCGTGGTACTCACATTAAAAGGACCAGATACAACAAAAAGAGTGTGAATGACAGCCTCTCTCTGGATGATGCTTTCTATTTTTCTCCTCCTCTAACAAAGCTCACTGAAAAATCAAAAGGTATTTGGATTTTTTTCTTAGGCATTAAAAGTCTACAGACAAATAAACTGCTTTTGATGCATGAGCATTGATCAAAATCAAAGCCAAAGGAGTACTGTGGGTTTTACTGCTGCATATTGGTTGCATGGATACAGAGAGTACAGCTGGAAAGAGTATGGCTTACCTCCATATGTGTAAGCATTACAGCTGGGAGTAAGCTGTACTTTTTTTCAGTTCCAGTCTTCCTAGCAAATAATATGTGAAACATGTTTGCTGTCACTTAGAAACATACAGAGACATGGAAGCACAAGTAAGCCCTTTCCTTAAAGTGCACATCCCAGGGTAACATGTAAATGCTGGTGTGCTGCCTTTGCCAGTTTTGGCTTTAGGGACAGAGCTTGCATGTGTGCCCACATTCCTGTACATTTTTTTTTTATACACGTAAGCAGGCAAATGTCTGCTCATGACATTTGTTGTTGTGTGACTTCAAGTCATTTCTGACTTAAGGCTACCCTAAGACAAACCTATCATGGGGCTTTCTGGGGCTGAGAATGTGTGACTCACCCAAGGTTACCCAGTGAGTTTGCATGGCCAAGTGCAGAATCAGACCCCAATCTCCCAAGGCACAGTCCAGGGGCCTGCAACCTACATCCCAGGGCCGGCCCCCTGAGGCCTTTGGATTGGCCCCAGGCCGGTTCTACCGCTGCCGCCGCCGCGTGCATCGCGGCCGCCATTTTGTTTTCCAAAATGGTGGCCGCGACTCGTTTGCGCATGCGCCGAGTACTGCGTGACTCGCGCATGTGCAGTACTCTGGAAGTACTGCACATGCGTGAGTGAGCGTATGTGCAGTACTTCTGGAGGACTGCGAGCGAGCGAGCGTGGCGCCATTCCCCCCCCCCCCCCCCTGGCCCGGTGGAAGACCTGGGGACCAGCGACCAGCCCCAGGAAGGAAAATGTTGCCGACTCCTGCCATAGTCCAACGCTTAAGCCACTACACTATGCTGGCTCTGCTTATGACTTAGGTAATGCTTAAACCAAGGTGGCACAAAACAAGGGAAACGAGGAGTGGGAATTCTGTGTATTCTAACTACTCACTGTCATGTTGTTTACTGCTTCTAATATGCATGAGCAGAAGAGAGACAAAAATTTGGGTCTGCTAAAATATTTAAAGATGGTAAAGATTTCATACTTTAGAAGAAAAATACAGAATCAGCATTATTTCTACAGACTCCTGTAAAGAATGATACGCCTGAGTTGTGCACTTGTTGGATAAGCAGTATGCTGATGCATACCTGGGAGATGGAAAAATTGATTTGACTGAAGGTCCAGTTCACCCCATTTGTTTTTGACTACTTCTAAATTAAAGGGTGGTAGACTAAGGGCCTTTGCAGACTCCCAGAAATAGTGCACATTAAATTGAGGCACTGCCCTGGCTCAGTGCTAGGGAGTCATGGGAATTGTATTTTTTTCTGGGACATTGAGCCTTCTCTGTCAGAGAGCTCTGGTGCCACAATAAATTACAGTTCCCATGATTCCCTAGCACTGAGCCAGGGCAGTGCCTCAATTTAATGTGCACTATTTCTGGCAGTCTGCAAAGGCCCTAAGTCATTGACTCCCAAATTGGCTGTATAAGAACTGGGTCAAGATACAGGCTACCCTGTGGCACATCAACAGCATATTGGTTTGGGGAACCCAACATGATTGGCAGGGGAGCGAAACATTTGGGGAATACTACTGTTTTCATGCTTTATCTCAGATCCTGTTGTCCATGTTGATTTGGGGGTGAAGGGAGAGTTAAGTCTTATTTTGTCCCCAAAGTAACTGTGAAGGAAAGAGGAAGTTGTTTTTAACCAAAATGTAGCCAACATGTAACGGGAATGTGTGATCTGATCTCATATTTTCTTATGACTTTAAGAGATCTTAAGAGTTTACATGCACATATCAACAATAGATGACTAACAGGCAGTATACTGTGGGATCAGAATCGCCCCCCCCCCCCGCCCTTTTCCTCCTCCCCTAATTCTGGAAAGAGAGATTACTTAGTAGAGCTTAATTTACCTAGAGTCTGGTCTTGATTTAATATAACTATTACCTTAAAATACTGGCTCTGAAGTATTTACAACAAATTCTGCTTAAAATAGACAGTTTTGAGAAAATATTGGGAGACAGTGAATGCCAAGGCCACAGTCCTCAGCCCTCTTCAAACAGAGAATTGAGTGTAAAACTTTTTTCCAGGAGATCCTTCCACCTGCATGTTTGGTAAAGCAATGCACCAAAAATATTGCAGCTTAACTGTTAGTTCACCTTAAATGGAGATTTTTATTATACCATTGAACATCCAGCTTCTCCTCCAAGACTTAACTATTTTCAGCAAAAGCAGACTTGTGCAAGTGTACACCATTGGATGCTATAAAAAATAAGGCTCAGAAAAACAGCTTAACTTGATCTGTCTACCACATTGCTTAAATCCATGGCCTGGTGTTAGATGGATACTTTTAGCTGGGTTCACATTGGAATCTCAGAGTTCTGCATTCACAGAACTCTCCACTTTGCAAGATTTCAGCTAAGGTTGAGAATATTTATTTTTAAGTAATTTTTTCCTAATTTCAGGTGAAAAAGCAGTGACTCCTGTGCAGCTCAAAAGTTTAGAAGCAGACTTAACTTCTCGGTTTGTCTTCTCACCTCCTGTTTTGAGATCGAGGAAAAAACAAGTGTCCAGTATTTCAAGGATTGTGGAAGAGTTGGTGAGTTTTTTGCTTCCCCTTTCATACCCATACTTTCTGTTGCTTCAAAAATAATAACAGAGCAAACCAGCACATTCAAGTGAAATGGTCTTTTCACTTTTATCTAGGTCACAGATGGGAATTACATAATTCCCAGTTTCCCCCTAGCCAGACCTTCTGCAAACCCAAGAAAAAAATTCCACCCACCCAAAAATTGTAGATGTTTCCCCCCATCCCAGCAAAGGAAAGGTAGTATCACACCTCTGTGGAAACATCACAATTCTAAAAATACACCTTGTCTTAGCATAAAATGTGTGTAGGAGCTGGTGTACCCTCTGAAGGAGGAGAAATGGCTCCGAGCTTGCCCATCCACTCTCTGAGTAGACTTTTAAAGCATATCAGAAACCAGGACCATGCTGCTGCTGCTTGTTACCTTCAAGTCATTTCTGATTTATGGCAAACCTGTTTGGGGGGTGGGGGGGGGGGTCTAGGAAAGATTTGTTCAGAGGCAGTTTTCCTTTTGCCTTTCTCTGAGGCTGAGAGAGTATGACATGCCCAAGGCCACCCACTTGCATGACTGAGTGGGAATTCTAACCCTGGTCTCCTGGAGTCCTAGTCCAACACTCAAACCACTACACCACACTGGCTCTGCTACTGCTGCTTAATGGTCAGTCAAATGTTATTCAAATGTTCCTGCTTCATTGTTCTATGTTTATGTATCTTGTCCTTCTGTCTTCCAAAAATGAAGCATTGGGTTATGCTTAAAACGACTTCTGGATTTGGAGCGGTCCTTAGTGTACAAGAGTTTCCAATCTAAAATATATGTTTCAAGGAGGTCACTGCAATAGTCCTTTGCAGCAAAATAAAAGAATCCTCCAACACCTGAAAGACTAATACTTTTTTTAATGCTTTCATCAAGTTCAATCCATGAAAGGTCATTCTCAGGAAAGCTAAGGAAGCCGTCCACCCTTGTGCCAGCTCTTCAAGGCAGGAGACCAACATTCTGATCCGTTTCTACCATTGCTCCTTTCTCTTTCCTCTTCAGTTTTTCTTCTGCCTTGCCAGCTGGTTCAAGACATTCTTCTCTTTCTGTCTAGTGCTATAATAATTCATTTGAAGTTTATGAGGCATAATTTACTAGTCAATAAGATGGTATCAACAGGGGACTTAGCTAAGAGGCAAATGAAAACTTCTGATTCGAATGAGGACAGAGAAGGGCTCCATGGCCTCATCAGGGAAAAAGGAAACATGCTGGGAGAATGCAGCAAAATCCTCTCAGATAGCTGCAGGCATGCATGAACGTGACTTCTGCTCGCCATTTCTAACTTTAAACATGGGTGATTTTAATTCACACCATGCAAGGCTATATAGCAAAACTGAAGAGGAGAGAGAAAGGAGCAACAGTAGTAACAGAATAGAATATTTGTCTCTTGCCTTGAACAATTGGCATGAGGAAGTAACCCAGTGGTCATTGTGGATTGCTCCTTCTGCCTTCCTAATGAAGTACTTCATGCTGTAGTTGTATTAATCGGATTACAACCTGTTTCATCACACACTAGAAGGTGAATTTCTAGTAGTAAGCCATATAAGGCAGAAATAGAATATTTCCTTAGTTTTCATTCTTGAAGTTACATTAAGCAATAGGAGAAATAACATGGGAGAGCGAAAGGTTCATGTGGATAAAATGCTTTATTCTTGCATGCAACAACAATCATTCCATAAGAATTAGTACATAAATCCGATTACATAGTCCAGGTTATTTGCTCTAAAGGCTGGCTGAAAGTTGTTTATTGTTAATACATGGAGCAGTGACCATTTGTGGAAGATCCATTCACCAAAAAAGAAAGAAAGAAGAAAACTTGGGAGAAAGGCAAGAGAGAAAGAGAGAAATAAAATAAATAGTATACCAGTTTACAGGTGATGGAAAGAGCAGGAAAGATGAGAAGAAATTGGCCTGGAACCAGCTCTGTAAGCCACCTATAACAATTCATAGGAATGGCTGGAAATGTTTTTAAAATGACAGTATAGCATTGCGTTAACTGTAGGCCGCATCAAGCTCCTTGTTGGTTGGTATGTGGGCATACCTTTTTAGAGGTCAGGTGGAATAACAGGACCTTCAGAATGCAGATGTCTTAACACTTTTCCTTTGTCCTTAGGAACTACCAATTAAAGAGGAAAAGGATGCCATCTCAATAGAGTCATTAGAAAAGCCAAAAATAAAAAGAAGCAGAACTACAAGGTCAAAAGGGACAAAAACCAGCAAGTATGCAGTGATGCTATCTTTTCAGAGATTTTTTCAGAAGTACAAATATCTTTCACATTTGATATTACTGTAGTAAACAGAATTATGATCAAATGAAAACATTAATTTGGTCTTCTGTTAATCAAAGTGTGTAAAGCAATAATTTAATTCAATTCAAAGAAGATACTCATCAGCATAACCTGTTTTTTCCCCTTTCTTGCAGAGTCTTAGGAAAAGAGAGTTGGTCACCACCACCAATGGAAATAAAGTTCATTTCTCCCTTTGGCACCCCAGTAGATGGAGCAAAGAGCAAACAAAGAGAATCTGTGGACAAAACAGAAAAAGCTGCTCAAAAGACTGTTCGTAGGAAAGAGAGGAGGCTGTCTAGCTATCCAAAGCCAGTTGTTCGGAAGAAGATGCTATAACTGTGTTTTTTTAAATGTATAATATACACCAACGTTTGTAAAGTCACCAGAATTGTGTGGAATATTAAGAAATAATCATCTAATTTGGAAGATAATTTATATAAATTATTGTAAAATTTCAGAAAACTAAAGGTCTTCAATAAGTAACTCCATATGGAGTGTGATTTCTTCAGTCAATGCAGTTTTTCTATTTTATAAAACACTTCGTACATTTATATAATATGTAAATACATCTTATTTTAGGAATGTTAAATAAAAATGTATACTTAACAATTATTATTGTCCACTAGATTTTTGAAAGAATGTGGGTATGTGGCGCAAACAACTTAAATTGAATTTTAATGATGGATTACCACTGTTGATGTCTCTGTCATGGGAGGCTAACGTTCTTTTCTTCTTCTTTTTTAAAGATAGTTTGATCTTGCAAGGTTTTTAAAAATTAAAAATTGGCAGTTTTAGGATTTATAGAAAATGTTTTGACCTGGGAACTGGTAAAGGGGGTTATCCATCGCAAACAAATCCTTAGTCTCCTGATTGAACGTGTACTTTATTGAAGTCAGAATGTAAACAATTGTATTGAAGCTGTGCAATATTTTTTTTGTATTTGTCTTAACCTGGGAAAGCTGCTCTTCAGTTGATAAAACAAAATCTCACCTCAAATGTTTCATGGTTTTCTTCAATTTGCTGCATCAGAGGGACCTTCTAACACTCTCACGGTATTTATATCACGGATCTTCACCTTGGGACTTAACATTTTGTAGGATTCCACCTATATAAACTTGATTCACGTTTGATATTTTGAAATGATGCATGTTTTATAGACTTTGTAGTTAATATTACTGCCACAATTTTGGTAAAATAAAAGTTGCCTGGAAATAGATTTCTCTGCAGTTTTTGACCCATCAGTGCAGCCCAGGGGATAGTGAAAGCAAATTCACTATTCACTATGAAGGCATCATTGTTCAAACTGACAGAGAAGCAAAATACTGAGTGGTTCAAAAATAATGGTGCAAAAATGAAGCTGTTCTTACTTGGTTTTTCACCATTCTTTCTGAATCACCCTGTATAGCCAGTTAATTCAAATACCGTTTCACATAGGATGCTCAGTATTCATAATGTGCTGATTTTGAGAACAATACACATTTGTGGTGAATTTGACCAGTTGGAGTTCCTCTTAGAAATAATTTATCATGTAATGTATACAGGTGATGAAAGCATTAATAATTCAAAAGCCTAGAAAGAAACAGCTGCATTGCATTCTGCTCAACCACTTTTATTTTCAAAGCAAGATGTTGAAGATAAACTGATGGGTGCACTCTCTATTTTTGCTTCTGAATTCCTTGGAAGATTTAAAGCAACAAAAGCATGCCGAGTTATGACAGCGTGAAAGTGGCAGTACGTGTAAGACCTTTCAGTCAGGTTAGTAACTCATTTTATGTGCTCTGTTGAAAACAAAGGCCAAAGAACACAGTTGTGGGAAATTTGTTGGGGGTATTTTGGAAAAGTGTGTCTGGCAAAGCAAGGTGAAAAGGAACTCAAACCCAGTCTTCCAGTAACAGGTGTAGGTATACTCTTCTGTCAAAGCACAGATGTAATCATAGAGGAAATGAGACAGAATGAAGGCTGGTGTTGGGCACATTGCCTACCTTTGTTGTTATGTGCCTTCAAATTTCTACTTAAGGCAACCCTAAGACTATCACAGCGTTTTCTTGGCAGAATTTGTTCTGAGAAGGCCAACATCTGGAGCCCTGTTATTTACCCTCCTAATGTCTTGTCATGTTACCCCATAGAGGTACTTTACATACTATATCACATCCACACTGAAATTTGCCAGAGTTGGATTGGACCAAACATAATGATGTGGCCAGAAGTCATCACTTGAGATGGCTTTTCTGGTGGCTGCTTAGAGTTTACAGCAATCTGCTTGGCAAAACTTCTTTATCTACAGTTAGTATTAGAAAAACTAAAAGTCCCCAAGTGCTACATCTACAAATACATTGTGGGAGCTGGTGGAATTTAATCTTCAGTTTTGCTAATTACAAAAGTCGAGCACACTTCCAGAAGCTATTGAATTGCAACTCCCAGCATTCTTTACCATTGGCTATCCTGACTAGTCCTTGCCAAGTGATGTAGTCTGAAGGGTGCACAGTTCCTACAACTGTTGTGGATGCTGTTAAGTCTGAGTTGTTTGCCAACATACAGCACCTAGCACTTTCTTCTGCTTGTATTTTTTATAGCCTTGAGACTATTTCCCTTTCCAATTCATGCATCATAAAAGATGGCTTTATTTGTGATTTAACACAAATATTCATGTTGATATCACAAATAAAGCCATCAATTAATTAATATTAATGTGTGTTAATGTTAACCACATTGTTAATATTAACTTTATACCCTGCCTTTCCCCAAGATTGCAACTTAAAGCAACTTAAAATAATCACATTATAGTTTAAAAATTACTAAAATTCAAGATTAAAATAGAAGTAAACGTGGTGTCATGGTTTGGGCATTGGACTATGATTAGAGCTCGGGTCGATTCCCCACTTGGCCTTGGAAACCCACTGGGTGGCTTTGGGCAAGTCTCACACTCAGCCCCAGAAGACCCCATGTTGGGTTCACCTGAGGGTTGCTAAAAGTCAGAAATGACTTGAAAGAACACAAGAGCAAAACTATTAATGTTAAAACAGTGTAAAATGTACTCTTAAAAATAACACAAAGGGATTTAAAGAAACCAATACAGCAGCCTCTTAGAAGCCCTTTCCTTAAAACCCTTCAGTTTTAAGAGCCTTTTGGAATAAAAAAATTCGCCTGCCAACAGAAGGGCTAACGGAGAAGAAGCTATTCTACCCTCCTTAGGGAGGGAGTTTGAAAGCCTTGGGGCAGCCACTGAGAAGACCTTTTCTCACATCACCACTAACTATACCTGTGAAAGTGGTGGGGGACAGAATGAAGTGCCACTTCTGTGGATCTCAGGACCCAGCTGGGTTCATATGGAAATGGTCTTGTCAGCCTGAACCTAAGTCACATAGTGGTGTATCGTTCATAACCAGTGCTATGAACTATGGCCCTATGGCAGTGAATGGAGTTATTGAACTCATCAAAAGCAGCCCTATGTAATAGGCGTTAGAGTAGAGCAGTTCAAATGATGTAACTAAAGTGTTCATTACTTGACTAGATCAGACACTTCCAGGTATGGACACAACTGGTGCACTGGCAATCTTGACCACTGCAGAAACCTGGGCCTCCAGGTTCAAGGCTGAGACCATGAATAAACCAAAGCTGTGAATCGGTATCTTTAGGGAGAGTGTAACCCACATCCAGAAAAGGCTGAATCCCTGTTCCCTGATCGTTCGACTGACAGGGAGCACCATCTTATCTGAATGAAGCTTCAATTTGTTTGTCTTCATCCAATACACTACTGATGTCAGACACTGGTTTCAACCCTTGGAGTTTGGTGGAAAGGAGAAATAGAGTTGTGTGTCAGTATACTGGACTTTTGGACCACTTTTCATGTAGCTATTTAATAGTATGGGGAACAGAATGGAGCCCTGATATATGCCAAATCTATGAGGTACTTTGGAAGTGACAAATATGGAGGAATGAAAGTGGCATAAAAAGTATTAGTTTGACAAGTCTTAACCCCAGCTATCAGATTGCTTTTCTATATCCTTGATTCTGCACTATGGTTAGCTGAACTCTATCAGATCCTTGAGCTAAAGGAAAAGGGGGGAGGGCAAATTCATGGTAACCAGCTGCTTTTTTTGTTTCCATGGGGTTGGTCCCATGTCTTCCACTACCAACAAAGTAAGTTCTGAAATTTGTGTAAAAATAAAGTTTAGTTTTTTAAAAACAGAGCTAATCTAAGGGCATCAGCTTTGATAGTAATTAGACCCAGTTCCACACAAACTCATTCTAATTTGGTACATACAGGAACCACAAGAACTCTACATAAAATATATATTTTGAGCTCTTTCTAATGAGCCTAGATTAGCCATGGCCCAAAGAGGAGCCCCATATAGCAGTTTTGGGATAACATCATATACAGTTCTAAAATGTGTTCAGCCAGCTTTCCTCCTTTTGTATGATAAAACTGGGTAAACTTTATGAGGGTCAATAGTTCCTCCACCTACAAGCCCAGTCCAGTGACTGCAACAGAGTGCATTAAGCACCTGGTAAAGCCAGCCTACCATGCCAACAATGTCCTCTTTCCCTTGGGTCCACAGTCGCACTCAAATGAAAAAGAGGTCAGTATATCCATTCACTATGGTCTCAGGGCATCCATCATCTGAGCCTGGTGCTTGGCTCCAGTCATTTTCTGACAACTCCCGCTCTCGTTGAATAGATTTAACTTCCCACACCAATTCCTCCACTACCTGGGCACTCACTGACGTGGTGTTTCCTCACTTCTGGTCTGCCAATGTCCCACATTGAGTTTTTCCTTTCAGTGACTTGTTCTCAGTGCAATTGGGAACGGGGTGGATGCAGGGCAGTTGGCAATCCGGTGTCTCTCTGCCATGGCCCAGGTACATCTGCTTTTTGTGCTCTGACTACTGGCTTGACGGATGCCCAAGTGGGCTTTTTGGCGGAGCCCACTCTTCCTCCTGGCTTGGGTCCCCATGACTGCTTGGCGAATTTCACACTGAGCCTCATAATAATAAAGTCCCACCCTCCCATCCCCTTAAAACAGAATTAAACAAATGACCAATTAAAATACAATATTAAAAACATAATGACAATAATATAAGGATTCAGATTTACAAGTCAGGGACCCATCCCTAGGCTGAGAGTTATTCCGGGAAGGCCTGCCGGAAGAGATCCGTCTTTACTGCTTTCTTAAAAGCAGCAAGAGTGGTAATTAGACGGATCTCATCCGGCAGGCCATTCCATAGTCTGGGAGCGGTCGCAGAAAAGGTCCTCTGGGAGGTCTGAGACAGCCTAGTTTTTAGTGGCTGTAGCAGATTCCTCCCAGAGGACCGAAGGGCGCGGAGGGGGTTCATATGGGGAAAGGCGGTCCCTAAGATAGGATGGACCCAAGCCATGTAGGGCTTTAAAGGTTAAAACCAATACCTTGTACTGCGCCCGGAAACTAATCGGCAGCCAGTGGAGGGATTTCAGCACAGGTGTTATGTGCTCCCTCCTTGATGTTCCTGTAATTAACCTGGCTGCCATATTCTGTACCAGTTGAAGTTTCCGGGTTAGGCACAAGGGTAGCCCCATGTAGAGTGCATTGCAGTAATCTAGTCGCGAGGTTACCAGGGCATGTACCACAGTTTCCAGATCCCTCATGTCCAGATAAGGGTGCAGTTGGCGTATCAGCCGAAGCTGATAACAGGCACTCCTGACCACCGCATTCACCTGACTAGTCATGTGAAGCGATGAGTCAAGGAGCACCCCCAAACTGCGGACACAGTCCTTAGAGGAGAGTGTGACTCCATCCAGGACTGGAGACTGTATTCCCAGATCTGGTTTCAGGCCTGTGACTGCAAGTACCTCCGTTTTGTCTGAATTCAACTTCAATCTGTTTTTCCTCATCCAACCCATTACCACTCTGTGACAGTCATTAAGAGGAGAGGCACCATCTGAAGTCTGAGACGATGATCTGGTCATGGAGAGATATATCTGGGTGTCGTCAGTGTACTGAAGACACCGAGCTCCATGCCTCCGAATAATCTCCCCCAGCGGCTTCATATAAATATTAAACAACATCGGGGACAGGATGGCGCCCTGAGGGACGCCACAATTAAGCTCTATTTTAGATGAGCAACTATCCCTGAGCCTCACCCTCTGAGATCTGCCCGAGAGGAAGGAACGGAACCACTGCAAAGCAGTGCCTCCGATTCCCAACTCTCTCAGGCGATCTAAGAGGATGGCATGATCTATAGTATCAAAGGCCGCTGAGAGATCCAAGAGCACCAACAGGGTCACACTACCCCTGTCGATTCTCAGGCGGAGGTCATCGGTCAGAGCAACCATGGCAGTCTCAATTCCATATCCTGTCCTGAAGCCGGTTTGAAATGGGTCGAGATAATCGGTTTCATCCAAGACTGCTTGGAGTTGGGAAGCAACCGCCCTCTCGATCACCTTGCTCAAAAAAGGGAGCAGGGAGACTGGTCTGTAGTTGTTTCTATCCAGGGGATCCAGGGAAGGCTTTTTCAGGAGTGGCCTAACCGCCGCCTCCTTTAAACAAGATGGTACCTTGCCTTCTCTGAATGACGCGTTGATTGTGTCCCGAAGGATAGCTTCATAGCTTCTTCCCCTTCCCTGGCCAGTTTCACCCAATCGAGTAGGGTGTCAGTTTCCTTGTGGCAGGAACTACTCACGGATGTCTCTATTCAGGCCATCTTGGAAGTGCTGAATTTTTGTGGTCTTGGACCAGTCAGGTATGCAGCCTGCAAGTTGAACTCTGAACTCTGCCACATACTCAGCCCCCAACTTACTTCCCTGCTGCAGCCGCTGGATGTTTTAATGCCCAGGGCATAAATTCTTAACCAAAAGCAGCCACTCATGAATGTAAAACCTCACCTCCTCCTGGGTGTCACTCACTGAACACAATTCCAGAGAATGATTACTGTCTTTCAGTTTTCCCCTTCAAGTTCTAGATGGTCAAATTCCTGTCTGCAAATAAAATTTATTTAAGGGATTGAGCGCTAGTAGGTCAATCCACACCATTCTCTTGGGGTAGTTTACAGGTGAAAAGGTAAAATAAATAACTCCTTTTCATCTGATAAAAAGGCCAGTGTGGAATTCCAGGCCTCAGTTTCTGTTTGTCTTCTCCAAATCCAAATAAATGGATTGATGATAGCTTTAATGAAATGTAGGGAAGAAGTTGCGCAGCCTAACACAAACTTGGACTGAGAGACCACAGAAATTATTTTCTAGGCTATTTCCTAGCTTCTTAACCAGTCTGTTCTTAGCATTTTGTTTTGTTTTGTTTTGCTGCTAGTTTACTCTTTAATGCAGTAAGAGCTTGGATACATTATACAGAAATATATATATAAAACGTAAACAGGACAGTGAACAGCTCCATTTCCAAATGAGCTCCACAGTCTAAAAAACAAAAATAAAATGAAAATGTATGGCTGTAACAGAGAATATAAAATTGATAAATAAGAGTCCCATTGAAGGTGTGGGCCCACAGTAACTGCAACCAAAACATAAGACCTTTGTTCTCTCATATCCAGAAGAGAGAAAAGTATAACACAACTTACTGAACAAAGTCAGCAGTTGCAAGAATTCAGCCAACAGCAGCTTCTTGGGGCAATTAAAAACAAATAAAGGATGGAGGACAAGCTGTGAAACTCAGACAAACTAGCTGTTCACATTGCCATCTTGGCTTTCTTGGTATATGTCAAGAACATGTACACTGGGAAGGAGACACGTGACTTTCTGAACTTTTTTATCCTGGAGGAACCGTTTAAATAATTTTCAGGTCTCAGGTTACCCCTGCATAAAAATTGTATGTGTAGCTCAAACCACCATCTCCCCAGTTACAATCTCTTGTGAAGCCCCTTGCAACCTCTTGTAAAATCAGAGTTCCAGGGAGCCCTAGTTGAAGTATGAAAACAGAATGGCAGCATTGAGGTATTTATTTCTCCTACAGATAGTCAAAGTAGAAAATGTAGAGATTTTGTAAAGCCTATATGACCTTTTTTATTTCCTACCTTTCTTCCAATATGGGACCCAAGGCAGCTCACAACATAGATTAAAATGAAACCTAATCTTGTTTCATAGTAAATAAAAGAGAAAGAAGGGAGGAAAAACGGAAATCTCTCATTCCAGGATCTGTATCTGTAACATCCAATCTGTAACTCCCATCAGCTTGGTCAAGATAGTCAAGTGAGAGATATTAGAAACTGCTGTCCAATAACTCCTGGAGGGCAGCAAGTTACCCACTCTGAATGTAAAATTTGAATTTGGAACTTGAATTTGCTTTTAAAAGCAGACTATAACTTCAACAGAGAGAGAAGAATGCCGGCAGCCGATGTGTGATCTCTATGAATGCCAGCACTACAAGCATACATGATCCAAAGAATCCAAGCCATGTGAAAACATTTACCTTTGACCTGGCGTATTGGTCCCACAGTGGATTTTTGAAGGACCAAGATGGCAAACTCATTTCAGCTGGCCCAAACAGCAAATACTCAGGACAGGTAAAATGCACTGGGGGGAAAAGCCTTTCAAACAATCATTATTATGATACAATACTAAAAACCGTAACTATCCATTCTGCCTTTGTAAGTGTTCACTAAATCATGTAACAGATAATACGTTAAATAAGAACAAAACTGTAAGGTCCTCTGCGGATGTACACTAGCCACCACTTCTACTCCCCCATCCCCTTATACATGTTTGGAAATTGTACATATATATATTAATATAATGTTAATGTTAATGTTAATTTTATTGTCTTATTGCATTTGTAATTTTAATGTTTGTTTTAAGAATTTTTATTGTAATTTTGTCATGTTTTTATTGCCATGTTTTAAACCTTGTTGTTTTATTTCTATTGCTGTACTCCCGCCTCGATCCATTGGGAGAGGCGGGACATACAAATTATTATTATTATTATTATTATTATTATTATTATTAATATTCAATCTTGTCTTAGAGGGAAGTTTTCCGTGATCTTGGACAGGGAGTCCTAGACAGCGCATGGCAAGGTTACAACGCTACCCTCTTGGCTTATGGCCAGACTGGCTCAGGGAAGAGCTATTCCATGATTGGATATGGTGCCAACAGGGGCATAATTCCAGTGGTGTGTGAAGAGCTATTTAAAACAATTCATAACCAAGAGAAGAACAAGCAGTATCAGGTATGGTCATAGAATCATAGAATCATAGAGTTGGAAGAGACCACAAGGGCCATCCAGTCCAACCCCCTGCCATGCAGGAACTCCCAATCAAAGCATCCCTGACAGATGGCCATCCAGCCTCTGCTGGTCAGATTGTATGTAATTTTGTAAAATCTAAAACTGGTGGATGGATGGTTGTTGTTACTGTTTTTTAAATACACTTCTATGTTTATTAATATATCGATTGTGTTTATGAGTGTCACAATAGTATGGAAACAAAAAACTATCTGCCAGGATGCTGATGCATATCACACAAACTGAGCAAGAGGCATTTAAGAGGCTGAGGACTTATCATGGGGCTTATGGACAAAATGCTTTCATGTCTTTCACACTTCACTTATATCACCTACCTCCACCTTGGTCCAAAAGGAAATTAATTGAAATTAAGAATTACCGTATATGCTCGACTATAAGTCAACCTTGTATATAAGTCGAAGGCAGGTTTTGGGACCAAAATTATGGATTTTGATATGACCCATGGATAAGTTGAAGGTAAAACTTAGGGGCATGTAATGAAGGGTGTAAAGGATGAAGCCAGGGAAAACAATACCAAAGAATTTACAAAATTCCAGCAGGCATAACTAAATGCTGGATGGATGAGAGAGTAAAAGGAGGTCAGTGCTTCCAGAACAGATTACACTCTTGCTTTTCACCATATATATATATATATATATATATATACACATATATATACATACACACACACACACACACACACATGAGTTAAAGTCCTGTTCTGGCATTGACCCATGGATAAGTCGACTCAGGTTTTT
Source organism: Phrynosoma blainvillii (assembly GCA_026167975.1). Classification (NCBI taxonomy): domain Eukaryota; kingdom Metazoa; phylum Chordata; class Lepidosauria; order Squamata; family Phrynosomatidae; genus Phrynosoma; species Phrynosoma blainvillii. The sequence goes on from JANUYF010000001.1 coordinate 72,499,957, forward strand.
AGGGTTTTTTTATTATTATATTATTATTCTATTCTATTCTATTATTATTATATAGGGTTTATTTTATTAGGCTTTTAGGGTTTTAAATTTTTTTAACATAAATTTCTAGACTTATACATGAGTATAAACAGTAATCACTGTTGCTATTTTTATATTGTGTTTTCCTACAATGAGCTCAAGTTGGTGTATATGATATGATAGTTTTGATCCTCACAATAATCCTGTGAGGTAGATAAGACTGGTAGAAAGTGACTAACACACAGTGTGTTTCATGGTCAAGTGGAGATTTGAACCTGCATCTTCTTCTCAGTCCTCATCCAACACTCTGCCATGCATCATTGACCAGGGGAATCATTCTGTTTTGTTTTGTTTTTAATTGTAAAAAGCCATAAAAATGCTTTTGAAGAGAGTTAATGTAATAGTTTGATAAAATGCAATAAGAAAAGATGAAACTGGATGTTTCGAAAAACATTTGATAACTCTACATGATACATTCTGTAAAAGATTTATATAGGGAACATGATATATTCCATTCCAGATTTATATAAAACTCAGTACTGAATTTTGCTGAATGAACTTAAACATTAAGAAGGCAACTCATATTTTTGATATGTCTCTTTTCTCTCCTTTTCAACTCATAGGTTACATTTAGCATGCTGGAAATTTATAATGAACAGGTAATAACAGTAAGAGTGCAATGGACCCTTCTTCCCAACCTCTTCCTCCCTGAAGTTTCTCCTGTGCTGGATCAAAACCATCTCCTGAAGGGGATTCCCAGTAATTCAGGGCCACTTTGAGGAGTGTATGGGGGAAGTGTGGCTGGCCAGGGTCCCACTTCTATTGATGGCAGAACCTATCAGCAGAACCATTTCTTTGGATTGTGTTCACTGCTGCTACTTCTAGGTCTGTGTATATTTCTAGAATATCTCATTGTGCTGGTCCTGTGTAGTATATGCAGTCTGTAAATAATTCTACAGAGTCTGCATTCCCGCCTACTTCTCAGTCACATTTGTTTAATGAACCTTAATGGCTGCTAAATGCGATTTCCTACCTTTCTCTGTACAGTTTTGGAAACATGGGTGGCATTTGAGGAAGTGGAAGAAGTTGCATCTGTACGTGTACAGATTTGTTTGTCTGATTTGTTTGTTCTAACTTGCTTTAAATAGTTAAGATGGGTCTGTGCAGCCCGGTGTAAAAATTTTGTCTGCCAAGGGTGTAAAAATTTTGAACAGAGAGTGGACAACTTGAACTGTATTTGTGACACTGGTGTAATTATTAAGAAATACAAAACCATGCTTTTAAAATCCAGTTCTTTTGCAATGATTTAAGAGTGGCCCCTACACACACAAATGGAACTTAAAATGTACTCTTTGTCTGCAAATCCAAGGTGACAGACTTACTATCTAAAATCAAGAAGCGAGGTGGACTCAAAGTAAGAGAAGATCAGCAACAAGGCTTCTATGTGGATGGCTTGAAACGGGTGCCTTGCGACAGCTATGCCCAAATTGAGAGGCTAATGGAACAAGGTACCAAAATAAGAACTACTGCTTCGACAATCATGAATGCCACCAGCAGTCGGTCTCATATGCTCATCACCATCCAGTTCAAACAGGTAGAGTACCAAGATCTCGAGGTGGGATGAAAAACAAATTTGTTGAGTTCACATTGTCCTGCATCAATATCCATTTTGCACTTTTTGAAGTAATCTGTATATTACTGAGGTTTAGGATGGATTTCAGCCAAGAAAAATGCACATAAACCATATTCGGAAAACACGTGTAATCAAAAATATGCACATTTGAAAAGGGTACACAAACACTTTGAGCAGTGGGGAAAATACATACAGAAAATAATGTAGTAAATGAATGTGTATAAAAATATACACAAAATACTCATGGATTTCTGTGCATGGGAAAAAGAAAAAAAGGCTAGAGTTCAATGTAGATCTAGAATGGGGCAAGAATGTTTGTAAAATTCCAAAAAGCACAGTGAAAATGTGATAACAGATTTTCACATCTCTAGTTGTGGCCAAATTTAGCAAAGTGTACACAGCATTTGCTCTTAATGGATTGGATTGTTATCAGAAGTTTTATCCTTCCATGTATGTATTCATTAAAACAGAATGATTTTACCAGGCTGTGGACAGTCATCCTGTGCAATGAGTGAGGTAAGTAGCACACACAAATGTTTTGGGTGCATCTACACAAGACTGGAGTGCTGATGGCCTGATGAAACCGTAGGATGGGGAAAACATGGGTCCTTGAAAATGTTATCAAACTTCAGATTCCATCAGCCCTAACATGCCTAGCCAGTGGTGACAAATCATGGGAACTATGGTCTAGCAATACCTGGAATGTCATATGTTCCTCATATTTGCCATAGGAATACATAGGGATTAAAAAAGCCTTGCCCTCATTGTGGTAGTTTACTAATGCAAAGTATTGCCAAGGTACAAAGGCTGCATCTGTATTCTAGTATTGTGGATTTGACGTCACCTTTGCTAAAATCGTGAGCTATCATGAAACTGGACATTAAGTAGGCTCCTACTCCTACAACAGTGTGGACAGTTTCCTTCCCCCATAACTCTAGGAGAAATTAGACCAGGCCTGGTCAATCAAGGATCCAACTTTATTTAGGGAAAGAAATTAAATTATGTACCTCTCACCTTGACAGACAAGAATCTGAAGACAATAGGAGTCCTATTGTCCTGAGCCATACGCTCATACACTTTACTATAGCTTGTCAAGGTTGCCAAGTCACTACACAAGTGATGTGCTGGGGAAAATTCCATCAGGCTAACAAATTCAAAGTTTTACTATAGCCCAGTTGTCAGTTGGGCATATACTACCTCTTTCAAGGTAAACAACCTTTCCCCAGTGCTTTGGCCTCCTAGATAACAAAATATACCATGTAACCTCCACAGGGTCAGCTTGTTGTTTTAGAGAGAGACCAAGGCAATACAAAAGCAGTTTGTTGAGACAGCCCATGTGAAACCATGTTAGTTTCTCCTTTAAATTCATAAATGAAGATGCAGGAAAGAAAAAAAAATGTCTGCTAGGAGTATACGGGGCAGCAAAAGAATTCAAGGACTTCAAAGCAATGATCTTGACTTTAGGATGTGATGAATTTGCAGCTGTTGGTTTTGTGTCCTTGATATGTGGGGTTGCAATGTCATTTTCTTTGTGGACCAGCACCTAATTTTGCTTTGTCCGTTTGTACACAAGCACATTTTAATCAATGTACCTTTGATCATTTGTCATCATATCAACATTTGAAGTGTGTTGGATATACTAAGTGCAACTCACTAGGAGTGTGTCTTTCACAGATGCCTACCAGTTCATGACAACAGCAGAAGCAGGGCTTGCACAGGTGAACTTCTCAGTGAGTTGTCTCCCTTGGGTTCCTTTCTTGGTGCTTTTTCTTTCAGATTTTCCTGAGAGAAGACATCACTAAACAATCCCTTATAAATCTGGTGGACCTGGCAGGAAGCGAAAGGCAAAAATCCTCAGGATCAGAAGGAGACAGACTAAAGGAAGGGTCACGTGTAAATCTGAGCTTAACCACTTTAGGAAATGTTATCAGGTACAAAACAGATTGATTAAACTAACTCATCTATGTCTTGGGTATTTCATGAGAAACATTAGGACCCATTTTTGAACTTCCATCAGAACTTCAGTCTAGGTCAAGGGTGGGCATAGTGCAACCTAGAGGCTGCATGTGGCCCTTGGGATTCGCTTTTGTGGAATCTGAGGTCCACCCAGCAGTCTCCCAAAGCCCCTTGACCATCCAATTTTTAAAAAGGCACTATTTTGAAGCATTTCTTTTTCTTGTAGTGCTCTGGCTGAGGCTGCCGTGGGAAAGAAAGTGTTGCATGTCCCATACAGAGATTCAGTTCTTACAAAACTCTTGCAGTCTGCTTTGGGAGGAAACAGCAGAACTATTATGGTAATGTGAACTTTTGTTGTTGTTGTTGTTGTTCACTTAGATGACAGGGATGTGGATGAAAACATACATTCTGCTTTATGTTCCACATGAAATCTATATTCCAGTTTTCGTTCTGGGGGGGGGGGATCAATTGAAAACATTTCATTTGAGTTTGTGAGCTAAGGAGGGTCAGGCCTGATTAGAACTTGGATGAGAGACCACTGGGTAATAAACACCAGGAATCTCCACGTCTAGGAAAGAATGCTGCTGGAAACTTTGAGGAACAGCTGCCAGCCAGAGTTGACAATACTGGGCTAGATAGCTAGTGGTCTGACTCAATATAAGGCAGCTCTCTATGTTTACTTCAGAACTAAATGCATACATTTCATGTACATTTCACACATGGGGAGGGGAGGATAGTATTTTGTTAAGCCAATGGCTCACACTGAAGCTGTTTTCTTATTGATTTCAACTACCAGATTGGATAGATATAGTGTTTCATCATCCAGAGAAATAAACTTAAGGGTAAGTGGGAGAGAAATTATTGTGAAAATGCAGGGCACCAAGAAAAACTCCTTAAACTGCTGCTGAAAGGTGTTTATAATGGAGAGGTTTATAATTGTGCTTTCTCCTTCAGTAGATGTACTTAGCCTGACAGAAAAAGGGCTGGAAAAATCAATAGATATTTTCACCCATATTCCACTTGCCAAAAAAACGAACTAGTGCTGGTTGTACCATCTGGGAAGAGAGAATTTTTCTCCAGCCTCAGAAAGTATTGTTTTGGAAACTGCCTCAGTTGAATGCATAGCATCCTGCTCCACCCCCATCGTATATCTTGAGCCTTTGTCATTTGGACATCTGCTTACTATTTTTCTTGATCCTAATAGAGATATTCATGTAAATTATACTTTTTAATTTCTATTGTTTTAAAATATATTGTTAGCTGCTTTGCATCCCATTATTTGGAGAAAGGTGGGATATAAATGAGTAAGATAAATAAATATAAATAATAAATAAATCTGGATTTCTTTTCCACAACTCTCTATAGACCAGCAGCAAAACTAGATTTTTTGCCTTGGGTACTAAAAAAAGGTTGTAGGATACAATGTACCTTAACTGAGGGTCGAAAGTTTTGCTACTCTCTATAGCAGGGGTAGGCAACCTAAGGCCCGCCCGCCCCCGAGGCCTTTGGACCGTCCCCAGGCCAGTCCTGCCGCCACCACCGCCGCCCGCCATAATGATATTGATTATTGTTGTTATTACTTGTTCTTGGGGTTTTCTTGGCAAAATCTCCACAGGGGTTTTGCCATGGCTTTTCTGGGGCTGAGAGAGTGTGCATGCATATTTTTTAATTTTTTTAAAAAAAAATTATTTATTTATTTATTTATTTATTTATTTATTTATGGTGCTTCAGCCCCCCAATTGTCTGAGGGACAGCAACCTGGCCCCCGGCTCAAAAAGGTTGCCTACCCTTGCTCTGTAGGCTACAAAATGTCTTGAAATCATGCTGACCATGTTATTTCCTTTAATACATACCAGGCAATATTCTTGTAGTGAAAGGGAGGGTAGGGTGTAATGGAGTCAGAAGGATTGTCAGTTACCAAGTCCTTCTCTAACTATTCTTAATTAGAGAAAAATAATTGAAATGAAAATTAATTCTGGTTTAATGCACTTAACACATTTACAGATTGCGGCTATTAGTCCAGCAGACATATGTTATGAGGAGACATTGTCAACACTACGGTATGCTGAGAGGTATAATCTTTTCTCATCTTATGTGACAAATGATTGGATTGGAGCCAATGGTGGGGCAAGGCATTCAAATTATACTAAACTCTCGTTTATTTGTGCACACAGACTGTTCCACAACAGCACCTGATCTCCTGTTGCCATCCAAATTTATGCACAAACTCACTTCTAAATTAGGACTTAGGAAATTTTTATGTACTCAATTAAATCAAACAGTTCAAATTTCCAGGCCAATTGAATCCTAATAGCATAATTGGTATCCAATTAAAGTTGATACAGGACTGGTTGACAGATATTAATTTCCAATGGAAAGTTCAAGATAATTTAAGAAAATAGATGCAACTGATAAAGCAAGTTAATGAATGTTAGCATGAATCCCCAGACTTGGACGTACTTTAACTGTGTGAAATCTCTAAGAAACCTTGGTTTTGAAAATCATGGTGACTTTTTCCTCTCCCACACTCTGTCTCATCCCAGTATTCTTTCCACAATGTTTCTCATTTAAAGGGAGAGCAATTGGTTGTCAAAGGAGGCAAGGATGATAATAGGAATGGCCTGTGAGGGAGGGGGACTGGTGAGAAAGTTGTGTCTTCACCAGTGGAACAGTTAATTCTTCATGGTAGCAGGTCAGCTCTTTAAACCGTAATCTATTACATCTGTCACTTCAAATTATGGTAAGCAAAACCTTCTGTGTTTTTGAGTCCCTTTTGCTTATTTTACTGAGTGGGACCTTGGACTACTGTTCCAAAAGTCCTTTCCAGTGATAGCATGATTGATTTTCATGCCCACTGAGCTGAGATGAGGGATAGAAAATTTTCTGTGGAAGGATATGAACTTCTAGTTATTCTTCTAAAGAGACAAATATTGACAAAGCCTAGTGCTCAGATGACTAGACTAACAAATTAATGCACTGCAGAACTTGTGTCCATTTCACAAAATCTTGCTTGTCCATCAGTCACAATTACAAGTCATGAAGACAAAACATGAAATGTTCAACTATTATATTGAATCAGAAACGGAATTGATAAGTAGTGCACAGTGCAAATTAAGCTTGAGATTCCATAGTTATAAATATAACATATACCAGGTACTGCTCTCTTTTAGAGTATGAATCCTAAAAAAGTATTCCTTCAGGTGCAGTCATTTTTTATTAAGTATGGACAAACAAATGGGTCTTAGAGCAAATCAAGCCAGAAACATCCCTAGAAGCCAAGATGACAAGACTTAGACTGTCATACTTTGGACACATCATGAGAAGGCATGAATAATTGGAAAAGACAATAATGTTAGGAAAAGTGGAGGGAAGTAGAAAGAGGGGAAGGTCACATGCTAGATGGATGGACTTTATTAAAGAGACCATGAATATGAGTTTGCAGAAGTTGGGCAGAGCAGTAGAGGACAGGGGAGCCTGGAGATGTCTCATCCATAAGATCGCCATGAGTTGAGATCGACACGAAGGCAATTAACAACAACAACAACAACAATAACAAATAACAGAAATATATCCTGTTCTCTTTACTTTCTTGCAAATATTCAGATTAAATAATTTCTACATAAAATTTTGGATGTATTAGAATATAACACTTAAACCAAATGTGCTAAATTAGGTAACATTATTTAGAACACGGACACATTTTCCAGTTCTTCCTTTTCCCGAAAACACACATCATTGCCACTGAATATAGAAATCAAGTTCAGTCTGTGAAGGTTCAAATTTGCATTTGAAAATTCAAAGTCAGTACTGTTTGGTAATGTTCTATGGTTTTTAAAACTCTAAGGCACTGTAGTTTTTAAATGCAGTATCCTCCTGGCATTCCCTTATCCAAGGAAAGAGGAATAATGAACAGGAAAATTGTTTTAAAGGTGTTTGTGGTTGCAGTTTTCCTCATTGGCTAGAACAAAATTGCTGAGCCCTGGATTCTCATTATCCAGCAAGAGGAATAACAGCCTTGGCATAATTATCACTTTGTAGAGTCCCATTTGCCACTGAAAGTTGTATATATATTTATTTGGGTTCTCTTTCTTGATTCTGCATAATGGTAAAATCATTGTTTTTACCTGCATTTTTCAACTGCTAGAACGAAAAAGATAAAAAACAAAGCCGTGATAAACACAGGTCCAACTGCAAAGCTGATACATGAGCTGAAGGCAGAAAATTGTAACCTGTTCTCCAGATTGTCAGACCTTGGAAATTCTGGTAAAAAAGTAGAAGACGAAACAAGTGAGTGCATTATGAAGTAAGAACATGACATTTACTGTTTTCTGAGAGCTGATGGAAAATGATAACAGTTTGGATCCAACAATATTTAGTACAAGACACTTTCACTTGCATGATAAGAATGCCTGATTTCCACTGCCCTCCAACTGCAGCCTTGTCACTGACTCTCTGGAGCATTTCTCAGTGAAGGACCGTGGCACAGGATACTGCAGTAGGAAGGCTCATCACCTGCCAGCAGGACTCTATGAATGGTTCTTGAAATCGCTTTTGTTATTTTTAAGCAATTACCAAGGATAAGGCAAAAAGAAGAGGAATAAGAGCTAAGAAATCTTTATAATTAGTTCACACACATGCAAGAGCTAGATAGCCTCTTTGGAAAATAAAAATAAACATCTGTGTTTATGTGTATAATGTATGTGTGTAGGGGAAAAAATTTCCCGCTGTAGAATAAGTTACTATTAGGAACATCCTCCTAATATTCAGTCAGGATTTCCTTCAAAGGAATCCTAGAGCAGCAAAAACCAAAACAAGCTTGTTGCATCTCTTACGTGACATCTCTTTAGATATCTAGTTAAATGTGGCTGTTGTATCACTTCTTGATCTTGTCTTCTCCATACAAGACATATCCAGTTTTCTCAACCACGCCTCACAGGGTTTGTTTTCCAGACCCATTGTCCTTCTCTGGGAACATTACCACTTGTCAATAGCCTTCTCAAACTATGATGCCCAAAACTGAAAACGGATCACTCCAGGTGAGGTTTGACCAAAGCAGAAAATGAACTATCAAAGGCCAGGCGTCAGAACAAAGTGTATTGCAACATTTGCCAGTGCCTATGCACCCCTGTAAGGCCCACTAAAAGTGATCCCTGCTGTACGTGCCGCAACATAACGTCCTCGAGAACAATACTCCTGCAGCAATAGACATGTATGGGTGTACCTAGTGGTGGCTGCACTGTAATGGCACATTTTAGCACTGCCTCTAGGTAAGCACATGAGCAAATGCAAGGGGAAGGCTGTCAGCTCTCCCACCCATCCCCAGATCAGTCATTTGTGAGTGGGATTTCCAATGGCAGCTCCTAGCCCCTTCTGTACCACTATTGGGAAATTGAGTGGAAGAAAGGAAAGCTAAATAATTACTGCCCCAGGGGGCTCAAGAGGTGATGGGAATGGGGGGTGGGGGGTGGGCACTGAGGGCAGCCTGCCCAGGGTGCCCAAAGCCCATGCGTGAAATGACTATAAAATATTATAAAATGATGTAGACCAGCAAAAGTATAATGTTTCCCCTGGTCTTCTAGCCTCTCAGAGTGTTCAGTCTGTCCTCGAAGGCCTTTTATGTAAAAGGGTCAATAACTAAACAGTAGTTAAGGTATGTAAACAATGAAAGTTACCCAAGTTATTCATTCAGCTATAACAGGGTCACTTGAAGGGCTTTAAGGGTATTAGCCATAGAAGGCAAAGACTTAACAGACTGGACACATGAAGCCTCACATGATCATGATTGCTTGGCCTTGATGTAAATAGTATGGGTTCCCTGGTTTACATAACAGGACAGACCTTGAAGCATTCTCTAAAATGTTGGTTGAGCCTTACATCTAGGCTGCATCTGTAATGTGTCTCTATCGGGTAACACAAACATCAAGCAAATTTACTTGATGGGTATTGAATTTGCATACATTCTAATTAGGAGCACAAAGAAGATCCCAAATTAATTGTTTGACAATTTGTTCTTATATACTAGAAGCATGAGGTTAAAGTGTATTTAGAAAAAAAATCACCAGTACTCAAGAATGTTGTTTCACTCCATCATTGACTGTATCAGTATGTATTTCTGTGAGGGCTGTTTATGAAAAGCCTAAAGTGAAAAGGTCACTAGTTAGACCGGTGAGTCTTTCTTCCCCTCATCCCCGATTACAGCCCTCTGGATCACCCAAAAGTCAGCTCTGAAGGTATTGCCAGCCTTCAAGACCTGATTTTGGGTGTGTTAGAGGTAGCTCTGGTGCTGGAGAAGAGTGCTGAGGATTCTGTGGACAACCAAAAAGACAAACAAATGGGTCCTTGAACAGATCACGCCTGAATTCTCCCTGGAAGCCAAGATGACTAAATTGAGGCTGTCATACTTCAGCCACATAATGAGAAGGCATGACTCATTAGAAAAGACAACAGTGATGCTGGAGAAGGTAGAAGGCAGTAGAAAGAGAGGAAAACCATATGCCAGATGGATAGACTCAATCAGGGAGGCCACAAGCCTGAGCAGAGAAGTAGAGGATAGGGGGGCTTGGAGACATCTCATTCACGGGGTTTCCATGAGTTGAGATTGACTTGAAGGCAGCAAACAACAACAACAAAGAGGTAGCACCCTTGACATGCCTGTACTAAGTAGTTACTAGGTTGCAAGTCTCTTTAAAAGTTTATGGATAACATGTATTCATATCATTTCTTGTTTACTCGCCTTAGTCACGCACACTTTCTTCCTGCATCAGTTAATCTGAAGTTGTAGTCTGCAGTTATATCTCATTTTTTGAAGAGCACCACGAGATTTTATGGAACTTTTAGTATTTGTAAACAAGCTCACTACTTTTGAACAAAGAAAATTAACCCTGCTTTATTTCTCTGCTAAACTCTGTTCAGGGGTGTGCAGGACTGGTTGTTGTTCACCTTCTACTTGCAAACACTAATTTCTCTGCTTGTGAGATACAGTATTATATCCCTTGTTCTCTAACAAGGATTGCCAGAGGGATCATACAGACCCTGGTTCTCCCAAACTCTATCACTGGAAGTGTACTGTTATCTCCAGCCCTTTTGTTTTATTTTGTAGCAAACACATTTGCTTCAAGATCTTTTTTTTTTCCACTCTTTCTAGAAGAGCTTCGTTGTTTACTCGCTGAAAATGAACTGCGGATTCAAGCCATTCAAGCCACGTGGGAATATCGTCTGGAAGAAGCCCGGAAAGAATGGGAACAGCAATATGCTGCAGTTACTCAGGTCAGAAATGTCCAACTCCATCAATTCAGTAGCTCAACCATGACAAGCTGGTGGCCTCCTAATGTATTGGACCACAACACCCATCACCATGATTATTAGTTATGCTGCCAGAGGGATGAGGGGGATTGTAGATGAACATATTTAGGGGGAACAGCTTGGGAAGGGCTCCTAGATGTACCTTCCAGCTTGTCACTATAGGAGAAACATGCTGGACTAAATAGCACTTTGATAGGTAGCTTTTTTGTTTTTTAAAATATATGTTTTAAATTTATTTGTATGTTTTTAGGACTGCTTTCAGAGCAAAGCAGCATATCTGGAGGTCCCTCTGCAAGCCTTGTCCTTGTTCTTCTTGTTCTTTTCAACTATCTACTGAAAGTGACACTCAAAATTTCTTCTCCTTGTTAAAGTGAACATGAGAGAGCTCTTTTTGCTGGAGTTGGGGGCAGGAGGTCTTTCATGTTGGATCTCTCTGCCTACAGCACTTAGACTGAGATGAGCAATGTGTGCTTTTGTTATAATTTATCTATATTCCTTACTACAAACTCCATAACAATAGATGTGCTACCCAAGCACATTTTGTTAGATATAAAATGCTGTATCTTGTTTGAGCAACAGTTGTGATATCTGTGCTGTAGTACTATTGAGGACAGATGTGAGGACTGAGGGAACAAATGAAAAACACAAAGCCTTCGTCTGCCTTCATCTTCACAAATCTGGGAATAATAAATTGTGCAGAAAAGGAGTTTTCTATCATGAATACCTACCAAAAAACAACAACCCTTGTCTTTAGGTATGGTATAGTTGGATAATTTACCAAGCTGCTCATGCATATGATAAAAGGATGGAAAGAAATACTTACAGGGTTTCATGCAAACTTAATATTTATATCAAATTCCTGATTTTATTGTATGTCACCTTGAGATCCTTGGATATGGGGGGGGAGTATAAATATTTTAATATAAGTAAGTAAGTAAGTAAGTAAGTGTTCTCAAATTTACCTATGAGCATTTATCTAGATTTTTTATAATAGTAAAGATCGGTGGAAGACCATTTGGGATGGATGTGTTCCTCTCTTACTGAATCCTCTGTGGAAGGAATATGTATTCTGTTTATTCCTGCACTCAGCACAAATTCTTGGTCTTAGAATTCTTTATTTCTAATTGTATATCTTCTGTATCAAGCTCCTATTGGTAGAATTTCTGGATCTAGTAAACAAATAAAAAAAAATTAAAACAAATATAGTAGAACCTGCAAGCCTGATGTTAACCCACCTCTACCATGGCAGTTATGAGCAGAATGTGTTCAAATGAGGTTTAATGAATTCTTCCACAGGAACAATGGATGATGGAAACATTTCCTTATCTTGTGAATATCAATGAAGACCCTCAACTTTCAGGAGTTCTTAAATATTTCATTCAAAAAGGTATTATTTTGTTTAAGTAATACATGTCTTAGGCTGAAATGAGGATTTCATTATAGAATTATTAAGGACCACCAATGTAAGCAATTAAATTCAGAGAAAAATAAAAGAGACAATGAATTTACCATCTAATAAGTAGGGAGACAGGATGCTTAGCCTGGAGAAGAGAATAGGTTACTTGACTAGAATGTATTCCATCCTTTCTAAGGCCATTGTCACATCTCATAAGAGTGTCAGGAATGTTTTAATCCAGTTTCCGAATGGAAGAGAATCATCTGTAAAGAATGCACAGTCTTGTCATTTTTGTTCACTTTACAGGCACAGGAAATACAACAGAAATGTAATTGCATTTGCACATGATTAAAAGACACTGTTGCTCTCAAATCACAATCTTATTTATAGAGGAACAGCATTCCTGTCATAGCAGCTCTGTTGTAATTCAATAAACCAGCTCACTTATTTTGAGAATAAGTGTAGTGGTTAGAATGAGACTTGGGAACCCCATGTTATCCAGAGCCTTATGGCATTACAAAAGTAAGCTGACATGCAGCAAGAGAGAAGCAGCTTTCTGCTTACCTTTCCCCATGACACTGTAACACTTCCATTTTCTTTCCAGAGGGAGACAGTTATAAAAAGACGCAGTTGCCCATATCCTAGGGAAATTAATTTTGCTTACCCACCATTTTAAATCAATCACACAAGTTAGTTGCAATTGATTATTTTTCCATTAATCTTATGGGACTTTAGGAGGGTAGCATTCTATGTTCCCCCAGTCAGCTGACTATGATCCACACAAACTGGCTTCATCAGGCAGATTCCAAATGGTGATGCTGGGAGACAGTTGCTCTTCTAAAAGAGAGCTAAAATCTGTTGTCCCCCAGGGCACCATCCTATCTCCCATGGTGTTTAACATTTACATGAAGCCACTGTGTGAGATCATCTGGAAACATGGGGTGGGGTGTTATCAATACGCTGATGACACCCAAATATATTTCTCTGTCTCAGACTGATGCAGTGACTAAGGCATCTCTCCTCTGAATGACTGTCTTGGGGCGGTAATAGACTGGATGAGGGAAAACAAATTCAAATTGAATCCAGACAAGACGGAGGTACTTGCTATAGGGACCCCCAACCCGGGAATGGAGATATGTCAGCCAGCTCTGGATGGGGGTCACACTTCCTCTGAAGGACTCTGTCTGCAATCTGGGGGTGCTCCTAGATTTGCTGCTTCACCTGACTGCTCAGGGGGATGCGATGGTCAGGAGCACCTGTCATCAGCTTCGGTGACCCTTCCTGGAGCCAGGGGACCTATAAACAGTGGTACAAGCGCTGGTAACCTCTTGACTTGACTTCTGCAATGTGCTCTACATGGGGCTACCCTCGTGCCAAGTTCAGAAACTTCAATTGGTACAGAATATGGCAGCTAGACTGGTCACAGAGACATCTAGAACTGACCACATAACACCTGTTTTAAAATATCTACATTGGCTGCCAATTAGTTTCCGGCCGTGGTACAAGGTGTTGGTCATAACCTTTAAAACCCTACATCAGGGACCGGCAACCTACAGCCCGAGGGCCAGTTAAGGCCCTGGGCCCCGGACTTACCGGCCCAGGCCAAAGGTTGCCGCCGTCGCCACCGCCGTGTGCCGCCGTCGGGGAGCGTTTTTGCCGCTTTGCAGCCACGATCGCTGCAATCGCCAAGTCAAAATGGTGGTTGCAACGCGTTTGCGCATGCGCAGTACTCTTGCACATGCGCAAACATGTCGTGCCCGCAATTTGGACTTCCAAAATGGCGGCCGCGGCATGCGCCGTGGTGGCGGTGGCTGTGTGTGCTATGGCGGCGGCCGCAGTAGCGGCTGCAGCAGCAGCATGTGCGGGGGGCGCGTGCAGCGGAGGAGGGTGCGCACGTGCACGTGAGCGCGCGCGCCGCCATTACCCCCCCCCCCTTGGCCCAGCTGAGACCTGGGCAACGGGAGACCGGCCCAGGTCTCAAAAAGGTTGCCTGTCCCTGCCCTACATGGCTTGGGTCCTGACTACCTGTGGGAGCGCCTTCTTCCACACAATCCACCCTGCACACTAAGGTCCTCTGGGAAAAATCTTCTGCAGCCTAAAAAATCTAGATTGGCTGCAGTAACCCAGAGGGCCTTCTCAACTGTTGCCCCTAGATTATGGAATGACCTGCCGGAGGAGATCTGTCACATTGCCACCTTAACAGCCTTTAAAAAGACACTTAAGACGGATCTCTTCTGACAGGCCTTCCCAGAATAGCCCTCCCCTGTGTATTTGCTTTTTATGCAATTTCTATATTATTGTTTTCTTATTGTATTCTTTTATTTTTATGCTTGTAACCCGCCTTGATTCCCTTTGGAAATAGGTGGGCTAGAAATAAATCATATTATTATTATTATTATTATTATTATTATTATTATTAGCATCATCATCATCATCATTAGTTTTCATGCGGAACCAATTTTACTACCATATAAGTAAAAATGTGAAAATTAGACTTTATATCAACAAAACATTGTTTTTATTCATATGTTATTATTAATAAGTAAAATTAATTAATAAAAGTAGAATAATTTTTTCGAGGAAAAGATGGTCTACCAAGCACCAAAAACTATTTGGTGGTTTGGTGCTCCATCTTACTGAACCTTTGCTAGACTAATTCAGCAGGTCTGATTTCTGCCAGCTGCCTACTGATAGTCTCTCATTGGTAGTCTGGGAGCAATGGGGAGGGGGTCAATACAACTGGTTCTAGAAAATATATCAAAGTGCACCATGGGAAGATCTAGCTCACTGTAGTATTTCCAATGAAGACCAAAAACAAAGCCAAAGTTTATAGGACAAGCTCTTTTTTTTTCAGGTTCTTCCGATGTTGGTCAATCATCCTCAAATGCAATAACCCTCAGGGGTTTGGGGTATGTATATGAACTCATTGCTTCTCCATTCTTCATTCTCAGGAAAATTGCAGGAGCTATATGGTAAACTGATTTTGTTTATTTCCATATCATCAGTAGGGCAGGCAATAAAAAGGAATGTAATAACTATTCATCAAGCTAGCACTCCCTGAAATTACTCTCACTCACTGTCACTAAACTAGGATAAAAGGACTCTGCAAGATAATCCAGTCAAATGGCTCTCTCTGGGTTTAGTTTGTACTAATTCCACATAATTTGTCTCAGACCATCTGCTCTTTTCTCTTTGATCATCTTGTCTGTGCTGTTGGGGGTGATGGGAATTCTAGTCCAACAGGCATGGTGGGCACACATGGCGAAGGCTGTCTTACATAATCTTTTCCTTCCTATACACGAGGTTGTTAAACTCACTAGGTTATCAGTCCTGTTCATATACAGGGAAAGTGGGGATGCAAAATTAAGCTTGAAGATGATAATGCTCAGTAAAGTAGAAGGACAGAATACAAAGAAATTGAATAGTTTCCAATTGGCATGAGGAAATGCATTTTCTCACTCTATCTGTTTAACTTGTATGCTAAAAATATACGTAAAGCAGGATTAGACTCAGAAGAAGGACATGAACATTGGAGAGTAGAAAATCAACAATCTAAGATATGCAGATGACTGAATAATACTAGCAGAAATAGCAAAGGCCTAGAACAATTACTGAAGAAGTCCAAGGAAGAAAGTGCAAAGGCAAGTTTACAGTTGAACATTAGGAAATAAAAATAATGACAAATAGATTATTTTAAAAGCTTTAAAGTAGATGATGAAGACATTGAAACAGTTAAAGATTTTCCATACCCAGAAATAGTTCAAGATTTTCTATACCCTTGGCTCAGTCATTAGTCAGAATGGAGAGTGCAGGAACTAGACATGAGCATGAAGTGTAAAGTTATATCATTGAACATTAAAGTTAGGATTGTCCATGCCATCCTATTTCCCATCTCTATGTATGGTTGTGAAAGTCTGATAATGAAGAAAGCTGATAGGAAGAAAATAAACTAATTTGAAATGTGGTGCTGGGGAAGAGTTCTACAAATACTGTGAACTGTTAAAAGGACCAAATGAATGGATCCTAAAGTAAATCAAGCCTGAACTCTCTCTAGAAGCCAAGATGACTTGAAATTGTCATACTTTGGCCACATTATGAGAAGACATGACTCACTAAAAAAAACAACACAATAATATCATGCTTAGTAAGGTATAATGCCATAGGAAAAGAGAAAGACTGCATTCCAGATAGACAGCCTCAATTAAGAAAGTCTGAATCTGCAAGACCTGAGCAGGGCTGGTGATGGTAGGGTAACTTGGAAGTCTCTCATTCATGGGATCACCATAAGTCAGTCAACTGGACAACAAATAAGGAAAACTACTAATCATAAAGAGGTCACATCCTTTCCCCTGCTTATTACATTTACTTAAGACCATTGGTCGATCTAGGGCAGTACTATCTACTCTGTCTTGTAAAGGTTCTTCAAGGAAGAGAAGATAAAGTCTGGCCCTTGGGCCACACCAGTCCCTTCAAGGCTATTGTTGAAGCCCTCTACACTTTCAGACTTTCAACTAGCTCTTTTGTGGCCAGAAAAAGAAGGATGAAAAGGAAGCCAAAAAAAGGAAACAGGCAATGTTTAACATTTTTTTTAAATACATATTTGTAAGAACTAAAAGGGGATTCTCCCCTTATTTTTGCCAGGTCAAACAGCCTCCAGCGATCCTAGGGATAGATGAATGCCCCCTGGGGCCCTCACAATTGCCCACTTCATTTGAGAGCTCTTTCCCAGATGTGAGAATTTAACTGGAGATGAACCATGGGTTCTTCAATTAATCTTTGAGCCTTCCCTTCAGGTTTCCCTCAAATCTTCCAAACAGCACCTTATCAATATCTTGTATATATGATCACTACTCCTTTCCAATGTTCAGTGCTCAGAAAAATTACTTTTTAGTCTATTGCTTCCAGGCTAGGGGATTCTGGTAGTCCAAAAATATTTTCTCTCTCTCAAGCTATGCCTTTATTTCATAGAATAAAAACACATTTTCAAAAGGGTTAAGGTAGGGACATTTTTTATAATAGATTTTGAATCCATTTGTCTTCCTCTCTTTTAGCATTCTGGATAAGCATGCAACATTCACAAATGCTGATGGCAAAGTTACAATAACTCCTCGTGATAAGTGTAAAGTCATTGTTAATGGAGTTCCAATTGTTCTGAAAACTAAACTACAGCATCTGGTGAGTTGGTTATTAGCTAAAATTAATTTGTTAACAAGTTCTCTCTCCTCTAGCATGCTTCCAGCTTTATGTCATTAAACAGCATGCTAGTGAAATGTTAGGCTTTTACATTTGCTGACCTACTCAATAAAGAGACCAGACCCAGAAAGTTGAGTTGTAAAATTGGCCACTTTATTAAATTTAGTTTTTTCTTTCATGAGAGCTGCAAAAGCGAGGTAAGGAGAACAATTAAGTGTGGGAGCAGCTGAGACTGGTGGTCTTCCTGAGGCAAAATACCTGAGTCCTGAAGAGAATCCAAATTCTGGGTTGCTCCCTGACTGGCTCACATCTGAAACACCAACCTGAGATTCCCTTGCTCAATTCACACAACATAAGTGAGGATTTAGATATCAGGGCAGCCCCAACAAAGGATTCTTTCCCCACCCCTCTAGTTGAAAGACCTAAAGAGGCAGTTCTAGAGGTGTATCCTTCACCCAAAAGTTGTGCCATTGATGTTCATCAAAATCCTATATCTCACCCCAATACCTGCCAAGTGACCACCTATTTAAACATCACCCTAGCCAATTGTCAAAGTTGTCAAACAACAGTGTGGGATAGACAAACAAACAAACAAAAACATAGAAAGGGGATAACATTCCTACCTGGCCCTGGAGCAACCAGTAAACTCACATTGTTGCAGAAGCAGAAGGTTGCAACTGAGGATTGACTCTCAGAAGCAAAGAGGGAGCAGTGTGTGTGTGTGTGGGGGGGGGGGGGGACAGGACTTATATCACCTTGGCCCCATCCCCACCCATTCTCCATCATGGAGCAGCATGCCGTACATTACACTCTTACCCAAGAAGCCAGCAAATGTGCTTCCCCTTTGTAGGCTATGCCAACAAAGGGGAAGCAAATATGATCTGCATCCACTGAGTTTTTGCTGTGGACAGAGCTGTTAATGGTTCTCCTCCAACATAATTATACAGTTAATGTTCACAATTACTTTTCTCACCTGGAATGTTAAAAGCAAATCTTAGTTTGAGGAACCTGGAATCTTTTGAGAGGAAATGAGAAAGGTAAAAAATAAATACATCTGGAATTTTGTATATTTTTAAATACCTAAAACTAAAGCAGGTAGTATTCTTGTGACCACCAAGCTGAAAACAGCAATCCTAGTCATATTATGGGTTTCTATGGAATGGTTAGCTTCCCTGCAGTATTACAGCCAAAAACAGGAGCTCTCAAAGGAGACTGATGTTACAGGACATAAAGCAGGAGAGCTCTGAGTGTACAACTTGCTCTGAGATCAGACTGAAAACTTTGATGTACCACTCCATCACAACTCTACCCCATCCTACCAAATAGGAGGTTTTAAAGGGATAGGCCTTTGGCCTGGAAACTAGCACTTCTCGGTCTCTTCAAGAGCTCTTTGCAGGCAGTGTTACTGGTATTGGAGCACTGACTTCATGGTTTGTTGGACTCTTGAAAGTAGGTGGATTGGATTGGCACTGGAGTTAGGCTCAGGGACCACCAGTACTGATCCAAGCTCAAGGATATTGGGAGTCCCTGGCACCTTCAGCTCTGGGATCTCTTAGCTCAAAGTGATCCAGTGGTGGTCTGCTAGTAACCAAGCCACTGCTGGGATCCATGGTCATGACCCTTCCTGTATTATTACAATCCTGGAAGACAATTCTATATGGTATAGCTAGGCTGTAGACAGTTGAAAAACCGCAAGTCAGATAGGCGTGATATATCATAAAGAGGAATAAAGCATGTTTCAAATTATATTTAAACTAATATGGGATACAGATTTATAATGCACTTATAATGAAACCATAAAAGGTTTCAATGGAACAAAGATTATGAATGAAGTTGCTGCTAAGACTTGGATTGCAATTATTTTAGTTACGTTTTGTCCAGAAACACAACTAAAACAACAAAGAGTCTTCTGTTGGCATACTGAAACTTTAATCCAGGCTCCTGAATTGTTTTGGATGTCAGTACAGTATTGAATAGTGACTTTTCAAAGATTTGCAGCCCAAGCCTGATCCAGATTCAATGGTACATAGTTTCATTTAGGATGTACTTAGTATTTATTAAAGGTAGGAGAGGATTAAAGCTGAGAGTTGCTTTTGAAAATCCAGATACTGAGTTTTCAGCTGAGGAGTTTTGAGCTGGGAATATCTTCTTGGTTCACAGTTCAGTCACTTAACAACTACACAATTTCATTTTTGTCAAGACCAAGTTTCTGTCCTTAGCTTTCAGGCTCTAAAAGCAAAATAATCATTATACTTAATGGTTAATTGTGCAATAGAAACAATTTCAGGAAGCACTATGTACTCATTCCATCAGGATCGTATTATTTTGGGATCAAACAGTGCCTACCTCTACATTGGTCCTCCTACAGATCGCACTAGTGAGGAGCTGAGCAGATACGATTATGATTTTGTTCAGTCAGAGCTGGCAGCTGCAGAAGGCTTCAGTGTAGATAAACTTGGTAAGCATTATGTTATAGGTATTCTTCTGTTTTTATACATTTGCTGTCCCTAATTTATTTGTATGTTTTAGATATTGTGCATGTGTTAATATTTTGTTGTAAGCAGTTTGGGGTGGGGCAGGGCAATTTGCAATTCAGATTACTTGCATATACTACTATCATATCTCAGCACATCTTTCAAAATGGAGAACATAGGGTGTGAGTACATGATCAGGATTTTTGTTTTACTGGGTTCCATGTGTGCAGAATGCTTTGGGGATCCAGTGTACTGTTTGGTTTCCAAGCACTTATTTTGAGTTGCAAGTGAGTGTACTATAGTAATTTGAGTGATGGACTAGGACTCCAGGAGACCAGGCTTCAAATTTCCACTCAGCCATGGAAATCTATTGAGTAATCTTGGGCAAGTCACACTTTATTAGCCCAATAGGAAGGCAATAAGAAACCTCCTCTGAATAAATATTGCTAAGAAAACCCTAGGAGAGGGTTGACATATGTTGGAGTTCATTTGGAGCAGGGGTAGGCAACCTTTCCCCTTTAAGGGCCAAGGGACTTCAGCTCCCACAATCCCAGGAGCTATTGGCCAACATAGGACTATTGGCCAACATGGCTGAGGCTTCTGGGAGCTGAAGTCCCTCGGACCTTAAAGGGGAAAGGTTGCCTACCCCTGATTTGGAGGCACACAACAACAGCAACTTTGAGATGTGCCCAGTAGTGTTCACCAGCAGATTGTATACCATTGGCAGAATGGATTCTCTCGTACCTACACAGACAGCCGGTCTGCTTTGGAGGGTAACATAAACTGAACTGAACGAAAGAAGAGACTAATTCTAAATTTTCAGCATGATGGGGGGGGGTGTAGTAACAGGGATTGGAAGGGGATGAAAGAAGCAAGTGGAATAAAAGATGGAAGTGAGAGAAAGCAGCTGTATGCATTTGGCCCTACTCCAATTTTATTACTGATACTTTTCCTTTGGTCCTTCCTCCATGATAGCATTCATCCCTTTGCCATGTTTTACTCATCCATTATAATTAGGCTGAAATTGGCCCAATGTGTTTCATGATTCAAGGGTATTGGAACTTGAATATCCCACTCCAAGATGTTGGTCCTCTCATATACATTAACCATGGAAAGTGCACCTTTCACAAAGTGAATGAGTAAGTGTGCACCCACCTGCTTCAGCCAAGGAAATGGTGGTTTAGTTTGTGTGATCCTTATGTATACAAAGATAGGGGGAGAAAAGCATCATTCAAACAGCGAGTCTGTGAGTAACATGTGAAGTTGCTGTAGAGGGGAGTGCTGATCTAGGTTCTCCACTGCTGCACATAGTAAATATATGGTCTGGGGAATTGGTCTGTTGCTGTTCATCAAGCTTCTCTCTTATAGTCATTTCTCAGCCTAATTCTCTGCTCTATTTTATTTCCCTTTCCACTGCTGCTAGTCATTATATTGAGACTAGTCATGTCTCAGTTTCTCTTCCCATTCCGCCTACCCCCAGTGAATGAATGTGTCAGTTTTGTGCTCTGTCCAATTCTTAGCCCAAAACTGATGAAATATTATGTGTGATTTCATATCTGGGGAAGAACTTAGTTTCTTGACATTTCATGTTTTACCTTTAAAAACACCAATTCCTTACTACAAAAGTATTAATAGGAACCAAATACAATTTCCTGAAGGGAAGTATCTTCAATAGATCATATGAGATTGTTGCTCATTATGCACTCAGACATCTGCTCTTGCTCCAAGAATTTGTAGTCTTTCCTTCATGAACTGTTTCTAAGTGCACTATTTCTCTTTTTCAAAATGAAATAAGACAGTAGACATATGGATGCTACATAAAGCTAAAGAATAGAAGGCTTTTCTTTCCATACTTGGCAGGACTGCATTAGTCAAGATGTTCAGGATCCCTTGACTCTTTTTCCTGTTTCAAACAATCCCATTGACTTCTTCCCCACCTAGATTCAAGAAATGGCAAAAATTAATTGATCAATTTATTTTCAATAAAAAGAGACCTAGATTTCCCAAATCCACTAGACACATCACTTTCAAGAATGGTGGTCTGGCAGTCCCAGATATTGCACTATATTTCACTTTCAAGAATGGTGGTCTGGCAGTCCCAGATATTGCACTATATTTCCAGGCTTTCCAACTCAGCCAAACTATTCAATTAATTAAGGACAACAGTGCTACCAGATGGGTAAATCTAGAAGTTTATAATATGAAGTCCACTGAATTTACTTGCCTCTACACTAAAACCTCAAAACAGAAACTTGGTAGGTTATCAAATCATTTTTATCTAGCTCCCTATTCATCTGGCATAAATGGAAACACATACTAGTTCTGGACCCCTCTCCCATTAAACCCTTTTTTCCCCATCCTCTTTTTCACTTGGTGACCAATTCCCATAAATAAGGTTATTGAGAAAATCCGGGCTATACCGTACCTTAGATCTATTCTTTGATAGATTACCAAAGCCCACCACCACCATAAAAACTTCCCTACAACAAACTAACATTATCTGGCTTCAAGTACACCAAATTGCTTCCTTTGCATCACATCTAGCCTCAGCAGGAGAATCTCCATGTCCACTTTCCTTTTTTGAAGACTTTTGTTTGAACTCCACTTCTCATACTAAAGGGACAGCAGCAGCTATCTACAAACATATCCTGGAATGGGAAAGGCCAATATATGCACTCATTTTGGCATGGAGAATTGAAAACCACGATTTCAGACACTGCATGGGTTCATATTTGGTCTTCACCCCTGTACAATTCCCGTTCAGCATCTGTGAGGGAGAATACTTTGAAAACCATCCATAGGTGGTATCTCACACCTGAAACACTGTCTAAAATGGCTAAAATGCTCTCTTTGGATTGCTGGAGGGGTTGCAAATCTAGAGGCTCTTACATGCATATGTGGATTGAATGTCCTAAAGTGAGAAAATTCTGTGATGTAGTTCTCTATCAAATTTCATGTATCATTGATCAAACATAAATTTCTGACCAATTTTGCTTTTGCTTTCTATTTTTGTTAAAAGTAATTCTAACTTAAAACATAGGAAACTGAAGTGAGGTGACCTCTCCATTGGGAACTGGTGATCTAGCATTTGGGATATGTGGTTGATGGAAAAGCTGTCTGCTATGACGAGGTTTTGCATTGACCACAAAAGGACTGACACATTTCAAGAAGACTGGATGATCTTTATCGACTATGTTAATCATCACTCCCACCAGATCCAACCTCCAACTTTACAAATAGATCTTTGGACAGACACTCTACTACACCTTGATAAGCCAGACTCTCTGGCTCTTACTGAGAACTAATTTTTTGATTCTGCTGCAGGATAACTATTCACAGATACATACCCTTGGCCCTTGTAGTTAATTGTTGTTGTTTTTGTTGTCATTGTTTTATAGACTTTATTTGTTTCATTGTAAAAACTAAATAAAAATTTAATTAGGGAAAAAAAAGATCAAAGGAGCTGTCCAAGGTACTGAACCCATTTTAGGGGTATAGTTCAGCACCTTGGATAGTTCTTTTAAACTTTGGGTTGAAACCTAGCATAGATCCATCATTTCATGGACATCAGTTAATAGCTTCCACTGCCTGCATTTACTTTAAAAAAATATCCACCAACATGGATGTGCAACAAAAGCGAATGTTGGTACTAGTTACCAAACATCTGTTTATCCTAGTGCTTTTGATGTTTCTCTGACTGTTTTGACAGATATCTCATGAATGTCACAGCAAAAACAGCAAAGTTCTGTGGCACCTTAAATGCCAACAAATTCATAAGAGCAGAGCCTTTGTGGGCTGTAGCTCATTGTGTTAGATGCATGAACTCTTGTCAGAATTTCAGATATGTATACAGTACATATGGTTCAGAGTGAGATGGTAAAAAACAAGGCCAAAAAGAAATTAGTTGTGCCTTCACATTTGTGGCTTTAACTTTTGTGGTTTTTATTATTCACAGTTTTGATTAATGTCTTCTGTCTAGGAATCTCTAGGTTCTCCAGCACAACTCTGCTGGAAGTTAACCATAGAGTTGTGCTGGAGAACCTAGAACTTCCTAGAGAAAACACATCTCTAGGCATTTGTAGATCATCCAGCATGATTCTGTGATCAACTTCTGGCAGATGTTGACCATAGAGTTGCATTGGAGGACCTGCAGACTCTTAGAGAGGTGTCCTCTCAGGTAAAAATAGTCTTTTTTTATTTGTGGTTTTTCCACATTCATGGGGGTCTTGGACCCATAACCTCAGCAAATGTGGAGGGATCACTGTAAACATATAAAGTTATGACAGTGTGAATGCTTAATGTCAAAAGCACTGTCACTGTCAATAGTTTTTGGCCTTGTTGTCGACACTCCCACTCCCAATCATGCTCTCATTTTGAATGAGACTGCATGCATCTAATGCAATAGGCTATTGTTAATGAGAGCTCAGGCTCTGTAATAAAGCTGCTACTGAATTCTTTGTTGGTTTTGTGGCAACAAACACAAAACGAAAAGACAAAACACAAAATGTATCTTTGCAAAACATGGTGCTGGAGAAACTTTAATCATACTGGGAAAACACTGCCTGCCTTTCAATAATACAGCAATGGGTTGCATCCCATTTGGATTACTGTAATGCTTTACGTGGCGTTGCCTTTGAAATGTGCTCAGAAATTTCAGGTCGTCCAAAGAGTTGCAGCCAGGTTGGTAACTGACACTGGCTATATGGAGCATGCAACTTTCTTGTTGCGACAGCAACATTGGCTGCTGGTCCATTTCTGGGCACAATTCAAAGTGCTGGTTTTGCCTTATAAAGCCCTATATGGTTTGAATCAAACCTACCAGTATTTGAAGGACCGTATCTCCCTTTATGAGCCAATTAGCACTCTAAGATCTTCAAGAGAGGCCTTTCTCTCTGCCCTGACAGAATTTGGCAAGAACAAGGGAGAGGATCTTCTTGGTGGCTACATCCAGACTTTGGGACTTGGATGGCTCCCACTTTGCTCTCCTTCCACCAGCAAATAAAAATATTCTTATTCCATCTGACTTTTAGAAACTGACTATGATGGACTGTGCTCTTTTGTTGAGTTTTTTAAAAACCATGGTTAATTCATTTTAATGATTTTAATTTTGCAAATTGTTTTTTTAAATAATGTTTATACTTCTACTTTTGATTGATGTTTTTGTATAGTTTGTATTGTTTTTAATAAGTTGCAAGCAGCTTTGAGTCCAATTATTGGGGGAAAGGATATAAATGAATAAAACACACAAATACAAATAAATAATTTATTTTCATAATTGTGAAAGCTTTTCTTGTTTAGAATTGACACTAAGTGTGTCTCTCAAAGGTGTGGTACATAGGAAGGATGGCAAACCAGATTCCAGTGTCCTAGCTGTCTTCCACGATTATATTAAGTTAATGCCATTGGTTGCTGAAGCAAATCAGATGAGTGTGGAGCTGAAGAAGGTATGTTTGAATGAGTGCATATCTCATTGTTTACTGCAGGGCTGGGGTTGCTTTGTATGTTGAGCAGAACTCATAGTGCATGCAAAATTATTAATTCTGAGAATCCAAATCAGTCCAGATTAAGGATAGATGAGAAACAACAGTTGTGTCTTTCCTCAGGGCAGAAAACTTTTCCTATCGCGCTAACAGTGAACTTGCAGGTGATTAATGAGAGCCTAAAATGGATGCCTATTACAACAAAAAGGAGCTATTTTTAAGATAAGAGTGGTATAGTGCTTTGAGTGTTGGACTAGGATTCTGAGAGTCCAGGGTTCAAATTCCTGTTCAGCCATGGAAACCCACTGAGTGGCCTTGGTCAAGTTACACTTTAAACTAAGAGGAAAGTAATGGCAAAACTCCTGTGAATAAATTTTGCCAAGAAAACTCTACTGTTGCCATAGATTGAAGTCGACTTGAAGGCACATAACAACTATAAATGAATACCATTAGTTGCTGAAATCAGACTGTATTCCAGGTTTAGGTGGACATAACCTCCTTTACTATTTTAGCCTCTATGTCTGTGGGTCTCCAGCTACAAACAGTCCCAGATCTATCTGCATTGAAGACCACAACAACATGCCTAGTGTAGGCTACACTATCTGCATCTGATATCCCATTCTCTGGCATTGCATGTTGTCAGCTATCACAGGTTTATGCTTTTCCAGAAGATTTTGGGAGTTGGGGAGGGGCCCTCAAATATCTCAAACATCAACAGTTCAGATTTTGTCTCATGTAGAAAGGGAATGTTAAGTATTAGACATGGGATAGCAACTCTTAAGGACCTCTTTGTACCCCTCCTACATAAAAGCTATTAGCATCTTTCCATTGTAGGAATTCATGTCTCTTCCCAGTCCTGTTTCTGCCTTCATTTTTAATACTGGCCAAAATAAGTTTGCACTATAGGCACCTTGTGTACATTCATGTTGCTATTTCTACTAGGTTTGAATATGATGACTTTTGTATGATAATCTGCAATACAGTACAAAAACTATTCTGAGAGGATTTTCTTTAACAGGATTTAGAACTGGAACTGAAAGTGAAAAATTTGGCATCCTCTGACTCAAGAGGCTACGACCTGCAAAAGGAGGTCGTAGTTAAAGTGGCAAATAAAGTTACTAACCAGGTAAAAAGGCTTTGCCATTAGTTGTGCTTCTTTGTATTCATAGAAGACTGTATTAAGGAAGATTGGGTTTAGTTTCAGAGAATGCTTGCTTTTGCACAAACTGGGCTTTCTGTACCCATCAAAGGTAGTATACCATAACTGGTCCCAGTTTTAATGATGTCCTAGTCTACCAAAGGTAATATACTTTTTTCTCTATCAAATCCAAGGCATATGCAATACCCAACTCAGCTTTTTAGGAAGTTGTATTTCATCTTTAGTAATTTTTAGTAGTTGGGAGATGAGAAGAACATCTAAGCATATATAAACATATATATTAGGACAAGAAGCTTTTATCCAATCCAAAGGCAAGAGATAAAAATACAAGAGAATTTAATGTCTTAAAATAACCTAATTTTTCTAGGTGTGGGTTTGGTCAAAGCCTAAGTTCATCAATAGGAAATTTTTAATGGAAGAGCTTTATCAGCGTTTTTTAGATGGAGAAGATGTGCATGTTGACAAAGAGAGTGATCCATTCTGGGATCCTGTGGAAGTTATTCATTTAGGATCAGCCCATATCTGGCTCCAGTCCCTTGCTTACTGCATGAAACTTGAAGAACAAACGGAACTCTTGAATTCTGAAGGAACTGAGGAAGCCATCATACTAATCAATATAATTCCATGTTCTCCAAATGGGAGGTGAGTGTGTCCGTTATTTTGACTATAGAATACAAACTGAGTTTAGGAGCCTACCAGGATATGTATGTGTACTTTATTTTAAAAACCTCAGGGCACAAAGATGCAGTTACTGTGCCTTTCCCCTCCTTCTCAGCCTATCAGTTTGCTTGCTTACCTTTCCC
Source organism: Phrynosoma blainvillii (assembly GCA_026167975.1). Lineage (NCBI taxonomy): Eukaryota > Metazoa > Chordata > Lepidosauria > Squamata > Phrynosomatidae > Phrynosoma > Phrynosoma blainvillii. The sequence goes on from JANUYF010000001.1 coordinate 72,527,371, forward strand.
ATTTGCTATAGAGCAAAGGCTATAAGGGAGGGTAATGGATAAGGCAATGGATGATTGCATCTCTCTCATATCCTCACAGTTGTTACAAGGATAGATGTGTTATCTGAGTAAAGACCTGACAACTCATTTTCTTCCCTTTGCTTCTGAAGGTTAAGGACAAAAACCCTGAATCCAACATAAAAGTGTTTGAGGAGTGGCTAAATATAAATTTGGAATAATCTGGTCAAATTTTATTTGAATGAGATTTATATAATCTTCCATGTTTGGTAATGCAAAGATTGTGTTTAGGTGTAACACCAAACTATGGTTTAGTGTCCTACAAACAAGTTTCAAGGTTGTGTATTCCCTTCTCTGGCAAGGCTGAAAGGTTAGAAGCATTTGCCTTGACTGGCAAGATTAGTATTAATATGGCTGCCATCCTATTCATTGTGATAGTGTAGGTCTGACTTATGCCATCACAATTCACTGTTATGGTCATTGCAGAAGTCTCATTTGAGCTCACAACAACCAAAGGTCCCCTGAGAACTTACCTTTTAAGCAGTGCAGCCCCCCAAAAGAGCTATTTTCATGTAGTTGGGAGGAGGGAGTATTTCCTTTAAACCATGCCAAAGGAGAAGAGGGGTAAGGAAACGGGCTTCTTCTTTTAATGTAGGAATGGGCAGCCATGGTGGGACTTGGGGCCATGCCCATTTTATTTCTAATACCAGCCTATGAGCTGCACTGATCCCTTCCTAAGAAATTGGAAGTTACCAGATCATTTCATTTTCTGGAAATGGAGCTTTGGTGCAAAACAAAGCACAGGGAGAGCCTGCTTCCTTATTTTAGGCCCTTGGCGGCTTCCAGAGGATGAATGGATGGATTTCTGTCTGCTTGGAGAAAGGTCTAAGAGGTCACACACACAATCTTTGGGGAGGTGCTGCCTAGTTCCCAGGGGCTGCGCTATTGTAAGCCTTGAGTTCAACATTTTAATCGGTTTAGCATTATGTTAACATAAACATTTTAAGGTTATATCCAAACAAAGCCATTCTCAATACCTTATAATCAATCACCATTCTTCTCTCCTCCTCTGACCCCAACAGAGTCTTTGGAGAGGATGACATGATTATTGACCCTCTGGAGCTGCTAGGTAAAAGGATTGATTTCCAAATTCACGTTTTACAGTGCCTTGGAGTCAAATGGATTAAAGAAGTAGCACATAGAGGGATTCAGATTGGGTAATGTTATTTTACAACTTCCTGTAGAATAGTTTTCATTTTGCTCTTTGAAGAACAAGATTAGAAGTATGCTATAAAACTGTTGGAGGAAAGCAGTTGTGGTTTGTTTGTTTTTTAAGACTGTGACATTTTAATTATAAAAACTAGAAGTACAAAACATTTAACTGCATAAAGAAATAATTTTCCTGAAATATGTTTGTAATGTATGCATACAAGATTACTTATTCAGGAAACATCTAAGGCCATGATGGCGAACCTATGGCATGCGTGCCACAGATGCCATACGATGCCATTTCACCTGGCACAGGTCAGGGAGGAGGAGGAACAGGAGCGTGCATGCCCATAAGACAGCTGGAAGCCAGGAAAAGGGCAGGGGGAGGAGGAGCAACCAGTGCACGCCCGTGGCTTCTCCCCAGGGACCTTTCCTGGGCCCCAGCTGCCTCCAGAATGACAGCTGGGGGCTGGGAGAAGGGCAGGGGGAGAAGTCCTGCCCCAGAAGTCCTGCCCCTGGAGGGCAGAGGTCCCACCCCCAGCACCGGGTGTTACAGAAAAAAATTACTTGGGGCACGTGGCTCCAAAAAGGTTCGCTGTCACTGATCTAAGGCTTGAAATATTTGTGTCTTTTCATGGGGCAAAAACTAATATGCGATGAAACTATTTCTACTTCTCTTTTCCTCTGCCACCTTCCTAGCTTACTTTGGAGGTTTCCTACAACCTTTCAGTGGAGATTTTGAGGGTGATGATGGGTGGAGAGCTTCAGTGGAGAGCAGAATCCTTTCCTTTCCATTTCACAAATGAAGGCCATTATGTCAGTTGGATAGTCTGATCTCTTTGGAGACCAAACTTCATTTTAATTGGGTGTTGGATGTTTTTCCCCCACTTTTAGATATAAAATGTATGACCTCCCATGCTCATTATATACAAAACCTGTTTGGAGAAATGTGAATCCAAAGATAGAGGAAGTAGTCAGATTTTCAGCTATGAAGACATCTCATGATTTTTTGAACTATCTGCAGAAAAATGCTTTAATAATTGACTTGTGGGGACTTCAAGGTATTTTGTTTGCTTTATTTTAGTAAAACCTTATATGCATTTTCATAAGCTTTGTATCTAAAGGTTTGGAGTGGCATTCTACTTTTGATTTGGAAAGGTGACAGTCACATGAAATTACCCAATCCAAGATCAAACAGTAGGTCACACCAGTGAAGTGTTACCTATTCCACCATGCAGTTATTCTTCTAAGTATTAAGCAGAGGTCTTTACCAGATCTGCTAGCTGAGATTCCTTTAACTAGAAGTGCCAAGCATAAAACCTGATACAGTCTTTTGTTGTCGTTGCTCTGCTGATGAACTGTGGTCCTTGCCAACAATTCCAATTAGAATGTGCTCTACATACTATTATTTTACACAATTGATCCAGACCAATCAGGACAATTCCAAGGACTCTCCTTATTCTTATCAGATTTTAGAAGTTTAGAAGTCTATCAACACACAATAGAATTCCTTCTGCCTATTAACCAACCTACTCCACCTTATAGATTCCATCTCTTTACTTCCTATGCCTTGGGATAGTACAGAAGGATGTTGCCATATTTGCTAACAACCTATGCCATATTTGCAAACAACCTATGCTATTGGTTAGTCCCAACTAGAGTAGATCCATTGAATGAATCCTACTGAATCACTCAGTGTACTCTAATCAGGAGAAACAATAGGGTCAACATTTCTTGCCAATTGAAGCTGTGTCAATTAAATTTGTCCCATTTAATCTGTTAAGATATATAATTTCAGGCAGGTCCAACAAGATCATGAAGGCTTTTAACACCCTATTTTTATCTGGTGTGGTCAGATTCTGTGAACTTAATCATTTTGCACAGTTTGATATTCTTCAATAGCAATTTATATATTACAGATGATCACATTAAATAGAAAAAGCTGAGTACCTCCTTTCAGTTTGAGTGTAGATCTCACTGGTCTTTCTCCATACTTTCCAATACTGAGACATGAAACACTCGGCCTTTGAATTTTTAATGGCCCACCTGCTCATCCAGTGTGAGACCATTATAAATTACTCAGTTTTGACTTGTCTTATAACTGAAGAATTTTTAGTTAGCCCAAACTCTAACTGTGAGCAATCATACATGCATGCAGTGCACCTACTGGGCCCAGAGGATGCCCAGGGGCCTATCTCCCTAGGATACTGTGTATGAACAGTATCATAATGGCACATAATGCCTGAGCATCAGGGGCTTATACACATCAGAAGCAGGAGGGAACAAAGTACAAGGTAAGGGAGGCAATGTCAAAGGGGGAAGTGCTTAATAAAGGATCTGTAGCTTAGATGGTGAAGGGACAATTCAGGTGGCTAGTGTCACAGTTTGGAAGATGGCTTTGTGAGCATCTCAAAATGAATTTCTAAAGAATGTGGAAGTAACAACCCATACAATACTAGCTAACAATTAATGGCAATCCTATCAGAGCACTGGTACAAAAGTATCACGAGTATAATGATATAGAACAGAAATGTGGAAGATAGAACATGGTCCTTAACTGTTCAAAATGTTCCCAATACTGCAGAAGGATGTGCAGAACTGGACTCAGCACAAGAACACATGGAAGTCACTGGTGAGGGCACTATTATCATTGATAATCCTAAAGCTGAGGTTCTGAGCTACACGGGTCTGGTAAGTGCATTGCTAACCTACAAAGGATGAAAGGTCAAATTCAGGCTGCTCCACAAAAGAACTATATATTACAGCTCATATGGCAGGTATCTTTCTAACACTTTCACTTTTAATACTTTTGGCTAGATATTGCATCCCAAAATGTTGTTTTGATCCACTTCTGCCCATGAAGATGACAGTCTATTAGAACAAATGGGTCACCATCTCATTACATAAGCCCTGAATTAGGCTTCTCCTATCTACCTGCCTTAACTTCCAATCACTCCAGGGGATGAAATTGTCTATCAGAGTCCTCAATCAATTTATCGTGTTATTGTGAAATTGACCAGGAAAGTTTCCTCCTTACAAAAACTAATGGATGCCTTTTTCCCCTTAAAGGTGCAAGTGGGTCCTTATGGGCAGAGGTCATTTCTACTCATGAAGCAACAGGAGAAACACAAAAGAAATGACTGATAGGACATGTCAAGGGATTCTTAGGGCATCTACTGATCAATAAGAGACTTAGAAGGGTAATTTAGGAAGTCTGACACCCTCCAGATAATGAACTGCTACCTGGGGTTACCGTGTTACAAGTTTGGCCACCTGAACAACAGCTGCTGCTACTCATTTTTCATTTCAACACAGGAGAATCTTCCACTATAAACTTCACAGTAGCAGGGAAGGAAGATGTATGAGCGTTTGTTCCTTTATTTATTTATTCTGGTGAAGTCCAAGGATGTGGACAAAGGGAAAGATGTCTTGAGAAGCTTGCTGCTTGGAGCAGTTTTTTCTGTGGAAATGATTCCAAGATGAGTTGAGGCTTCTCCAGCAGCAAAACCATTAACAAAGAAAGTATGAAGGAATCCAAACCCTCGCCTCTGCCCTGCCAACCCTGTTTCTTGCTTAAGGCTATCTTCTGTCTGTTTTCCAGACATTCTGGCTTCTGAATCTAAGTGTAGAGTTGTCCTGGCCATCCAAACTGACCATTATACTTTATGTTCAAAAAGAATGCTCAGTTTCACAAGGGATGTACATGTCCTTCTTTATAGATCTTCTTGCATATTCAGCAACACTTACAATCCATTTAGCTAGTTATGGAATGGAATGGAAGGAGAGCAATGGATGGGGTGTTTGGGATACCATTTTTCATGTACATTTATATGAATGTGCATTAGAGTGGAAATCTTTGTGAACAAGGTCAAAACCGAAGAATGGTAACGTCGACCGAATGATTTAAAAGGCATCCAAAAACCTCTACCCAAAGTATATTTTCAAATAACAGTCAGACCTTCATATTTGCAGGGATCCATCCTGGACCCCCTCAGATACGAAATAATGCGGGATCTCAAGTCCTGTTGTCCTTGCTGGCAGCATGCCATTCGCACACTACCATTTGGGGCAATGGGGCTTGCCATATGTGAATGCTCAAATCCACAGATGGAAAGGTCCCACTGTATAGGAATTCTGTATTGGATCCCTGTGGAAGAATTTTTCTGCAACAGGGAAAGGTTCAAGACAATAGGAGATCCCTTGCTTAAACAAGGATATTTGAAGAATATATATCCATTTATTATCTATTTAGGGTTGTTGGAGCTTTTTTTGGCCCATCCTGCTCCCAAAGTGATGCATAACAGAATGTGCAGCAGCATTATTTGTCATAGCACAGAATTTTATTGTGGCTCAAGTGGCTAACTGTGACATGAACCTAGTAGCCTTTTCACATGAAAAGCATGATAATACATATATACATTCTTATGGGTGGTATTAATTCAATCTCTCTTTTTTTTTAAGGAAAAGGAAGATAAAACTACTGAACTTTACCAAAAGCTACTAAAGCTAGAGCAAGAGACTGAATTGCTCAGAGATATTAACAGAGCTCTAAGGGAAGAAAATGTACTTCTGAAGGATAAACTGAAAGCATGCGAGGCAGAAATCCATCAGAGTAAGTACTTGACATCTTTATAAATTAAAAGATACAAACCTTTACTTTTGCTTCCCTTCAGGCTACTGATTACTCCTTTAATGCCTATTTTAGGTGGGATATTCACTTTAATTTTTTTACAGCAGCCCACTTAAAACACCTCAGAATTTTTGCATTATTATCTAAGTAAGGGGTTTTTGGGGGCGGGGGGTTGGAAGAGTGCTCTTGGCTATTATAAATGACTGAAAATGGGACTTTTTACACCTATTTATTCAAAATCAAGATTTAAAGTACATAGTGCCCCAATAAAGTGATACTGTAAAAAAAAAGGTGTGTTTTTTAACAGAAAACAAAGGCAAGAACTACTTCATTGCAAGGGAAGAAGTGTCTCTGGTCACTTCAAAGCGCATAGCAGTTAAGGATTTCATTAGCAATGAGTAAATGCGGTGTTAGTATTAACACACTCTGGATCAACATAGGGGGTGGGAGGGAGCTACCAGTGACAAAAGAGATGTTAATATTCTATCCTTAAGTGACTGCCTTCCTGCCTTGTATTTAAATCAGTATCTTCTTCCACAAACCAAACCTAATTGTTTACCTTGTGGCGCCTTTGGCTGAAATGCCAAATCTTTTCTGTGTTTCCCCAAACTCAAGTCCTATCAAAGGAAAAACAGAATATAGCATGCATGTATATATTTATGTACTGATACATACACACATATGTACATGGTGGCTCAAGTGGTTAAGACACTGACTCTGTTGATTGTTCGAGTGCTGGATGATGCGGTGAGCTCCCATCACTAGTCCCAACTTCTGCCAACCTAGCAGTTTGAAAGCATGCAAATGCAAGTAAATAAATAGGTACCACTTTTCAGTGGGAAGGTAAACAGTGTTCTGTGCAACCATGCTGGCCACATGACCACAGAGTAGTCTCTCACAAGGCTGGCTCTTCAGCTTAGGAACGGAGATGAGCAATGCCCCCTATGGTTGGACACGACTTGACAACCTTGTCAACAGGGAATACCTTTACCTTTATCTTACATACACATATACACAGACAAAGACAAAGGCAAACCCATGCACAAGAAAAAGAGGACCAGGTCACTCTAAGGAACACAAACGTTTGGAGAAATACTAAACATTTTAGGATGTGGCAAATCCAAAAAGCTACATTATGAACTGATGACTGAACATGCTTTATTGGCCACACAATGCTGAATGCTTGTTGAGGAGGAAAAAAAGAAAGAAAACACACGGTTAAGGAAAGATGGGAGTCTCCTGCAAGAGGAGGTCAGAGCATCACCAACAGGACACTCCACATTGCAACAATTTCCAGGTCCTGCGTTCATAAATGTAATCACTTGAATCTCTTATTTATGTATCAAGTACCTGTCTGTTGATACTAATTTTTAAATCTTCCTATTCCAGACAAAACCTTAAAATCTCCTACAAAAGCCCCAGCTACTAAAGTAACACCAGCAGCATCAAAAGACTCTCGCCTAGCGTGTAATTCTCAGATAAGCTGTGATGCCGAATTTGCTAAAGCTCTCAAAGCCTTTTACCACAATATGAATGTCATCAGAGGACAGTTCTTAAACCTAAAGCACTGCAGAGCTCCGGTATATATTTTAAGTAAATTCATAATGGAAAAGTTTATTCTATCCTTGGTTTAAAAAGACTGTACTGATAGTTTTTCTGCAATGTGTCTGAGAATTGTTCTTAGGATCACAGCTTTTTTAACCTGTCCAATTTTATTAACTCTGTAAATTCCATTTAATAATGCCCACATCTTCTTGAGAACCAACATAGTATAGTAGTTTGAGTGTTGGACTATGATTCTGGAGACCAGGCTTTGAATTCCCTCTCAGCCATGGAAGCCCACTAGGTGACCTTGGGCAGGCCATCCTTTGTCTGCCTCAAAGGAAGGGAAGGGCAAACCCGTTTTGAACAAATCTTGCCAAGAAAACCTTATGATAGGTTTGCCTTAGGGTCACCATAAGTCAGAAACGACTTGAACAGACAAAAGTCTTCAAATTTAGGAATCTACTAGTGAAATACCTTAAAACTTTCCCCCATTACCTGTGTCATACTTAAGGCTGGGAGCTAGTGTGGTGTAGTGGTTTGAGTGTTGGATTACAACTCTGGAGACCAGGGCTTGATTCTCGGCTTGGCCATGAAACTGGGTGGCCTTGGGCCAGTCACACACACTCAGCCTCAGGGAAAGGCAACAGCAAAACTTCCTCTGAACAAATCTTGCTAAGAAAACCCCATGATAGGTTCAGTTCGCCTAAGGGTCAGCATAAGTTAGAACTGACTTAAAGGTACACAACAATGCTAGATATAGGGTCTTTACAGACTGCCAGAAATAATGCAGCTTGAGGCCACTTTAACTGTCCTGGCTCAATGCTAGAGAATCATGGGAACTGAAATTTATTGTGGCACCAGAGCTCTCTGACAGAGAAGGCTCAATGTCCCAGAAAAAATACAATTCCCATGATTCCCTAGCACTGAGCCAGAAAAGTTAAAGTGGCCTCAAGCTGCATTATTTCTGGCAGTTTGTAAAGGTCCATAGTTGTCTACCATGTTGAGTTAGATGTAGTTGTTTACTACTCATTATTATACAGATGATGTTGCCCATCTGCTGGTGTCAACTATTTTATTTTTGGTATTTATTTTCATATCGTTCTCTTGAGGGTTGTCATATGAATTATACTATTTGTTTTTATTTACATAATGCATCTTCCACTGCATAAATTAATAAGACTTATTTTATTTTCAGGAAGAGGATAATGCTCAACTATTTCGACTTTTTGTAGAGAGGCAATCAAACATGTTAAAGGAATTTGGAGAACAACTTGAGTCAAGCATAAGTAAACTGAAAAGTGATGTTGCCTTAATAGTTAAAAAGAAACGAGAAAGGCTAGGTTACAGCAAGCCATGAAGTCACTACTGTACACTGCCACCAAATAAAATTATAGTGGTCTACGATATTAGTTACAGCAATTCTTAAGCATAACTTTATAGGTCTCTTCATGAATTAGGGTATGATACTAGTTTTTCCCTGAACACAGTTGCAAGAGTGGAACAACCTGGGCATGCATGCATGCATGCATGCACCAGAAAGTGCTGGCCACTACTTACTGCAGACACACAATGTACTCTTAGTTTTTCATGTTGGTCTTTTGTTTCCAGACTCATAATGAACTTAGATTCAAACTCTCTGTCCCTTTACTTAATATTAATAGCCCATGTATGCTTACTGATACCACGCCTTAATTCTGAAGGTAGCAGGGATGCCGGAGTAGGTGAAAAGGAAAAATGGTTATTTACCTTTGGCATTAAATATAGGGCCCTTAGAATCTAGCTTGCAATTTAAAAACAGAAGTACAGCTAATATCAGTTGCATTCCATCTTCCATTACTTAACATACTTTACCAAGAATACATCAACATTATTACTACTATTTTCTTTTAATTAGAACTTTAATATAATGATCTACATGAGTTACACAAAAGCCAAGGGAACTTGCAACCTTCTTTTATTACATTGAAGAATAATAGGAAGTAGCATTTTCTCCCTTACTCACTAGTACCCTATTTTCCCTGAGGAGATCACCTCAACAGAAAAGGAATATCAGATAATTAATTCATGCTTACTTTGCCACAAGTGTTCAGGCTATAAAACTACTATTTTTAAAAAAGGATAAATGTTCTCCCTTGCATCAAATATGGTGTACGAAAAATTGTTAAGTGTGAGTTGAGCTGATTGTGACAAGCCCTATGAGACTTCAATTAAGCACAACAAATTTGTTCCCTTGGTATCAACTGAATTTATTTAACTGAATCTGAATGTGACTGAGTGGTAAAGCTCATTGGTCAATAGGACTTTAAGTCTAAGAGTAGACTGTAACCTTATCCATCTGTAGGATAGAGGCCCAATTGTCTGTGAAGGAACACTGGGAAAAAAGGAAAGTGGGTAGAATACTGGCCTAACTATAGCTGGGCAGAGGCCTGTGTCTGATGCAATACAGTACAGTACTCCAAAAATTAAATCAAAATTACAGGAACACTTCAAGAGAGCCTTCTGCTATATATTACTCAATTGAGAAACTATTCCCTCCTATCTACAGATATTTGGTCAGTTAAGGCACACATTTTACAGTAGAATCACCAACAGCTTACAAAATTCCCAACAAAAATAAGTACTACATTTATAGTTACTATATTAAAAATCTGAATAGATTAACATAGTGAGAACTCGCTTTCAGGTAAGAATTATGTTCGATGAGCTTAATTTCAAGCCTTTCTAACTAGCAAAATGATTCTACTACTACTAATTAATACAGTAATATTTTCATTAGATTAACTTCTGCTGTGTTGAAATGTCCAGTATGTCCAGCTAAAATTTCCAGTAGTGAAAATTCAGTCTGTCTTACTCTCATTTCTAACAATAGTATGGAACATGTATTTATAACACAAATTTCAAAACACAAGTACTTTATTAAATTTAGCAACCTTTCCTAATTTCTGTTGTTGTTATTTTTGGTATACAAGTACCATACAAACGTTTGCTGGTCATGCTGTCTCTTCAGAGTATTTTTTTTTCAGGCTTCAGGCTTACTAATAACAGAGAATTCAATTCCATGCTTGTTGAGTCTGTCAATAAGTTTGGTTTTCGAAAACACAGCCCCAGGAGAATAGACACCTCCCCTGTAAATCAACCACACATTGTTATTAGCATTCCTTTTAATCTTTGTCCATTACCAGTATTAATCTGGGCAAAGCAATCCTATTTTCTTTTAAATAAAACACAACACATGCTAAATACCATGAACTGTCTGTCAGCAATAACAAATGTATTATTTAAATTAATTTAAGAACAATGGGGTAAAGCTTAATTACATACTGTAATTGAAGGCACTGACAGGGCAATCCTACAAATGCATTCAAAAATAAGTGCCAATGCATTCAATGGGACTGCCAGAGATACAAGACTATAGTCTGAAATACTACACAATATTGAACTTGATGTGAAAGTATATACTTGAAGAATCTAGTAAAGTCCAAAAGTTTACTTTCTCTCCCAAATGGACTTTGTTTGAAAAAGTAATATGTTTTCTGACAAGAGGTCAGTAGGAACAGGTTAAGGTCAATCAAATTATTAAATGTATTGTCTAATGTTTATTCTAGTAAAATACCAGTGCTCTATACGAATGGCTGAGAAAGTGTACAGTGCTGATTTGTAAAGTGGGAGGAAAGAGCTGCTGCCTAACTATTCTAAATACAAGCTCCACAACCTGCAGCATTTTCTCCATAACCTGCACTAATGTTATGTCACTCAGACAATTATTAGAAATATTCCACTCTAGCCCTCTATGATGGTATATTCTTAGTATTCTGTTGACTTGGAGAAGGAGAAATTAGTTTAACTGAACAGTCTCTTTGGAGCTAAATTTTATGCTGTTGAGAGGATAGCCCTGATCTATAGATTAAAAAAGAAAGAAAAAGAAATGAGATTTCACATCAAAATAAATAAACAAATAAGACTTACTTTGTAGGAAGAGAACTCTTGTCTTTCAGAAGTGCCACACCTGCCTGAACCATGGCTATGGGTGTAGCAACATAGCCAGCCTCTGCAAAGACAAGTGAAGCAAACAACAAACAGTCATTGTGCTTGATTACAATAATCATTTCTATATAACCATACTTAGAAGTTGAAGCCCTAAGCCATGAAGCAGCTCTGTAAAAACTGAACTTCAATTACGTCTTACCCCTAGTTACACCATTACCTCTCTGTAGGATGCAGTTTCCACTAGAATCTTGTGCAAGTGATTGCTCTGTTTTTATTCCCATAACCCAGTTCACACTCCCAACTTTTCCAAGCCCCTTCTGAGCTTAGAGGCCATAATTCCCCAAATGCTGCCTCTCTTCAAGCAAGACCCAACCTCTCCAGGAAGGACCCACTCCTGAATGACTTTTCCTTTCTGGATTGTGATGTATTTGTTTACTTGGTATCATCTTCTTAAATACAGAAAGCAATTTAAAATTTACAGCAACAGCTTAGTAAAGGTAGGTATTGGGAGGGATGAAGGTATCGCCCCCCCCCCATAAGAATTTTGCCACTCTAAATTAAATTTTCCTTCAATCTGCAAATTTCTAGAATTGCAGTAACTTAAAGCTTCACAGCTAAGCATTCAGAAACAGTTTAGGCATCCCAAAAAAAGGGGCAGTTACCAAGGGGATGCAAACATAGAAAATGTTAAGAGTTTCTATATGTGAATTATTTTTAATGTCTCACACTCTGCAATGCTAGAATTTTTAAGGATAAAGGAAACTTTTATTGGGGGAGGAAGAATTCTAATTTGGGGAGATAATGTCCACATTTTGCTCCCTCATAACTGCAACGTTGAGACATGATACATGGAAAGCTTGGACAGTCACTTGATCCTTGTCAGCATTCTTTTGAGGGGACAGGAAAGCATCACTCCATCAGTGGAGTTCTGCTTATGTATATTTAGATTCCCGTCTGTACATCTGTGTTACATTATTATATATATATATATATATATATATATATATATATATAGTAATGAAGTTACTACCCCCCTCCCAAAATCAGCTAGTAGTTTGTTTGATAGAGGTTTCAATTGTACAAAAAAGTGCATATTTCTAAAACACTTTGGGTAACTTTAGCATGAGAAATAGAGGACATCAGAGCATTTGCAATAAGTTGATATGACAAAGACTCAATTAAGAAATTCTTTAACTTGTGGTTTGGAAGACAGGCCCTCTCCTTTCCTATCAGTTTGTTTAATTTAACACAACACCTTGAATGGAAACTGACGAGTAACTTGCTAGGGAGATAAGATGAAGCAGACTGGCAGGTTGGAGTGGCCTCTGGCAGCTCCAGCCCCCATCAACCCCCAACCAGCTGAGGACTGTGTCAACTGGACACTGCGGTCCTAAATGGGCCATTGACAAAGATTGGCTTTTCACTATTCCTTTTCTGGCTGGCTTTCGGCCACCTTAGGCAGCCTCAGAGAGGCTTCTGGTTGCTTCAGGGGCATGCATCCTCTGCATGCCACATTCCCTAAGTGGCTGGAAGCAGCACATTTTGGCCTGTGTGTTTCAGGCTAATCAGAGATTTGCTTTGTTCGAAATCTTGTTCAAGAATAAAGGTTTTAGAACTTTAATTATTTTAGAATGATGATTCTGAGTCATATGAAGCTCAATTTTACTGTGATGAGAAAAATGTTTCTATGAAATACTATACCTCTTGTGTGAAGTCATGCACAATTATGAAATCCTGTTAACATATTTTATGTATGTTACATAAAATAAATATATGTATTTGTCTGATTTCTAAGAGAAGCAACTGATTACCAAATGAGGCTGTCACTTTGATGCCTGTTTTTATAAGAATCATATTTTGCAATAAATATGGTAATTATTGAAATATATATGATTAAATTTCCTACAGTGTAGTTGGCCTACCTGGTCCCTTCACTTGAGTGCATATTTTAACATCTGGTTTGCCCTGTTGTGGATCTTTGCCTGAGCTATATCCCTCACCAAAAAATGTCATTTCGAAGGATGATCCTTCCATCTGCCATTTCAAAAGAGAGAAAATAAACAGCATTAGCCACAAAATCATCTACATAAAGTTATAGCCCAATTCATGTGTTGAAAGAAACTTTTATACAAAATATCCCTTTCATTTAAAACAAAGACACACACCCTCAGTAGTAGAGAGATCATGTAGAACTTTTGAGACTAACTGAAAGAAAGAAATTGGCAGCATGAGCTTTTGTAGACTTCAGTCTACTTCCTCAGATGCAACACACCCTCAGTTACTCCTATTTTTCAATGTACAGGTTGAGTACTCCTTACCCAGAATTCTGAAGTACCCCAAAATTCAAAATTGTTACAAGAGTGACTAAGATGGTGATCCTTTTGCTTTCTGATGGTTCACTGTACTCAAACTGTTTATTTCATTCACAAAATTATTAAAATATTATGTATAAAATTACCTTCAGTCTATGTGTATAAGGTGTATACAAAACACAAACTAATTTCATGTTTAGATCGGTCCCATCTCCAAGGTAGCTCATTATGTATATGCAAATATTCTGAAATCCAAAAATGAATCAACCAACAAACAAAAACACCCAAGCCCGAAATCTAAAACACTTCTGGTCCCAAGCATTTCTGATAAGAGAGACTCAACCTGTAGCTTAGGTTTAACATTATTCAAACATCTGTAGGAGTAAACACCATTGAACACAGTGAGACTTCTAAGTCAACGTGCAGCTTCTCTTCTAAGTCAATGTTGCTTCTCATACACAGAAATCTCAATATGAAGAAGGGCAATATAGAACTGTATGGAGAAAAAACCTTCCAGCACCAAAATGAGGTTGTAAAAATGGAATAGAATTTACTACATAAAACAACATAGGCTGGAATCTTACTTTGTTTTTATCTAAATCTAAAACAATGTACTTGGGCATCTAAATTACCATTTGGGTTGCTTGCAGTTAACCTTCATACAGTTAAATTTATTACTAGTCCTTTTAAAGGTTCTTTTTCAAAACACACACTGAAAAACACTTCTCAGTGAGGAACTGCATATCACGCAGTGATCCAAGTTTTTGCTTTAAACAGAATGGAGTCAAATCTGTGTTGCAACAACTAATTTTTCCAGCTAGTGTACAGAAGATTACACACACAATGCTATATCTGCCGTGTTGTATGCAAGCTTATGGACACATCTCAGTTGGATCCACACAGCACCAAGTATAATGTTCTTCCTGGATTACCCATTTTCTAGATGTAAGCTTTTGCCTTCATTTAGCAAATCTGAGCATATTTGCTAACCACATGCTGCACAACGATAAGCAAGCCTGCTAGATTTATCCTTTCACTATTAACAGCATCTCAGTGCATCCACTCAGAATATCACTGCTTTAGTTTATCCATTCCCTAAGATGTCTCCTTTTCATTTTCCAAAGTTTAAAATAGTCTCCAAGTACAGGAGTCATTAATAAATTAATCTACAGGTCAAAATGAAACAGTACATCACATGCAATATATACAATGGCTTCATTTCCTGAGGGCAAAACAGCAACATTAAAAAACAGAACAGGAGTATTCAGAAGCATAAGGACATCTGAATACAGCTAAATGTATTGGATAGATGCAAGGGCAGTCCTTTGAGTGCTGTTCCAACTGCTAACATGTAGAAAACCCTGTCACGTCAAAAAAATAAATAAATAAAAATCATAAAATAAGAAAAAAAGCATGATTACCTGTTTTTCTGTTGGCCCGTCCTTTGTAAAATATCCTCCAGAAAAAAATTCAGGATACTGAAAATAAGAAGGTCCTCATTAATTTCAAGTAGGAATTTCAAGGCTATCAAACTTATAAATATTTAAAACTAAACCTACTTTTATCAGGAGCTTTCTTCCAAAGTTGAACTTCACAAGCATTAAAAATAAAAGGCCAGCAAACATCAGCTTAATGACAGATCCAATACCACCCACAGTGGCATAAGCAGCATATTGTACCTGAACAGAAGAGAGGTTTCGTATCAGTAAAAAACTACAATTAACTATTTATTTTATTTGTAAGCCATTCTCATATATTTTTTTAAAAAGCATTTCAAAATGTACAAACAAAATATCAAAATAGTAAGGAAAAAATAACAATATTTAAAATATAAAAAGTAACATCAGTAAAGCAGTGGCTTGGAATTTAGTAAGAGACTTTTCTGAAAGTGCTCTCTGATATTGGAAGCAAATCATCAGCTGACAGTGAGTCAACAGAGTGAGAGCTGATACATGAACACTGTACTTAATTCTACTTCAGATGGTCTCCAAACAGACCACCAGAAATGCCTTCTCTGAAGATCTCACAGACCAAACAAGTTGGTAAGGGAAAGGCACACACAGAGACACTGAGATCCTAAGTTGCTATGGGTTTTGTATGCTAACAGCAAAACCTTAATTCTGGCCTCATTTCCAAGAGTTACTCATGGATTAACTATTCTAGTTTACAGACCTGAAGAGTGATCACTCACTGAGAACTAAGCCCTCTGTAGTTGACCCTGAACTAATTGAATATGACTGTCAAGTTTATTCATGGGGATTATATAAACAACCCTGAAAGCTAAAGAAAATACATTTTCCTTGAAGAAGAACACTCACCCAAATTGTTGGAGGGGATACAAAAATAAAGGGACATATGTTCACAAGCGGATTGAATGCCCCAAGGTAAAAGAATTTTGGGACATGGTTTTACATCAAATACCAATTATTACCCACCAAACTGTATATTTCTGTCCTGCTTTAATTTTGCTTTTAGTATTTGTAAACAGAAATGTTAGCCTCAAACACAAAAAATTGACTACTTTCTTCATCATGACTGCACAATTAGTGGTGGTCAAATGCTGGAAACATGGAGACTTAACTATGGATGATCGGTTGGAAAAAATACGAAATATGTGGCTGACAGGAAAGCTTGCTAGCACAATGAAGTTTTGCAATGGACAAATGAGACCAGACATGTTTTAAGAGGACTGGATACTTTTTATTAACTATGTAAATGGCCATCCGCATCAATTTAAACCTCCGGACTCACACAACATCTTCTGGAAAGACACCTTCCAAATGGACACAGCATCCTCACTAAATCCTGAAAGGGCTTAATTAATGGACCCTGCTGCACAATAATTGTTAAGCAATTCCACATTATTTTGCTTTGTTTTGTTTTGTTCTGTTTCTTTTATTGTATTATGCCGATGTAATGTAATGTTACCTTGAATGGATTTTAAAATTTAAAAATGAGAGGAGGAAAAAGAAAATACATTTTCCTTTTACTGCCATACTTACAATAGCACCAATCCAGCATTAACATCAGTGTATCATTGTGCTAGGTAGTTACAAGGGATAGTAATTTGTTGATTAAAAAATAGAGAAGTGTGTTATAGAACATGAAGTGAAGAACACTCAATATGGAAACAACAACAAAATCTTAAAAAGTTTAAGAATTTTAAAAATGTTATGTGATGGCATTGTTGCAGGAGTAGTGCTGACAGCCTTGCTCTTATATGACACTTTTGGCTTTGTTCATTAAAGAGAGCTATACAAACATTTCCATGAATGGTGGTGGGACATTTTTTTAAAACTTCCCAAAAGTGTATAAACTAACAGTGCAGTCATTCACACAATGCAGTCCTATGCAAGTGACTCCAGTGGTACTTTCTCCCAAAAAAAGGTATATAAGGTTGCAGCCTAAGTGACAAACACACAGTCAGTTCAATGATTTCACTGAAAGCAGAGATGGCAGAATGCAGCCCCAGCCCTCTACTTCTGAAACCTTTGTCTACCATGAACAAAGAGAGCATTTTCCTCTTAAATTAATCCTACAAATGGGAACCTAAGAGGAGATCCACCCCACTTCACACCACTTTAACTGATTTCAGACAAATAGCCAGTGCTAATGTACCTAGCTCAGCAATGGTCAGCCTATGTGCAGGTACCTCAGACCAGGTATTATTGCCTTCAGATTGGACATTTACCCCACCCCACCTGACCTTCATTTCAACGAGAGGCACAGTGTTCCCCCCACCCTATATTTGCCCTGAAGAACCTCCTCTGTTGCTTGAGTCTCCAGAAGAATTCTGTGCAACTGGGCACCCATGAAAATTAGTCAAAAACTACATTTCCGTTTTATGCACCTGTTAATTTCTCCTACTTGACCCTTTTAAAAAAAATTGAATTAGAAGCCTGTAGTTGAACTGTGAGCTTTGCTTGCACCTAAAGTTACCTATTGAGTCATCATGTCTAGAAGTATCTAACAGGCCTTTCCCCTCAGGAATACCGCACTTCTGTATTCCACATAGATCTAAAAGAATTAACATAGTGGTGGCAGCTGTTGTTCATTAGGACAATCACTCAGACTTTTATCTTTAAAAAAGGCAAGTGTGTATTCCTTTGTAAACATTGAACAAAATTTATTTTAAGAGTGCTTAAGTAAACTTACAGGTGTTTCCTGCAGATGTGTGTGCAAATAGCGCTGAGTTCGTTTTACCACAGAGGGATCTGATCCCATGAATGGAATGGAATACTGTTGAAGTTCATTACAGTAAAACACTGCACCTCTGCAAGAAGAGAAGCCAAGAAAATTAAGTGAACAAAGTGTATTTGAGCCAAGACATTTATCAAGAACAAAGTAATATTTTAGACAAAGAAATCTTTGTAAACATAAATTCCATCAGCATGTTTCCTTTCAGGAAAAGCCTTGAAAACTCTGTTATTATATATTTAAGGCATGTACAAATGTCCTAAGCTTCCATTCAGACATGAAAATCATTTTGTGGTAAGCAAATGTCAGAAAATAAACAGGCCCTAAAAAAGGTATGAGGAACTTGTGGCCCTCCAGATATTGTCTCTCAACTGTAGCTCCCATTATCTCTCACCACTGACTAAGCTGGCAGGACCGAGGTGGGTTGTAGTCCACCTGGACAGCCACAACTTTGGGCTCCAAAATATACATAAAACTTTTATACCTCCTCCTAAGTTTTGCTCCAATCACTGGAATGGGTTTATGTCCTATTTGCCGTCGAATTTTCTTGAGATTTTCTTGGTCAGCAAGGCCATATATTGCTGATTTCCAGGTACCATCATGAATACAGGCACCCTGTCAAAATAATAATAACAAAATATATATATATATTTATATCCCGCCTCTCTGTAAAAACAACCAAGGCGGCTTACAAGATAAAACAAACAATCCCTTCCCCCAATAGCCCACCCCCTTAAAATGCAATTAAACAAACAAAATATAAAAACATAATTAAAAATTACAAATAATAAAGAATTTAAAATGGCTAAACGAAAATCAGGGACAGGCTTAACTGTTTTCGGTGCCGGTTACCTACTCAGGAAATGCCTGCCAGAAGAGATCCATCTTAACAGCTTTTTAAAAGATGTTTAGGGTGGTCAAATGATGGATCTCATCCAGCAGGCCGTTCCAATGTCTGGGCAGTTCCAGATAATCTAGTTTTTATAGATTGCAATAAATTCTTCCCAGAGGACCTTAGTGCTCGGGGAATTATACGGAAGGAGGCAGTCCTGAAGATAGGTTGGACCCAAGCCCTATCATGGTAATTTATAACATTAATGTAGTTTTAAATCATTTCAACACATATATAGCACTAGCTATAAAGACATATCTTACTGCAATTACACACACTGAATCTGATTCAGAAATTAAACTAGTTACATCTGAAAGCTATGTATCAGCTTCTGGGCTCAACCATATACTCAACTTAATCTAGAAAATGTAATGCTAGAAATTACACCTAGAAGAGTTATGTCAAGTGGATGTCTCTATGAATCAACTGTCACCATTGGGATGCAAGTGGTATTTTAACTCCACTGCAACTTTTTGTATGGGCAGGACTGAACCTGTTTGTTCCAACATGTGTCCTGATAGACTAGGAATGTTAATATTGCTTTGTTTTTCCACCAACAGTGTTAACAAAATATTATCAGCTATTCCATTCAGGTAAACATTAGCACTGCTCCTCACTGCATTTGTCTCATATACTTAATAAATTTTACACACTCACTCAGAAGAGCTGTCACAAACCTATGTTGGAACTGATGTTCTCTCTGGCGCTCCGAAAGCCATGAAAGAACATGTATACGTTCTGCTGAATGACAGCTCAGCAGTCTGACACAAGAACCAACTCTTTGTTTAAATAAAAGATCTCAAACACCTATCAGTGTTTATTGATTTCATTGTATTGTAAAGTTTTAATTATCACCTTTAAAAACATTTGACAGAAAGTTTGTTCTGATTTGTAGTTAACATTTCTCTATGTAGTCACCATCCAGATTTACACATTTTTCTCAATGTTTCCTGACCCTCTGAATATTGTTATTGTAGAAGTTTGTAGACTGTGTCTTAAACCACTCTTCCACTTCATGAATGACGTCATTTCTGTTGTCAAATTGGTGACCCCACAATGGATTTTTCATTTCTGGGAACAAGAAAAGTCACTTGGTGCAAGGTTGGGAGAATAAGGTGGATGCTGCAAGATCTCAAAGCCACACATCCTTGCTTTGTTAACTGCACCTTGAGATGAGTGAGCTGGTGCATTGTCAGCTAGGAGACTATTGGCTCTGGAGAGCATACCGCGGCGTTTCTTTTTCAGAGCATCTCGCAACTTGTCTAAAAGATTGCTGTAGTATGTGCCAGTGATGGTTTGTCCCTTTGCAAGTTAATCTGTGACAATGACTCCACTACAGTCCAAAAAAACTGAGAGCATTACTTTCCTTGATGACTTTTGCACCTTTGCTTCCACTCCTTGCTCATGGTTTTAGTCTCTGAATCATACTGATCCAAGATTCTTCCATGGTTACCAGATGATCAAAAAAAAATCCTCTACATCCTGTGCCAACAGAGGAGATTATTGTATCAGGATTAAAAGTGTTTTACCTGAGCTGGCTTAAAATTAGAAGCGGGCGGCATCCTGATAGTATCAGACACATTTAGTGACCAAAATCGCCACCCAACTGCAGTCCGGCTCCATTGCTGCTCCAAGTGGCACTCCTCACACCTCTTTTCAAAGCTGGGAGTTTTCCGGCTTGAAAAAATGGCCACTGGAGCACCTCTTGGAGCAGCGATAGAGCCGGGCAGTGATTCTGTTGGCTAAATGTGTCTGATACTATCAGGATGCTGCCTGCTTCTAATTTTAAACCGGCTCAGGTAAAACGCTTTTAATCCTGATGCGATAATCTTCAGAGTCAACATCTGCCTTGAAAGGTCACACTGTGTTTGTTTCTGGAAAGGGGTTAGCAAACGTGGAAACCAGTGTGCAAACACCTTACATATGTGCAGTTTGTCATGCATCATTTTCTACACACTACTATAACTGAGACCAGTTTCGTTCATGATCATCTGGATGGCTGCTTGTCTGTCTTCCAGGATTAAACACTCCACTTTCTTTACTGGGGCTGCATCGTCCGTCAATGATGGTCTTCCAGGTCTTGGCTCGTCTGTGAGGGACATGTGACCAGTTTGGAAATTCCTTTCATAAGATGGGCAATCATTTCCACAAACTGCCATCATCTCATCATGAATTTGCTGGGCACTATTATCCCCGTGAGCCTCAATCTTCTCCATCTTACACTTTATTTTTGTTACAGGTTGTGCCAGAAGTGACTAAAGGACACAAAGAGCTGATTTTCTCAACATCAGGCCCTTAGGGACCAATGATGACACTGACAAAATTTCATCAATATACCATAATAACTTCCAGGTGATAATTATTACTTTACAATACCCCCTCATATGTAAAACAATGGGAATTGTGTGGCCCTCCAGATGTTTTCATAGTGCAAAACAAGCCCTCACCTGCATCACCAATGGTGAAAAATGCTAGAAATTACAGTTACCAAAATCTGGAGAGCCACACTATTCATTCCTTTGGTATACAGAATAGGTAGCTATTCCAAACTTAGCAAAAGAAGACCAACTCACCTCTGGGCCAGATTTAACAGTCAGGAAACTTTCCAGTGCTGTTAAGGTACCTTTAAGAAAGAGAATGTATTATTATCCATGGTCATAAGGAAGTAAACAGATGTTGACACTGAGACTGTCATGTTGCCAAATAAATGGCATCACCCTGGCATGGAAAGGTTTTCACAATAGAAGGCTGTCAGTTCAGGGCCTATACTGGACACAAGTAAGGCTTTTTCGGTAAAGCTTCCCTCAAATTAAAACAGGTTAGCCTCCCCCCCTCCCCCATCAAAACTGCTTTTCTCTCTACAGGACACTGAGGGGGACTTTTCAACATAGAAAAAGCCTAAATGGAAGGCATGTGGGAGTGCTCTGGGGCACCTGGGGACTGCATTCAGCCTACATGTCATGTTTTTCCCATCCCTTCTCCTCACGTGAAAGGAATGAAGCTTTGTGTTTGTGTTTGGAAAGACTGCTTAATGTACAGTTTTTAAGATAAATGGAACATGAAAAATACAGCTGCTAAGTTTAAAACAAATTAAGATTCTGTGGTCCATAACAAGTTTATGGTTCCAGTAGATATATGAGAAATTGGGCCATTCTGTCAGCCCTGCTGGATGACTGGCTTCATTGGGCTCCTCCCTCTCCTGCCATTTTGTATCCCCAATTTCATCAGGCATCAGAGCAACAGAAAGCACAGCCACTCCATTCGTTCTGTTGACCTGTTTCCTCAGACCCCTTGCTCTCCTTAACTGCCAGGAGTCATTCCATTAAGAAGCAGCAGGTAGAAAGACAGGACACAAAGCCACTGTATTGGCTGTGCTGAAACACCAGCTTCATCAGGCTCCAATTCTTTCCTAACTATTTCCACAACAGCTGGCTAGTTCAGCTGCTACTGACTACTTAGCAATCCATAAATATACCACAACATGCCATAAATAATACAATTCTCATGTTAATTATCAAAATAGTAAATAAGCAAAATGGTAACCTTTCAAATTGTTTCTGGTAAATAATACTCCCATATCTGCTGGAATAGAATCAAAACCACAGCTTCCAACAATATATACTCCTTTTTCTTCAGCTTTGTCATTATAGTTCAAATACATTCCTTCCAGAAACTGAAAAAGAAACGCAATAATGCTGTATTGAAAAATAGAAACTACTCTGTCTTAATGGTCAAGTCAATAATTTTCAAAGCTGTTATTAATATCACCACTTTCACTGGCTCATGATACACCATGCAGTGCTCTGAAAGATTATCTGTCTAAAATTCATATGTAACATGACTGTAACAATGCTCAATAATGAACATCCAACACTTATTTCTAGAATGGTATAACACCCTCTCATCACACACGCACATACAATGGCTCATGCTGCCACTGCTAACATCCACTCTCAACTTTTGCATAAGGTGGAAGATAAAGCAATTAAGCAGTATTAATTTTTCTCTCCAATTGGTCATTCATTTAGCACATCCTTCTTCTTAAGTCTATCCCAAAAAGAATCCCTAAAAATGTGGATGATGGAGGAATGGTGGGGCTGATAATGTTGAGTGTGCAGTGCATGAGCAAGGACCACCATGTATCCAGCCAGGATCAATGTAAAGAGTATAATTCCATGGTATTATTAAAGGTAAAGATAAAGGTATTCCTTTTGCCCTGCTTGTCTAGACATGCCCAAATGTAGGGGGTGGTGCTCATCGCCGTTACTAAGCTGAGGGAGACAGTGTTGTCAAAGACAACTCCATGATCACATGGCCAGCATGACTAAACACCAAGGTGCACAGAACACTGTTACCTTCCCACTGCTGTTACCTTCCCACCAAAGTGGTACCTATTTATCTACTTGCACTTTTACATGCTTTCAAACTGCTAGGTTGGAAGAAGCTGGGACCTGAACTGCCAACCTTGCGGTCATCAGACTCAGTGTCTTAACTGCTAAGCCACTGCATCCCCGAAATGGTAGAATTACCAAGCTTATTATTTGAAAATAAATATTACTCCTGTATTATGGTCAGGTGAGCAATACTAATATTTAGGAAAATATTCTCCATAGCAGTATAACAAAAACTTTATTCCCAGACAAATTATTACATGTTTTCTCAGTTCCACGTACCTGGGGTTCTCCACTAATATCAACGCAGCTTGCACCATTCTCCACACAAGCTTTCACCACAGGTTCTCCAAAAAACCTGTACTATAAGAATGAATAAAAGCCATTATTTATATTATACAAGGTTGCCTCAATAAATTCAGTCAGCTATCCACTTTGGCTTGTAAAGTATGAACTTCTTATTGGCAGGCTTGCCATCCACAGATTTGAGCTTCCATAGATAGCAAGTCCCGTTGTTTTTAACAGAGGAATATGCAGGTAGCTGCACCAATGTCCGCATGCACACTGCACCACCACAGGAAACAACAGGACTTGAGGTCTCATGTTTTTTGTTATCGGGGAGGGGGGTGCCCAACAGGACAGCTGTATTTTTAATCAGTTTTGAGATATGGTTAGATATGGGGAGTAATACAGGTATTTAATAATGAGTAAAAATAAGGCTATAGTCAAATTTTTAAAATGTCTTGGTTGATTAACTGAGTTTTAACCAGTTAATGGAATTTGTATGTGAAAATAACCATTTTGAAGATTTTTTTAAAGAGTATGCTTGCCTCCACTTTAAAGGGGCATTTCTCACAACCTCTCCCCACCCAGGAAGTAGTTTCTCTAAAGTAATATATGCAAAGCTTGCCTAAATACCCTGAAAACATCAGATTCCATCTGATCCTGGAAGCTTAGCAGGGACAACCCTGGTTAGTACTTGGATGCAAACTGACAGCATATACCAGATGCTGCAGGTATATTTCAGACGAAAGAACTGGCAAACCACTTCTGAGTATTCCTTGCCTAAGAAAACCCTAGTGATTTCATTGGGTCACCATAAGTCAACAAGCATCTTAAAGGCACACACAATACATCAAGATTACAGTTTTGAAAAGAATCCATATTATAAACAATTCATACTTTAAAAAAAAAAAGCGCCCAAGCAAATCAGAGACAACATTTCAGTTGATCAAAATATTTGTATTTCAGTGGATGTGTTAAAACTAGATAAACAAACATCAACAATCTAAGATATGTAGATGACAACATATTACTAGCAAAACAATTACTGAGGAAAGTCAAAGAAGAAAATACAAAAGCAGGCTGCAGGTGAATATTAAGAAGATAAAAATAATGACCACATAAGATATACATAACTTTAAAGGAGATGACAAAGACATAAAAAATCTTAAAGATTTTCTACACTTTGCCATCAATAAAAATGGAGATTGCCTTTTAAAAAATCAGAATCATAGAATCACAATTGGAAGAAGCCTCATGGGCCACTGAGTCTAAACCCCTGCTCAGTGCAGGAACTCCAGGTAAAGCATCCCCAGTACGTAGCTGTCCAACCTATTTTTGAAGACATTCAGAGAAGGAGACTCTACCACCTCTCTAGGCAGTTGGTTCCATTGCCAAACTGCTCCTACTGTAAGAAGCTCCTAATGTCCAACTGAAATCTACCCTCCTGTAACTTCAAATCATTAGATCTGGTTCTACCCTCTGGAGCAGAAGAGAACAGGCCTGACCACTCCTCTCTGTGACAGCCCTTGATCAGACTGAACTCTCATAGAAGATGATAATATGGGGTACAGTTGAAGGCAATAGAAAAAGAGGAAGATTGTATTACAGGTGGATTGACTCAATCAAAGAAGCCACAGCCCTGAGTCTGTAAGACCTGAGGTCATTCAGTTAGTAACAGGGTCTCTCAGAGGTCTCTCATCTGTAGCGTTGCCGTATGTTGAAGTCAACTTGGTAACACATGTAACAACTCTCCCCAAATTAAACTATCTAAATATTATAGTCTACTGTCAGTTATCAGATTAGATTAATTAATTTTAAAATAACTAATTACTAAGTGTCTACTAAGTACATCTGTACTAATTTTAACAGTTGAATGACAAACTGGCCAAGTCTTGTCTTATCTACCATCATATCCACTTCTTCACTGTCTAGTTCTCACATCCATACATGGTAATAGGGAATACAATGGCTTGTATGAACTAAATGTAATCAATACGAAATATAGCCTCACAACTCGATTTCTGCAATGCACTCTACATGGGGCTACCCTTATACCTAACTCGGAAAAGACAACTAGTACAAAATATGGCAGCCAGGATGATCACCGAAAAATCCAAAAGTGATCATATCACACCTGTGCTCAAATCTCTGCACTGGCTGCCTATTGGTTTCCGAGCACAGTATAAGGTGTTGGTGATTACCTTTAAAGCCCTACATGGCCTGGGCCCAACCTACCTAAGGGATTGCCTTCTTCCATACAGTCCGCCCCGCACCCTCAGGTCCTCTGGGAGGAATCTGCTGCAACCGGTAAAACCTAGACAAGCGGCAACCTCCCAGAGGACGTTCTCGGCCGCTGCCCCCAGATTGTGGAACGCCTTGCCGGAGGAGATCTGTCAAATAACCAACTTGGACAGCTTTAAAAAAGCTGTCAAGACGGATTTCTTCCGGCAGGCATTCCCAGATTAGATCGCTCTATTCCAACCTGTGTCCCTCCCTCGCTACATATACCCTTTATATACACCTATCTAGAATGCAGGCAGTTTAAATTTTATGTTTTACTTTAAGATTGTTTTTAATAAGGGGGGCATAATTGTTATTATTGTTTTTATCATTTAATAGAAGGTATGTTTTATTAAATTGTTTTTACATTTGTAAGCCGCCTTGATTGGCAAAAGGCAGGGTATAAAAAGAAAGTTTATTTATAATTTATTTATTATAAAATAAATATTGAAATAGATTAGAGCCACCGCTCCCACAAAGGTAATTGTGGGCCTTTACAGACTGCCAGAAATAATGCAGCTTGAGTCCACTTTAACTGCCCTGGCTCAGTGCTAGAGAATCATGGCAATTGTAGTTTTTTCTGAGACATTGAGCCTTCTCTGTCAGAGCCCTCTAGTGCCACAATAAACTTCAGTTCCCATGATTCCCTAGCACTGAGCCAGGGCAGTTAAAGTGGACTCAAGCTGCATTATTTCTGGCAGTCTGTAAAGGCCCTATGTCAAACTGCTATGACAACCATTGTACATTTTACAGTCAAAAGGACTGTGTATTTTTGATAATTTCCAAGCTTGTAAATACATAGAAATTAACCTGTCAAATTGCTTTGCCAACACTCAGACCTATTTAATGCAATAATTAGTAGACAGATATAAGTTGGGGAGAAGACATAAGCCTCTTTCACAAAATTATAACATATGAAACTACTCAAATGCCCAATGTTTTTTATTTTATTTTATTTTAATTAGCCATAACAATAAATATACATACATACTTATTCTTCCACCTACATGTATATATATGTATAGAAAATTTTCAAACTTAAAATACCTCCTTTTCTCAAAACTTAAACTTCCTATATTTTTTATATTACATATATTGTTTGTATAATTTAATATTCTTAATACACATCCCTTATCCCAGAAGAGGAGCTGCGAACAACTACATTAACAAAACCTCATTTCATTTCTTCACTCCAGAGATTCTTAATTTTTTCCCATTTCCTTTGATATCGTTGTTCAGATTTCCCTTTAAGTGCCATTGTTAATTTATCCATTAACATTAAGTCATTTACTTTGACTGTCCATTCTTCAAATAGGTGTACATATTGCTTTTTCCAGTATTTTGCATAGACAAGTCGCGCTGCAGATGACATATACAGGATCACTTGTACTTCCCCCCTTTTCAATTTGGACTTCAACCCCTCCGTTATATTTAATAGATATAGCTTGGGGTCCATTTCAAATCGAATTAAAAATAAATCTTGAATCTTCCTATGGATCCTCTCCCAAAATTTACATGCTACTTTACACCCCCACCACATATGGAAAAAATCAGCATTTTGGTTGCCACATTTCCAACAACTATATTCTTTGTTTTTATTTATTTTTGCTAACATTCTAGGTGTTAAATGCCACCTATAGAACATTTTGTAATAATTTTCTATTAAATTCGCGCTTTTAGTAAATTTCAAATTCTTTGTCCATGCTCTTTCCCATATGTTCAGCGGGATTGTCTCTTTTAAGTCTTGGATCCACTTAACCATGCAGTTTTTGACAGTTTCTTCTTTCATTTTGATTTCTAGCAACATTTTATATAATCTTGAAATCATGTGCTTGTCACCCTTTTCCTAGATTTTTTCCATTTCCTTTTTCTGAATTTCTGTTCCTGTTTGTTTAATATCTTTTTAAAATCTTTCTTTCAGTTGAAGATGTAATAGCCATTGTATTTGTATTCCTTCCCTTTGTAATTCTTCTATAGTTTTAAATTGTTCCCTTTTCCCTATTATTTTAATTGTATCTCTATAAGTTATCCATTTTTCTTTGAATGTTTTATCTATTTTATGAAATGCTTCTTGTGCTGATATCCAGCTTGGTAATTTCATATATAAAAATTTCTTATTTTTATTCCATACTTTATATAAAGATTTCCTTATTATATGATTATTAAAATTTTTGAGTGATGTTTCTTTCTCATAACCAAGATATCTATGCCATCCATATTCTAATCCTATCCCTTCTAGAGTCAATAGTCTTTCATCTTTCAATACAACCCATTCTTTTAGCCATGTCATTGCCGACGCATTATAATAAAGTTGAAGGTTTGGTAACCCTAATCCCCCTTTATTTTTAGCATCCTGCATTATTTTCAATTTAATTCTTGCTTTTTTCCCTTTCCAAATAAAGTTCTTAATATCTTTCTCCCATTCATTAAATATAGCAGTTGATGTTATAATGGGGATAGTTTGGAAGAGGTACAAAATTTTGGGTAGTACATACATTTGAATTAGTGCTATTTCCCCCAATAGGGATAATTGGAGTGATTTCCACTTTTCTAGCTTCTCTTTAATTTGATTCCATTTTTAATATAATTATTTTTAAACAAATCTGAATTCCTATTTGTCATAATTATGCCCAAATATTTTACATTATAAACTATCTTTAGCCCAATGTTGATATCAATTTACAATGTTGTCTCTAATACTAATCACTGCACAGTTCTTTTTAAATTCCTATCACCATTCTAGAAGAAGGATGTAAAAAGGTAACCTTATAAAATGTACAAAGTTAAGCTTTAGCCTGTTAAATAGCAAGACTATCCCATTAATGTCCTCACTCAGGAAACTTTTTAGTTTAATTTAAAAGTTTCTACTTTCAAAATTAAAGCAAAACATAAACATAAAAGTTTTTATCTTGCAGTGTTCTATGGAGACTTCATTTCTAAAAAGACTATTGCAACAACAACAAAAAAAAACCCTTTTATCTTTTTTTAACAGAGGACAATACTTACTGGGCCTACACAGTTGAGAACAACAGCTGTTTGTTTAGCCATATTAGCAAGAGAGGATGGATCACTGACATCACATAGTATTATGCCAACTTGTGACTTCAGTTCTGTTTTCCCTGGAAATTGAAAAATGAAATGTCATTTTTAAAAAAGCCTGACACTGTATAATGATTTCCCCAATCTACTCTTCCCACCCCATCACCATTGTTTTGTTATTAAAACAGAAAGATAAGCAAACCAAGGCCAATTTTAAATTCTTTAATTTAATTACTACTGCTAGAAAATTGTTTACATGGTAAAAATTTCACCCCATCCTGTTAATATATTTTTCCTACAAAAATGACCAGAGAAAATTCTAAAAATTACACAGCATTCACAGCAGAGCAAAACAGGAATACAAGGAAGAATCGAATACTATGCACTATATATGTGCACAATTCTGATTTAGAAATTCAGAGTAAATAGCAATTTTTTGCCCTCATGTACATTAAAAAAATCCAAACAATCTAATAACCATTTTTTTCTTTTGTAAGACAGTTAATACCCATAATGTGAGAACTAAGGCAAGTTTTAACTTATTAATTATAAGGCCTGGAGATGTCCAGAAATTCCTAACACAAATTCAACAGACACAACTCAAACAAAAAATTGTTAAGGTGATTTAAAGTAATCAGAATATTTGAGGGAAATATGTGTGAGACTGCAAGAATACTGGAGTCAGCTGTACTGAAGAAAACTTTTAGCCCAAATAACAGCATATATACAAATCTGAACAAAGAAACAAAATCAGCAGCTGGAAAAGGACAATTTGCAATAGCCAGAACCATCTAAACCAGGGGAAGGCAACCTTTTTAAGACCTGGGCTGGTCTCCCATAGCTCAGGTCTCGGCTGGGCCGAGGGGGGGGGGGGAATGGCGGCACGCGCGCGCCCTCCGCTGCCGCATGCAAACCCCCTGCGCACGCTGCCGCCGCCACAGCACGCGCAGCCACCGCCACCGCAGCACATGTCGCAGCCGCCATTTTGGAAATCAAAATGGCGCCCGCAACGCGTTTGCGCATGCACAAGAGTACTGCGTGTGCGCAAATGCGTCGCGACCGCCATTTTGATTTCCAAAATGGCGGGCGTGGCGAGCGCAGCCGCAGAGCGGCAAAAACACGCCACTGCCGCCGCACGCGGCAGCGGCAACCTTCGGCCTGGGCCGGTAAGTCCAGGGACCAGGGACTTAACTGGCCCCCGGGCCGTAGGTTGCCAGTCCCTGATCTAAACAAAGAAATGTGCTCTGTTCACACAACCATAAAGAAGAACCATTTCAAGACATCTTGTTGCCTGATTCAAAGGAGCAAATGGTGCTCCCACTTAACTATGTCTGCTACCACACTGCAGAATTAATGCAGAATTAATGCTTTAACTGTCATGGCTCCATTCTATGGAATCCTGGGATTTGCAGTTTGTTGTGGCACCAGAGCTGTCTAAATATCTCATAAAATTGCGCACCCCAGAATTCCATAGCACGGAGCCATGGGAGTTAAAGTGGTGTCAAACTGCATGAATGCTGCAGTGTAGGTGCAGCCTCAGTCAAGGTACATAGCACCCAAATAAAAGCCAAGCAATGAGGGCAAAGGAGGCAGAAATTCCATAAGCACCAGTAAACATGCAATAATAACAAATTACATAATTAACAATTTGCTGGCCTTTCATGACATCCAAATGTTGTTGCCTGATGAAGGCTCCTCACTTGAAGGACTAGTCCTGTTAAAAAATGCTATTTTTTTTTTTTAAAAAAGTGGGCTCATGTATACAACTAAGATATTAGGCTTGTTTCTGAGGATTGGATTATATGCAATAATGACCTGAACGCCACCTCTTCTACGTAATCATGTAAGCATTCAGGCTATTGGCAAGCTGTTTATAACTATGACCATGCCAAAGGAGGTGGGGAAATGCCTTAAACTCTTTGTGGTCAAAAACATGGACCCCAAACAGCTTTACAGAGAAGTAGGCAGGGCTGAGTTCCACACTCACCTCTTTCATTGCCACATCAGTTTTTCAGCCCCAGCTCCCTATACAAATACTGATGACTTCAACACAAAACAGCAATTGTAATGTAAGGGAATCTTTGGCTCGTCAGGCATTCTGGACTGCAGCTCCCACAATCCCTTATGCTTAGATGGGGCTGATGGGAATTCCATGCCAAAATACCTGGAGAGGCAAAGCTTCCTCACCTGTACTGTAAAGCCCCAATGAAAAGATTATACTGTATTACCAAACTGCAACAGTAGGTTCTCTTCTTTTCCAGTTTATAAGGAACAGCAGCCAAATCTAGTTGCAACATAATCAGCTTGCAACACACTGTCATTTTAAAGTTCAATGTCTGCCAGCTTCCTTAAGGCACAAAATCAAGTCTCCATTTGCACCTTGGAGTAAGGCAGC